>LR738711.1:300931084-301040178 GCA_902687465.1 Secale cereale
CCCCCCCCCAAAAAAAACTAAGTTCACACATACATATGACATCAGTACTAAAAAAGCAGGAACAGTCAGGCAACTCACATCACTGTGCACCAAATTTTAAAACCATACGCTGTATGAAATTACAATTCTGTTCACACAGCACAAAAACTATAAAGGCCTAACTTAGGTTGGGACCGATGAAAATAAAATAAGTCCCAGTTTTGAGCAACAGCTCCCAGGGCACTGAAAAATGTTTTGAGATCAACTAGTGTATAAGACTTTAGTGGAAAAAAATACGTAACCTCCACACGGAAAAATATCACAAAGCATACGTCACTTAAACAGTGCAAAATGCCATCATAACCACCCCTCAGACGTGCAAGTGGGATAAGCAGCTGATAAGTATAGCTTGACAAGACAGATCATTGCGATGGTAAAAACCCTTGAATTGGATGGTTGGTTTGTCCAGGCCACCACCCGCGGCACCCACTAGGCGGTACGTCTCCAACGTATCGATAATTTTTTATTGTTCCATGCTATTATATATTTTATTTTGGATGTTTAATGGGCTTTATTATACACTTTTATATTATTTTTGGGACTAACCTACTAACCCAAGGCCCAGTGCAAATTGCTAATGTTTTTGCCTATTTCAGTGTTTCGCAGAAAAGGAATATGAAACGGAGTCCAAACGGAATGAAACCTTCGGGAGAGTTATTTTTGGAACGATATCTTCACGAGAGACTTGGAGTACAAGTCAGAGAAGAAACGAGGTACCCACAAGGGAGCAGGGAGCGCCCAAGGGGGTAGGCGTGCCCCCCACCCTCGTGGGCCCCACGTTGCTCCACCGACGTACTTTTTCCTCCTATATATACGCATATTCCATGAAAACATCGAGGAGCACGAAGAAACCCTAACTCCAGCGCCGTAACCTTCTGTTCCCGGGAGATCCCATCTTGGGGACTGTTCCGGAGCTCCGCCGGAGGGGGCATCGATCACGGAGGGCTTCTACATCAACACCATAGCCTCTCCGATGAGTTGTGAGTAGTTTACCACAGACCTTTGGGTCCATAGTTATTAGCTAAATATCTTCTTCTCTCTCTTTGGATCTTAATACAAAGTTCTCCTCGATCTTCGAGGAGATCTATTTGATGTAATCTTTTTGCGGTGTGTTTGTCGAGATCCGATGAATTGTGGGTTTATGCTCAAGATTATCTATGAACAATATGGGATTCTTTTCGGAAATATTTTATGTATGATTATAATATCCTTGCAAGTCTCTTCGAATTATTGGTTTGGTCTGGCCTACTAGATCTATAGTTCTTGCAATGGGAGAAGTGCTTGGCTTTGGGATCAATCTTGCGGTGTCCTTTCCCAGTGACAGTAGGGGCAGCAAGGCACGTATGGTATTGTTGCCATCGAGGATAAAAAGATGGGGTTTATATCATATTGCTTGAGTTTATCTCTCTACATCATGTCATCTTGATTAAGGCGTTACTCTGTTCTTATGAACTTAATACTCTAGATGCATGCTGGATAGCGGTCGAAGTGTGGAGTAATAGTAGTAGATGCAGAATCGTTTCGGTCTAGTTGTCACAGACGTGATGCCTATATAAAATGATCATGCCTAGATATTCTCATAACTATGCGCTTTTCTATCAATTGCTCGACAGTAATTTGTTCACCCACCGTAGAATTCTGTTATCATGAGAGAAGCCACTAGTGAAACCTATGGCCCCCGGGTCTATTCTCATCTTATTAATCTTCCATCTACTTTACTTTGCATTATTTACTTTCTGTTTCTATACCAAAAATGCCAAAAATATTATCATATCCTATCTATTAGATTCACTCTCGTAAGTGACCGTGAGGGGATTGACAACCCCTTATCGCGTTGGCTGCGAGGTTCTTATTTGTTTGTGCAGGTGTGAGGTACTCACGCGTGGTCTCCTACTGGATTGATACCTTGGTTCTCAAAAACCGAGGAAAATACTTACGCTACTGTGCTGCATCACCCTTTCCTCTTCGAGGGAATACATCGGAAGCTCGAGAAGTAGCAAGAAGAATTTCTGGCGCCGTTGCTGGGGAGATCTACACAAAAGTCATATACCAAGTACCTATCACAAACCCTTATCCCTCGCACTACATTATTTGCCTCTCGTTTTCCTCTCCTCCACTTCACCCTTATCGTTTTATTCGCCCTTCTGCTTCCGTGTGTTTTATCGCTTTGTCTTGCCACCATGGCTAGCACGCCTATCATTATCAATACTTCTGAGAGTGAGGTTCTTAATTTTAAACAAAGGGAGGAAGAAAATCTACAAGATGCTTGGTACAAAATTTGCAATGCTCAAAATAGATCTACTAGGAAGCTTTCCACTTCCGTGCTTCTTCGCAATTTTTATGTTGGCATCACTCCATGGAAAAGATATATTCTTGATACCATTACCGGAGGGAATTTCTTGGGTAGCCATACTTTTGATTCTTATAATGCAATTACAGAATTTTTTGGCCCTCCACCTCTTCTGGTTAATGGAAATGTTTTGACTTTAGAACATGCTATGCAAAGACTTGAAATTATTGAAAACAAAGTTGCCACGGTAGAGTTGGTTGAGAGTTTGGATAAAAAGATCCATAACCAAATCACCCAATATGGATCTAAAGTAGGAGTCATTCTGAAAAACTTTAAAGATAAAGAACCTATAGTTAAAGAAAGGATAGATCAAGATTCCACTAGAATTGATAAACTTGAGGGTATTATTACTAATGTAGGGTCTGCTTTTTCTGCTATGAAAAATACTTTGAATCCCTCTGTCACTAAATTGTCCAAGTTTATGTATGTTTCTAAAAATAAGGGTGAATCATCTAGTAAGGAAACTGCGGATCTCAAATCCATAAGTGTTCATCCCAACTTTTTCACATTTGTAAGGGAACCTTTTGCTACAAATGAATTTCTTGATTTCTTGCCTAGAAGTTTGATTATTAATAGGAATGAAGAAGTTTGTAAGAATTATAAGTGCTTAATCGAAGAATTGCTTACCAAAGATGGCAATACCTAGATCTATCCTTGTTTCGTGCCTAGCTAGGGGCGTTAAACGATAGCGCTTGTTGGGAGACAACCCAATTTTATTTTCTTTGTTTTTGCTTCTGTTTAGGAATAAATATTGCATCTAGCTTCTGTTTAGATGTGGTTTTGTGTTTTAGTTAGTGTTTGTGCCAAGTAGAACCTTTGGGAAGACTTGTGTGAAGTTTATATGATCATGCTGTAAAAACAGAAACTTTAGCGCTCACGAGTTTGGCTGTCATTTTTTTTTACTGGAGAGTGCTTTTTAGTTGATTCTTTTTGCAGATGATTAATTCAAGTTCCTCACGTTCACCTATTTATTTCAAAAAAAATTAGAGTTACAGAAGTATTCGAAAGTTACAGATTACTACAGACTGTTCTGTTTTTGACAGATTCTATTCGTGTGTTGTTTGCTTATTTTGATGAATCTATGAGTAGTATCGGGGGGTATGAATCATAGATAAGTTGGAATACAGTAGTTTAACACCAATATAAACAAATAATGAGTTCGTTACAGTAACTTTGAGCGGTGGTTTGTTTTCTTATACAAACGGAGCTCAGGAGATTTTTGGCTAAGTTTTGTGTTGTGAAGTTTTCAAGTTTTGAGTATGGATTTGATGGACTATAGAACAAAGGGTGGCAAAAGCCTAAGCTTGGGGATTCCCAAGTCACCCCAAGGTAAAATTCAAGGACAACCAAAAGCCTAAGCTTGGGGATGTCCTGGGAAGGCATCCCCTCTTTCGTCTTCGTCTATCGGTAACTTTACTTGAGACTATATTTTTATTCACCACATGATATGTGTTTTGTTTGGAGCGTCATGTATGATTTGAGTCTTTTCTTTTTAGTTTGCCACAATCATCCTTGTTGGACACACCTTTTTGAGATAGATAAATATGATTTAGAATTTATTAGAACACTCTATGTGCTTGACTTATATCTTTTGAGCTAGATAGTTTTGCTCTAGTGCTTCACTTATATCTTTTAGAGCATGGTGGTGGTTTTATTTTCTAGAAATTATTGATCTCTCATGCTTCACTTATATCTATTGAGAGTCTTTTAGAACAGCATGGTAATGTGCTTTGGTTATTAAACTAGTCCTAATATGATAGGCATCCAAGATGAGTATAGTAAAAACTTTCACATAAAGTGCATTGAATGCTATGAGAAGTTTGATACTTGATGATTGTTTTGAGAAATGAGGATGGTGATATTAGAGTCATGCTAGTATAGTAGTTGTGAAATTGAGAAATACTTGTGTTGAGGTTTGCAAGTCCCATAGCATGCACGTATGGTAACAGTTGTTTGACAAATTTGAAGCATGAAGTATTTCATTGAGTGTCATCCTTTGTGTGGAGGTCGGGATCACGCGATGGTTAATTCCTACCAACCCTTCCCCTAGGAGCATGCGTGTAGTTCTTTGTTTTTATGACTTGTAGATTTTTGCAAAAGTATGTGAGTTCTTTATGACTAATGTTGAGTCCATGGATTATACGCACTCTCACCCTTCCACAATTTCTAGCCTCTCTTGTACTGCGCAACTCTCGCCGGTACCATACACCCACCATATACCTTCTTCAAAACAGGCACCATACCTACCTATCATGCCATTTCCATAGCCATTTCGAGATATATTGCCATGCAACTTTCCACCGTTCCATTTTCTATGACACACTTCATCATTGTCATATTGCCATGCATGATCATGTAGTTGACATCGTATTCGTGGCTAGGCCACCATGCATAACTTTTCTTACATGTCACTCTTGATTCATTGCACATCCCGGTACACAACCGGAGGCATTCATATAGAGTCATACTTTGTTCTAGTATCGAGTTGTAATATCGAGTTGTAAATCAATATAAGTGTGATGATCATCATTATTAGAGCATTGTCCCAAAGAAAAAAAGGAAAGGCCAAAGAAAAAAGAAAGGCCCAAAAAAAAGAAAAAAGAAAGAAAAAGAAAAGGAAAAAAAGAAAAGAAAAGAAAAGGGACAATGCAACTATCTTTTTACACACTTGTCCTTCAAAGTAGCACCATGATATTCATGATAGAGAGTCTCTTGTTTTGTCACTTTCATATACTAGTGGGAACTTAAATTATAGAACTTGTCTTGTATATTCCAACGATGGGCTTCCTCAAATGCCCTAGGTCTTCGTGAGCAAGCAAGTTGGATGCACACCCACTTAGTTTCTTTTGTTGAGCTTTCATACAATTATAGCTCTAGTGCATCCGTTGCATGACAATCCTTACTCACTCACATTGATATCTATTGATGAACATCTCCATAGCCCATTGATACGCCTAGTTGATGTGAGAACATCTTCCTCTTTGCCTTCTCCACAACGACCACTCCATTCCACATAGTGCTATGTCCATGGCTCACGCTCATGTATTGCGTGATAGTTGAAAAAGTTTGAAAAATATTAAAGTATGAAACAAGTGATTGGCTGAAACCGGGTTGTGCATGATTCGAGTATTATGTCTGACGAAGATGGAGCATATCCTAACTATATGATTTTGTAGGGATGAACTTTCTTTGGCCATGTTATTTTGAGAAGACATGATTGCTTTGTTAATATGCTTGAAGTATTATTATTCTTATGTCAATATAGACATTTGTCTTGAATCTTTTGGATCTGAACATTCGTGCCACAATAAAGAGAATTACATTGAGAATTATGTTGGTTAGCATTCCACATCAAAAATTCTGTTTTTATCATCTACCTACCCGAGGACGAGCAGGAACTAAGCTTGGGGATGCTTGATAAGTCTCCAATGTATCTATAATTTTTGATTTTTCCATGATATTATATATTCTGTTTTGGATGTTTAATTGGCTTTATTATACACTTTTATATTATTTTTGGGACTAACCTACTAAGCCAAGGCCAAGTGCAAATTGCTTTTTTTTGCCTATTTCAGTGTTTCGCAGAAAAGGAATATCAAACGGAGTCCAAACGGAATGAAACCTTTGGGAGAGTTATTTTTGGAACGATATCTTCATGAGAGACTTGGAGTACAAGTCAGAGAAGAAACGAGGTGCCCACGAGGGGGCATGGCACGCCCAGGGGGGTAGGCGCACCCCCACCCTCGTGGGCCCCACGTTGCTCCACCGACGTACTTTTTCATCCTATATATACCCATATACCCTGAAAACATCGAGGAGCACGGAGAAACCCTAATTCCATCGCTATAACCTTCTGTTCCTATGAGATCCCATCTTGGGGCCTGTTCCGAGCTCTGCCAGTGGGGGCATCGATCATGGTGGGCTTCTACATGAACACCATAGCCTCTCCGGCGAGTTGTGAGTAGTTTACCACAGACCTTCGGGTCCATAGTTATTAGCTAGATGGCTTCTTCTCTCTCTTTGGATCTCAATACAAAGTTCTCCTTGATCTTTGAGGAGATCTATTCGATGTAATATTTTTGCGGTGTGTTTGTCGAGATTCGATGGATTTTGGGTTAATGATCAAGATTATCTATGAACAATATTGGATTCTTTTATGAAATCTTTTATGTATGATTATAATATCCTTGCAAGTCTCTTCAAATTATTGGTTTGGTTTGGCCTACTAGATCTATAGTTCTTGCAATGGGAGAAGTGCATGGCTTTGGGTTCAATCTTGTGGTGTCCTTTCCCAGTGATAGTAGGGGCAGCAAGGCACGTATAGTATTGTTGCCATCGGGGATAAAAAGATGGGGTTTATATCATATTGCTTGAGTTTATCTCTCTACATCATGTCATCTTACTTAAGGCGTTACTTTGTTCTTATGAACTTAATACTCTAGATGCATGCTGGATAGCGGTCGATATGTGGATTAATAGTAGTAGATGTAGAATCATTTCGGTCTACTTGTCATGGACGTGATGCCTATATACAATGATCATGCCTAGATATTCTCATAACTATGCACTTTTCTATCAATTACTCGGCAGTAATTTGTTCACCCACCGTAGAATTCTGCTATCATGAGAGAAGCCACTAGTGAAACCGATGGCCCCCGGGTCTATTCTCATCATATTAATCTTCCATCTACTTTACTTTGCTTTATTTACTTTCTGTTTCTATATGAAAAATGCCAAAAATATTATCCTATCCTATCTATCAGATCTCACTCTCGTAAGTGACCGTGAAGGGATTGACAACCCCTTATCGCGTTGGCTGCGAGGTTCTTATTTGTTTGTGCAGGTGCACGGGACTCGCGCGTGGTCTCCTAATGGATTGATACCTTAGTTCTCAAAAACTGAGGGAAATACTTACGCCACTGTGCTGCATCACCCTTTCTTCTTCGAGGGAATACAACGCAAGCTCGAGAAGTAGCAGGCGGTTGCCACAAGGGACTGCAAACGGCGACCCCACGACCACTACACCCACGTCCCTGACGAACCGCCTCCCACACATCCCCGTCCGCGCACTGGAAATAACCCATTGTCTTCCATCTCTGCCTCATTCCCAGAACCATCATTGCTGCTTCCATCTCCACTACAGGCAAACCAGAAACTTCTCTCACCCAAGCCCAAAGTCGCCGGAGGAGGGCGATGGCGGAGGAACCATCCGACAAGCGTCATCATGGCGACACGTCTGGCAAGAGCAGCAACCTCGACGACATTCACATCCCCAGCGAGAAGCGCGAGAACACCAAAACCCTCAAAGGGGTTGAGCTCCCTGGCAAGGAGACACTTGAGATCGTCTGCACGAGCGAACCAGACAAGGCCGACGAGGTGATGAGCAGGCTCAGGATGAAAGGCGGCGGCTTGTATCCTAGCTTCATCGGAGTTGATGTGGAGTACACCAGCGAAGATGAACCTCCCCAGATGGCAGCAGTCCTACAATTGTGCGTGGAGGAACTGTGCTTGGTGTACCACATCGCAGCGGCCACAAAATGGTAACCCATAGTACTGTTCATTCATCCGTTCTACTAGTACTACTCCTTGAAAATTTCATTAAACTTGTTTCCCAAGTAGATGAACTACTATAGTTTTTGAAGTGGATGCTTGAGTACATGTTTCTCAAGTTACATGCATCTCTGAAATTGTGAAGTGGATTGTTTCACCAGATTAGCATCTGAAACTGATGCACTGGATTAGCATCTAAAAATTGTTTCACCAAATTAATTTCTGAACTTGATGTACTGGCATAGATCTGATCTTGATGCACTAGTATACTTTATAGAATTGATGTATTAACATATTTTTTTAAACTTGATCTACACAAGTAGTTTCTAAACCTGGTCTGATGTAATTTTCAGCAGCAAAAATGAAGTAAGAACTTGCTGAAGCACTGGTATAGGTCTTTTATTCAACAAAAGGAAAACTAAACATGAATTAAGCAGCACATAGATCATTTACTCTGGTTATAGGTTCTTGAACTTGGTGAACCATTTGGTGAAGCACTTAAAATACCAAAAAACGAAAAATGACATGGTGTAGTTGAATTTAATTTCAGAACTTTGTGTACTAGTTTATGAACTACATTCATCCCTGACTTATACTATATAAGCATCTACCTTATGGATTATCACTTGTAAACCAAAAATCAAAAGAATTAAATCTTCAAAAAAGAACACTATTCTTCAATATGTGTCTCCCCCTTGGAGGCCCAAGCACCTCAAAAAGTTCCTGCAGGAGGAGAAATTGTACACAGTTGTTGGTTTCAGCATTGGAGGTGACAAGCGGATGCTGAACAGGTCTGGTTTGGAGATCAACCCCAACAACTTCGACATGCAGGGCAAGTGGAAAGTTCCAACTACCATGAAAAAATACGACTCCTTGGCCGATGTTGCAGCCAACATCATCGACCCATTCTACAAAGGCATGAAGAAGAAGATCGACATAGAGCAAGACCACAAACTGTGGGGGATGAGCCCGCTGCCAGACAAGCTCATCGAGTATGCAGGAATAGATGCATACGCCACGTACAAGTCATGGAAGATAACCGAAAACATCAGAACATGTTGGGAAATTTCAAAAGAGCAGGAGGATGACCCCTACTACCACTGCCACTTCGCGGATGAAGAGATATGAAAGTCTTCCTTCGTGTTGCTCGCGCTTCTGCTTGTCCTTAATCTTGTTGTTTCAGATTTGTAGTTTTCTTTCGTTAAGTTGAACCAGCTTCCTTATGTTATGTGTGTCAGGGTTTGAACAAGTTTTCCTATGTCTATCAAGTACATCATTTGCTTATGTTGTTTAACAAGTTTGCTAGCTTCCTATTTTGTTTATCCATCTTTTGAAGTTGAAGTAGGTTGTGAATGAAACTTGATGGCTGCTATACAACACTAGTCATGGAGCAACAATTCACACATGGATATTTTCACAAAAAAACAGTGGCAGACTAATTAAGGACAACAACAAATAGTAGCCTTGGACGCTCAGTACAGCTTAGTCATGTACGGTAGTACTATCACACTGAAAATTCAGTTTTCAGTTAAAAAGACTAAGTTTCAGCCGAGGACAACATTCAGTACTAATAGCATCATGCTAATAGTAGTTAGAAAATTACTAAGTACTGCAACAGGAAAAGCAAAGAACCATCAATACGTATTTCCTAGTCACTAGCATGCTAGGATTGAAAGTACTCGTACACTTGAACACGCAGTACATTCATTCTACAAAAATAAAAAGGAACAAGAAGCTTCAGTTCGCATTCGCTAAAACAGTGGCACGGTAAGAATAACAGTAATAGTGCAATTGAAATCTCAGTACCACTTAATCTATCCGGCAAGTACTATGATGATACCAAATATTGCCTTGAGAAGAACCACAACCTAGAAAAAAGAAGGCCAAAACTAAATCACAAAGATATCAGTTCGACCAAGGAGAAAAATCACAAGAAAGAGAACAGAAGCATCAGCCCACA
This sequence comes from Secale cereale, assembly GCA_902687465.1. NCBI lineage: Eukaryota > Viridiplantae > Streptophyta > Magnoliopsida > Poales > Poaceae > Secale > Secale cereale. The sequence goes on from LR738711.1 coordinate 300,940,984, forward strand.
TTGACCAACGAGGTACTGGTTTCAAACAACACAAAAAAATAAAAATGATCAAAGTACTAGCAGAATGAAATCTCAGTACAACTTAATTTATTCGGTAAGTGCTATGATGATACCAATTAATGCCTTGATAAAGAAGGGCAAGACTCAACCAAATAGATTATAGTTCAACCAAGGAAAAAAAATCACAAAAACAAACAATAGAAGCATCAGTCCACATTGACTAGGGAAGTAATTATGAACTTAATAGGGCTATTTGTTAAATGTAGCTAATTTCATCCAATGTTTTAACTTTTACTATGAAGTTCAACTACTAAAATTCAAGAAGTTCAAACAAAAATTTGGCTCTCAAATTTTGCTGAATTTCTTATACTTAAATAAAAATCTGGCTAGAGATCACGTAGCAACTTCGTCGTAAATAATTTCAATCCCAAAAAAAACTTCAGCTCTAATACATTATATGACATCAGTTCTACATAACAATGAAGCGTCACTCCACTCACGCTAGATCCACAAGTGCTATTGTGACACCAAATTTTAAAAGAATTACGCTGAATGAGATTACAATTCAGTACTCACAGAACTATACAATAAGTACAAGAAAAGAGCGTACAGAAACTATAAAGGTCTAACTCAGGTAGGGACAGATGAAAATAAAATAAATCTCACTTTTTCAGCAACAACTCGCAATGCACTTGAAAGAAGGTGTTTTTAGTTCAACTAGTTTATAAGACTTCAGTACAACAAATAAAACTTAACCAAAACGAATTCCCGACGAAACATACACAAGTGAAACAGCTATTCAACAACACTATCATCATGGAGAAAAAGTTTGTTAAACATTGTGCCACACTTAAACACATCACAAAAATATACTAGTTATTAAAAAGTAGTTGACAAGACATGCAAACACAATAAACAAATGCTACAATGCTTTCAAGAGATATATCACACAACTATCCCATTCACTATGCAAATGATGGCCATTTCTTCTGTGCATCAGGAGCCAAAGCCTGAACCTGCTTGGGAAGCTCCGTCACTAGAAGCTGGTTATTCCGGTTGAACACAACTTTATACAGATCCTCAACATTCCAATCAACAATACGAGCCTGCAAAACAATAAAACAAATTATCAAAAATCATGAAACATAAAAAAAGAATACATAATAAGCCAAACAAAGAAAGTTAAAAGCTCAACTAGAACCCATGTCATTATTTCGAATGTTCTCAATGATCTTTTTGTTGGGGAACGTATTATTTCAATAAAAAACCCTACGATTACGCAAGATCTATCTAGGAGAAGCATAGAAACGAGCGGGAAGAGTGTGTCCACATACCCTCATAGACCGAAAGCGGAAGCGTTTAGTAACGGGGTTGATGTGGTCGAACGTCTTCGTGATCCAACCGATCAAGCACTGAACACACATCACCTCCGCGATCTGCACATGTTCAACTTGGTGACGTCCCTCGAACTCTTGATCCAATTGAGGCCGAGGGAGAGTTTCTTCAGCACGACGGCATGGTGACGGTGTTGATGAAGTTACCGACGCAGGGCTTTGCCTAAGCACTATGACAATATGACCGAGGTGTGTAATAGTGGAGGGGGCACCACACACGGCTAAAAAAATTGTCAACTTGTGTGTCTATGGGGTGCCCCCTCCCCCGTATATAAAGGAGTGGAGGAGGGGAGGGCCGGCCCTCTCTATGGCGTGCCCCAAGGGGGATTCCTACTCCTAGTAGGAGTAGGTTTCCCCCCATCCCTAGTTGGAGCAGGAGAAGAAGGGAGAGGGAGAAGGAGAGAAGGAAAGCCCCCCCACCCCCAATTCGGATTGGGCTTGGGGGCACGCGCCTCCCACTTGTCCGCCTCCTCCTCTCTCCAATCATGGCCCATTAAGGCCCATTAACTCCCCGGGGGTTTCCGGTAACCACCCCGTACTCCGGAAAATGCCCGAACTCATCCGAAACCTTTTCGGTGTTCAAACATAACCTTCCAATATATAAATGTTCATGCCTCGACCATTTCAAGACTCCTCGTCATGTCTGGGACACATCCGGGGCACTAAACAACCTTCAGTACATCAAATCACATAGAAACATAATACCAATCGTCATCGAACATTAAGCGTGCGGACCCTACGGGTTCGAGAACTATGTAGACATGACCGAGACATATCTCTGGTCAATAACCGATGGCGGAACCTGGATGCTCATATTGGCTCCTACACATTCTACGAAGATATTTATCGGTCAAACCGCATAACAACATACATTGTTCCCTTTGTCATCGGTATGTTACTTGCCCGAGATTTGATCGTCGGCATTATCATACCTAGTTCAATCTCATTACCGGTAAGTATCTTTACTCGTTCCGTTATATATCATCTTGTTCCTAACTCATTAGGCATTTGTTTGCATGGCTTATTATGATGTGTATTATCGAGAGGGCCCAGAGATACCTCTCCGACACTCAGAGTGACAAATCCTATTCTCGATCTATGCCAACACCACAAACATCTTGGGAGACACGTGTAGAGCATATTTACAATCACCCAGTTACGTTGTGACGTTTGATAGCACAAAAGGTGTTTCTCTGGTATTCAGGAGTTGCATAATCTCATAGTTAGAGGAACATGTATAAGTCATGAAGAAAGCAATAGCAGTTAAACTAAACGATCATAGTGCTATGGTAATAAATGGGTCTTGTCCATCATATCATTCTCCTAATGATGTGATCTCATTGATCAAATGACAACACATGTCTATGGTTAGGAAACATAACCAGCTGTGATTAATGAGCTAGTCTAGTAGAAGCATACTAGGGACACTCTGTTTTGTCTATGTATTCACACATGTATCAAGTTTACGGTTAATACAATTCTAGCATGAATAAAAGACATTTATCATGATATACAAGGAAATATAAATAACAACTATATTATTGCCTCTAGGGCATATTTCCTTCAGTCTCCCACTTGCACTAGAGTCAATAATCTAGATTACATAGTAATGATTCTAGCACCCATGGAGCCTTGGTGCTGATCATATTTTGCTCGTGGAAGATGCTTACTCAATGGGTCTGCAACATTCAGATCTGTATGTATCTTGGAAATTTCTATGTATCCCTCCTTGACTTGATCGCGGATGGAGTTGAAGCATCTCTTGATGTGCTTGGTTCTCTTGTGAAACCTGGATTCCTTTGCCAAGGCTATTGATCCAGTGTTGTCACAAAAGATTTTCATTGTACCCGATGCACTAGGTATTACTCCTAGATCGGATAAGAGCTCCTTCATCCAGACTTCTTCATTTGCTGCTTTTGAAGCAGCTATGTACTCCGCTTCACACGTAGAACCCGCCACGACGCTCTGCTTGAAACTACACCAACTGACAGCTCCACTGTTGAACAAAAATACATATCTGGTTTGTGACTTAGAGTAACCGTTTACAACGAACTCTTTGTCACCTCCATAAATGAGAAACATATCCTTTGTCCTTTTCAGGTACTTTAGGATGTTTTTGACCGCTGTCCAGTGATCCACTCCTGGATTACTTTGGTACCTCCCTGCTAAACTTATAGCAAGGTACACATCAGGCCTGGTACACAACATTGCATACATGATAGATCCTATGGCTGAGGCATAGGGAATGACTTTCATTTTCTCTCTATATTCTGTAGTGGTAGGGCATTGAGTCTTACTCAACTTCACACCTTGTAACACATGCAAGAACCCTTTCTTTGACTGATCCGTTTTGAACTTCTTCCAAATTTTATCAAGGTATGTGCTCTGTGAAAGTCCAATTAAGCGTTTTGATCTATCTCCGACGCCCAATATATAAGCAGCTTCACCGAGGACTTTCATTGAAAAATTCTTATTCAAGTATCCTTTTACGCCATCCAGAAATTCTATATCATTTCCAATCAACAATATGTCATCTACATATAATATCAGAAAGGCTACAGAGCTCCCACTCACTTTCTTGTAAATATAGGCTTCTCCAAAAGTCTGTATAAAACCATATGCTTTGATCACCTCACCAAAGTGTATATTCCAACTCTGAGATGCTTGCACCAGTCCATAGATGGATCGCTGGAGATTGCACACTTTGTTAGCACCTTTAGGATAAAAAAACCTCTTGTTGCATGATATACAACTCTTCTTTGAGATATCCATTAAGAAATGCAGTTTTGACATCCATTTGCCAGATTTCATAATCATAAACTGTGGCAATTGCTAGCATGATTCCGGACAGACTTAAGCATCGCTACGGGTGAGAAAGTCTCATCGTAGTCAACTCCTTGAACTTGTCGAAAACCTTTCACAACAAGTCGAGCTTTGTAGATAGTTACATTACCATCAGTGTCAGTCTTCCTCTTAAAGATCCATTTATTTTCAATGGCTTGCCGATCATCGGGCAAGTCAACCAAAGTCCACACTTTGTTCTCATACATGGATCCCATCTCAGAATTCATGGCCTCAAGCCCTTTTGTGGAATATGGGCTTATCATCTCTTCCTCATAGTTCGTAGGTTCATCACGGTCTAGTAACATGACTTCCAGAACCGGGTTACCGTACCACTCTGGCACAGAACGTACTCTGGTTGACCTATGAGGATCAGTAGTAACTTGATCTGAAGTTTCATGATCATCATCATTAGCTTCCTCACTGATCGGTGTAGGAATCACTGGAACTAGTTTCTATGATGTACTACTTTCCAACTCGAGAGAAGGTATAATTACCTCATCAAGTTCTACTTTCCTCCCACTCACTTCTTTCGAGAGAAATTCCTTATCTAGAAAGGATCCATTCTTAGCAATGAATATCTTGCCTTCGAATCTGTGATAGAAGGTGTACCCAACAGTTTCCTTTGGGTATCCTATGAAGACAGATTTCTCCGACTTGGGTTTGAGCTTATTAGGTTGAAGCTTTTTCACATAAGCATCGCAGCCCCAAACTTTAAGAAACAACAACTTGGGTTTCTTGCCAAACCACAGTTCGTAAGGCGTCGTCTCAACGGATTTATATGGTGCCCTATTTAACGTGAATGCAGCTGTCTCTAAAGCATAACCCCAAAATGATAGTGGTAAATCGGCAAGAGACATCATAGATTGCACCATATCTAATAAAGTACGATTACGCCGTTCGGACACACCATTATGCTATGGTGTTCCAGGTGGCGTGAGTTGTGAAACTATTCCACATTGTTTCAAATGGAGGCCACACTCATAACTCAAATATTCGCCTCCACGATCAGATAATAGAAACTTTATTTTCTTGTTACGACGATTCTCTACTTCACTCTGAAATTCTTTGAGCTTTTCAAATGTTTCAGATTTGTGTTTCATCAAGTAGATATACCCATATCTGCTCAAATCATCTGTGAAGGTCAGAAAATAACGATACCCGCCGCGAGCCTCAATACTCATTGGTCCGCATACATCAGTATGCATGATTTCCAGTAAGTCAGTTGCTCGCTCGATTGTTCCAGAGAACGGAGTTTTAGTCATCTTGCCCATGAGGCATGGTTCGTAATCACCAACTGATTCATAATCAAGTGATTCCAAAAGTCCATCAGCATGGAGTTTCTTCATGCGCTTTACACCAATATGACCTAAACGGCAGTGCCACAAATAAGTTGCACTATCATCATCAACTTTGCATCTTTTGGCTTTAATATTATGAATATGTGTATCACTACGATTGAGATCCAACAAAAATAGACCATTCATCAAGGGTGCATGACCATAAAAGACATTACTCATATAAATAGAACAACCATTATTCTCCGATTTGAATGAATATCCGTCTCGCAACAAAGAAGATCCAGATATAATGTTTATGCTCAATGCTGGCAGCAAATAACAATTATTTAGGTCCAAAACTAATACCGAAGGTAGATGTAGAGGTAGCATGCCGACGGCGATCACATCGACTTTGGAACCATTTCCCACGTGCATCATCACCTCGTCCTTGCCTAATCTTCGTTTAATCCATAGCCCCTGTATCGAGTTACAAATATTTGCAACCAAACCAGTATCAAATACCCAGGTGCTACTACGAGCATTAGTAAGGTACACATCAATAACATGTATATCAAATATACCTTTGTTCACTTTGCCATCCTTCTTATCCACCAAATACTTGGTGCAGTTCCGCTTCTCGTGTCCAGTCCCTTTGCAGTAGAAGCACTCAGTTTCAGGCTTGGCTCCAGACTTGGGTTTCTTCGCGGGAGTAGCAACTGTCTTACTATTCCTCTTGAAGTTCCTCTTCTTTCCCTTGCCGTTTTTCTTGAATCTAGTGATCTTGTTAACCATCAACACTTGATGCTCCTTTTTGATTTCTACCTCCGCAGCTTTGAGCATAGCGAAGAGCTCGGGAATAGTCTTCTACATCCCTGGCATATTCTAGTTCATCACGAAGCCTTTATAGCTTGGTGGCAGTGATTGAAGAACTCTATCAATGACACTAGCTTCATCAACTTTGCAACCAAGTTGAGTCATGTGATTGTAGTACCTAGACATTCTGAGTAAGTTTTCACTGATAGAACTGTTCTCCTCCATCTTGCAGCCATAGAACTTATTGGAGACTTCATATCTCTCAATTCGGGCATTTGCTTGAAATATTAACTTCAACTCTTGGAACATCTCATATGCTCCATGAAATTCAAAACGTCTCTGAAGTCCCGATTCTAAGCCGTAAAGCATGGCACACTGAACTATCGAGTAGTCATCAGAACGAGCTTGCCAGACGGTCATAACGTCAGGAGTTGCTCCTACAGCAGGTCAGTCACCTAGCGGTTCTTCAAGGACATAATTCTTCTATGCAGCAATGAGGATAATCCTCAAGTTACGGACCCAGTCCGTGTAGTTGCTACCATCATCTTTCAACTTAGCTTTCTCTAGGAATGCATTAAAATTCAAGGGAACTATAGCACGGGCGATTGATCTACAACAACATAGATATGCAAAAACTACCAGGACTAAGTTCATGATAAATTAAAGTTCAATTAATCATATTACTAAAGAACTCCCACTTGGATAGACATCCATCTAGTCATCTAAATGATCACGTGATCCAAATCAACTAAACCATGTTCGATCATCACATGAGATGGAGTAGTTTTCAATGGTGAACATCTTATGTTGATCATATCTACTATATGATTCACGCTCGACCTTTCGGTCTCTAGTGTTCTGAGGCCACGTCTGTACATGCTAGGCTCGTCAAGTTTAACCCGAGTATTTTGCATGTGCAAAACTGTCTTACACCCATTGTATTTGAACGTAGAGCTTATCACACCCGATCATCACGTGGTGTCTCAGCACGACAAACTTTTGCAACGGTGCATACTCAGGGAGAACACTTGTACCTTTGAATTTTGTAAGGGATCATCTTATAATGCTACCGCCGTACTAAGAAAAATAAGAAGCATAATAAGATAAACATCATATGCAATCAAAATATGTGACATGATATGGCCATCATCATCTTGTGCTTTTGATATCCATCTCCAAAGCATCGTCATGATCTCCATCGTCACTGGCTTGACACGATGATCTTCATTTAGCGTCGTGGTTGTCTCGCCAACTATTGCTACTACTATCACTAACTCATAGTGATAAAGTAAAGCAATTACATGGCTTTCGCAATTCATACAATAAAGAGACAACCATAAGGCTCCTGTAGGTTGCCGATAATTTACAAAATATGATCATCTTATACAATAATGTATAACTCATCACGTCTTGACCATATCACATCACAACATGCCCTGCAAAAACAAGTTAGACATCCTCTACTTTGTTGTTGCAAGTTTTACGTGGCTGCTACGGGCTTAGCAAGAACCGTTCTTACCTACGCATCAAAAACACAATGATTTTCCATCAAGTGTGTTGTTTTAACCTTCACAAGGACCGGGCGTAGTCACACTCGATTCAACTAAAGTGAGAGAGACAGACACCCGCCGGTCACCTTTAAGCAACAAGTTCTCGTAACAGTGAAACCAGTCTCGTGTAAGCGTACGCGTGATGTCTGTCCGGACCGCTTCATCTCACAATACCGCTGAATCAAAGTATGACATGCTGGTAAGCAATATGACTATTATCGCCCACAACTCATTGTGTTCTACTCATGCATATCATCTACGCATAGACCTGGCTCTGATACCACAGTTGGTGATCGTAGTATTTAAAAAAATTCCTACAGTCATGCAAGATCTATCTAGGAGAAGCATAGCAACGAGCGGGGAGAGTGTGTCCACGTACCCTCATAGACTGAAAGCGGAGGCATTTAGTAACGCGGTTGATGTAGTCGAACGTCTTCGGGATCCAACCGATCAAGCACCGAACGCACGGCACCTCCGCGATCTGCACACATTCAGCTCGGTGACGTCCCTCGAACTCTTGATCCAGTTGAGGCTGAGGGAGAGTTTCGTCAGCAAGACGACGTGGTGGCGGTGTTGATGAAGTTACCGATGTAGGGCTTCGCCTAAGCACTGCGACAATAAGATTGAGGTGTGTAACAGTGGAGGGGGCACCACACACGGCTAAAACAATTGTCAACTTGTGTGTGTATGGGGTGCCCCCTCCCCCGTATATAAAGGAGTGGAGGAGGGCAGGGCCGGTCCTCTCTATGGTGCACCCCAAGGGGGATTCCTACTCGTAGTAGGAGTAGGTTTCCCCCTTCCCTAGTTGGAGTAGGAGAAGAAGGAAGAGGGAGAAGGAGAGAAGGAAAGGGGGGCTGCCCCCCCCCCCCCCAATTCGGATTGGGCTTCGGGGGTGCGCGCCTCCCACTTGGCCTCCTCCTCCTCTCTCCCATCATGGCCCATTAAGGCCCATTAACTCTCCGAGGGGGTTCCGGTAACCTCCCGGTACTCCGGAAAATACCCGAACTCATCCGAAACCTTTCCGGTGTTCAAACTTAACCTTCCAATATATCAATCTTCATGTCTCGACCATTTAGAGACTCCTCGTCACGTCCGTGATCACATCCGGGACTCCGAACAACCTTCGGTACATCAAAACACATAAACTCATAATACCAATCGTCGTCGAACGTTAAGCGTGTGGACCCTACGGGTTCGAGAACTATGTAGACATGACCGACACATATCTCCGGTCAATAACCAATAGCGGAACCTGGATGCTCATATTGGCTCCTACATATTCTACGAAGATCTTTATTGGTCAAAATACATAACAACATACGTTGTTCCCTTTGTCATTGGTTTGTTACTTGCCCAAGATTCAATCACCGACATTATCATAGCTAGTTCAATCTCGTTACCGGTGCGTCTCTTTACTCATTCCGTAATACATCATCTCGTGACTAACTCATTAATCATTTGCTTGCAAGGCTTATTATGATGTGTATTACCGAGAGGGCCCAGAGATACCTCTCCAACACTCGGAGTGACAAATCATATTTTCAATCTATGCCAACACCACAAACATCTTTGGAGACACCTGTAGAGCATATTTATAATCACCCAGTTACGTTGTGACGTTTGATAGCACACAAGGTGTTCCTCTGGTATTCGGGAATTGCGTAACCTCATAGTCAGAGGAACATGTATAAGTCATAAAGAAAGCAATAGCAGTAAAACTAAACGATCATAGTGCTAAGCTAACAGATGGGTCTTGTCCATCACATCATTCTGCTAATGATGTGATCTCATTGATCAAATGACAACACATGTCTACGGTTAGGAAACATAACCATCTTTGATTAACGAGCTAGTCTAGTAGAGGCATACTACGGACACTCTGTTTTGTCTATGTATTCACACATGTATCAAGTTTCCGATTAATACAATTTTAGCATGAATAAAAGACATTTATCATGATATACAAGGAAATATAAATAACAAGTTTATTATTGGCTCTAAGGCATATTTCCTTCACATTTTACCATCGTAGGTCCCCGCAAACTTCATAGTACAGTGGCCACATTCATTCGGCCCTTGAAGTGGAACCTTGACAAATGTTGGTTTGTTTGCAAAAACCTCCCATTTGGGCTGCTTGCTCGCATTGTACTGAGTATCACCATAAACATCCTTCATTACTTGGAACAATCTAGGGATCTATAAAAAAAGAAAAGAAACCACACATTTTCAGGTGTCAGAAAAGCAGAAACAAAGATGCGGAAAAATGAATCGAGTACAGATAATAAATGTCACTCACAATCTTCTCGCAGTCTTTATGATAGGTGTTCTTTGAAGGACGATGGTTCTTGTTATAAGGTAAAGAGTCAAGGATGTCGACACTACTTCAGTACTGATTCATGACATATAAGGATAAGTGGTTCACTTTCCTATCCTTTGATAAAACCATAGGTTTGAATAGAGGCATCATGATCTAAAACACAATGACCAAAAAAGAGATATTAAATATTCAAAATAAAAACCAGCATCACATCAAAAAAATAAAACCAAATATCAGCTAGTAGATCTCAAAAGGTCGGCAGTGAGCAAGTCTTCCTCATCTTTAACATAGCTCTTGAAATCTCTCGCTGCACTCTCCACATTAAAATCTTTATCTTCATCACCGTAAAACGTACAGTCAAGCACAACCTGCAAAAAGCCAAAAAGAAATAGACAGGGGGAGAGGATCAACAAGCAAAGTATTACTAAAACTCATAAAACCATATGCAGTCTTGTTTAACAGAAACAAACGATCTGATTGATTACCGTGATGAAATATGGACTCAACAATACCCTTTTTCCAGATGCGAAATCATCATTTCTCTCGGGATCTTGCTTGCAATCATCAATGAGGAAGTCCATTATATCACCCTCCATCATTTTCCCAGGGGCAAAAACATCCCAGATGCATTTCCCAGTGAAGCTAGTTACGTTATCATCAGGCCGAGGTATCATTGAGAATGCATTACTGTGGCACACACAAGAACAAAAAGCAGGGAAAGCAAGGTAAGGCATTCATAGCAGTTCAAGTTGTATAAAAAGGAACAATTCAGGTCATATTTATCTAGCAATTAGAAACAACAGAAGAAAAGAAGAGGAAACATAATGAGAGATACTCACTCGGCATACTTCTCAAGTACTTCATCACTAAGCAACATATTATACAACTTGCAAGCCTTGTCCAGGTGAGGGAATTTATGAGGGTGAATCTGCTGCACAGGGGAGCAAAACTTTATAAGAGCTCTGGGTGCATGCTTCGTGCTTGTAACATTGCCAGAATCCAAAGCAGGATCCTTCCTAGCAACACCAGCTCTACGGGCCACTATTCTAGCAAGGGGGGATAAACCCTTGGCAGCAGTGCTCCGGGTGACTCTTCCCATGCCAGCAATCTTGTCAAACGCATCATCATCACTGTCTATCAATTCCACAATGGGATTCTTGGGTGTAGAGGGGCTCTCTACACAAGCAGACATAGAACCTTTCAAAGCTCCCAACCGCCCCTTCATAACACAAGATCTTGTCTTTTTGGGAGAACGCCCCTGACTAAAATCAATAGCTACACGCTCGAGCTCCGAGAACTGGCTGCCAAAGATCATGTAGTCATGCTCACCAAGATCCAGCCACTCACCTGCAAAATAAAAAAAGAAGGAGCGCATCAAGCGTAAGTTCAAATACATAATTCATGACAGTACTAATCAAGAAGTACAGGGTTCGATGTATAAAGGTCATGCATACGTACATGGTTTGATGCTAAACAAACCCCGGAAGTCAACATCAAACACATCGCTTGTTGTGTAGGTATACAACAAAGTCTTTCTAATGACAAGAATGTCTTTGTGGCTGTAATTTAACATTTCAATAACACCACCCTCCCGACAATGATAGGTTTTACAGTTTTGTAGCATAAAGAAGCCAGAATCATGCCTGTTAACAAAAACAAGAAACAAAAGGGTACATCACAAATTCGAAAATACAGGAACACCATCCTCCCAGCAACAAAAACAACTAATAAAAATCATTTAAAAACGGATACTCACATGTTTTTCTGCTGCGGCACCCGCACAAACTCGCAAGGGAAACCATCAGTATGCGCCGGCGAGAACGGCTTGGCCCTGTCTACGCTGGACTCCCTCCAAAGCTTCTTTATGTTATATGTCATAGTCCTTAAGAATCTAACTGCATCACTCCAGGTTTCATCACGGAGTGAATCAAGAAACTCGAAACGACGAAACCTCAAATTCAGAACAATCCAGCACCAATGCCCAGATTCTTCAGGAGGCTTCATGGCAGCGGCAAATGACGGCGGATCAAAAGTAGGGAAAAGAAGCAGATAAAAAACACAAAGGAAAAATGAATTTAATAAATCATAATGGAACAAAAAATTCAGCATGCAAACAATAAATAAAAGAGGGAAATTGCAATTCAGAAGTACAAACACATCAGATAATCATGAGTTCTAATTGAGCAAGCAACCCACTACAAAAAAAAATGCTACTCAAGTTTATATCCACCGCCCAAACTTTCAACAAACATATCAGCTCAATTTATTCGCAACAATAAGTGCAGCTTTAAAAAAGAAGCACACATCATTCATAAGTACAAGCGTTAAAAAGCAGGCTACTTAAGTTCATTCCCACCTCCCAAAGTTGCAAGAAAACATGACAGTTCTAGTTTATGAGTACAATAAGTTCAAGTTCACCTACTTGGTCAAAACCATCAGCCCTTGATCTCGTGAACCACTCTAGCACATTGGCACCAATATTTCCATCATGGATCTTGGTCTGTTGTACAAAAAGAACAACAACAGTTAGAAAATTGCCAAAATAACTTATCATCCTGTCTACAAAGCAAAATACTGAACGTCACCCATCTGGGAGCTATCAACTTGTCAATGTCTCGATACTTCTGACGTAGAGAATATAAAACAAAGTCAGCACTGTCTGAGTTGAGCATGCCAGTGGGGACAAACGCTTAAGCAATAGAACCAATACTGGCATCACATTCGCTATTTTGAAACATCGGCTTGTCACTAGGAAAACACAAAAGATGACATGAATTAAAACTACTACAATAACAACAATAGTCATTTGAGAGAAAGTAAAAGAGACAAAAATGATACGGGCAAAATCCCAAACCAACCGTTTCCCACGGTTCGTGCGCAACCTCGTAACAACGAAGAAAAACAAATCAACCTTAACAACATTAGCACCTTCTCCTTTCAGAAAAAGAATAAAAATAATAAGTTCAAGCACTACAAGTGAACATGTCCAAAATGCCATAAATGAGAAGTATGCCTCATTTACAAGTCCTTACCTGCACTATCAGTGTTTGACAATGGGAGTTCCTGTGATGACACCAATATGCCTCCAGTTTCAGGGCTTGACGACGGAAGATCTTGTGAGGACAAAAATATGTCTGCACTTTCAGGTTTTGAAGAAAGAAAATCCTAGGATGACAGGAGCGCCTCCTGCGTCAATGGGCCAGAAGAAATCGACTAAAGTAAATCATCATCCTTAGATGGCACCTCCTTGTGGCATCCCGATCCGCATGGAACAGGGGGCCTTCGCACGTCAGCCCAAGAATACACCTAACGCACGACAGGTCCAAGATACAGCATTCTGGGTACAATAATATTCATCAAATATCGAGTTATATGATTACATCATTGATGAATATAATTATCTGGCATAGCCCTAAGGCTATTTACATGGCGGCGGAAGTCTGTTGAACTGGAGGCAGAAGTCTTGGTTTGGCAGTGTAGAACTCTGGCTGGGCTCCACAACTCACATGACTGGCAAGATTACGGCCTAGCGCGACGGAGCAAGCGATCCAAACAAGTGTGACCTACAAAATTTGCATGACACGCCAGGTCAGTACATTGAATGTACTTGCAAGACAACAAAAAACATAGCATCCAAACAGGCAGAAGACAAGGCAAGAACCAAGCACATGCAACAAACTACCTCATATCAAAACATAACATGAATTTAGATTAAAGGAGCATGAACTACTACATAGCATCTACTAATCCAGTAATGACATGGCATGAACAATATGATTACAACATGGTGATAGCAACATAGTAAGCTAGGGCCTAACTCAAAGCATGGCATGGCATCGTTAAACTAAGCTGAAAATAAACAAATATCCATGCAAAATCAAATGCAGACATAACATATTACTTTATGCACCAAAATTTAGTACTACCATGGCTTCTTAAAAAAATGCAAACTATTAAACATACAAAATAATCAAATTTGTACACCGATCCCAACGGTCATCTTACCACCTAACCGCGATCTTTTCGGTGATCGCAACCACAACCAACCCTAGGTCTCCCATATTCGCCGACAACATCGTCGTGACTTCGCACAACTATTTTATTCTGGTTACTATATTAATGCATTTTTTATTATCTTTGGTTTATCCTCCATTTCGATCAACACCCGATAGTGTGACCTACTACAAACTGTGTGCTATCGATAGACTTTATAAACACTCTACAGAGGTAGCACATTGTACCCACACCACGGAACCCATGGCCTCGTCATCCCATTCGGGCGGACCAACGGCGTTCCGACGAAACCGAACTACTGTCATGACACTCTCCCTGCCACTCCGACTCTTACCCTACTGGGCTGGTCCTGGATGGCCTGTGTCTACCAAAGACACATCGACCACCGTCGTGGTCAAACTGTCCCAAACAGGGACCCGGTACCATAACAAAAACAACTACGGGCACACAAGGCTTCTGTCCGCCTACCTGATCAGGGTCGTACGTGTCCATAACCTTTCCTCGTGGGAGGCACTAGCGAGAGGCACAACAATAGTTCGTATTAAGGCCTTCCCACAAAGGCAAATGTGGCTGCATTGAAAAAGTTCGATTTGGTGGCACCATGAACCGATCCCATCGATGACGGAGGAATTTGTTATGATTAATTCATTTTTATTAACTCTCCATCATCATGAGCATATTGATAAGAATGCAACAATGAGCATGCAACATGCAGAAGCATATACAAAATATCGAACTTCTCAGGTGCACAACTAAACATACATAATATGACAATATCGAGTACTAGCATACTAACAGTATGTAAAAAGTATTATAGCATTTTATAATGATGGCATAAAAAGCAAGTAGAGTAGTAGCATGGCATTATTGATAACAACATCCTAACTAGCATGGCAAGAGAATACCGTCACAACACAAGCATGCATAAAAATAAATAAAGGAAATATGGCAGCTGAAAACAATAAGCCAACGACTGCGACTACACATGCACAAGGTACAAGCAAAGTCAACGTGCAAGTCCGGAGCTTATGGTAAGAGGTTGGCTTACCTGGGGTCGACAAATACTTCGGAGAAAAGTGCGGAACGCTCGTGGAAAGAATTGTCGGAGACTGTACTCTCTCGAGGGGGCTGTTTACGACAAGGGTAAAATGGTCATTTTCACAGTGCCAAAATATTATGGAAATTATACCGTGGGAAAGAGCTCGACGAACAGAGAACGTGAGCGCTGGAATCACCTCAATCGGAGTTGCGGGTAAAAAGATATGAAGGTTTGAAGTTTAGGGACTTCTCTGCAAAAATATCATCACAAAGCAGTCCCTGAGTGGATAAGGCAGAAGCGAAAAGTTAGAAATACGCTTTCTGTTTAACAAAACACATTCTGGGCTAAAACAAAGAGGAAATACGCTTACCCTACGCGAAAACGTACTTCTTGAAGTACGCTTCCACTTATCCAGCATGGCAGTGGGGGCCCGGGCGCTTGGGTCGTTGACAGGCGGGACCCACAGGCAGTGGGGCCCGTCACTTATCCGCTGGCAGCCAGGGTCAATGCCCGTGCGGCCGACAGGTGGGGCCCGCGGGGCTGGGTCGTCGTCGTCTTCCTGTCGCCCGTTCTGTTCCTCGACAGAAAAGAGGAGGCGGGGCAGGGGACGTCGGCGCCGGCCTGGCTGCCTCCGGCCACGCCCGGCCAGGGAGAGGTCACCGGCCGGCGCGGCTCATCCAGCTGCATCCTTCCAGAGGGCCAGGGAGAGCAGGGGAGGCGGCGGCGGCAGAGGGCAGGGGAGGACAGAGAGATGGGGCGGCGAAGGGGTCGGCCAGCTCCGGCCGTTTCTGGTCTGGCCGAGGGCACCGACGGATGCGGGGTGGAGCGGTGGTCCCATTCATAGGCACATGGGGCGCCAGGGAGGAGTAAAGAGGAGGGGAGGCCGCAGTGATGGAGGTTACAGAAGTGGCGGCCATAGCGACGAGGGGAAGGAAGGGCAGCTCCTCGAGCTTGTTTGGGTGGCCGGGGAGGGCTTGTGGACTGCGGTGAAGCTCGAGCCGTGCTTAAATAGGCGCGGGGCATGCTCGAGGGGGGGAGGAGAGGACACGCAGCTGCGATGTGTCCGTGCACCGGCGACGCGCACGGTGTCGGAAAACGCGGCCAAAGCTCACTGGGAGCGGTAGGAAGGCGACAAGGAGAGCGCCACAGCTTCACGGAGTCGAGCACGGGCACTGAGGCGAGCAGAGGAAGAAGACCGAGGGAGGGAGGCAACGATGGCCCTGGGAGCTCACTGTGCGTTCATTGGAGCGACTCACCGAAGAAGAAAATAGAGGGGGCAGGAGGTCCAGGGGGAAGAAGACGACGATGGGGAGCTGTTCGGGAACAGTGGCGAAGCCAGGGCCGGTCGGAGCAGCGATGCCGCCAACAACAATGGCTAGACCACCGTTTTGGCTGGCGCTCCGCGTGGTCACCACGGACAAGGCATGCCCGAGAGTTCTTACTGAGGTAAAACCTTGCCTAATGTGTAGTCCCTCGAAGGTAAAGAGTTGCCATGGTAAAAAAAATGCAGAGACAAAGAGAGGTGAGTAGAATAATCTCCACAAGTTTGTTGTTGCAAACTTGGCAGCATTCTTGAGGTGAAACTAGAGGAGTAGAAAAGTAACCAAGATGTCTGGGAGGCTTAGGTTAACAAGGACTATGATCCTGGGAGCTTTGAGGCCATTAGGACAAGTCTTTAGCATAGTTGCTTAACAACTGCCGAAATTTGTCCAGAAAACAAATGATGATGAAGCACTCACTCGGAGTGATGGAATGTGTTGCAATTTTGCAAAGCTTGCTGATTTGATCATACAGTGATGCTGTAAAAAGATCACACTAAATGGACCTGCCAAATTAGCACTTTCTTCACAAACATCATTTCTGATCAAAAGCTTAGGAAAAATATAGGAAAACATTGACTACATGGATTGAGCGAATATCTTGGGAAGAGGAGTTATATGACTAGGAGAGGGCTTGGGAATATTTTCAGCCAAACTGGAGCAAGGAAAAATGCACTTGCTTCACAAGGTGAAAAATTCGACAAACAACAAGAATTGCTTATGTGCTCATAGAACTCAATAAAATGAGCTAAATTTGGGTAGAGGCTAATGATTTGGAGTGTTGTAGAGGATGGAAGAGTTTCATCCTATATGAAAAATTTATAAAGGTACTTCCTTCACAAACTTGTATTCTGGTCAGAAACTTTGAAAAATTGTACAATGGGCTAGGATAAAAGGATTGAGTTCATATTTGGTCTCCATGGGTGATTTATCAATGTTAATCACCCTGCAAAATTACAGCTCAATTAGAATTAAGAATAGGGCACTTCCTTTACAAAGTTTCAGAGAAGGCAGAAACTTGCATTGGATCATGTGCCAAAATTTGAACTGTGGGACATGATTTAATGATGGAACTAATGATTCTATAGCAAGGGCAAGCTTTGCAATTTATGGTGGAATTTTCTCTGCTATAAAAATAATAGTTCCTTTGGAAAATGGCAAAAATGCAATATTGGCTAAAATAGAAAAAGGCATTTTTCCTTATTTTAATGTGGCCAATATTCTTGCCAGAGCTTGGATTACACATGAGTATCATCTCCACCAATCCTGATGGATTTTTGAGATGCAAAACTATGCCTCTGAATTTTATTCCTCAGACAGACAATAAAAGGAATAAATCACCATTCAAAAATATTGCATAGGACTTGGCAATATTTTTGCATATCCAAGGGTTATGAAGACAAGATGATCTCTTGGAAAGGATAGAGTGATCAGCAGATCAATGAAAGTGATGGCTCCTTTGTAATCACAAAGGCCACCTAGAAATTCCAAAGGCTTGGAATTAGGGTTTGAGAAAGTTTAAGGTGATGCAAGTGAGGTCTTGCCCACTAACAAAGACATGAGTAAGGTTTTTGAAATGTTGAAAATGACCAGAAATCTCAGGGTCATCTAGAAATCCTCATGAGAAAATTTGAAAAAGGGTTGCGAGGGAGAAATAACAGCACAAAATTGATAACCCAATTTTGAGGCTGTTACAACTCTTCCCTCCTTAAAAATAATCTCGTCCTCGAGATTCCTAGGGTTACTGCAACCATTAAATACATCCATCTGGGGAAAACCCCTGGGTTACAATTAACCCTTTGGCTGGATACAAACGAGTTGGGGTACCGATAATTGGTACACCCAAAGAGAGTCATGGGCAAGACCGGGTTACCGCCACGCATAGGGGCACTCGAGATCATACTTACGACAAATGCTGGATGCACCCCAATGAACAGTGGTTTCACCCGCTAACATGTACGTCCAGGGCCCACTGGCAGCCTCCTTCTTCTACCACCGACTGGCTGCTTCATCTCTGTCGCTGCTCCGCATGCGGCTTAGCGCAACGCGCATCTAGCTCCTAGGGCGATGAGGACCCTAGTGTCGTAGTGCGCGGCGTGCACGGCGATGGTACAGCGAGCACTCACGTCGCGGGCCAGCACCTTGTCGACACTGCTTGCGGATTCGCCTCCTGGACGCCGGTGATCGGGCGACGAGCGATTTCTCTGGACACCGCTCACCGTACACCGGAGTTGGGCTATAAAAATGGCAACTCGGCTTCTCCTCCAACACACCAATGCAATGCCGCTCTACTGCCTCTTTGGTTTGGACGAGATCGATCCAAGCTCCTTCGGCGAGGCGGTCTTCTTGGTGGCGCTGCGGTGGTTCCTCGCGGCTCTGCTGGGCATGCTGATCGGCTCATCGTTCCTTCTGATGATACTCATTAGGAACGAGCGGGCTCGAGGAAATGCGCGGCTCGGGGTGGTGGATCGAGGTGCAGGAGAAGATGGTGCACTGGGTGGTCCTCCGCCACGCTTGGTTCTCCATAGCTTTGCACCGGCGAAGTAAGTGCGTGCTGCGGTGGAGCGGGGTGGCGACTTGCCTGCGTTATGAAAGGAAGAGGTGAGGGTGACGGGGTCCATATGCTTGTGAGGTGGCTGCGCCAGCTCAAGATGCATACTAGGGTGTGGGAAAAGCTTTCGCGGATGATTCCATGAAAAAGTAGGTGTAGAGGTAGAATCAGAGTGGAAAGCTGTATTGTAATCGATGTATGGTGTGAGAGAAATAAAGTTGGCAGTGTTTCTACGGAAATGAAATCAGAAACGAGAATTGGAAACGAGAATTTGCCAGATAGAAAGGCCTTTGCTAGGCGCTGATTTGCACCGGTAGAGAGAAAATAGGTGATTTTGCATGCCCAGAAGTACTGCCCAAAAGTACCAGTGGGTGAACCAAGTGTGCGTGTGACATGCAGCATAATCCAAACTCTCAAACAGATGCCATAAACAGGTAATGAGAAACACACCAGACAAAATATTCTAAAGTGTTTTAATGCTAGCGGGTATATGTAATCCTGGTACACATATACCTGCACTAGCGCGCATTTTATTTAAGACTCGGGACGAGTCAATGTTGTTTTAGTGTATGTGATCTACTAAGTTAAAAGCTGGTTAGCAAAATACCGCCAACCCTGTCAAACATTTCTGCTAGACAGAGCGACAAGCAAAAACAAAACAAAACTCAAAAGCACACAAACATACATATCATACGAATTACACTATTACAAGCATCCAACAACAGTTTGAACGCGCTACGCGCTACACGAGACTACTCTCTTCGGGATACAAAAGGCTATCCTCCTATTGAGGATGAACAGACTGACTGACCTACTTGCAGAAACTCCTGCTTGCGTGACTAAAGTCATGCCGAAGACTGGGCTTGCCGGGGTTCTCCGGGAGGACAAAGACTGAGCCAATCTCCATCTTCATCGTCTGACAACACTATGGGTTGGGATTCGGCTACTGCGGGTGTGGCTGAAGTTGATCCCAGTAAATGATGTTGGTGGATTCGGTAAAGGGCTTGGTCGAAGGAGATGGGGGTTGGTCTAGGCCACATCACAGGCCGAGAAGGTAACACTAGCTCAAAAGGCATGGGTTGAACAACTTGAGATGCGAACCTACGAGCTTCACGATAAGCTTCCTTGACAACTCGTACCGCATCATTGTCCAGGGTCCTAAACTCGGCAAGAATCTTGGAAATCATCATCCCCTGAGCAGTGATATACTGCACCAGGCGAGCGATTGTGGGATCATCCCCTTGGATAACAAGAGAAGGTTGCATTATTGTTTTTTCCACAATATGGAAAAAGTAGAACTCGCGCTTCTCTGCCACTTGCGGGAACTTGGTTCGGAGGTGAAGAATGGCCTCCACAGCAGCGGCCTGAATAGCCAAATCAGTAGTGGGCATGGCTCTACCCTGAAGAACCAAGGACAGACCATCTGCTGCAAAACCTGGGCAGATGTGCACTCTAGCGTCATAGCGATGAAGGTGAGGGACGGGCGATGACTGAAACACCAGGTATTCATGGATGGCGTTACAGCCCAAGGCCTTGCTAAGCATCTCAATGAGAAGAGGTGGAAAGCCAGGGTGATTGACAGCAAATGTGCTGGTGTAAAACTTGGAAGCTTTTAGGGCTCTAGTCATGGCTGGAGTGTTACTAGCTAGGCTTCTCTGTAGAGACATGGCGGACTGAGGAGTGAGCGGTCTGGCTAGCTGAAAGGGGGGGTTTTATAGGCTGCTATGCGGGGCATGCCCGCATGGTGCGGCACCTTACCCTGAAGGGTAAGCGGTGCGCCCGACTGAAGAAGATAAGGGCGCTATTCGCTCCACAGATAACTAGGCGAGGACATCGTGGTGAGGATGTGTCGGTCCCGACTACGCCACCTGTTGATTAACAGTGGCCAAGCCGCATGACAGGGATGGGTCAAATCCCTTAGGGTTATTAAGGGGTGATGGTGGCGGTGATCTAATGCTAGGATAATCTATGCCAGCCTGGCTGCTCTGATACCATTGTCCGATGGCACCCCGATCCGCATGGAACAGGGGGCCTTCGCATGTCAGCCCAGGAATACATCTGACGCACGACATGTCCAAGATACAACATTCCAGGTACAATAATATCCCTCAAATAGCGAGGTATATGATTGCATCATTGATGAATATAATTATCTGGCATAGCCCTAAGGCTATTTACATGGCGGCGGAAGTCTATTGAACTGGCGACGGAAGTCTTGGTTTGGCAGTGTAGAACTCTGGCTGGGCTCCACAACTCACAGGACTGGCAAGATTACGGCTTAGCGCGACGGAGCAAGTGATCCAAACAAGTGTGACCTACAAAACTGGCATGACACGCCAGGTCAGTACATTGAATGTACTTGCAAGACAACCAAAAACATAACATCCAAACAGGTAGAAGACAAGGCAAGTACCGAGCACATGCAACAAACTACCTCATATCAAAACATAACATGAATTTAGATTAAAGGAGCATGAACTACTACATAGCATCTACTAATCCAGTAATGACATGGCATGAACAATATGATTACAACATGATCATAGCAACATAGTAAGCTAGGGCCTAACTCAAAGCATGGCATGGCATCATGACACTAAGCTGAAAATAAACAATTGTCCATGCAAAATCAAATGCAGACATAACATATTACTTTATGCACCAAAATCTAGTACTACCATGGCTTCTTAAAAAAATGCAAACCATTAAACATACAAAATAATCAAATTTGTACACCGATCCCAACGGTCATCTTACCACCTAACCGCGATCTTTTTGGTGATCGCAACCACAACCAACCCTAGGTCTCTCATATTCCCCGACAACATCGTCGTGACTTCGCACGACTATTTTATTCTGGTTACTATATTAATGCAGTTTTGTTATGTTTGGTTTATCCTCCATTTCGATGAAGACCCGATAGTGTGACCTACAACGAAATGTGTGTTGTCGATAGACTTTATAAACACTCTGCAGAGGTAGCGCACAGTACCCACACCACAGAACCCATGGCCTCTTCATCCCATTCGGGTGGACCAACGGTGTTCCGACGAAACCGAACTACTGTCATGACACTCCTGGCCACTCCGATTCTTACCCTACCGGGATGGTCCTGGGTGGCCCTGTGTCTACCAAAGACACACCGACCACCGTCATTGCCAAACTGTCCCAAATGGGGACCCGGTACCATAACAAAAACAACTACGGGCACACAACGCTTATGTCCGCCTACCTGATCAGGGTAGTACGTGTCCATAACCTTCCCTCGTGGGAGGCACCGGCGAGAGGCACAACAATAGTTCGTATTAAGGCCTTCCCACAAAGGCAAATGTGGCTGCACTAAAAAAGTTCGATTTGGTGGCACCATGAACCGATCCCATCGATAACGGAGGCGTTTGTTATGATTAATTCATTTTTATTAACTCTCCATCATCATGAGCATATTCATAAGAAAGCAACAATGAGCATGCAACATGCAGAAGCATATACAAAATATCGAACTTCTCAGGTGCACAAGTAAACATACAAAATATGACAATATCGAGTACTAGCATACTAACAGTATGTAAAAAGTATAATAGCATTTTATAACGATGGCATAAAAAGCAAGTAGAGTAGTAGCATGGCATTATTGATAACAACATCCTAACTAGCATGGCAAGAGAATACCGTGACAACACAAGCATGCATAAAAATACATAAAGGAAATATGGCAGCTGAAAACAATAAGCCAACAACTACAACTACACATGCACAAGGTACAAGCAAAGTCAACGTGCGAGTCTGGAGCTTATGGTAAGAGGTTGGCTTGCCTAGGGTCGACAAATTCTTCGGAGAAAAGTGCGGAACGCTCGCGGAAAGAATAGCGGGAGACAGTACTCTCTCGAAGGGGCTGTTTACGGCAAGGGTAAAATGGTCATTTTCACAATGCCAAAATATTATGGAAATGATACCATCTGAAAGATCTCGACGAACACAGAACGTGAGCGCTGGAATCACCTTAATCGGCGATGCGGGTAAAAAGATATAAAGGTTTGAAGTTCAGGGACTTTTCTGCAAAAATATCATCACAAACAAGTCCCTGAGTGGATAAGGCAGAAGCGAAAAGTTAGGAATATGCTTTCTGTTTAAGAAAACACATTCTGGGTTGAAAGAGAGAGGAAATACGCTTACCCTACGCGAAAACGTACTTCTGGAAGTACGCTTCCACTTATCCAGCGTGGCAGTGGGTGCCCGGGCGCTTGGGTCGTTGACAGGCAGGTCCCACGAGCAGTGGGGCCCGTCACTTATCCGCTGGCAGCCAGGGTCAACGCCCGTGCGGCCGACATGTGGGGCCCGCGGGGCTGTGTCGTCTTCATCTTCCTCTCGCCCGTTCTGTTCCTCGACATAACAGAGGAGGCGGGGCAGGGACGCCGGCGCCGGCCTGGCTGCCTCCGGCCACGCTCGGCCTGGGAGAGGCCACCGACGGGCGCGCCTCAGCCGGCCGCATCCTTCCGAAGGGACGGGGCACGCCGGGGAGAGCAGGGGAGGCGGCGACGGGAGAATGCAGGGGAGGACAGAGAGATAGGGCGGCGACGTGGCCGGCCAGCTCCGGCCATTTCTGGTCCGCCCGAGGGCATCGGCGGATGCGGGGTGGAGTGGTGGTCCCATTCAGAGGCACAGGGGGCGTCGGGGAGGAGTAAAGAGGAGGGGAGGCGGCGGTGATGGAGGTTACAGAAGTTGCGGCCATGGCAACGAGGGGGAGGAAGGGAAGCTCCTTAGCTTGTTTGGGTGGCCGGTGAAGGCTTGTGGACTGCGGTGAAGCTCGAGCCATGCTTAAATAGGCGCGGGGCAGGCTCGAGGGGGAGGGGAGGAGAGGACACGCGGCTCGCGACGTATCCATGCGCCGGTGACGCGCACGGTGTCGGTAGACGCGGCCAAAGCTCACCGGGAGCGGCGGGAAGGCGACGAGGAGAGCGTGAGAGCTTCACGGAGTCGAACACGGGCATTGAGGCGAGGAGAGGAAGAAGACGGAGCGAGGGAGGCGACGATGGACACGGGAGCTCACTGTGCATTCATTGGAGCGACTCGCTGGAGAAGAAAACAGAGGTGGCAGGAGGTCCAGGGGGAAGAAGACGACGAGGGGGAGCTGTTCGGCAATAGTGGCGAAGCCAGGGCCAGTCGGAGCAGCGATGCCGCCGACAACAGTGGCTAGACCACCGTTTTGGCTGGCGCTCCGCATGGTCACCACAGACAAGGCATGCCCCAGAGTTCTTACTGAGGTGAAACCTTGCCTAATGCGTAGTCCCTCGAAGGTAATGAGTTGCCATGGTAAAAAAATAGGCAGAGACAAAGAGAGGTGAGTAGAATAAACTCCACAAGTTTGCTGTTGCAAACTTGGCAGCATTCTTGAGGTGAAACTAGAGGAGTTGAAAACTAACCAAGATGTTTGGGAGGCTTAGGTTAACAAGGACTATGTTGCTGGGAGCTTTGAGGCCATTAGGACAAGTCTTTAGCATAGTTGCTTAACAACTGCCGAAATCTGTCCAGAAAACAAATTATGATGAAGCACTCACTAGGAGTGATGGAATGTTCTGAAATTTGGCAAAGCTCGCTGGTTTGATCATACAGTGATGCTGTAAAAAGATCACACCAAATGGACATGCCAAATTAGCACTTGCTTCACAAACATCATTTCTGTTCAAACGCTTATGAAAAATATAGGAAAACATTGGCTACATGGATTGAGCCAATATCTTGGGAAGAGGAGTTATATGACTAGGAGAGGGCTTGGGGATATTTTCAGCTAAACTGGAGCAAGGAAAAATGCACTTGCTTCACAAGCTAAAAAATTTGACAGACAACAATTATTGCTTCTGTGCTCGTATAACTCAATAAAATGAGGTAAATTTGGGTAGAGGCTAATGATTTGGAGTGCTGGAGAGGATGGAAGAGTTTCATCCCATTTGAAAAATTTATAAAGGTAGTTCCTTCACAAACTTGTATTCTGGTCAGAAACTTTGAAAATTTGTAAATGGGCTAGGATAAAAGGATTGATCTCATATTTGGTCTCTATGGGTGATTTATCGATGTTAATCACCCTGCCAAATTACAACTCAATTAGAATTAAGAATAGGGCACTTCCTTTACAAAGTTTCAGAGAAGGCATAAACTTGCAATGGATCATGTGCCAAAATTTGAACTGTGGGACATGATTTAATGATGGAACTAATGATTCTATAGCAAGGGCCAGCTCCACAACTTATGGGAGAATTTTCTCTGCTATAAAAATAATAGTTCCTTTGGAAAACGGCAAAAATGCAATATTGGCTAAAATAAAAAAAGGCAATTTTCCTTATTTTAATGTGGCCAATATTCTTGCGAGTGCTTGGATTGGGCATGAGGAACATCTCCACCAATCCTCATGGATTTTTGAGATGCAAAACTATGCCTCTGGATTTTATTCCTCAGACAGACAATAAAAGGAAAATCACCATTCAAAAATATTGCATAGGACATGGCAAATTTTTTGCATATCCAAGGGTTATGAAGACAAGATGGTCTCTTGGAAAGGATAGAGTGATCAGCAGATCAATGAAAGTGATAGCTCCTTTGTAATCACAAAGGCCACCTAGAAATTCCAAAAGCTTGGAATTAGGGTTTGAGTAAGTTTAAGGTGATGCAAATGAGGTCTTGTCCACTGACAAAGACATGAGCAAGGTTTTTGAAATGTTGAAAATGACCAGAAATCTCAGGGTCATCTATAAATCTTCATAGGAAAATTTGAAAAAGGGTTGCCAGGGAGAAATAACAGCACAAAATTGATAACCCAATTTTGACGTTGTTACACTCCTCCACGCTAGAGGCATCTTGCAATGCATCACCATAATCAAGCCCTCTAGGCGGCAAATTTTCACAATCAGAAAGATTTTCATTCCCAGCAATACCAACACTAGACGATTTGGCATCAAGTATGCTCGCAGCAACAACATCCTCATCAGCAACTTTGCTACCAACATCACGCCCACTACTCAATGGAACACCACAAGCATCATCTCCAACACTAACGACAGCCTCACGCTCAACATCAGTCATCTGAAAAATAAAATTCGGAAAGTGAATAATATGAGAAAAACTAACAATCAAAAAACTAGCAAGAGGTGCATAGGCTAACTGTTACAGCTACAAAGAAACAGCAGAGAAAACTGCATATAAAATTAATGCAAGCACATTAAAACAAACCTTAACAGCATACACAACAACATCACCGATCTTGCTGCTACTATCACTCAAAGGAACACCACCAATGGTCGAACAAGGCTCATCGCCAACAACAAGACCATGATTCATAGTAATGCAGCACACAAAACAATGCTATTATTAGCAACAATAAACACAAGGAATTAAATCACACTAACAAAAAGGTAGGTATCACCTACAAACAATTAATGGCGTGGGATAGAAAAATGTGCACATTGGTGCGCATGAAAATTCAATAATATATATAAACACAATAAAAATAAAAATAACCTTGCACTTATCAGTAGATGGGTCATTAACTCCACAGTCAGCAACAACCTCAACATTATGGCTGGTCTCCTGCATGAAAGAAAAATTAATAAACATATGAAGATGAGAAAGTTCAACTACAATACTGACAGTAGAACAACATAGTAAAAATTGTAAAAATCAAGGACTGAATCGCATCAACAACAGGGGGCTCCAAGCCAACATCATCCGTATGGTGATCAGAAACATTAGCCTCAGTACCATCACCAGCCCTGCTGTCGGTGGGAGCAGCCTCATCCTGCTCAATCTACCTGATAACAACATTGGCACTTTCTTGTCGGTGTACTAAGGTAGGGGTACCCTAGTACCCCAACTTGTGCACGGGCAGCGGCCGCTCCCCGCGGCAGGGTTCACCACGCGCTTGCCGGAGACCTTCCTGCCCCTTATCTAGCCATTCAAAAACAAAGTATACAAGACAGAAGACCAAGACCCCGGCAAGAGGAGCTTGCCGGGAAGGCCGTCCCAGGCTCGAGATTGCTTAACTAGCACGAGGCCCTGGCAAGAGGAGCTTGTCAGGACGAATAGAAGATTTTATCTTAGAAGACCCGGCAAGGGCTCGGGGAGCGGCAAGCTTCCGGGCCCGGCAAGGTCGAGATCCCCGGCAAGGTGCTTGCCGGGGGAGGTGCGCTGTGTGCCCGCGCTCCAGCTCATCGGCCCACGCGTCGCCCTGGGGCCACTCCAGGGACGCGTGGCGGATGGCTGTGCAGCCTGGGGGACACGGTGGCACTCCATGGCAGTGGATCCATCGCCGTGGCAGACGGAGACGCAACGACGGGAGCTTTTGGGGTCGACGGCGACGGGCATTAAATGCCCTTGTCCCCCACTGTTAAAGTAGGTATAGACCACTGTTCTGTACTGTAGCTCCACTGTTCCCGCACTATTACAACTACCACCTCTTTTACATTTTTACCCCTTTCTCCTACGTTGACACCTGTCGGTGACCCCTTGCACTATAAAAGGAGGCCCATGCACAACGTGGAGGGGGTTCGAAACCTAGATTACTCTCACGCACGGTGTAGCTGCTTCTTCAAGCTCCCGAGCGTTCAACTCAATACACAACCAAGCAGGAGTAGGGTTTTACGCATCCGTGCGGCCCGAACCTGGGTAAAAACTGCCCGCGCGTCTGCCTCGATCTGCTCTTTGTGCTCCCTCCGCCCTCGTACCGCATAGACAAGGGGCTCCGGTCCCATAGGTGTTCGTGGCGGACAGTTTCCCCCGACATCTTTGGCGCGCCAGGTAGGGGGCGTCGAGGTTGTGCGAACCTGATCCGGCGTTCGCGCGGGCGCATTCTTCATCAACCTCTCCAAGTTTCGTCAGCAACTTCACCAGCGACAACTCCATGGCCCCGAAGAAGAAGCCTTCGGAGGTCGGGGGCCCGTCTGCGTCTCATCCGCCGCCACCAGAGCCAACGGTGGGCGGGGGAGACGCCGTCGGAAGGGTGGTTGCCGGCGAGGACACTCACGGTGCCACCAGATCCAAGAACAGGACGGACGACCGGACCTCGGTCTCCGTGGACGCGCCACGTCCATCGCAACATACGACGACCCCGCAGCGCCATACCACGGGGGGTGGTATCCGCTTGCTGGGACAAGGCCATACCGGAGGTTCGCGGGACGCCCCGGACCCCCGTCCGGGCACAAGCAAAGCGAAGGCGCCGGCGCGGGACCCCGCTCCTTCTAACGTTGTTAGAAGTCCTAGCGTATCCCGCTCCTCGCACCGCTCGCCCGCGTTCCCCACTACTCCGGCAGAAGCGCTCGCAAGGGCGCAGCTGCTCCTCGATTTTCCTCCAGCGGCCGACAAGGCCGAGGAATGGAGGGCCACTATCCGGAGCCTGATAGACTTCGCCAACAACGACTCTCCGCAGCAGCCGTCGGCCTCACGGCCGCGGCAGGCCGAGAAAACGAAGGCTATCGGCGACAAGACTGCCGGGGGTGCGACAAGCGTGCACTCCCCGCCGCAGAAGCAGAAGACGCCGCCCCGCCGGAACAACCCCGACGACGGCTCCACAGCCTCGTCGGACCCGCGGGCCCGTCGGGACCAGCGCCAGGTCCTCGACGACCGGCGAGATGAAGACGCTCGGACCACGATCGAGCGCCGCCGAGAAGCTCGGCGACAATCCGACAAGAGAGCTGGGAACACTGTCGACGCACCCGCGCCCGGTGAACCAGGTGACTTGCCGTACGCGGCAGGCTGCCCTGCGTTCACCCGCGAGCTGCGGCGCGTCCAGTGGCCCAGCATGAAGAACTTTAAGCCCGACGTACCGGAGAAGTACGACGGCAAGACGCACCCCTCGGAGTTTCTCAGCGTCTACACTATAGCAGTGCAAGCTGCCGGGGGGCGCGACGAGAAGATCCTAGCCAACTACTTCCCGCTCGTGCTGAAGCCGAACGTCCGTTCGTGGCTCATGCACTTGCCGGAAGGCTCTATCTCTTCTTGGGCCGACCTCTGCCATCAGTTTGTTGGCGCCTTCACCGGCGGCCACAAACCCCATGGTCAGGAGAGCGATCTCCACATTTTGTCCCAGAAGGAAGGCGAACCCCTGCGCAAGTATATCCAACGCTTCAGCCGGGTACAGCACAACATCCCCGACGTTCACCCTGCTGCGGTTATCAGCGTGTTCCATCAGAACGTGCGAAACCGCCGCATGCGTGAGGAGATGGCGATGACCAAGATCAGGGACGTCAGCGAGCTCTACGCTCTTGCCGACAAGTGCGCCCGTGCAGAAGAGGGGAGGAAACTCCCCGGGGAGGATGCTGGCGCAGGGGGAAGCGACAGCGACGACGCCGCCCCGGCAAAGAAGAGCCGGCGGCGGAACAACAGGAAGAAGGGCAAGAAGGAAGTGCTTGCCGTCGAGAAGTCCGGCAAGGAGGCCCCCGCCAAGCAAGCGCAGGCCGGCGGCTCCGGCAAGGAGCCTGCCCCTGCGGCGGCGGCCGACAAGCCGGGTAGCTCCGACAAGCAATACTGTAAGATTCACCGCACCAAGGGTCACGACCTCTCCAACTGCAAGCGCGTCGAGTACCTCGTCGAGCAGCAAAAGGCTGAGTACGAGAGGCGCGACAAGGAGAAGGCCCAAGGTGGCGGGGAAGAGCCCAGCAAGAAGCGGCCATTCAATGGCCGGGGAGGACGCCGCGGCAAGGCTAAGCAGCGGCAAGGAGATCGACCTCCCCGGGGCCGCGACAACGACGAAGACGACGATGAAGACATGGAGGACGACGAGAACAGCGAGCAGGAGTTCCAGAAGGCCACGGAGGTCCTGTGCGTCGACGGTGGCGCCTCTCTGCACACCTCCCACCGCCAGCTGAAACAGTGGGTGCGTGAGGTGAATGCAGCGGAGCCGCCCGTGGAGTCGCACAGGCTCCTCAAATGGTCCAGCACGCCCATCATTTTTGACCTCGAGGATCACCCTGACCGCACCACGGCGGTCGGGTGCTTGCCGATGCTGGTTTCCCCCACCATCCGCAACCTCAAGGTCACCAAAATGTTGGTTGACGGCGGGGCCGGGCTGAACTTGATCTCCTCTGCTGTGATCAAGAAACTCCAGATTCAGGACGGCGAGCTCGAAGAGACCGGTTCATTCCAAGGAATCAACCCGGGAAGGAGTAAGCCCAAGGGAAAGATTACTCTGCCGGTGACCTTTGGCGGGGAGCTCAACTTCAGGACTGAGCGCATCACCTTTGACGTTGCTGATATTCCATTGCCCTACAATGGGATACTCGGCCGTCCCGCCCTCGCCAAGTTCATGGCAGCTTCCCACTATGCCTACAACGTGCTGAAGATGCCGGGGCCGATAAGCGTCATCACTGTCCACAGCGACAAGAAAGATGCGCTTATTTGCGCCGACAAGATTTACCGGGACGCGGCAGCTGCGGCCGAGAAGGATACTCTTGCCGCTGAAGCTCCCGGGGGGAAGAAGACGAAGACCAAGTCCGGCAAGTGCTCTGGGACACACTCCGGCAACCGCACCTCTTCGGAGTGCTGCGCTGCCGTCGAGGACGTTCCATCGAGCTCCACCGGCAAGAGCAAGAAAGGAATGGCTGCTCCTCCGGCAACCAAGAAGGTGTCCGCAAAGGAGGATGGCACTGGTGGTACCTTCACCATCAGTGCCACCCTTGACAGCAAATAGGAAAGCGCGCTCGTCGCCTTCCTGCGGGCGAATGTCGATGTGTTTGCTTGGCAACCATCTGACATCCCCGGTGTTCCCAGGAAGGTGATTGAGCACAAGCTTGCTGTCTGTCCTCATGCGCGGCCCATCAAGCAAAAAGTGAGGAAGCAAGCCGTGGAGCGCCAAGAGTTCATCAATGAGGAGATCAAGAAACTAGAGGCAGCAGGCCTAGTTAGAGGTGTGATCCATCCGACGTGGTTGGCAAACCCAGTCGTCGTGCGCAAAGCCAACGGGAAGTGGAGACTGTGTATAGACTTCACCGATGTCAATAAAGCATGTCCCAAGGATCCTTTCCCTTTGCCGCGCATTGACCAGATCGTTGACTCCACTGCCGGATGTGAGCTACTCTGTTTTCTTGACGCATACTCAGGCTATCACCAGATTTTCATGGCTAAGGAGGATGAAGAGAAGACTGCATTTATCACTCCATGTGGCACCTATTGCTTTATCCGCATGCCATTTGGACTGAAGAATGCAGGCTCAACTTTTGCAAGGGTAGTGTACACTGCTTTTGAGCCACAGATCCACAGGAATGTAGAAGCCTACATGGATGACATCGTGGTGAAGAGCAAGAGCAAAGAAACACTGATTCAAGACTTAGAAGAAACGTTTCAGAACCTGCGCAGGATACAACTCAAGCTGAACCCCGAGAAGTGCGTCTTTGGAGTTCCCTCCGGCAAGCTTCTCGGGTTCTTTGTATCACAGAGGGGGATTGAAGCCAACCCCGACAAGATCAAAGCCATCGAGCAGATAGAAGCCCCGAAGCGCGTCAAGGATGTCAGAAGGCTTGCAGGTTGCGTTGCTGCCCTCAGTAGGTTCATTTCAAAATCCGCAGAACGCGCCCTACCTTTCTTCAAAATCTTGAAAAAGGCAGGTCCCATGAAGTGGACACCGGAAGCGGAGGCGGCGTTGCAGGATTTGAAACGGTACCTATCCTCCACTCCTATACTTGTCGCACCTAAACCACAGGAAAAGTTGTTGCTATACTTAGCGGCAACCAACCAGGTGGTTAGTGCTGCGTTAGTAGCGGAGAGGGAGTCCGACGAGGAGACAGCATCACCGGCAAGCGAATCTAGCGACAAGCAGGGGGCTGGCCCGACAAGCTCTGGCCCCGACAAGGAAGACTCTGCGCAGGAACAAGGAGAAGTGCGGAAGAAGATGGTGCAGCGCCCAGTGTATTTTGTAAGTTCCCTTCTCCAGGGAGCTAGATCAAGGTACTCTGGTGTGCAAAAATTGCTTTTCGGCCTCCTCATGGCTTCAAGAAAGCTGCGCCACTACTTCCAAGCCCATGAGATAACGGTGGTCACTCGCTTTCCATTGAAGAGGATATTGCACAATCCAGAGGCAACAGGCAGGATCGTCGAGTGGGCACTGGAACTGTCAAGCTTCGGACTCAAGTTTGAAAGTACTTCAACCATACAGAGCCGAGCTTTAGCAGAATTCATTGCTGAATGGACCCCAACGCCCGACGAGGAAGTTCCAGAAACAAGTGTACCCGTACAAGAAGCTACAAGTGAATGGGTAATGTATTTTGATGGTGCCTTCTCATTGCAAGGCGCCGGTGCTGGCGTGGTACTCATCGCGCCCACCGGAGAACACCTCAAGTATGTTATCCAGATGCACTTTCCCAGGGAGCAGGCGACAAACAACACCGCAGAATATGAAGGCTTGCTTGCCGGCCTCAGGATTGCGGCCGAACTTGGGATCAGGAAGCTGATTGTGCGGGGCGATTCTCAGTTGGTGGTCCGACAAGTCAACAAGAGCTACCAGAGCCCTTTGATGGAAGCATATGTAGATGAAGTGAGGAAGCTTGAAGAACACTTTGAAGGTCTGCAAATGGAGCACATCCCGAGAGCTCAAAATGAAATTGCAGATGGCCTTTCAAAGTGTGCTGCGATGAAGTTACCTGTGGAACCAGGGACCTTTTTGCTCAAGCTGACTCAACCATCAGTTACACCATCAATTGGGCAATCCAAGAAGAGAAAGTTGGTCTCCGGCAACTACTTGCCGGCGGATCTTCCTGAACCCGCCGCCAAAGTTCCCAAGATCAACGATAACGCTGAGGAACAGTTTGCTCCTGCGAGCCCTCGGGCTTGTGCAGTCGAAGCAAGTGTTCCCGACAAGCCTCGCCCCGGCGAGCTTGCCGGGGGACCGACAGCTCCGACAGGACCAGAGGTCTTTGCCGTAGAAGCTGAGGTTCCCGCAGCAGACCTCGAGCCTTTAGTCCTTGCCGTCGAGCCCCGAGCTCCGGCATGGGCACAGCAGATCGTCCGTTTTCTACAAACTGGAGAACTTCCCGACGACCCTCAAGAGATAGAGAAGATAACCAGGCAGTCAAGTATGTATCAGTTTGTGGATAACGAGCTGTACAGAAGAAGACTCAATGGTGTCAGGTTGAAGTGCATCTCCAGGGAAGATGGACAGAAGCTGTTGGCAGAAATACACGGAGGCATATGCGGCCACCACATTGGCGCAAGGGCACTTGCCGGGAAAGCTTTCCGGCAAGGGTTCTTTTGGCAAGAAGCCCTCCAAGATGCAACTGCACTAGTAACCAAGTGTGAAGCGTGCCAGTTCCATGCAAAGCAAATACATCAGCCAGCTCAAGCTCTCCAAACAATCCCTTTGTCATGGCCCTTCTCGGTCTGGGGGCTCGATATCCTCGGCCCTTTCCCTCGCGCTGTCGGGGGCTTTGAGTACTTGTACGTTGCTATCGACAAGTTCACAAAGTGGCCAGAAGTGGAGCCAGTGAGAAAGGTGACAGCACAGTCAGCGGTCAGGTTCTTCAGGTCAATTGTCTGCCGTTTCGGGATCCCTAACAGGATCATCACCGACAACGGTACGCAATTCACTAGTCGCACCTTCATGCAGTACGTCCAAGACCTTGGCGCCAAGGTCTGTTTCGCTTCTGTTGCTCACCCGAGGAGCAACGGCCAAGCGGAGAGGGCAAATGCTGAAGTGCTGCGCGGACTCAAGACAAGGACTTTTGACAGGCTGCGCAAGTGCGGAAAGAATTGGATAGAGGAGCTCCCGGCGGCTCTTTGGTCAATCAGAACGACACCAAATCGAGCCACCGGACAGACACCTTTTGCTCTAGTCTACGGAGCAGAAGCAGTTCTCCCCACGGAACTCGTATACGGATCTCCTCGAGTGCTCGCTTATGATGAGCTCGAGCAAGAGCAACTGCGGCAAGATGACGCATTGCTCCTTGAGGAGGGACGTCTCCAGGCTGCTGTACGAGCTGCTCGATACCAGCAAGCTTTGCGCCGCTACCATAGCCGCAAAGTCAAGGCCAGGAGTCTCGAGGAAGGCGACCTTGTTCTTCGGCGTGTTCAGTCCGCCAAGAATTCCAACAAGTTGACGCCGAAGTGGGAAGGCCCTTATCGGGTGAGACAAGTTACGAGGCCCGGCGCTGTCCGCCTCGAGACCGAAGAAGGCTTACCGGTGAGCAACTCCTGGAACATAGAGCATCTTCGCAAGTTTCACCCCTAAGGCGCGGTTGCCGTGATCCGCTCCGGCAACCACCTTTTGTACAAGCCTTGCCGCTGTAGCATGTAACCCTTTGTACAAAGCCGGGCGCAGACCCCGTGCATAAGTAAAGATTTCGTGTTTTCGCATCGATTGCCTTTCGCATGTTTCTCTTTGCTATTTGCATGTTTTATTTGGCATTTGATGCAACACTTAGACATTCGGTAAGCACTATTACGCCGAAAGGCAATATGCTTGTTTCCCTCTCCTTTTCCTTTTTCTCTAAAGCAGAAGGAACGTTCCTCGCGCACAAGTTTGCCGGGGGGGAAGGAGATGGAGGAGGAACTAAGTGCCGTTCAAGTAAGAAGAGCCTTACCGGAAAGCGGACAACATGAGCAAGCAGCATATGAAAGATAAGTTGTTAGAATTTGACCAGTTCAAATTTTAAATTTTGGTTGTCTTCCTTGAACGATCACACTTTGTATGGAAAACCTGTGCGCGGAGGAACCTACCCGTGGCTTGCCGCACCCTTATCTTGTCTTCGAGTCCACTCAACGATTTAAGTGAGCTGCGACAAGTGTCGCGCCCTTGCTTCGTTTCCGAGTACACTCAGCAAGCTAAGTGCGTTGCGACTTGCTGCGGCGAGGTTGCTTGCCGGCGAGGACCTTGGCCAGCAGGCTGCTCAGGGTCCAGCGCTCAGCGCTCGCGGCAAGGGCCCCTTGCCGGCAAGCTCCCCGGGAGCGTAGGGTGACAAACATGCAAAGTCAAAGATGGGAACAAGGAAGATAACATTGCACTGATTGATTGAAGTAAAGCAAATATCTTACAAGGATAACTTGTCGCAATGGACTAATGAGTTCATAACATAATGTGCAGCAACGAAAAGATAAAGATAAATGGGGCCCTAGTCTACGCGGTCGCCCTCCTTCCTGCCAAGCTTTGCCACCTTGGCGATGATATGGCCGACCTGCTCCTTCAGGGCCTCCGTGTCCGCATCTGCCGGCAAGCTGCGAAGAACGTTCGTGAGGTTGATCCCCGGGTTGCGGAACACGATCTTCGTCAAGACCCGCTCCAGAGTTCCTGCGCAGAGACGGCGCGACTCCTCGGCCAGCTGCGCGGGGATGCGGTTCCGGAGACCTGCAAGGGCCGGAGCGACGCCTCTGAAGAAGAGGCTGAGCTTGGCGCTGTGCGGGAGGTCTGGATCCGGTGAGTAGATAAGATGTTCGACCTTCAAAGCAAGCAACTCCTGGTCAATGTTGGATGCAGAAGAAACCAGCTCTTCGGTCCACACCTCGATAGTCTGCCGGAAGAGCTCGGAGGCCTTGTTAACGCTCTCCATCAAGGTTCGCTCCTTGCGGAGCTCATCCTTCAGCTTTGCCTCCTGGGCCCGGGCAGCATCAAGCGATTCCTTCAGGGTGGTGACCTTCAGCTCCAAGTCTTCAATGGAATCCTTGGCGGCCTTCAGCTCGTCACCCCTCTGGGACAAACTCACCTGGAGCTCTGAGTTGGTGTGAGCATCCTTCTCGCGCTCCAGGATGAGCGCGGCAACCTTCTCGGCGCTCACCTTCACCGCCTTCTCCAGTTGTTCAACCTTGGCGGCAAGCTCCTTCTTGGCGTCTTCCGCGGCAACCGCGGCGGCTTTCGCCTCCTTCAGCTCCCCGCCAAGGGCCGCTTCGCGAGCGGCAAGATCCTCCTCATGGGAGTCGAGTTCGACTTTCCACTGCGCGAGCTCTCCTTCTCGCCGGGACATCTCCACCCCGGCGAGCCGCTGCTGTTCCTCAGCTTCGGCCTTCTCCAACAGCCACTCTTGATATTCACCGGCGAGACGCTCGCGCTCCTCCGCCACCTCGCGGAGGCCCGCCTTGTGGGCAGCGCTGAGCTCCGCCGCACGCTTCTCCATTTCGGCGGCGGCCTGGGCAGCAAGGGCTTCCCGGGAGGCAAGCTTCGCCTGCCTGGCCCGGTAAAGGGCCAGGAGTTGGTGGAGAAGCTTCTCCTCCTCGGGCCCATCTCCTTCGCCGGGCGCCTCGACGACTGTCAGACCCGCGGAGGCGAGGACTTCTCCGTCAAACGCCTCGCCCTCCGCGGGAGCTCTTGATGAAGACCCCCAAGGCACTTGGATAAAGACGCCATTGGGGGCACGAAGATAGTACGCCTGCTTCTCGCCGGTGGAGGGGCCGGCGGCCGGTGTAGCATCCGGTGCTCCCGCCACCTCCGGGTCGGCGGTGCGGTCGCCGCCCCCCTCCCCGGTCGCGGCGTCAGCGGCCGGAGTGGCCTCCTGCGCGGCCGGCTCGGTGACCTCGGTCGCCTCCTCGGTGGCCTCGGCCATCTCCACGACGACGGGAACGTCATCGCCGCCGCCCTGCGCGCCCTCCTCATCCTCGATATTGATGACCTCGGTCTCCATCGGCGCGGGAGGAGGAGGAGGAAGATCTAGGAGAAGAAGAAAAAGAAGTTCAAAATCAAGCAAAGATCCAAAAAGAAGCAAAGTCAAGAAAACCAAGTACAGAACGTACCTTGGCGGACGTCCTCTGCGGCGGGCTCCCTTGCCGGGGAGCTCGGCCTTGGCGGAGTGGCCGTCCTCGCCGGGCTGCTCGCCCTTGGCGGGGTACTCTGCCTTGGCGGAGTACCCGCCCTTGGCGGAGCGCTCTCCCTTGCCGGAGAGTTTTGCCTTGCCGGGGACGGCGGGGCCTGCGGCTCCTCGGTGACGGTCTCCGGGCGCTCTTCCCGCTGCGGCTCCACCTCTGCACAAGAGAAGATAGAAGAACCAAGACATTCAAAAAAAAAAAAGAGAGATCAAAGCCCTAAGCGCGCCCCGACGAGCAAAAACAGTAAACCTCTAACTTACGCTGGGGGCTGCGCTGGGGGCTGCTCCCCGGAGCGGCACTCGGGTCCGGCAAGCTCGGCTCCGGTGCGATCCCTGCTTCCGCGACGGATGGGTCTTCTACGACCTCAACTGTGGGCACCCTGACCCTCTTCGCGCGCTGCTCCAAGGTCCTGCAATCACAAGCAACAAGCAAAGTCAAGCGTCAGCAACAATCGAGATATAAAAATCAAGAAGGAGTAAGGTCTCGGGTCCTTACTCTTGGTCTTCCTCGTCGTCCTCGCTCAGCGCGGAGAAGTCAAACTCCACGGTGGGCGCGTCGGCACGAGGAGCGGAGGATGAAGATTCCCTCGCGCGTTTCGGAGCCACCGGGGCTGGGGGCTGCGTAGGACCAGCCCCTGTGGTGGCCGGCGCCCGAGAAGTGGGCGGAGCAGCTGCTCCGCTCCGAGAAGATCCTTGCCGGCTCGGTGCCGGCCTGCGGGACGCCTCCGTCGTGGTCCGCGCGCGCGGGGCCTCTGCCGTGGCCGGCACGCCGGTCGCCCTTGGCACGGCTTGGCTCGGCCGGGGAGCTGCCCGGCGAGCTGGCTGTTGCCGGGGCGCTCGCGCCTGCTCCCCCGTCGCCGCCTTGCGGAGACGCTTCAATGGGGACTGCTTCGGGCTCGCCGGGGGCGGGGAGCTCTCCGACGAGGAGAGGTCGTCGGCGTAGAGCTCGGTGGATCCGCCGGTGTCTTCCTCCTCCCCCTCCTCTCCCTCGGCCAGTTCGCTGGCCCCAGCGCCTTGCACTGCGGGCCCCTTCCCCTTGGTGGCCCCGTTTCGTCCGGCGCCTTCGCTCCTCGCGGCACCCCTGCTTCCTCCGGCTGTGCCCTCCATTGCCGCGGCCTCCGTCGCGATCCCATTGATCCCGGAGTGCCTCAGCGAGGGGACCCCGGCGAGCGCGTCGGGAGGGAGCTCTAACAGCTTGCGAATCTCCTCCTTATCCGCCTGGCTGGAGGCATCCGCGGCTTCCGCCTCCGCGGGTGTGTATCCAAAGTTTCCCGCCGCCGCGGCTGCGGCGACTTCTTCAGCGCGAGAAGCCATGTAAGCAATCTCTTGGTCGGTGGTGGCCCGCGTGTGCAGCTTGAGATCGTCCGTCTTCTCCAACACCTCCACAAGGTTGTCGTAGAACTCGAGGACGTCGATAGGCTTGGGCGCAATCCACGTGCGCTCCAATCCATGAGAGTCGCACGCGGGCATCATAGCGACAAGGCGATCCCGGGCGCTGCTGGCGCAGAGCGGCACCACTCCCCGGGGAGCGCGGAAGTACTCGGGGTGTGCCGGGTCGAACTTGAAAAGTTCCCTGACCATACCCCGCAGCTCGAGTGTTGTGAAGTTAAAATTGAGGCCGGGGCGCAGCCTCATGATGTCTGCCGGGCCGCCGTATTGCCACGCCGGCCTTTTCCGGTCTTGGAGGGGGGCGATCCGGCGACGAAGAAAGTCTGCGCCCACTTCAGCGACAGACAGCGGCGCCATCCGAAGACGAAGGATTCTGACGAGAGCGATATCCAGCTTGGAATCGTCGGAATCGAAATTACTCCAATCCCTGCCGCGCACGATGGGCGATGTGCGCGGCGCGGTGAAGTGTTGCGGCCGCTCCTCGACGACCCAGCACCACTCCGCGCGCCACTCTTCCCACTTGCCGCGGAGCTCCCCCGGCAAGTAGGCTGATTTCTTATTCAGCCTAAACACCCAAGAGATTCCTCCGGAGAGGGGGGCGTCGGCCTCTACTCTGGGGATGAAAAAGTGCCTAAAGAGAGCTACGTTGGGCTGGATTCCTACGAAGTTTTCGCACATGTGTGCGAAAACGGACATGGTGAGGATGGCGTTGGGAGTGAAGTCGAGGAGGTGGAGGCCATAAGTATTCATGATATCGCAGAAAAAGTTTGAGAAGGGAGGGCACAGACCGCAGTGGAAGAAGGCTGCGAAGAAGTAATACCCGCCGGGGTAGTGGTCCTTGGCGACGGCCGGGTAGACGCGCGTGCGGGGGTGCGCTGGGGTCTCCTTGGCCCAGAACAAATAATATTTGTTCCAAAGCTCCCGCACGCCGAGCTTCGGCGCGAAGACAATGTGCTCCTTCCGGTACGCGGCGAGCTTCGCCGCCTGATCTGACTTCTCCCGCTTGGACTTCTCCGACTTCGCCTTGTCGGTCTTTGGGGCCATGGCGGACGCGGTGGAAGGAAGGGGACGAAGAGCTTGGTGGTGGCGGAGGAGTAGAGGCAAAGCGCAGAGGAATCTAAGGAAGAAGACGATGGCAATGAGTGCGCAGGGAGGGGAACCGCGCCGCTCTCTCTGCTTTTATGGGAGAGTGGGGGGGGGCGTTTCGCCCTTCCCATTAAAGAAATCGTGGGCACGTCCCATCCCACGGCGCCGCAATCGACGCGTGCCGTTGCCGTGGGGTGCGGCGGATATGGAAGTGGATTCGGCGCGCCGCGGGCCGCGGGTGCCCGTGCACTGTTTTGGGCCTGGCCCAACAGCGCTCGGCACCGTGTGTGGCCCAGGCCCGGGGGCTCCTGTCGGTGTACTAAGGTAGGGGTACCCTAGTACCCCAACTTGTGCACGGGCAGCGGCCGCTCCCCGCGGCAGGGTTCACCACGCGCTTGCCGGAGACCTTCCTGCCCCTTATCTAGCCATTCAAAAACAAAGTATACAAGACAGAAGACCAAGACCCCGGCAAGAGGAGCTTGCCGGGAAGGCCGTCCCAGGCTCGAGATTGCTTAACTAGCACGAGGCCCTGGCAAGAGGAGCTTGTCAGGACGAATAGAAGATTTTATCTTAGAAAACCCGGCAAGGGCTCGGGGAGCGGCAAGCTTCCGGGCCCGGCAAGGTCGAGATCCCCGGCAAGGTGCTTGCCGGGGGAGGTGCGCTGTGTGCCCGCGCTCCAGCTCATCGGCCCACGCGTCGCCCTGGGGCCACTCCAGGGACGCGTGGCGGATGGCTGTGCAGCCTGGGGGACACGGTGGCACTCCACGGCAGTGGATCCATCGCCGTGGCAGACGGAGACGCAACGACGGGAGCTTTTGGGGTCGACGGCGACGGGCATTAAATGCCCTTGTCCCCCACTGTTAAAGTAGGTATAGACCACTGTTCTGTACTGTAGCTCCACTGTTCCCGCACTATTACAACTACCACCTCTTTTACATTTTTACCCCTTTCTCCTACGTTGACACCTGTCGGTGACCCCTTGCACTATAAAAGGAGGCCCATGCACAACGTGGAGGGGGTTCGAAACCTAGATTACTCTCACGCACGGTGTAGCTGCTTCTTCAAGCTCCCGAGCGTTCAACTCAATACACAACCAAGCAGGAGTAGGGTTTTACGCATCCGTGCGGCCCGAACCTGGGTAAAAACTGCCCGCGCGTCTGCCTCGATCTGCTCTTTGTGCTCCCTCCGCCCTCGTACCGCATAGACAAGGGGCTCCGGTCCCATAGGTGTTCGTGGCGGACAGTTTCCCCCGACATTCTTCATATGGCTTGCAGCGACAATCTTGCATAGTTTTGAAATGCTTCCTGTTGTTCAACAGACGAACCGAGCTCTGAATTAGTTGAGCAGCACCATCACGCATATCACTAATTAAAATTCTCTCCATCTCAATATAGTCCACTGCTTCCTCAGCATTAAATTGATGACCTTCAGGAAAGATACCATTAATAGAGCTCAGACGCTCAACTTTAGTTGGGGCCTTTTGCAACTCAGAACAAACATTACTAAAAATATGCTCAACGCGCTCCAACGCAGAAATAGCTACATCAATACCAAAACCCTGCCTCTGTGAAGTACTAGCATTACTAGGGTCAGGGGGAACATAACCAGCACCCTCAACACCATGGCCATCTCTCAACTCATCACGCAGAGATAAAATCTCGGGAACCTGAGACAACGACATCTCCAGGACTGGCCATTTATGCACTCGGAAAAATACAGCCTCCTCTTGAGTTTTCCAATACAAACAAGGGGAAAAAGAGTTAATTAATCAATGCAACACATAGGGAAAAATAAAACATTATATTAACAGATTTAAATCAACGGCACTAACACCCTTTCACTATCAGTGCCAATTTGTTAGTATTTACAAACAGGTCAGTGGAACAAGAGATTCAGTTCAACCACACATGACACAACAGTACTAAAAATCATACTTAAACCTCACAAAGCTTAAGAAATGACAAAATCTACACATGTAACTCTGTAGTACACATGTTCACTCCAGCAAAAATAGCTATACCTAAATAAAAAAAGGTCTACAAGACATGATAGAAATAAAAATCACCGGAAGCTTCCCAAACACCCAAGTCTTTGGATCTGTGTTGCCTTTTTTTATCAAATCTGCGTCGGCCAGAACGGAATGCTTGTCAGGTTCCATGAAACATATGCGGGGGACTCGCATGTCAGGTTCCGAAGGCTTGCCACGGATAAGGCAGTCAAGGTACATTAGTGCAGGCCCTATAGCATAGCCTATGATTTCCTTCCCAAGGGTAACACTATCTTGGTACCTGACAACATCCCTTCTAAGCTCATCAACCATCAGCTGGCAATAATCCATACCAGCCATCTCCTCAATGACGAGATCCTCAATCATTGCTGCCTCCTTGGAAACATGAGGGGCGGCACCAAGCAACACAACCTTCATAAACACAATAATGAAGAACACTTTGAGAGCAAGATCATCTTTTCTAGGATCCTTGACAAGCACCTTGAGCCTGTCCATCAAATCCTTTGTTTTGATATCTCTGTTCCTGCTAATGTCAAACTCCGATCTTAACTTCATCAGAGCGTCGTCATATTCGTCCTCTGATGGCCTTGGTGCAGAACGACCACCACGAGGGAACCCAAATAGTTGTTGTATACCATCGCTAGTGATGTGAAGCTTCCTATTAGCCTCACCCATGTCAAGAGTCATCGTATCAGGATCTATCTTCAGGTACAGAACTCCCATCAGAGGGCGGGAAATGTTAGACTTCACCTTCCACTTGAAGATAGAACCAAAACCAGCTGCATGAACCCTAGCCACATGGCGACTCTCAAGCAATTTAGCACAAGCACCAATCTCTCCCAATGAACATCACACAATTAAATTCAATAGTTGTAGGTCACCTTCATCCAAAGCAACTTTTCCGGCATTGCCTCTCACCGGCTTAACCGGACTGAAAATGCTAACATAATGTAAAAATGAAAATAAAGAAGGCACATCTTAATTAAATGAATATACAATACAAAACAAACATATGAAGGCAAGAAGAAAAAATAAAGAGTGCACAAGTTCAACTCTTAAAACAACATCAGTATCACCTCTCAATTGATGCAAGCAATGACTAGCCCTAACCTGGCCAGCATACCAAACCCAGACACAATTAAATCATTGCAAGTACGACTAGCAAGTCACATACAGTACAAACACGTACCACTGCATGTTCATCATCAGAATCAACTTCGATATCATCTTCTTCAGATACATGATCTTCAGCTTTGACATGAGCACGCTTATTCACACCTTAGTTCACCTTCGCATGATGAAGTTTACGCTTCTTATTTGTCAAAACTCGTGGACTCCGACGAATAGGAGAGCCACCAACTGTGCTTGCACCAATCTTCACAGCAACACTATCTCCATCAGCTTTGCTATTACCAGGTTGGGAACCAGCTTTCACACGTGAGCTACGCCTGTATGTGCCATTAGAATTTGGATCTGACATCTCCTCTTCAAAACACCTTTCTTCTCCTTATCTTCATCACGAGTAAACACTTGCGTCAAACGAGTCCGCAACAGGTTTGTCTTCATAGGCATGTCATTTCCATGAGATCCAACATCAATAGTTGAAAAGGCCACGTCACCACCTTCATCACCTACACCTTTAGGAGCTTGAGCAACATCCTCATTGCTTCATTGCACGCAAGCAGACTTTTGACGCTGTTCCAACTCCTTTCTCCTATGAAAATCACGCTTCTTATTTCTTATCCTTTCATCCTCGAGTTGTAACTGCATAGGAACATCCTCAGTCTGAGTAATAGGCTCAGTGCCATCAACACGCTGTGACTGCGTAACAGTCAGCTGCAAGCTCCCATCACCACCATCATATTTAAGAGAATACATTCCATCATTAATATCTTTGACAACATCACCAATGTCCTCAGCAGCAGCATGGCTGTCATTAACTGCATAAACCAATAACATAAGTACACACATATAAAATTAAAACACAATTAACATTCAAGAGACAAGATAAATAAGGCGCATAGCATCAGACACAAACAAAAGGAACAACTAATGTAACTAAACATATTTAGGTTGTTAAAAAAGAGCAAATATAAGGGAAACACC
Source organism: Secale cereale (assembly GCA_902687465.1). Taxonomy (NCBI): domain Eukaryota; kingdom Viridiplantae; phylum Streptophyta; class Magnoliopsida; order Poales; family Poaceae; genus Secale; species Secale cereale. The sequence continues at coordinate 300,984,450 of LR738711.1, forward strand.
AGCAACACTCGCAAGTTCTTCTAGAGGATTTGGAATCTAAAAAATAACATTCACAAGATCTTAAAAGCGTGTTGATTTGTCAAAATCAGGAGGCACCGGCACTCCAACATCTGTAACAACATCATAATCAGCAAACAAAGGTAAAAAAAGAAAAGAAAAGTACATCAACAAGCAATCAATTCAACTATATGAACTCTACAAGTGCTCCCAATAAAACAATATCACCACACCACTGGCACACCAAACTTCAAAATGACAACTCTTTCAACATCATAGTAGTTTTCCTCAGACTCCTACAAACTATTCAAATGTCAAGACAACAGTTCAAACTACACATAGTGATCAGTACTGCTACCTGTCTATAGTTCACATCAACCTAAAAACTATACACACCACACATTCCATGGCAAAAAATAACAACAATCAAAATCCATACAACTTGTAAAGTCCATACGACAAAACCTATACAACGAAAAACCTATAAAGCACAGATCTGACAAAAAATCATCCGAATTGCAGGAAAAATTACCTGCATTCAACTTGTCTGGACTGGATGATGTACCCACTGAGATCTATAGACATAAAATCTGTCAAACCAGATCTACAAGACACATGAAAAAAATTAGGGCTCTTACCTATTTCAAAAACGAAGCACGCCATACAAATCAAAACTCTTACCCGCAAACACGAAATCCACCACCGAATCCAGTATCACTGATGAGAACCGCTCGTTCAAGAGCAAAGGAACCCTAGCAAATCTAGCATGAGACAGCACGAGAGCAATAACGTAGAAATACAAGGAAAATATGTACATAAAGGGACACAAGGGGAGTCGATGGCAAAGCAAAAGGAGCAAACAGAGCACCCAGACCTCCACCCCTGAAGTTTAACCCGTCGGCCAACGCTCCCGCGGCAAAACAGGAGAAGCAACTTCCATGCGAGAAGAGGAGAGGAGGGGAACAAAAAGGAATTGATTTGTGGAGGGGAGGAGAGCGGAACGGGGAAGAGCGGAGGTTAAAAGATGAGTGGGGGAATACCGACGGCTAAAGCCCACAATCGTGGCAAAGCCCACTATCTCTGGGCAATTACTAAAGATAACACCAAAATTAAATACAATAAAAAATTAATACATAAGGAGAAAAATGGCTAAAGTACAAATAATAACTCACAACAGTATAATAAAAATAAATAAAAAAGTACAGTTGAAATAATACTTCATAACGGTGCTAGTTTTCCCCCTAAAAAAGATAAGATAATGGGGAAAGTCATGTTACGGACTCGCCTCCGCAAGCGACGCCGCGGCACGCTGCGTCATCGCGTGCTACGTCTCATTCCTGGCTCGGCCTCACCGGGATGGGTGTCGGTGTCAAAACTAGCAGATCTCGGGTAGGGGGGCCCAAGCTATGCATTTAAGGATCGATGGTAATAGGAGACTGGGGACACGATGTTTACCCAGGTTTAGGCCCTCTCAATCTAGGTAATACCCTACTTCTTGCTTGATTGATCTTAATGAATATGTGTTACAAGAGTTGATCTACCTCGAGATCGTAATGGCTAAACCCTAAAGTCTAGCCTATGAGGATGTTATGATTCTGATGTTAGCCTCTATGGACTAAACCTTCCGGCTTATATACAAGCCAGAGGGGCCTAGGGTTACAAAGGTGACTTGGGGAGGAAGTAATTGATACATCCAAACATTACGCTTGCCTTTCTACGTACATAGGAGTCCTGATCGAATACGGGGGAGAGTCTCCCGGTTCTACTTTCATGGCCCATCAACACGGCCCAGCTTCATCGCCCCATATGCCTAAGGACCCCTGAATACAGGACTCCCTCAGTAGCCCCCAGACTTGCCTTCAAGGACGAGATTGTGTCCGGCTTCATGTCTTCGGTCTTGCAAGGTGAGTCCTTCTGGATGATACTTCCGCTTCTTTTAATATCATATTCCGTCAATTCCTCGCCGCCGTCACCTTTGCCTCCTCGTGTCCAACGAATGCAAACCGTCTGGGTATTTTTGCAATTACCCCCTTGACTATGCAGGGAAGGCGCCTATATAAAGATACTAGATCTCAGATGCCATTCCATTCCATTCCACGCGGAAAAGTCCCTAGTGCATGCAAAAAATCTTCAAACATGGACGGCGCTCCCAGCTCTTCCTCGTGCCCTCACAGTCCTCGAGTGGGTGATTGGAAAAGTTGTTCTGTATCACATGCGCATCTGAGAAAGCTTCAAGCACAGGGATATATCCCTCCCGAGGATCTAGTCCCCGTCCAAGACGGATTAACTTCCATCGACATTCAAGCCCTGGCAGAGAGCTTTCCCAGCCCCTCCGATGGAGAGCGGGGTATGCTTTGTCCCCTTCCTTCTAAGAGGCGTAGGTTTTCCCGTCCAACCCTTCCTTAGGGGGGCTCCTGGAGTTCTATGGTCTTCAATTGCATGGCCTCACACTGGGGTCTATCCTACACATTGCGGGATTCGTCGCTTTATGCGAACCATTCTTGGGCTGTGAGCCTCACTTTGAGCTATGGCGGAAGTTTTTCTGCCTTGTCCCTCGCGCCGAGGAGGGATCCATTTTTGGAGTTGGTGGCACTGAAGTATGGAGCATAGCAGGCTATATGTCTGTCACTCCAAAGAAGGCATCCAAAGAGTGGTCTTAGGAGTAGTTTTACATTGAGGACGTTGCCCTGCCGGATCCAGTTCGGCAAGGCCTCCCCAAATATTCCAACGCTCCTCCAAAGAAGCTTTTCAACTAGTGTCCCCGCAGTCCCTCAGAAGAAGAGAGGTCAGCAGACTGGCTGGCAAGATCAGATTGCTTGCCAGTTCGGGGCTGTCAATAATTGAAGTGATGGCGATTCCAATAAAGCGATGCGTGCAGCCGCTCCAAGCTAGAGGATTTCCTATGTGTCATTACAATGGCCAGAATGATGCCTCATGCTACTTACTCCTAGGTCCGGACGACCCTACCGCTCTAGCCGCCATCCTAGAAGGTCTTTACAAGGGAGAGAAGCAAGACTTTCCTTGCTTGAAGTGCCAGGAGGGTTTTTCTATGTACAATCCTCTTGACTGAGTAAGTCTTTCTCTTGACCGCTATATTCGCCCATTTTTTCATTGTTATGATATATTAGCCGAACTGAATTCGGTTTTTCCTGACATGGGTGGAGGAAGGTGGTCAAGGGGATTAATAGTCCTGTCCCACAGCTAGAGGACCAATTTCAAAATGCGGGCCTCGAATACGATAAAGATCTGAACATAGGCATAGAGTTGGAAGATGGAGTCTTCTATCAAGCCTATCATGATGGCGCCGTGGTGGCTATTGTAGCCGATTACCCCGACCTCATTCTTTCTTCTCATGTAAGTACCCAGGACATACCTCCTCAAAGAGAAGATTCTCTGTGCGCCTTACCCACCGCACTTTTCCATGCTCAAAAGGGTCGGCGCTCCGCACGTCGAACTATGCGAAGATCGTCATCCCAGAGGGCGACGCCGGTGTCGGGTGAGGCCTTGAAGCGAAAGAGGACCGCGAACACCACCGAGCCTTCAAAGAGGTATGTTTGTTTTAACACATGCTGGGTGGTAGAACAGGTATTACAACGTTCGGCCTTGGTTTTCCTTTTAGGAGGAACACACACCAAACTGTTTCCGAAAATCCTGCAGATCGTGCTCCAACCAATCCAGCATCCGGACTGTCTACGAGAACAAAGGTTAATGCGGATTCAGCGCCGGATTGTCCCCTTCAAGAGGATTCAGATGAAATGTCTGTCACTAATTCCGAAGCGGAGGTCGCGATGGTTCACGGCGGCTAAAAGCAGCCATGCGTGACCCAGCCTTTTCTGAGGAGGCGGTTAACGCCCTCAGTTCTACAGATGCTTATATCCGAGCCGCTCAAGATGGACTCGCTGGAGCCACTCACTAGCTTTCAAAAGATATGCGGGTAAGTGTAAACTTTGATGTTCCCATGCCAGTAGCCCCTGAGACTTAAAGCAGTTGGTAAAACTGATTTGAGGATCGTTGTGCTTTTGCAGGTGCTCCAAGAAAAGAATAACATCTTATCAAAGGAGCTGGAAGAATGCCGGACCCAATTGATGACTGTCACCACCGAATTGGAAAATTCGAAGAAATCCGAAAAGGATACTGGTGGTAAGAACAATGGTGTCCGGACAATATGATATTTGTGCCGACCACTAGTTTTTAAGTACATACTGATTGAAATACAACAACAGGGCCAACCGACCAATGGGAGAAGAAGCTAAGGGCTGCTCTGGCAGAAAAAAACTATGCCAAAGGGGAAACAGCTGCTGGTAAGTGTGTATTGACGCAAGCCATAGATAAAAGAAACCAAGCGCATGATAAAAATGTCAGGCTAGAATAGGAGCTAAATGACATAAGAGCCCAACTCTCAGTTGCCATGGAAGAGAACCGGAGGCTAAAAGGCGGCATATTCAGTATGTCCCTTATACCTAGCTCTCCTTATAATCCCTTATTTTGAAAGTTATTCATAAAACTATTCCTGAAGGTTTGTTAACTGGGCAGCCCGAAAGGGAAGTGTCCGATTTTGAGGGTGACGTGTTGCAAGAGCTTCCCAGAGTACTCGAACGAGCTCGGAAGTCCATGAAGAATATGGCCATGGCTTTATGGCCGGGTGATTTCCCTCTAGAAACTATGGAGGACTTGGCGAACATGTTCAAAGGGGTTCGATGCCGCTTCGAACTGTGGAAAGCGTCAGCATGTCGCATGGGTGCTCGAGAAGCCTGGGCCACGGTGTAGACACGCTACACCCGTCTTGATCTGAATCATATGGCCCGTGTGGGACCTCGAGGATCGGATGGACAAGAAATCCTTGTGACCTTGGTGTATGACCAAGTGGAGACAACTGCCAAGTTTTCCCAATAGGACTGTAGACTAGACAACCTTATAGAGGGAATGCGGAAATAGTTGTCGCTTGATTCTATGTATCGATGTACTTTAGCATCATACTTATCTCCAACCAAAATTATAAAAAGATTGTCATGGCCGACCTTCCGCTTTAACCTCCATAAACCCAAAGGCTGGAGTTTTCCGAATACTCTACCTGTGGTAAACACTTGGTATGTTCGGAAACCAGGCAATTCGGTCATAATTTCTTGAACAGACAAACTATTTTCGGGGAGTTGTGTTATATTACTATTTAACATAAGAAACATCTTCCAGAGAAAATAGTTCCGTTAAGGGTTCCTTTCCCTGGGTCAGCATGCATGCATATGCAGGCCTAGGCTTTTGATCCTGTAAAAAGGATTGTAGGATGCCATATCATGTGATAGTTTAAAATGTATGCGTTAAAAGTGATATGTTGTGTATTTGCCGAAAATTATTCCCTTAAGAGCGCTAGCTTTTGGCTTCACCCAGTCTGAGGTACATGTCTGGATTACCCGGTTGTAACAATCGCAGAGGTGCTCCTTTTACACCCTAGCCGAACTATCAGGAACGTAGGGGTAAGCATAGGAGCGAGGCAACCCAGCTTGGCCAAAACTTAAGTCATATTGGTGCATATAATGGCAAGGAAGGAGAGAAGCTTTTTGATAATGGGCTTCGTTAAAGAAGCCCCCAAGTATATTTGAGGTAGATATATTCAAAGATGTAGTTATCCTGTGGTAGTTCGGGTGAGCCGAATACTTACCACTGAGTTAAAAAGTAAATAAGCAAGGGGAGAAAAATAAAAGATAAGAAACAAGACCTAACTTAAAAGGAGGATTTTTTTGCTACCGAACTATCCATAGAATCGTCGGAGCCTGGCAGCGTTCCACGGGTTCGGCTCAAGGTGGTTGTCTTTTGCATTCTGAAGACGACAGGCTCCACCGGTGAGTACTTCGTCGATAATGAAGGGGCCCTCCCATTTTGGTTTGAGCTTGTCCTTATTCTTCTCCGGGAGGCGTATAACGAGTTCACCGACATTGTATGACTTGGCCCGCACTTCTCTGCTCCGGTATCACCTGGCCTGTTGTTGATAAAATGCATAACGGGCCTGCGCTGTATCATGTTCCTCTTCAAGTCCATCTAGGTCATCCCGCCGATCTAGCTCGGCTTCTCTCTCTTCATGCATGCGCACTCAGGGTGAGTCATGAATAATGTCATAGGGAAGAACAACCTCTGCACTGTACACCATGAAGAAAGGTGTGTATTTGATCGTCCGATTAGGTGTGGTCCGCAGCCCCCAGAGTACGGAGTCAAGCTCTTTGACCCAGTGTTTATCAGAATCCCGTAGGGAGCGCACTAATCGGGGTTTAATGCCGCTCATTATCAGACCATTGGCTCTTTCGACATGACCGTTTGTTTGAGGATGGTACACGGAAGCATAATCAAGTTTAATACTTAACTTTGCGCACCAATTTTTTACCTCGTTGCCTGTAAAGTTGGTGCCATTATATGTGACAATACTGTGCGGGACACCATTACGGTGTACTATACCAGATATAAAATTTATCACCGGCCCTGCCTCAGCTGTTTTTACTAGCTTCGCTTCTATCCATTTAGTGAATTTATCTACCATCACTAGCAAGTATTTCTTTTTATGGCTTCCCCCTTTAAGAGGTCCGACCATATCAAGCCCCCAGAACGCAAAAGTCCAAGTAATGGGGATTGTTCTCGAAGCGGTGGGAGGAATGTGACTTTCATTTGCAAAGCACTGGTAGCCAACGCAATGTTGGACTAGGGTATGGGCATCTGCTCGGGCAGTGGGCCAGAAAAAGCCAGCTCGAAAAGCTTTTCCCACGAGCGCCCGAGCTGCGGCATGGTGGCCGCCCATTGCAGCGTATATTTCTATGAGAATTTGCCTTCCCTCCTCTTCAGAGATGCACCTTTCGACAACACCGGTAGTGCTTTTCTTGTACAGTTCACGTTCGTGAACTTTATAGGCTTTAGAATGCGGAACTAAGCGGCGTGACTCATTTTGGTCATCAGGGAGCTCCTGCCTATTAAGGTAAGCTAAGAAGGGCTCTATCCAGGGGGGCTATGACAGCCATGAACTCATGAGCCGAAGAAGTTGTCTCCATGTCTGAGTCTCCGATGACGTCTGGGTTAAGTTCGAAGGGGGGGTGTTTGGATCCGAATCAATATCGTCTCTCGCGTCTTGCCATGTTACTAATGGCTTAAACAACCTTTCCACGAAGGTGTTAGGCGGGACTGGGTCGCGTTTAGCGCCCATACGAGCGAGTACATCTTCTTCCTGGTTATTATCTCGGTCTATGATAACCCACAAGTATAGGGGATCACAACAATTTTCGAGGGTAGAGTATTCAACCCAAATTTATTGATTCGACAAAAGGGGAGCCAAAGAATACTCTCAAGTATTAGAAGTTGAGTTGTCAATTCAACCACACCTGGAAGACTTAATATCTGCAGCAAAGTACTTAGTAGAAAAGTAGTATGGAAGTAACGGTAACAGTTTTGTAGTAATTGTAATAGTAGCAGCGGAAAAGTAACTAACCAAAGAGCAATATGTGAAAAGCTCGTAGGCATTGGATCAGTGATGGATAATTATATCGGATGTGATTCCTCATGTAATAGTTATAACATAGGGTGACACAGAACTAGCTCCAGTTCATCAATGTAATGTACGCATGTATTCTGAATATAGTCATACATGCTTAAGGGAAAGAACTTGCATGACATATTTTGTGCTACCCTCCCGTGGCAGCGGGGTCCTATTGGAAACTAAGGGATATTAAGGCCTCATTTTAATAGAGTACCGGACCAAAGCCTTAACACTTAGTGAATACATGAACTCCTCAAACTACGGTCATCACCTGGAGTGGTCCCGATTGTTGTCACTTCGGGGTTTCCGGATCATAACATATAGTAGGTGACTATTGACTTGCAAGATAGGATCAATAACTCACATATATTCATGAAATCATAATAGTTCAGATCTGAAATCATGCCACTCGGGCCCTAGTGACAAGCATTAAGCATGGCAAAGTCATAACAACATCAATATTAGAACATAATGGATACTAGGGATCAAAGCCTAACAAAACTAACTCGATTACATGGTAAATTTCATCCAACCCATCACCGTCCAGCAAGCCTACGATGGAATTACTCACGCACGGCGGTGAGCATCATAGAATTGGTGATGGAGGAAGGTTGATGATGATGACGGCGATGATCTCCACTCTCCGGAGCCCCGAACTGACTCCAGATCATCCCTCCCGAGAGATATTAGGGCTTGGCGGCGGCTCCGTAGCGCAAAACGCGATGAATCATTCTCTTTGATTTTTTTCTCCCCGAACGTGAATATATGGAGTTGGGGTTGAGGTCGGTGGAGCGTCAGGGGCCCACGAGACAGGGGGCGCACCCACCCTCGTGGACCGGGTGTGGGCCCCCTGGTCATGATTCTTTCGCCAGTAATTTTTATATATTCCAAAAATAATCTCCGTTGATTTTCAGGTCATTCCGAGAACTTTTATTTCTGCACAAAAATAACACCATGGTAGTTCTACTAAAAGCAGCGTCAGTCCGAGTTAGTTCCATTCAAATCATGCAAGTTAGAGTCCAAAACAAAGGCAAAAGTGTTTGGAAAAGTAGATACGTTGGAGACGTATCAACTCCCACAAGCTTAAACATTTGCTTGTCCTCAAGCAATTCAGTTGACAAACTAAAAGTGATAAAGGAAAACTTTGACAAACTCGGTTTGCTCTTGTTGTTGCAAATATGTAAAGTCAACATTCAAGTTTTTAACAAATATTATGAACTAAACACATTCACAATAACTTTCAGGTCTCATGTTTACTCATATCAATAGCATAATCAACTAGCGAGCAATAATAATAAACCTCAGATGACAACACTTTCTCAAAACAATCATAATATGATATAACAAGATGATATCTCGCTAGCCCTTTCTGAGACCACAAAACATAACTGCAGAGCACCTCTAAAGATCAAGGACTGACTAGACATTGTAATCCATGGTAAAAGAGATCCAGTCACAATCATACTCAATGTAAATTAATAGCAATGCATGCAAATGATGGCGGTGCTGTCCAACTGGTGCTTTTTAATAAGAGGATGATGACTGAACATAAAAGTAAATAGATAGGCCCTTCGCAGAGGGAAGCAGGGATTTGTAGAGGTGCCAGAGCTCGTGTTTTGAAATAGAGATGAATAATATTTTGAGTGGTATACTTTCATTGTCAACATAACAACCAAGAGATCTCGATATCCTCAATGTTACACACATTATATGCGCTTCCCAAACAGAATGGTAAAGTTTATACTCCCCCACCACCAGCAAGCACACTCCACGGCCATCCGAATCCACGGGGTACCGTCCATACCAACAACAACCCTGGGGGAGTTTTGTTTAACTATTTTGATCTGATTTGAGCATGGGATTGGGCATCCCATTTACCGCCCATTTTCTCATGAATGATGAGTGGAGTCCACTCATCGTGAGAATAACCCACCTAGCATGGAATATATAGACAACCCTAGTTGATACAAGATCTGTTCGAGCATACAAAACAGAATTTCATTTGAAACTTTGGAGTTTGGCACAAACAAATTTACTTGGAATGGCAGGTAGGTACCGCATATAGGAAGGCATGGTGGACTCATATGGAATACCTTTGGGGTTTATGGAAGTGGATGCACAAGCAGTATTCCCACTTAGTACAAGCGAAGGCTAGAAAGAGACTGGGAAGCGACCAGCTAGAGAGCGACAACAGTCATGAACATGCATTAAAATTAATCAGCAATGAGTGCAAGCATGAGTAGGATATAAATCACCATGAACATAAATATCGTGGAGGCTATGTTGATTTTGTTTCAACTACATGCGTGAACATGTGCCAAGTCAAACCACTTCAATCGTTCAAAGGAGGATACCACCCTATCATACCACATCACAACCATTTTAATAACATGTTGGCACGCAAGGTAGACCATTATAAACTCCTAGCTAATTAAGCATGGGATGGGCAACTATGATCTCTAATTGTCATTGCAAGCATGTTTCATTCATAATAGGCTGAATCGGGAACGATGAACTATCATATTTACAAAAACAATATAGGTCGATTTCATACCAGCTTCTCTAATCTCAGTCAGTTCATCATATATCATCATTATTGCCTTTCACTCGCACGACCGAACGGTGTGGATAATAATAATAGTGCACGTGCATTGGACTAAGATGGAATCTGCAAGCATTTAATACAAGGGAGAATACAAAGTAATATGGCTCTTGTTTAAATAAAAAATAATGCATAAGAGAGCCACTAAACATTTTCATCATGGTCCTCTCCTCTTGACCCACCAAAAAAACAAAAGAAATAAAACTATTTACACGGGAAAGCTCCCAATAAGCAAAAGAAGATCAAGAAATCTTTTTGGGTTTTCATTTAATTATTACTACTACAGGCATGGAAAGTAAACTAGCTAAAAAGCAACTACTAATATTTTTTGTTTTTCTTAAGGTTTTTCTGACACACAAGAAAGGACTTAGAAAAAGAAAATAAACTAGCATGGATAGTACAATGAAAAAGTATGAGCACCGATAACTGGAATGAGTGTGTGAACATGAATGTAATGTCGGTGAGAAATACGTACTCCCCCAAGCTTAGGCTTTTGGCCTAAGTTGGTCTATTGCCACGGATCAAAGCTACTCTCCCTGGTGGGCGGTGGTGTGTCCTCTGGGTGCCACTGATTGGCAATCTCCAGCGGATCCCACTGATAAACCGACTACCGATAAGGGTCAAGTGATGGCTCCAGCTCAGTCTCCGAGACATATGCCAGGCTCCAGTACGCATAAGCGGCATCTGGCAAGACGAGGTACATGCTTGAAAGTAAATCAAACAAACAAGGTGCAGGCAAGGTAATAATCTCACAATACTTTTCATCAAATATCAATTTATACTTAAGCAACTTCTTCTTATCTTTACCAATAAAATCATGTGCTATCATACTCTTATAGTTTAGAAAATTAGGGGCCAGTAAGTTCTCCTCCTTCTCATAATGCCTAATAGGTATTCTAAAGTGTTCAGCAAGGCATGAAGCAAAGATGCCTCCGAAGATGGGGCCCTTTGTACGGTTCAGACTTAATCGTTTAGCAACAACTACACCCAAGCTAAAAGTTGTATCTCGGAACAAAGCATGGAGCAAAATAACAATATCAGGGGCACTAAGGTTTCCACTGTTCCCGTGACCAATTAAGCATCTACTAGCAAATATCGCAAAGTAGTGTAGAACAGGAAAATGTATACTAGTAATTCTTGCCCTAGAAATTTTCCTCGTTTCCCCTACAGAGATCATATCAATAAATCCCTCCACATCCTTACGCTGTGGTTCCTCTAGGCTACCAGCAAAGGGTATCTTACAGACTTGGCAAAATTCATAAAACGACATCTCCTTAACCTCATCATATAAATGAAACTCCACTGAAGGTGGTGATTTCTTAGCATGGAAATGAAAAGTTTGCACGAAAATATTAGTGAGTAAGAGATATGGTTTGCGCTGGTCATGGAGGAAGTCGGTGAGGCCTGCATTCTCAGCCAAATAATAAAAGTCTTTATTAATCCCGGCGGCTCTCAAGAACTCATCACAAGGCCATTCACACGGTCGAACTTCCGCAGTGCAAGGAAGATTGTATTTGGGCTTTTTATTCTCATCCTTCTGCTTATCCTTTGAGCTTCGGCTCAAAGAGCCTCTCAATAATCCCCTCATCATTTTCTTGCTCTAAAATTTTCTGAAATTTTTAACGACTCAAAATAGATGTGAACCAAACTCAACAAGATTGATAGCAACTACTCCCACAAGTGCCTAGAGTCTATATCATGCACTAGAACTACTTTTGACCACACAAATTTGACATGCAAGCTCAAGAACAGGGTCACCTAAGCAGCAAAAATTTGAAATAAATGAAGCACTAGAACTAAAACTAATTGGACCATTGGCGGAGTCACATACCGAAGAACAATCTCCCCAAATAGTTTTGTGAATTGAGCTTTGAGGAAGGAGATCGAAAATGGTAGCAAGATGAGCTAGAACATGAGTTTTAGCTATGGCAGGATTTTTTCTAGAGGAAGATGAAGTGTGTGGGTGCTAGAATAAGTGGAGGGTGGCCACAGGGGGCACGAGGCAGGGGGCGCACCCAGGGGGTAGGGCGCGCCCTGCACCCTCGTGGCTAGGTGGTGTCGCCCCCTGATGTGTTCTTAGTGCCAAATATTCTTAAATATTCTAGAAAAAATAATATTTCATTTTCAAGACATCTGGAGAACTTTTATTTTCAGGGTATTTTTTATTGCACGGATAACTCAGAAAACAGACAGAAAATACTATTTTTTTCTTTATTTAATCTAAATAACAGAAAGTAAAAATCGGGTAGAGAGAGTTGTGCTTTCTAACTTCATCCATCTCATGCTCATCAAAAGGAATCCATTAACAAGGTTGATCAAGTCTTGTTAACAAACTTTTTTCGAATAACATGAAACCTGAGGATTTTCGAAAACACTAGGTTACCTCAGTGGGGATATGTATGTCCCCAACAATAAGAATATCATATTTCTTCTTGACAGTAGGAAGAGGAAATATAAAACCTCCAATAGTAATCGTTGAAATTTTTCCAATAGAATTGATACTGTGGACCTGAGGTTGTTTCCTCGGAAAGTGTACCGTATGCTCATTACCATTAACATGAAAAGTGACATTTCCTTTGTTGCAATGAATAACAGCCCCTGCAGTATTCAAAAAGGGTCTACCAAGGATAATAGATGTACTATCGTCCTCGGGAATATCAAGGATAACAAAGTCCGTTAAAATAATAACACTTGCAACCACAACAGGCACATCCTCACAAATACCAACAGGTATAGCAGTTGATTTATCGTCCATTTGCAAAGATATTTTAGTAGGTGTCAACTTATTCAAATCAAGTCTACGGTATAAAGAGAGAGGAATAACACTAACACCGGCTCCAAGATCACATAAAGCAGTTTTGACATAGTTTCTTTTAATGGAGCAAGGTATAGTTGGCACTCCTGGATCTCCTAGTTTCTTTGGTATTACGCCGTTAAAAGTATAATTGGCAAGCATGGTGGAAATTTCAACTTCAGGTATCTTCCTTTTATTTGTAATAATATATTTCATATACTTAGCATAAGGATTTGTTTTAAGCATATTAGTCAAATGCATACGCAAAAAGATAGGTCTAATCATTTCAGCAAAGTTCTCAAAATCCTCATCATCTTTTTTCTTGGATGGTTTAGGAGGAAAAGGCATGGGTTTCTGAACCCATGGTTCTCTTTCTCTACCGTGCTTCCTAGCAACGAAGTCTCTCTTATCTTAACATTGATTCTTTGATTGTGGGTTATCAAGATCAACAGCAGGTTCAATCTCTACATCATCATTATTGCTAGGTTGAGCATCATCATGAATATCATCATTGACATTATCACTAGGTTCATGTTCATTACCAGATTGTGTTGCAGGATCAGAAATAGAGATATCATTGAGATTCTCAAGTGTGTCAACAACAGGTTCACTAGAAGTAGGCAAAGTCCTATCATTTTTCTTTTTCTTCTTCTTAGAAGGACTAGGTGCATCACTATTAGTTCTCTGAGAATCTTGCTCAATTCCCTTAGGGTGGCCCTCAGGATACATAGGTTCCTGAGTCATTCTGCCCCCTCTAGTCACAACTCTAACAACATTATCATTTTTCTTACTATTTAATTCATTGAGCAAATCATTTTGTGCTTTAAGTACTTGTTCTACTTGAGTGTTAACCTTAGAAGTATGTTTACTAATGAGTTTAAGTTCACCCTTAACTCTAGACATATAATCACTCAAGTGTTCAATCATATAAGCATTACGTTTCAGCTGTCTATCAACATAAGCATTGAAATTATCTTGTTTAACAATAAAATTGCCAAACTCATCTAAGCATTGGCTAGCAGACTTACTATAAATAATATCACCTTCATCAAATCTATAAAGAGAATTTATCTTTACTACCTGTGTCGGGTTATCAAGACCATGTATTTCTTCAATAGGTGATAAATTCTTAACATCTTCAGCTTTAATACCTTTTTCTTTCAAAGATTTCTTTGCCTCTTGCATATCTTCAGGACTGAGAAATAGAATACCCATTTTCTTTGGAGTTAGCTTAGGAGTTCGTTCAGGAAGTGTCCAATTATTTTCATTAATCAACATATTATTCAATAGCAATTCAGATTGATCAATAGTTCTTTCCTTGAAAACACTACCAGCACAACTATCCAGGTGGTCTCTGGAAGCATCGGTTAGTCCATTATAAAAGATATCAAGTATTTCATTTTTCTTAAGAGGATGATCAGGCAAAGCATTAAGTAATCGGAGAAGCCTCCCCCAAGCTTGTGGGAGACTCTCTTCTTCAATTTGCACAAAATTATATATTTCCCGTAAGGCAGCTTGTTTCTTATGAGCGGGAAAATATTTAGCAGAGAAGTAATCAATCATATCCTAGGGACTACGCACACAACCAAGATCAAGATAATTAAACCATGTTTTAGCATCACCCTTTAACAAGAACGGAAATAACTTAAGGATATAGTAGTACAAATTTTTCCCTCATTGGTGAATAGGGTGGCTATATAATTCAATTTACTAAGATGTGCCACAATAGTTTCACATTTATAGCCATGGAAAGGATCAGATTCAACCAAAGTAATTAACTCAGGATCAACAGAGAAATCATAATCCTTATCCGAAATACAGATATGTGAAGTAGCAAAAGCACGGTCATATTTCATTCTAGCATTCAAAGACTTTTCTTTCAGCTTAGCTAACAGTTTCTTAAGATCATACCTATCATTGCAAGCTAAAAGGTGTCTAGCAGTTTCTTCATCCATAACATAACCCTTAGGCACAACAGGCAATTCATATCTAGGGGGAGAATCTTCATCATCACTTTCATCAATATTATCAATTTCATTAATTGCATTCTCTCTAGCCCTATCAATTTGTTCATCAAGAAATTCACCTAGTGGCATGGTATTATTAAGCATAGAAGTAGTTTCATCATAAGTGTCATGCATAACAGAAGTGGCATCATCAAGAACATGTGACATATCAGATTCAATAGTAGCAGTAGGTGTCGCAAATTTATTCATAACAGAGGGTGAATCAAGTGCAGAGCTAGATAGGAGTTCCTTACCTCCCCTCGCAGTTGAGGGATAAATCTTGGATTTTTCGTCTTTCAAGTTCTTCATAGTGATCAACAGATATAAATCCCAAGTTACTCAAAGAATATAGATATTCTCCCCGGCAACGGCGCCCAAAAATAGTCTTGATAACCCACAAGTATAGGGGATCGCAACAGTTTTTGAGGGTAGAGTATTAAACCCAAATTTATTGATTCGACACTAGGGGAGCCAAATAATACTCTAAGTATTAGCAGTTGAGTTGTCAATTCAACCACACCTGGAAGACTTAATATCTGCAGCAAAGTATTTAGTAGCAAAGTAGTATGGAAGTAATGGTAACAGTTTTGTAGTAATTATAACAGTAGCAGCGGAAAAGTAACTAAGCATAGAGCAGTATGAGAAAAGCTCGTAGGCATTGGATCAGTGATGGATAATTATGTTGGATGTGATTCCCCATGTAATAGTTATAACATAGGGTGACACAGAACTACCTCCAGTTCATCAATGTAATGTAGGCATGTACTACGAATATAGTCATACATGCTTATGGGAAAGAACTTGCATGACATCTTTTGTCCTACCCTCTCGTGGCAGCGTGGTCCTATTGGAAACTAAGGCATATTAAGGTCTCCTTTTAATAGAGTACCGGACCAAATCATTAACACTTAGTGAATACATGAACTCCTCAAACTATAGTCATCACCGGGAGTGGTCCCGATTGTTGTCACTTCGGGGTTGCCGGATCATAACACATTGTAGGTGACTATTGACTTGCAAGATAGGATCAAGAACTCGCATATATTCATGGCACTCGGGCCCTAGTGACAAGCATTAAGCATGGCAAAGTCATAGCAACATCAATCTAAGAACATAATGGATACTAGGGATCAAACCCTAACAAAACTAACTCGATTACATGGTAAATCGCATCCAACCCATCACCGTCCAGGAGGCCTATGATGGAATTACTCACGCATGGCGGTGAGCATCATGGAATTGGTGATGGAGGAAGGTTGATGATGACGACGGCGATGATCTCCACTCCCCGGATCCCCCAACGGACTCCAGATCAGCCCTCCCGAGAGAGATTAGGGCTTGACGGCGGCTCCGTATCGTAAAACGCGATGAATCCTTTTCTCTGATTTTTTCCCCCGAACGTGAATGTATGGAGTTGGGGTTGAGGTCGATGGAGCGTCAGGGGGCCCACGAGACAGGGCGCGCCCCCACTCTCATGGACAGGGTGTGGGCCCCCTGGTCTTGATTCTTTCGCCAATATTTTTTATATATTCCGAAAATAATCTCCGTTGATTTTCAAGTCATTCCGAGAACTTTTATTTCTGCACAAAAATAACACCATGGCAGTTCTGCTGAAAACAGCGCCAATCCAGGTTAGTTCCATTCAAATCATGCAAGTTAGAGTCCAAAACAAGGGCAAAAGTGTTTGGAAAAGTAGATACGTTGGAGACGTATCTGGCTACATTGTGTAATCCTAACCCCTCAAATCGAGCCGATATTTTCAATATGGCATTTAGATAAGCTGCCATTTTTGAATCCTTCGCATCAAAATCTCCATTTATTTGGGAGATAGCAAGGTTTGAGTCTTCGCATACCTCAAGGCATTGTATTCCCATGGATACAGCTAGGCGGAAACCATGCAATAGTGCCTCATATTCGGCTGCATTTTTCGAGTCCGTGTACATAATTTGTAGTACGTACCGGATTGTATCCCCTGTTGGAGATATTAATATTACACCAGCCCCCAATCTGGCTAGCATTTTGGAACCGTCAAAGTACGTTGTTGTCGGATTATGGGCTCCGCAAACCGAAGAAGTTTGAACACAGGGGCGTGAACGAAGATCTCTCCCGCTCCCGTCTACCTAGCGCCTCGCCCTGGTCCAATGATGAGATTCAAGCAAGCAACAAGTAAAGCACACATGAATTTACCCAGGTTCAGGCCACCTTGCGGTGTAAAACCCTACGTCATGCTTTGGTGGATTACCCTCAGGGGGCTTGAGTATGAACAAGTACAGTGGTTACTAAGCTCAGGAGGAGAGCTCACGAGGGTCAGGAGGCAAGAGTTCTTGCTCCTTGGTGTGAAAGCGGAGTCTCTCTGGATCTGATCTGAATGCCCCCATAGTGGAGACCCTAGCTACTTATATAGGCGGCCATGTTCCTCTTCCCCCGAAATGTTTAGGCGGTAAGGGATCCCACAACGGCCATTTTGGGCGGGAACACAAGGACGTTCCTATCCTGACAAAAGCGGTCTTCGCCTGCAATGGGATCAGGCGATGACGCGATGGTGGGCTTGGTGGTGACATCCTCCTTGTCGTCCTTGCGGTCTTCGGTCTTTAACGGCATCCTGGGAACCAGGGTACCCAGACTTGCCTGTCCGCGGGCCGCGACGCGCTCCTACTATGGCCTAGTACGGCCCAGTTGATCGACCAGCTGCTCAAGAACCTCGCGAGGGGGCTGGACGTCGCGAGGAGAATGACGTCAAGACCCCCTCAGGTGCGGCCTCGGCTAGGTTGCTCCGGAGGGACGGAGAATCCAAGGCCAAGCCTGCCTCAGGAAGAGGCAGTGACGCGAGCAGTGACGCACCGAGCCAGCGGGTGCCAACACGTGCTAGCAGCGCAGTTGCCATTTTGGTGCAAAGGAGACAACACAGGCGCAGGTTCCCGAGGAGCGGGACAAAGGTTTCCCCTTTGGTGCAACAAGACCGAAGACCGCAAGGACGACAGGGAGGATGTCACCACCGAGCCCACCACCGGGTCAGCGCCTGATCCCTTTGCAAGTGAAGACCACTTTTGTTAGTATAGGAACGTCCTTGTGTTCCCGCTCAAAATGGCCGTTGTGGAATCCCTTCCCACCTAAACATTTCGGGGGAAGAGGACCGTGGCCGCCTATATAAGTAGCTAGGGTCTCCACTATGTAGGGGGATTCGAATCAAATCCAGAGACTCCGCCCTCGCACAAAGAAGCAAGAGCCCTTGCCTCCTGACCCTCATGAGCTCTCCTCCTTAGCTCAGGAACCACTGTACTCATTCATACTCAAGCCGTCTCGAGGCTAATCCAGCAAAGCAGGAAGTAGGGTTTTACACCACAAGGTGGCCTGAACCTGGGTAAATTTGTGTGTGTTTTACTTGTTGTTCGCTTGAATATCTTCATTGGACGAGGGCGAGACACTAGGTAGACGTGAGTGGGAGAGATCATCGTTCACGCCCCTGTGTTCGAACTTCTTGGGTTTGCGGAGCCCGTAATCCGACATTTGGCGCGCCAGGTAGGGGGGCGTGTCGAAATCTCGCCTCTCTGATGACCTCGCCTCCCTTCTCCTGCTCTGTGCCGCCATGATGACCGCGGCCTGCCGCATCCGCGTGGAGGCTGGTGTTGTCCCCGTCGTCCGAGCGGCACCGGTAGACCGCTCCACCCATGGGCGCTCCGCCTCCTTCCCCGACAACGCTTTCACCGGCCGGGCCACCGGAAAGCGGCCTGATCCGCCACTTCCGCTCCCTATGGCCTCGCCGGCGGCGCTCTTAGTGGCGCAGAGGCTGCCCCGGCACTAGCCACCCACGGAGGAGCTCGACGCTCGAACGACCTGCGTCGACGAGCTGCGGGGCCCCACCGGCGGGGGCCTGCCCTGCCGCGGGGTCGCCTGCATCCTCGGAGGATCCCAAGCGCCGACGTCGGCCCGGCACGTCAGGCCACACTTTTGGCGGATCGGGGCTGCCGCCCAACCACGGGAGGCCCCGCAGGCATAGTGTGTGCGGGAGCATGCCGTCACCTTTGGCCCGGGCGACCGCGCCATAGTTGTAGCTGGCGTGAACATCCTCCCCACGGCAGCTCCTCCCTACCAAGCCCTTCTCAGGGGTCACGGGCTCGGCCATCCCGCTCAGCCAGATCCGCCTCCCGGTCACCTTCAGCACACCCTCTAACTACCGGACTGAGCTCATCGACTTCGACGTTGCGCCCATCCACCTGCCCTACAGCGCCGTCCTCGGCTTCCTAGCCTTGGAGAAATTCATGGCTGTGACTCACCCGGGCTACAACACCGTCAAGATGCCCGGGAGCAGCGGCGTCATCACCATCAAAGGGGACCCCAAGGCCGCCCTTCAGGTCCTCGGGCGCGCTTACAGGGCTGCTGCCGCAGCTCATTCAGATGTGAAGGGATCTCCGGAGACGCTGGAAGCCGTGCTTGCCAAGAAGAAGCAGCTCTTCTCTCAGGACCCGGCCGAGACAAAGCAGGTGCCCGCTGACGAGGAGGGCTCAGGAGCCACCTTCACCATCGGCATGGGCATGGACCCTGAGCAAGAGGCAGTGTTGGTGAGCTTCCTCAGGGCTAACAAGGATGTGTTCGCCTAGAAAGCCGCTGACTTGGTCGGGGTGCCTAGGCACGTCATCGAGCATCACCTTAGGGTGTACCCCAACGCACGCCCTATGAAGCAAAAAGCACGAAGACAGGCCCCGGAGAAGCAGGCCTTCATCATTCAGGAGGATCGGAAGCTAGAGGAAGCAGGCGTCGTACGGGAGGTACGGCACCCGGAGTGGCTGGCCAACCCCGTCGTAGTCCCAAAGAAAGGAGGCAAGGAGCGCATGTGTGTCGACTTCACGAGCCTCAACAAATTCTTCCCTTAGGACCCGTTCCCTTTCCCGCGCATTGACCAGATGGTGGATTCAACGGCTGAGTGCGACCTACTCTGCTTCCTCGATGCCTTCTCGGGGTACCACCAAATTAAGATGGCGGTGGAGGATGTGGAAAAAACAGCGTTCCCGACCCCTTGCGGGGCTACTGCTACACCTGCATGCCTTTTGGGCTGAGAAACGCGAGCGCCACCTTCCAGCGCCTGATGCACATCACCCTCGGCCCTCAGCTCGGGAGGAACGCGGAGGCCTACGTCCACGACATCGTGGTCAAGACCAGAGAGGCCAGGACTCTCATCCAGGACCTAGAAGAAACGTTCGCCAACCTGCGCAAGGTGAAGCTGTGCCTCAACCCGAAGAAGTGCGTGTTTGGTGTACCCCCTAGCAAGTTGCTAGGGTTCCTGGTTTCAGACCGGGGCATTGAAGCTAATCTGGAGAATATCAAGGCCATCGAAAGAATGAAGCCGCCCACAAACCTGAAGGAGATGTAGAAGCTTGCGGGATGCGTAACGTCCCTGGGGCGTTTCATCTCGAAGCTTGGTGAACGCGCCCTCCCATTCTTCAAGCTCATGAAGAAGAAGGGGCCCTTTGAGTGGACTCCGGAGGCAGATGCCGCCTACCGGGATCTCAAGGAATACCTCACTAGCCCACCGGTTATGGTAGCACCACGACCCCTGGAACCCATGACTCTCTATCTCGCTGCGACGCCTCACTCCGCCAGTGCAGCGTTAGTGGTGGAGCGCTAAGAGAGGCCCCGAAGCGCGTGGCCACAGGGCAATTTGGCATCCTCAGGACGCCCGTTGCCCCCTGACGTAGCTCCGGAGGTAAATTTGACCATGGTTACTGGTGGCCCCACCGCCCAGCAAGAAGCACCCAAGATTCCTGAAGCGCTTGAGGATCCTGCGGCGCCGACCCTCGTGGAGCACCCAGTGTACTTCATCAGCACCATAATGCGCGACGCGCGCTCGCACTACCCGATGCCTCAAAAGCTGCTCCTGGCGTTCCTTGTCGCCTCCAGGAAGCTGCGCCATTACTTCCAGGGCCACCCTATCAAGGTTGTCTCATCATACCCTCTCGAGAAAGTGCTCCGGGGCCCGAATGTCGTCGGGAGGGTCGCCGAGTGGAACATTGAGCTCCAGGCATTCCAGTTGAAGTTGAGCACCACGCGAGTGATCAAAGGAGCGGCTCTGGCGGACTTTGTGGCAGAATGGACCGACGCGGCGGAGCAGGGGGGCTAGCGAGGATCGCTCGCTGGCCCCCGGCGATGAAGCCCCGGAGGGATGGGTGGTATACTTCAACGACGCCTTCTCGCGCCTTGGCGCGGGAGCTGGCGCCATGTTGGTATCTCCCACTTAGGACAAGTTGTACTACACCGTGCAGCTTTGCTTCCAGCAAAGGCGAGAAGGTCTCCAACAACATCGCAGAGTATGAGGGCCTGATTGCTGGGCTCAAGGCCACCGCTGCACTTGGGGTCAAGCGCCTCACGATCAGAAGCGGTTCGCAGCTCCTCGTCAACTTCTCCAAAAAGAAATACAAGCCCAAGGACGAGCACATGGAGGCATATCTGGAGGAGGTGCGTAAGATGGAAAAGCGATTCCGAGGGCTGGAGGTGTAACACGTGCCAAGAAGCACGAACAAGGAAGTGGATGACATCGCCAAACGAGCCTCTAGGCGGGAGCCTCGGAGGTCGGGTATCTTTGAGGAGCGGCTGCTCAAGCCGTCGGTAACACCGCCCGCTCCTGAGCCGGCGTCCCCTCAGGAAGGGCTACCTGCGGCGCCTTCAGCCGGAGCCCCGCCCTGCGGACTGACCTCCGGAGCCTGCTTGCTACTCGCCGCGGAGCTCGAGGAGGGTTGCTGGATCCAAGAGCTCAAGATGTACCTGCAACATGACACCTTGCCAGACAAGGAGGAAGACATGGAGTGCGTGGTCCGACAGGCCTCGGCTTACTGCATCCAAGACGGCGAACTCTACAGGAGGCGCCCTAATGACGTCTCACTAAAGTGCATCTCGAGGAAACAAGGACACGAGCTGTTGGCTGACATCCACGGCGGGGACTGCGGTCACCATTCGTCGTCCCGCACCCTCGTGGGCAAGGCCTTCCGCAGCGGCTTCTACTGGCCCACGGTGCTTAACGACGCAACGGAGCTTGTGCAGGCTTGCGAGGCGTGCCAGTTTCACGCCAAGCACATCCACCAACCAGCGCAGGGCCTCCAGACGATCCCGCTCTCCTGGCCCTTCGCTGTCTGGGGATTGGACATCCTGGGTCCATTTCCCCAGGCAGCGGGGGGCTACCGCTTCCTGTACGTCGCCATCGACAAATTCACCAAGTGGGCAGAGGTGGAGCCTGTTCGCGCAATCCCAGCCGGGTCGGCCGTCAAGTTCATTCAGGGCCTCGTGAGGCGATCCGGGGTCCCCAGCCGCATCATCACGGATAACAGTTCGTAGTTGACAAGCAATCTCTTCAGGTCATATTGTGCTAACCTTGGAATACAGATCTGCTACGCCTCGGTGGCTCACCCCAGGAGCAACGGTCAGGCCGAATGCGCCAACGCGGAAGTCTTGCGTGGCCTCAAGACATGCAGCTTTAAGAAGAAGCTCGAGGCTTGCGGCAGGGGCTGGATCGACGAGCTCCAGTCCGTGTCGTGGTCGATCCGAACCACCGCTACCAAACCCATGGGAGAAACTCCTTTCTTTCTCGTCTACGGGGCGGAGGTGGTCCTCCCTCGCGAGGTCAAGCATTGGTCCCCATGGGTCTTGGCTTTCAACGAGGAACGCCAGGACGCTGCATGGTGCATGGACCTCGTGCTCGGCGAGGAGGGCCGCCGCCGAGCTGCCCTCAGGGCAGCGCAATATCAGCAGGCGCTGCAGCGGTGCCACTGCCGCAGCGTCCGGACAAGAACACTTGAAGTTGGTGACTTGGCCTTGAGGCGGGTCCTCTCGAGGGAGGGGTTACACAAGCGCTCGCCCATGTGGGAGGGCCCGTTCAGAATCGCCCGTGTCTCTAGGCCTGGTGCTGTGCGCTTGGAGACGCAGGATGGGGTACCTATCCAGAATTCCTGGAACATTGAGCACCTCAAGAGGTTCTATCCATAATCAAGGCTCCGTGCCCGTGAAGGTCTCCGCTCGTGACACTCTCACGTAATAATGAGTTGGGGCTGTACACGCCTCGGAGTCTCCTGAGCGTTGCCTGCGGGCCATCAGACGGGGCTCCCACCCACGTCCCAGTGGCAGTCCTTAGCTCCACGATGGGAAGAAGACGTAGTGTAGGGGTCGGACGCGACCTTTTTTCCTTTTTGGCTTGGTGTTTGGTTGTCAGCCTTTTCTACTTCCTTGGCTATCATCCCTTCCTCTACCCCATGCTATGAAGTTCTCGTGTTTCTTGCATTTGGTTGGAAGTCTTGCTTGGGATTTTCTCTCGCCGGTTTTAAGTTCAGCTTGTTAAGCAGGGGCTGCACCGCTTTCTCTCCTTCGCGTGCCTCACGCGTGGGGGCTAGGACACGGTCGGTCCCGGCTCTCGTCTGCCACGGTCCCGTGACCTCGCCTGGACAAGCCTGCTCAGGCTCTAGCATCGGACTTCTCAGTCTGCGTGACCTATTCTGCCGAGCCAGCTCAGGCCTTGGCGCCTTAATCCACGTTCGGTGCTCTCAAGCAAGCTCAAGGGCGCAAGCCCTCAGCAGCTCTCAGCGGCTCACTCATACTCGGGGGCTGCGCAAGTCAGGACCCCCCAAATTCAGCCGCCCTCATGGCTCGTCGGGGGCTCATGACGCCAATAAGTCAGGAGCACTTCGCCTCAAGACGTCGCAGCACATAAGCTAAGTAATCTCACCCAGACCAAAAACATGATAGCAAGTTCTCGCTTCATACATATGTCATAGTCCATTACACGCCTTCTCGAGGCAAATTAAAAATTTTGACACAGGAAGTAAATGAAGAAAAAGCAGAAGCAGATGCCGACCCACCAAGCCACAGCTCCGCCAAGCCGCGGCTCAGCACCGTCGCCCCCACTCAGTCAGAGTCTCCAAACTCCTCCCGCTTCACCGAGCCACAGCGGGGCAACGACCCCCTCCCCTCGCCGAGCCGAGCTCGGCAGCGCGGTGGCTCGTTGTAGCCGCCGCTGCTGGAGGAGCTACTGCTACCACAGAGGGGGGACCCGCGGCGCCCTCTAGGGCCAAGCTCGTTTCCAGAGGAGGAACTGCCCCTCCGGACGCCGTCCCCACCATCCTCTTTGTCGTCAGCCTCAGGACAACATCCAAGGCGCCTCCCTTCCTCCGAGAAGACCCTGACGAACAGCGTTGAGGCGCCATCATACCTAAAGTGGAGCGTGCACCTCCCCTGCAGCTGGCGCGCTTGCAAACAACTGCCAGCCGCGCTCCAGGAACACGTAGCCCGAGGGAGCAACGTCAAACTCCACCCAGGACGCACCACTGCAGCAACTGTCGGTGTGCATCTAGAGGCCACTGTGGCCTCCGGCTGGTAGCACCTTGCCGAACAAGCAGGGGAGCCGGAGCCACAAGCCGCCAGGCTTCTCTGCCCACACCACGAACTCCGATGACACGTCGAAGGAGTGGAGCTGCGGGCGCGGAGGACGGACGACCACCAAACGCCGCCTCGCGCCTCCTCTCCCACTGCAGCCACGACCACCTTCGCCGCGAGAAGAGGCGCCGCGCCTCTCACCGGCGACCGCGTCGGGAGCCGGAAGGCCACGCCCGCTCCCTCGAGGAGCTGCCGCAAGCGCATCAGCATACTTGCGGGGGCGGTCGCGGCCCCTCTTCGACGGCGGCGAATCCAAATCCTTCGAGGCCTTCCCCTTCTCCGCGGCGGACGGCTTCCTCGGTTGTGACACCCCGAGACCGGTGCGCGAGGTGTCAGTTAGTTATTCGTTGTCGTTGCCATGTCATCTGCTTGCGTGTTGAAATTTGCCATGTCATCATGTGTGTTGCATCAGCATGTTTTCAAAACTTGCATCCGTCCGAGTCCCCTCGTCCTTTCCGTTGTCCATTCTGAGCCGAGACACACTTGCTCGCGCCCGCGGCATCTCCGAATATTTATTTTATGAGTGGCCGGAAAATATTCTCGGAATGGTTTGAAACTTGGCGTGTGGTCTTATTATAGCATAGGTAGACCGCTTGTCAAGTTTCGTCGCGTTTGGAGTTCGTTTGATAGCCCAACGGTTAACCGCGTTAACCACCGGAAGCCTTTTCTCTTTTGGCCCAGCACCCCTTTTACACAGCCCACCAAACCCATTCTAACCCCCTCCATGCTCTTGGCCGTTCGATCACGATCGTGTGGCTGCGAACCGCTCCTCATTTGGACACTCCTAGCTCCCTCTACCTATAAATATGTGCCTTCCCCCGAATTTTTCTCGCAGATGAACCCTAGCCTCCTCCCTCTCGCGCCGCCGGACATGTCCATCCGCGCCGGACATGTCCAGCCGGAAACGTCCCTCCGGCCAATCCGCCTCTGCCACGTCAGCTCCCCTTCGCCCACAACCAATCATACGCTGCCATGTGTCCTCCCCAACGCCTACTTCGTCGCCGGCCCGCGGGGCCCGAAGCGGGCCCGCGCGAGCTGGGTCACCGTCGCGCGAGCACCTCGCCCCGAGCCGACGCTCTGCCCAGGCGCCTTCGTCGCCGAACTGCTCGCCGGAATTGTCGCCGCCGACCCCGCCGCCTTCGGCCGCTCCGGCTGCCCCGCTCGCAGGAGCCCGTTCCCTGCGCCGCCGCTCCCGCTGGGCGTCGCCCGAGCCAGCTCCTCCCGAGTGGCCTCCTCGCCCGAGCGCTCCCGTCCTCCATCCCCGCGGCCACAAGGGTCCTCGCCGGAGCCCAGACCCTGCCCCACCTCCATCCTGATCGGGGCCGTCGTCGCCAGATCTGACACGCCGGCCTCGGAGGCCGAGCCCCACCGCCGTCAGCGCCTCCCTCCGGCCAGATCTAAGTCCGACGCCCTTGGATACGCCTGATTCCCTCGCCGACGCCGGCAGCCGCCACCGCCGGTGCTTCGTTCTCGTGCGGGAGAACGACGAGGCCCAGTCGCCGCCTGGGCCTTGCTCCAGCACCGCATGGGCCGCAGCCCCGCCCGCTTCATGGGCCGGCCCACCTGACCGCCGCCTCGGGCCGGCCCAGCTCCCTCAGTGCCTCCCCAGCCTAATTCATCCGGGCCACGGGCCCAATGTGAGCTACCCCCTAACCCTCGCCCTTGTACGTCGTATAGCTATTTTGCGTTCGTTGTGTTTTTGTTTTCCTTAGTCAATTTTCTGCTAAGTCTTTTCTGTCATAAAAATGTTGCATGTTTGCATGGCTATAACTTGATGAGTGTATGTCCAAATTGAGTGAATGATATATCAAAATGATCGTGGTGATATGCTCTACACTTTGTTCCATTGTGCCATGCTTGTTTGACTTCATATTGATGCCCTAATCTCTGTTGCAAGAGTGCTACTTGTTTAAAACTGCTGCTGACTATAGTTTTGTTGCATACTTGTGATGCTTGTAACTTTGTCCATGTTTATCCAATTGGAGCATATGATATGTCAAAATGTTCATTGTGAAGTGCTCTACATGATGGTTGATGTAGCATTCATGTTAGGTGCCATCTTGCCATGTTAATATCTGTTGCAAAAGTGCATTTGGCTGTTAAGTGCTGAAACTTGTTATGAGATGTTGTTTTCAGTTGCTCATTGCTATTGATGTGTTTGTCTTCATGCCACATGTCAATATGTTTTAGAAGCACAATAATATGGTCTTTGCTGTGGTGCAATCATGTTTCCATGATATGCCTTGTGTTGACTTAAACAAGCTTGTAAGCGTGCCATGTTGTTGTTGCTGTTTTATACTAAGTGAAAAAATTGCTAAGTCTGGAATCTGTTATAACCTGATGCTATGTTTGCTTGATGCCTCACTCAAATCCATGCTTGCTTTGGAGTGGCCAATGATCATGTCTTGTTGTCCATGTTATTGTCTATCCATTCATGCTCTTACTTGCACATATGGCCTGCTGTAGCTTATATTTTTCATGCTCTCAAGTTGCTATAAATTTTACTTGTCAGCTTTTTATCAGCATGTTCAATTTGGTGGAGCTTGTTGTTATTCATCCATGCCTCCTATGGAGTTTCTCCAATGGAGTTGTTTCATGCATGTTATGTATACTACATGTACATAATCTTTATACACTTAGTAGAGTTGATATGCTTGTTATTTTGTGCCTCCGAAGGCAGCATCGTGATGATGTTTTTGCCTTTCCAGATTTTGACTAAGCTGGATAAATTTATTGCAACTTGCCATGCTTGTTTAAATGTGTTCCAGCAAGCTTTTGGGTTTGTTCTAAGTTCATGCTTGTTAAGTAACATGTCTACTTCACATCCATGCTTCTTGTTATCATGTTTGGGTGTTGTAGCTTATATATATCTTGCTCCAAAGTTGCTATGTGGTTGTTAACTTCACCTTTGCCTTGTATCTTGTTTCGTGTTATGTGTTGAACCGTTGCTCCGTTTTGAGCGTGCCCTATATGAAACTTGTGTGATTTTGCATGTAGAAGCATAATATCATGTTGTTTTCATGTTTGGAGTGTGTTTAATTGATGTTTGGGTGCATCTTGCACTGTTGACTTGTTTGACTTGTTTTGCTCATATCTTCTAGGCCATAGCTCCGAATTAAACAAATTTATATGAAACTTGACTAGAATTTCGTGTAGATCATCATGGGGCATCTTAACCTACTGTTTAACAACTTTAACATAAGGTTTGTTCAGATCTGGACTAATTTCAAATTATGCATATGAGGGCTTACCGGATTTGTTATATGTTGATTCCGGCCTCATTTAAACTTGTTGGGTGATGTTGTTCTTGTGTGCTTCATCCCTTGCCATGTTTTGCATCATATAGACGTGTCTTGCTTCAAACTTGTTTGAGCATTCTGTCGTGTTCTTGTGTTGTGTGTTTACCATGTTGTGTGCTTTCTTCTCGCTAGTTCTTTTCCGCTGCGATCGTGAGGATTCGTTCGGCTACACGTGGTTCATCTTCAAGTCTTCTTCTTCATCTTCTTCAGGGATCCGTTCTTCTTCCTTGCGGGATCTCAGGCAAGATGACCATCACCTTGGATACCTTTACTATCATTGCCATGCTTAGTCGTCTCGATGCTATCGTTATATGTCGCGCTACCCATCTTTATTGTCAGCCCCTCTCCTTGTTGCCATGAAACCTCTAATTTTTTACACCTACCTAGCAAACCATTGTTTAGCTATGTCACCCGCTTGCTCAGCCCCTCTTATAGCGTTGTTATTTGCAGGTGAAGATGAAGTATGTTCCATGTTGGAACTTGATGCTTTGGGAATATCACAATATGTCTTATTTATATTAACACACCTATATATTGGGCATGGGTGGAAGGCTTGGCCTTTTGCTCGGTGTTTTGTTCCACTCATGCCTCCTTAGGAGCCGATAAATCGACATTATGTTCCTTGATTTTGCGTTCCTTACACGGTTGGGTATACGGGGACACCTTGACAGTTCGTCTTTGAATAAAACTCCTCCAGCAAGGCCCAACATTGGTTTTAATTTGCCTCATAATAACAACTTAATTAATTAATTAAATTGCATAGGGGGTCGCGTCCCCGAGGATTCTTTCTACATAACAGGGGGCCAGTGCTGATGGTGTTGGTCCCAAATAGAGTACTGTGCGGGACCGCCCCTTGGCAACTTGGGGTATTTGGCTCCTGTACGCTTCGCTCATCCGGACGTGGCCTGAGACGAGATACGTGCAGCTACTATCAGGGTGTCGGCATGCCGGGAGGTCTTGCTGGACTTGTTTTACCATTGTCGAAATGTCTTGTGCACCGGGAATTCCGAGTCTGATCGAGCCTTCCCTAAGATAAGGGGTAATATTATTATTATCTCTGCTGATCGTGAGAGCTTGTGATGGGCTAAGTTGGGACACCCCTGCAGGGTTATGGACTTTCGAAAGCCGTGCCCGCGGTTATGTGGCAGATTGGAATTTGTTAATGTCTGGTTGTAGAAAACTTGACAGAGGATCCGAAGTAAAACACACAACTGTGTGAGTAACCATGACTGTCTCTTTTCATTTTGAGAAGAGAACACGGTGGGGTTATGTTTGACTCGTAGGTAGTTCAGGATCTTTAGCGATCACTATTAGTTTGCGACCGTTTGCGTAGAAGCTCATCTTATTCTTGTACTCGTAAGTTAGCCACCATACATTTGCTTAGCCGCTGCTGCAACCTCACCACTTTACCTCTTCCTACCCGTTCAGCTTTGCTAGTCTTGTTACCCATGGTTATGGGATTGCTGAGTCCTCGTGGCTCACAGATACTACAACAACAGTTGCAGGTGCAGGTTTCCGATGACTTGACGTGAGAGCGATGTCGTTGTGTTGGAGTTCTTTCTTCTTCTTCTTCTTCTTCTTCTTCTTCTTCTTCTTCTTCTTCTTCTTCTTCTTCTTCTTCTTCTTCTTCTTCTTCTTCTTCTTCTTCTTCTTCTTCAGTCTTGGGTTACGTTCCTGGTCGGCTGCCTGGGATAGCAGATGGATGTCTTTATGCTTTTCATGTTTGCATCCGTAGTCGGATGCCTTGTATTATTGATGTTGTATTCTTGTGACTTGTATGTATTGTTGTATCCACCATGTATGAATGTAATGGTATGATGTAATGATATCCATCTTGCTAAGCGCCCGAAATGCGGTTGTGCCCCAATCACGTAAGTGTCACGTGATCGGGATAGAATCGCATCTTGGGGCTGACAAGTTGGTATCAGAGCCTCGACCGACCATAGGAGCCCCCTTGATTGATCGTAGTTTGGCCATTGTTGAGTCTAGCAGAAAACTTTTTCGGAGTCTAGTTATATCGGAGAGTAGGATTTCTTATTACTCCTCAGTCCCTTCATCGCTCTGGTGAGGAATCTTGACGTAGGTGTTTTGAATTACCCCTCTTCCCCTTCAAATTTTTTTAGGATCACGCGGTTAGTTTTTTCGTTCGTTGCGTTGTCAGTTCTTTCATCTGGTGCATCTCTCGTCAAGTGGTTTCGACCCTCTTCTTCTTTTGCCTCAATCATCGGTTCTTTCCAACCGATGTTGTTTCCCCGTCCGAAGTGGTGTTTGTTTTTCCCACCCTTTTCCTTTCGGTCCGGAGTCCTTAATCGAGTATCCATCCTACTCGTTTGAATCCTTTGCATTCTTCCTGAATTGTTTCAACTGGTGAATTCTCGTCTCGTCGTCATGATTCATCTCTTTTTCTTCCCGGTGGATTGCAATTCAAGCTTTCGGTGTTGATCTTATATTTTCCCTCAGCTCAGATGTTTACCCTTGCTCGTTTACCTCTCGCCATTTAATTCTTCCGAAGACATCTCAGGGGATTCGTCTGCCTTTCAATTAATTCGAGGTTGTCACCTCCTTCGAGTCTTTCAATCGTTCCGGTGCATTATCTCCTTTTCAATCTTTTCAATGGTGTTTTCTCTTCGGTGGGCTCATAACCCACAGGTCTTTTCCCAGGATCTTACCTGACTCTTTTATTTCCCGGAGTATTCCAAAAATTATTTTCAAGTGTGACGTAAGTATGGATTCCATCAGTCATATGCCTTCTCCAAGTTCGCTTTCAATTATTTTCATCGTTCGTTGAACCTTTTCTCTCTTTTCATTTTTCCGGAGTATTTCATGAATTTTTTTCTTGTGTTCCTTCGAAGGCCATCATTTCAGAAGATCTCTTCGTTCTCAGTTTTCAACTTCGTCCTCCAAATATTCTTCAATGATGCCTCTTCGTTCGTCTCACATTCTGTCCGGTGCTTCGTTCAAGTAGTCTCTAATCAGTTCATGATCTCTTCGTTCTCATCATTTATAAATTCCCCAAGTGCTTTATTCTTCTCGGCGATTCACCGTATTCACTCAATTTCAATTCTTACGGTTATTTGTTCTCTTTCATCACTCGACTGAATTTCTTCACGGTGGTTTGTTCTTTTCTTCACTCGGCTTTGATTCTTACGGTGGTTTTCTCAAGTATTCTTTTACGGTGTTATCATATCAATCCATTCATTTTTTTATTCCAATTCTACCGGCGTTTCATGAAGATTTTCGCAAATTTGCGATATATCCTCTTTAATCTTTTCAACGGGATAAGTGATATGAAAATCCATTGCTTCGCATCAATTTAATTGGTGGAGGATAAGCATAACATAATTCTTATTCTTTTTATGAAGTTGACTTAATCCCTTTTTCGGATTTATTCTGGATGAATAAATTCTAGTTCCAAGTGTTTTTATCTTTTCTTTTCTGGAGTTCAAATTTTATCGGTTATCTCGTCGGAAGCTCTTTCGAAATCTCCGAAAGGCCTTAATCTTATTCTTTTCACCCGTTATTTCTATATCATCATCCTCTTGTTACCGGAGTTCGTTATGGTTGTTCCTCATATTTTAAGTCATTCTTCAAGTGTTCATCAAATTCTTTTGGATCAAGTGCAAGCTTTATTCTTTGGTCTCGAAGTGCAAATAATTCTCCATATTCTTTTGAAGTGGAGTTTTTGCAATTCTTCTTTCTCAGCTAATCCTTGTTTTCGTTGCGGCGGTAAATCACCTCAAGTTTTGAGATGTTTTCAGTAAGTCCACAACAAGCTTATTCTTTTGTGGTTGTTTTTCTCAACAACTCCGTTCAAACCTTTGTCTCGAAGATGATACTTCAATTCAATCGTGGTGAATTTTCATCATCTTCTTCTCCATTCCTTTTCATTTCGTCCTTTCAATTCTTCCGAAGTCATTGTGTTGTTCATCTCGTCATATATCATTCCATGTTCTTAAGTTCTCGTGATATTCCTTTCATATTTAACCGAAGTGTTGCCCAAATTCATTCGTGGAGATTCCTTTCTATCTCTTATCAACCGGAGTGGTTTCAAATTCATTCTTGTTCCCTCAACTCTTGCTTCATATCCTTCAACCTTTTGGGTTCACGTCATATTCCTTCTTCCTATTGTCGAACAAAGTCTTTGCAACTCCGTTCATCTCCGTTGTACCCTTCTTTCATATTGTTCAACCTCTCAAGGTTCTTTGGTTTCGCTCTTTTGTCCTTGAAGAACTTTGTTCTTCCTTTTCCCTCCCGTCTCGTTCCTAAGATCTCGGGACGAGATCTCTTGTTAGTAGGGGAGTGTTGTGACACCCCGAGACCGGTGCGCTAGGTGTCAGCCTGTTATTCATTGACGTTGCCATGTCATCTGCTTGCGTGTTGCATTTTGCCATGTCATCATGTGTGTTGCATCAGCATGTTTTCAATACTTGCATCCGTCCAAGTCCCCTCGTCCTTTCCTTTGTCCGTTCTGAGCCCAGACACACTTGCACGCGCCCGCGGCGTCTCCGAATATTTATCTTATGAGTGGCCGGAAAATGTTCTCGGAATGGGTTGAAACTTGGTGTGTGGTCTTATTATAGCATAGGTAGACCTCATGTCAAGTTTCGTCGCGTTCGGAGTTCGTCTGATAGCCCAATGGTTAACCGCGTTAACCGCTGGAAGCCTTTTCTCTTTTGGCCCAGCACCCCTTTCACACAGCCCACCAAACCCATTCTAACCCCTCCATCCTCTTGGTCGTTCGATCACGATCAGGTGGCCGCGAACCGCTCCTCATTTGGACACTCCTAGCTCCCTCTACCTATAAATATGTGCCTTCCCCCAAATTTTTCTCGCAGATGAACCCAAGCCTCCTCCCTCTCGCGCCGCCGGACATATCCATCCGCGCCGGACATGTCCAGCCGGACATGTCGCTCCGGCCAATCCGCCGCTGCCACGTCAGCTCCCCTTCACCCACAGCCAATCATACGCTGCCATGTGTCCTTCCCCGCGCTCACTTCGCCGCCAGCCCGCGGGGCCCGAAGCGGGCCCGTGCGAGCCCGGTCGCCGCCGCGCCAGCACCTCGCCCCGAGCCGACGCTCTGCCCAGGCGTCTCCACCGCCGCCCTGCTCGCCGGAATCGTCGCCGTCGACCCCGCCGCCTCCAGCCGCTCCGGCCGGCCCGCTCGCCGGAGCCCGTTCCCTGCGCCGCCGCTCCTGCTGGGCGTCGCCCGAGCCAGCTCTTCCCGAGTGGCCTCCTCGCCCGAGCGCTCCCGTCCTCCATCCCTGCGGCCACCAAGGTCCTCGTCGGAGCCCCGACCCTGCCTCACCTCCATCCTGATCGGGGCCGTCATCACCAGATCTGACGCCCCGGCCTCGGAGGCCGACCCCACCGCCGTCCGCGCCTCCCTCCGGCCGGATCCAGGCCCGGCGCCCCCGGATCCGCCCGATTCCCTCGGCGGCGCCGGCAGCCGCCACCGCCGCTGCTTCGTTCTCGTGCGGGAGAACGACGAGGCCCAGCCGCCGCCTGGGCCTTTCTCCAGTGCCGCATGGGCTCCAGCCCCGGCCGCTTCGTGGGCCGGCCCACCTGACCGCCGCCTCGGGCCGGCCCAGCCCCCTCAGCGCCTCCCCAGCCTGCTTCATCCGGCCCATGGGCCCAATGTGAGCTACCCCTAACCCTTGCCCCTGTGTGTCGTACAGCTATTCCGCGTTCGTTGTGTTTTTGTTTTCCTTAGTCAATTTTCTGCTAAGTCTTTTCTGTCATAAAAATGTTGCATGTTTGCATGGCTGTAACTTGATGCGTGTATGTCCAAATTGAGTGAATGATATATCAAAATGATCGTGGTGATATGCCATACACTTTGTTCCATTGTCCCATGCTTGTTTGACTTCATCTTGATGCCCTAATCTCTGTTGCAAGAGTGCTACTTGTTTAAAACTGTTGTTGACTATAGTGTTGTTGCATACTTGTGATGCTTGTAACTTTGTGCATGTTTATCCAATTGGAGCATATGATATGTCAAAATGTTCATTGTGAAATGCTCTACATGATGTTTGCTATAGCATTCATGTTAGGTGCCATCTTGCCATGTTAATCTCTGTTGCAAAAGTGCATTTGGCTGTTAAGTGCTGAAACTTGTTATGAGATGATGTTTTCACTTGCTCATTGCTATTGATGTGTTTGTCTTCATGCCACATGTCAATATGTTTTAGAAGCACAATAATATGGTCTTTGCTGTGGTGCAATCATCTTTCCATGATATGCCTTGTGTTGACTTAAACAAGCTTGTAAGCGTGCCATGTTGTTGTTGCTGTTTTATACTAAGTGAAAAAATTGCTAAGTCTGGAATCTGTTATAACATGATGCTATGTTTGCTTGATGCCTCACTCAAATCCATGCTTGCTTTGGAGTGGCCAATGATCATGTCTTGTTGTCCATGTTATTGTCTATCCATTCATGCTCTTACTTGCACATATGGCCTGTTGTAGCTTATATTTTTCATGCTCTCAAGTAGCTATAAATTTTACATGTCAGCTTTTTATCAGCATGTTCAATTTGGTGGAGCTTGTTGTTATTGATCCATGCCTCCTATGGAGTTGCTCCAATGGAGTTGTTTCATGTATGTTATGTATACTACATGTACATAATCTTTATACACTTAGTAGAGTTGATATGCTTGTTGTTTTGTGCCTCCGAAGGCAGCATCACGATGATGTTTTTGCCTTTCCAGATTTTGACCAAGTATGGATAAATTTATTGCAACTAGTCATGCTTGTTTAAATGTGTTCCAGCAAGCTTTTGGGTTTGTTCTAAGTTCATGCTTGTTAAGTAACATGTCTACTTCACATCCATGCTTCTTGTTATCATGTTTGGGTGTTGTAGCTTATATATATCTTGCTCCATAGTTGCTATGTGGCTGTTAACTTCACCTTTGCCTTGTATCTTGTTTCATGTGTATGTGTTGAACCGTTGCTCCGTTTTGAGCGTGCCCTATATGAAACTTGTGTGATTTTGCATGTAGAAGCATAATACCATGTTGTTTTCATGTTTGGAGTGTGTTTGCTTGATGTTTGGGTGCATCTTGCACCGTTGAGTTCTTTGACTTGTTTTGCTCATATCTTCTAGGCCATAGCTCTGAATTAAACAAACTTTATAAGAAACTTGACTAGAATTTCGTGTAGATCATCATGGGGCATCTTAACCTACTGTTTAACAACTTTAACATAAGGTTTGTTCAGATCTGGACTAATTTCAAATTATGCATATGAGGGCTTACCGGATTTGTTATATGTTGATTCCGGCCTCATTTAAACTTGTTGGGTTTTGTTGTTCTTGTGTGCTTCATCCCTTGCCATGTTTTGCATCATATAGACGTGTCTTTCTTCATACTTGTTTGAGCATTCTGTCGTGTTCTTGTGTTGTGTGTTTACCATGTTGTGTGCTTTCTTCTCGCTAGTTCTATTCCGTTTCGATCGTGAGGATTCGTTCGGCTACACGTGGTTCATCTTCAAGTCTTCTTCTTCGTCTTCTTCAGGGATCCGTTCTTCTTCCTTGCGGGATCTCAGGCAAGATGACCATCACCTTGGATACCTTTACTATCATTGCCAAGCTTAGTCGTCTCGATGCTAGCGTTATATGTCGCGCTACCCATCTTTATTGTCAGCCCCTCTCCTTGTTGCCATGAAACCTCTAATTTTTGACACCTACCTAGCAAACCATTGTTTAGCTATGTCACCCGCTTACTCAGCCACTCTTATAGCGTTGTTATTTGCAGGTGAAGATGAAGTATGTTCCATGTTGGAACTTGATGCTTTGGGAATATCACAATATGTCTTATTTATATTAACACACCTATATACTGGGCATGGGTGGAAGGCTTGGCCTTTTGCTTGGTGTTTTGTTCCACTCATGCCTCCTTAGGAGCCGATAAATCGACATTATGTTCCTTGATTTTGCGTTCCTTACACGGTTGGGTATACGGGGACACCTTGACAGTTCGTCTTTGAATAAAACTCCTCCAGCAAGGCCCAACATTGGTTTTAATTTGCCTCATAATAACAACTTAATTAATTAACTAAATTGCATAGGGGGTCGCGATCCCGAGGATTCTTTCTACATAACAGGGGGCCAGTGCTGATGCTGTTGGTCCCAAATAGAGTACTGTGCAGGACCGCCCCTTGGCAACTTGGGGTATTTGGCTCTTGTACGCTTCGCTCATCCGGACGTGGCCTGAGACGAGATACGCGCAGCTACTATCAGGGTGTCGGCATGCCGGGAGGTCTTGCTGGACTTGTTTTACCATTGTCGAAATGTCTTGTGCACCGGGAATTCCGAGTCTGATCGAGCCTTCCCTAAGATAAGGGGTATTATTATTATTATCTCTGCTGATCGTGAGAGCTTGTGATGGGCTAAGTTGGGACACCCCTGCAGGGTTATGGACTTTCGAAAGCCGTGCCCGCGGTTATGTGGCAGATTGGAATTTGTTAATGTCCGGTTGTAGAAAACTTGAGAGAGGATCCGTAGTAAAACACGCAACTGTGTGAGTAACCGTGACTGTCTCTTTTCCTTTTGAGAAGAGAACACGATGGGGTTATGTTTGACTCGTAGGTAGTTCAGGATCTTTAGAAATCACTATTAGTTTGCGACCGTTTGCGTAGAAGCTCATATTATTCTTGAACTCGTAAGTTAGCCACCATACTTTTGCTTAGCCGCTGCTGCAACCTCACCACTTTACCTCTTCCTGCCTGTTATGCTTTGCTAGTCTTGTTGCCGATGGTTATGGGATTGCTGAGTCCTCGTGGCTCACAGATACTACAACAACAGTTCTAGGTGCAGGTTTCCGATGACTTGGCGTGAGAGCAATGTCGTCGTGTTGGAGTTCTTTCTTCTTCTTCTTATTCTTCTTCAGTCCTGGGTTAGGTTCCTGGTCGGCAGCCTGAGATAGCAGATGGATGTCTTTGTGCTTTTCATGTTTGCATCCGTAGTCGGATGCCTTGTATTGTTGATGTTGTATTCTTGTGACTTGTATGTATTGTTGTATCCCCCATGTATGTATGTAATGGTACGATGTAATGATATCCATCTTGCTAAACGCCCGAAATACGGTTGTGCCCCAATCTCGTAAGTGTCACGTGATCGGGATAGAATCGCATCTTGGAGCTGACATCGATGGCGCCATGGTGACCTCGTGGCAAGAAGAATAGCGGGGAGCGAACAAGGAGGCAGACGACGCTGGCTTGAAGATGGCTTGGGGGCTCCCCCTAGTCCCATTTATAGGATGGAGGAGCCCAACCGCCAGTCACTGGCGTCACAGCCTTAACGACCCCGTCATCCGCGCCGGGGAGTTGACAAGTCGCACGGTTGCCAAGACTATGCGGGGAGCGGAGTCGCCATGTCCCGTCCAACTGTCACGCGCCAGCCTGGCCCGTGGCCTTTTGGGGCCCGCGGTGCTTTGTCCTCGACTAAGACTTCGCCCCGAAGCCAACTCCGCGCACGCCTTGGGCCCGGGGCTACTGTCCGTGTCCTGGGAACCAGGGTACCCAGACTTGCCTGTCTACGGGCCGCGACGTGCTCCTACTACGGACTAGTACGACCCAGCTAATCGACCAGCTGCTCAAGACCCTCACGAGGGGGCTGGTCCTCGTGAGGAGAACGACGTCAAGATCCCCTCAGGAGCGGCCTCGTCTAGGTTGCTCCGTAGGGGCGGAGAATCCAAGGCCAAGCCTGCCTCAGGAGGAGGCAGTGACACGAGCAGTGACGCACCGCGCCAGCGGGTTCCAGCGCGTGCCAGCAGCGCATTTGCCATTTTGGTGCAAAGGAGACAGCGCAGGCGCATGTTCTCGAGGAGCGGGACAAAGGTTTCCCCATTGGTGCAACAAGACCGAAGACAGCAAGGACGACAGGGAGGATGTCACCACCAAGCCCACCACCGCGTCACCGCCTGATGCCTTTGCACGCGAAGACCGCTTTTGTCAGGATAGGAACATCCTTGTGTTCCCGCTCAAAATGGCTGTTGTGGAATCCCTTTCGGCCTAAACATTTCGGGGGAAGAGGACCCTGCCCGCCTATATAAGTATCTAGGGTCTCCACTATGTAGGGGGATTCGTATCAAATCCAGAGACTCCGCCCTCGCACAAAGGAGCAAGAGCCCTTGCCTCCTGACCCTCCCGAGCACTCCTCCTGAGCTCAGGAACCATTATACTCATTCATACTCAAGCCCTCCCGAGGCTAATCCACCAAAGCAGGAAGTAGGGTTTTACACCGCAAGATGGCCTAAACCTGGGTAAATTCGTGTGTGTTTTACTTGTTGTTCGCTTGAATCTCTTCATTGGACGAGGGCAAGACGCTAGGTAGACGTGAGTGGGAGAGATCTTTGTTCACGCCCCTGTGTTCGAACTTCTTGGGTTTGCGGAGCCCGTAATCCGACAGTCTTGTTGCACCAAAGGGGAAACCTGTCAGGACCCCGATCCTAAGTCACACCGATCTAGCTTGTAACACATCATATCACTTTGCGGCCTCACGCAGGTATCCCCACGGGTGCCACCTTACCTGGCCCGGGACCGTTTGCGCATTTTGGCACACGTATATGATAGTGTCGCTAGCATTCATATGATAGAGAACCCGGGCCGACATGGCTAGTTATAAACCAAAAGTGGCACTAAATTACAGAGACATGCATCCATGAACCAGCAACGAACGTGTCGGTCATCAACATATGAACCCAAGTCATAGCAAGATACATGGACTTAAAGGAACAATGCATGACATTTCCCCTAAGGGACAGACACAGGAACGAAGAAGGACACATGCCGGCCAACCTACGTGTTCCGGAGCAGTAGCAAGCTACCAAGGCTCAGTGGAAGCACTAGGAGGCATTTCCCTTTAAGATAGGCTACCAAAGGTAAACAACTAGGTGTCGGATCCCACACATACCAAGCATTTCAAACATACACACAATATGCCCAATATGTGCAAATACAACATTGCATCACACAGAACTCTATGACTTAAAGTACTTTATTTAAGAGGCTCCGAAGAGCCATACATAACATATCCATACAGATAGGGGTCACATGACCCAACACTCAAGTCATACAAGCATACAAGCACAAGTGGAAGCTAACATGTCTGAGTACAGACAACTTGAAAATAAAACTGGCTTGGTGTAGCCTGACTATCTACAAGGCCCTTCACAAGCTCAGAATCACCGTCTGCAAGCTACTCGTCGACGTCAACGTCTATGTAGAACTCATCAGAAGAGGCAGGGTTCTCATCTGCAATAGTTATTCGGCAAACCTGAGTACAAAGTACTCAGCAAGACTTACAACAGAACCTACCGCACATGCATCATTATCAACAAGGGTAGTGGAGTTCATAGCAGGTTGCCAGCTTTGACTCTTGGCTAACCTATACTACAACTCTCAGCAGATTGCAAGATGAGACTACGCACATGAGTCCTCTACTCACCACAACAATACACTACCGTGGATCCTCTTCCGTCATCCTACGGAAGGGCCATCCATAGCACTCACACTTGTTTTGAGACATTTAGGAGTAACCATCAACTTGTCTATGAACTGTATAAGCAACCAAGTGGTCCGTAACCGCGAACAACGGCTATTCGAATAGATTGGTAACCCTGCAGGGGTATACTTCATCACACACGCTTCCACCACTTATCGCCATTTACTCGACATGTACTCGGCAACCTTCAAGCAGAAGCCCAGCGAGGGTGTCGGCCATGACCTGACTAACCACACAAGTTCCTAGTCCAGGTTTATCGCCTATTTGGGTTCCATCCGTGGGGAGATCCGGCCGGGGTGTCGCTCACGGCCCCAAAAGATGTGTACAGGGTTCCCGAGTCACCAAACGGGCGACCAGTACACCATGCCACGTACCTGCCGCATCACAGCCGACCCAGAGGGTCAGCGCTGCGCACGACCATTAGTAAACTACAAACACCAGAAACTAGTTGCAACTCCTGGACCGAGGACAAGGGCAGTTAATAAGTCGAGGGGGCCCATTGGTTTCGGGCCCAATGCATGGTAGTAGCTGAATCTTGAATCACACATACAGATCTCAGGTCCTATGGACGGTTCTATTGAAACAACCCACCATGTACTCCTACATGGCCTTTCATCGATACCTTTACCAAGCATATTCCACACTTCACCCTCTTTACCAGACATGATCACTTCACTATGATCCATCACCCAGATGAACCAGACTTGACACAACTCTAAGCATAGCAGGCAACATAAACAAATAGCATGGTAGAACACACATCACATGGCTCAATCAACTCCTACACATGCTAGTGGGTTTCAACTATTTACTGTGGCAATGACAGGTCATGCAAAGGAATAGGGTTCAACTACCTCAGCAAGTAGTAGTTCACACGCTGTTGCCTTAATGCAGTAAAAGAGAGCAGGAGCGAGAAGATGGGTTTGTATCGGAATGATCAATGGGTTGCTTGCCTGACAGATTGGTTGTCGGGTACTATTCTTCAGTTGGATACGCAGATGTATCCTTGGGAGCAGGACCTACCACGAAGAACACCGATGATACAATCAATATACGAACAAATGCAACAATATGATGCATGCTCATGACATGGCAAGATGAATGTGTTTTGGGCTAATGCAACTATAAACAGAAAGGTTTGAGCTCATTTGAATCAAAGATTCAAATTTAAACCCAAACTATTATTTATTAAAGTGCATTATCATGTTTTGATGTGAACAGCTAGGTTAACTTGCTCAAACATGCATGAAACTAGTGCCATTGGAAAGATCGGATTTTTTTGATCAATTTTCATATATAAATCTTTTCCATCTGAGCTACTTTTGAATTTATATGATTTTTAGAAGTTTAAAGCATTTTTTGGCATTTCCTGAATTGTTTTAAGTCAATCCCAGAAAAGCCTTTACCGCGTCAGCATGACATCATGCTGACGTCAGCAGGTCAACAGACCAGGTCCAGGTCAAACCTAACAGTGGGTCTCGCGTGTCAGTGTCATTAACTTAACTAAATAAACATTAGTGCTAATCCTAACTTAATTAGCTGGCTGGGCCCACTTGTCATTGACTCCAGGGGGTCAACCTGGGCCCACCCATGGTCAAAGGGGGGTCAAACCGGCCGGCATTTAGCTGCCGGCGAGGCCAGACACGGCGTTGCGGTGCGGGATTTGTGCTCCGGCGACCAAGTCGACGGCGGAGCACGTCTACGTGATATGGGGGGTGTGCCGCATCTAGTGGTGGTGGTGGTTAGCCTCGGGGTCGCCGGAAAAGGCGCCGGCGACGACCTTAGCGGCTGTCGAAGCTCGGGTGAGCTCAGGCTAGTCACCAGGAGGCACGGCGACGCTCGTGGAGAGGTGCTTTAGGCTCCTGGGGTGCGGTGGAGCTGATGGACAGGGT
This sequence comes from Secale cereale, assembly GCA_902687465.1. Taxonomy (NCBI): domain Eukaryota; kingdom Viridiplantae; phylum Streptophyta; class Magnoliopsida; order Poales; family Poaceae; genus Secale; species Secale cereale. The sequence goes on from LR738711.1 coordinate 301,025,460, forward strand.
GGCGCGCTCGTTGGGTGGCCAGAGCCTCGTCGGCGACGAGCTCCGTGGTGGCGCGTGCGGGTGAGCTACGTGCAGACGTTGCAGGGCTCGAGGGGGGAAACGGAGAGGATGGGGAGGTGGCCAAGGTCACGGCAGTTGCGACGGAGCTGATGGCGAGGTCGGGGACGGTCTGCTGCGATGGTGAGGTCGCCGGCGATCTCGGCGGCCGAACGGGGGAGAAGTCGACGGAGACGGCGCGTTGGGGCTTCCGGCGATGCGTGGCTCGTCGGGGAGACGTAGGAGACGGTGGCGGAGCTTCCAGACACGGAGGGGCGGCGAGGGGAGCTCGGTGGCTGCGGTGGTTACAGCGGCGAGCTTGTGGGCGCTGCGGCCATGGCGAGGGGAGGGCGAGGTAGAGAGGCAGGGGAAACTGGGGTGTCGTGGCGGTCTGGGCGACAATGTGGTGGTCGTCCAGGCGTCCCGAGGCGGCGAGGCGGCGGCCAGGCGGCAAGCAGCTACCATGGTGGCGCGCGGCCATGCGTCGGCGTCACCTGCCTGCCTGGCTGGCCGAAGCAGCTGGCTGGCTTGGGCTAGCACAATGCTGGGCCACTAGGTGGGCCGGCTGGTCCAGGTAAGTGGGCTATGCCCTTCTCTCTCTCTTTTTCCTATATGTTTTCTGTTTTGTTTCTATTTCAACTTTGTTGAATTAATAAAAATGCTAGAACATTTTTATAAATCATAAAACTGCTCATGCCCACCGTATATAATATGAACAACATGGAACATTTTGGTTTATGATTATTTGGGCACCTAAAATATTTTATAGCTTTTAAATGCCCAAATTCAAATAGAATATGAATTAATCCAGTAACCTTTGGATGTCCTAGAAAATTATGCACCATTTTTGTCAGAGGTTTAAGACCAAGGCAAAGATGATGAACATTTTTAAGGGCATTTTGGGTACATTGGAAAAGATTTTATTAAACCCTAGTTGTTAGAAGAGGGGTGTTGGGGTTTCTATCATCCCCATTTCAAGTTTCTGCAAAAAGTAAACATGATGCACACTCTAGCTAGTCCGAATGCATGCACTGACTAGGGATGTGACAAAACCTTTGTCCCGCCCTTTGGGAACCTGCGCCTGCGCTGTCTCCTTTGCACCAAAACGGCAACTGCGCCGCTGGCACGCGCTAGCACCCACTGGTGCGGTGCGTCACGGCTCGCGTCACTGCCTCCTCTTGAGGCAGGCTTGGCCTTGGATTCTTCACCCCTCCGGAGCAACCTAGCCGAGGTTGCTTCTGAGGGGGTCTTGGTGTCGTTCTCCTCGCGAAGTCTAGCCCCCTCGCGAGGGTCTTGAGCAGCTGGTCGATCAGCTAGGCCGTACGAGGCCATAGTAGGAGCGCGGCGCGGCCCGCAGGTAGGCCAATCTGGGTACCCTGGTTCCCCGGACGCCGACAGTAGCCCCCGGGCCCAAGGCGCGCGCGGAGTTGGCTTCGGGGTGAAGCCTTAGTCGAGGATGAAGCGCTGCGGGCCCCAAAAGACTGCGGGCTAGGTTGGCGCGTGACGGTTGGATGGGACGTGGGCGACTCCGCTCCTCACGCAGCCTTGGCGACCGTGCGACTTGACAAAAGGGACTATCTTCAGTGCAGAGGAGTTATCGCTTCCTTTCCTTCATTCTCAGATGCCCTTCTCCTTCGCCCCTGGCCTTCCCAAATCGCCTGCATCCTCCAGCGCCTCCGGCAATGGCGAAGAAAAGCAAGGGTGCCGCGCAGGCGTCCGGATCTGCTTCCTCCCTCGAGACGGCGCTCGAGGAGTCCACCATCACCGAGGAGGGGGACTACTCGGAGGTCCAGTCTTTCTTGTCGAGCAACCACAACGAGCATGGCCCAACAAAGATTTGGGTTGGGTCCACTGCGGCGCGGATCGTGCTGAAGTCTTGCTATCCCTTCTTTGTCCACATCATCTCCATCGGGCTCGTGCCGCCCTTCTCGGAGTTCTTCTACGCCATCCTGAATCACTACCAGGTGCATGCCCTCCACATACAACCTCGCTCCATCTTCGTCATGTCGCTCTTTGCCTTTTACTGCGAGGCGTGTGTGGGGGTGAAGCCGACTGTCGCCCTCTTCCACCACTTCTTCTCCATGTGGCGGTACGACGAGGGTCCGTGCTCGGGCCGCGTCTCCTTCGTCTTCCAGCGCCAGGGCTGCAGGCTTATGACAGCCGGGAAGAAGATCGATACCCATCGGAAGAGGTGGGCCTATCTGGATGCCCAACGTATTCACCCGCTGCTGGCACTGGCTACCGCCCGTCTGGAGAAACATGCCTGCTGGAGCTACGCAAAGCTCAACGACCCCCTTGCCGAGCCTGTCCCAGTAAAGATCGAGGCCGACCTGGGCTCGAGGCTTGAAGGGGCCCAGATCATGAAGGAGTTCCTGAGGGAGCGACTCGCGCTGCTCCAGGAACACTTGCGCCCCATGTGGGAGCTGATGGGAGACGATGACAGGCTTCGGCTGCGCTCGGGGACGCTGGCCAAGGTTGACCTGGACCTCGTCTTGATCACTCTCCTAGGAATGGTTCCTGAGGACCTCTCGGGGGCCCACCTGCCGCTATACAGCTGTCCTTACAAGGCCGAGCTACTGAAGGCCGTGTCAGGTTTCAGGGTGCCCATGGCTGCCCCGCCCATGGTCGACAAGTCCTCCGGTGTCGAGGAGGGGAGCGACAGGGAGGAGGACTCGGAGGAGACCCTGGGCGACGGGGACCGGGTTGACGAGGAGGACACCACTGAGGCGTCTGCTGAGGAAGTGGCGCCAGGCGCAGGTGCTGCTGGGCGGCCCCAAGCAACCACTCTGCGTCGATCCGGGTGTCACACCCTGCATTTTGTAACATGTCATTTGCATTATTAAAGCATGAAAATTTGGACCAACAAAAACTTTTGGCAGCATTTGGCTTTTATTTGGAATTAAGTTTTTCTCTTTGTGATTTTCAAGTGCTCTTTAAAGTCAACTACTCCCTCTTGTATATTTCATCTCCTTACCCCAAAACTTCTGCCCAATGATCATACCAAGTGTATATAACAGTATAGTATTTTCTTACAAAAATAATTTGGCCAAAAAGTATTTTCAAAAATTAGTTTTTCCAAAAACCCCTGAATTGAGGTTTGCACTGCAAGTGCTTGATTTAGGGTGAGAAAAATATTTCAAAGAGTATATTTGAAACCTAGTAGATATAGGACTCCCATAAACCACAAAAATATAATTTTAAAAGTTATTTTCCTATTTTACTTAAAAGCTTTTTCTTAAGGCCAGAAATGGTCTTTAATAGGGAAAAATTATTTAACTATTTCAAAAATATTTGCCAAAATTCAGGGAGACTCTTAGGACATATATTGTCCATATATAAGAGTTTAAACACTTGGTCATGTTCAAAATATTGGACAAATCCCTCAGAGACCCTTTCTGGATATTTCAAGCTTTTGAAATATTTACAAAGGAAATATTCTCTAAAAATTCCAGGGAAATTCTATCATGTCATATATGACATATTTGATGATCTTGCCAAGCCGCATGCCTTGGGAAGCAAGAAAACATCATCAAAACCCCTCAAAACCATTCTGTCCATTTTTGAAGTTTGAGAAACTTTACATTGCCAAACTTGTCTAAATGCCCTCAAACTTGGTACACATGCTAGAATGGTCTATTAATGCATCTAGACCAAATGGCACAAGCTTTGGAGAGGGGTAACGTGATCAGAGTACCCCAAAACCATTTATGTTCAAATTCAAATTTGAACAACTTTACATTACCAAATTTTTACTTGGGACTTCAAACTTTGTGGGCATGATCACAGCCCCAAATGAGGACACTACACCAAGTGGTGCATCAAGGAGGGATGATTTGGTTAACTCAAACATGGTGAAACCATTTCTGTTGATTTCTAGGGTTCACCAAAGTTACATTGGCAAGTTTCTTCAAATGAGCCCAAACTTGGTGTAACACCCTATTTCCATATGCCATTTAATCCTGTTAAGTCTCATGTCTAGTGGAAATCATTTGATTGCTAAAAACCACATCAAACACCTTCTGGTGATTTTCCAAAGTTACCACTTTCACCCCTTTTCTTATTCTCCTTGAGCCCAACTTTTTAACACAGCCTCCTCAGGCTCCCTTGCACCTCCAGCAACTCTCCCCGGGCCTCAGCTCCATGATTGAGTAGGGGTAAAACCCCAATTTGCATTCTGGACAGCAGTTTTCACCATTCTATCTCAGCCCCCTCTTCTTCTAGAAGCTTTCCCTGGCATTCAATGCTCCCCCTGCGTTGTTTACTCCCCCTAGAGCCAATGGACATGGTGGCCGCGCCCAGAGCGCATGGGACACGGCCATGCCGGCCATTTGGGCGCTCTGGAGCACGCTACAGTGCGCTCCCGCACTGTAGCCTCCTCCAATCAGCAGCGCCCGACCACCTCGAGCCTCCCCCTCGCGCCAGTCGAGGTGTCTCGACATCCGCAACGCGCCCCGGCTCTGTCCCCCTCCTCCTTCTCCCTCCTCTCGCCCCAGCTCGCACGCGCGACGGCCGCCCAAGAGCTCCAATGAGCCTCCTCGCACGCGCGCTGCTCTGGATGCTTCCCTGCTCCTCCTCTTCCCTCCCATAGGCGTAGAACTAGTCCACGAACAACCCCGCCTCGTTCGCGTGAGCCTGCACGGCCTCTAGCCTCGCCCATGACCTCGCCAGCGCACGAGTCCACGATGGACTGGAGCCCGGCTATATAAGCACGCCCCGGGCTTCTCCCCTGGCATCCATCCCACCTCCACACCCCCAAGAACACGCCAGCACCACCCACTCCTCTCCAGACGGGCCCGAGCTCGAGATCGAGCTTGAGCCCCGCTGCCTCGGGTCGCCATCGATCCGGAGGTACAAGCCCTCCCCGCAGCTCCTCTCGCTCGATCTAGCACCGCAAGCCCCTACTGATCATTTTCGCCTTGTTTCCCCTCTCTGTAGCTGCCGGAAACGGCCAGAACCACCACCACCCGAGGCATCTCCATCGTGCCACCTCGCCGCCGGCGAACCAGGCCACCCCGGCGACCAACTCCACCTCCATCAGATCGCCGACTCCTCCCCGAGCATGACGGTACCACCCACGCCCCCTCACGTGCCCTATATCGCCGCCGGCGAGCTCGTCGTCGCCTCTGGACGGAGGTTGACGACGACGGCTGTGGGGCCTGTTCGTCAGCCTCACGCCCTGACGGGTGGGACACCCCCATCGGGTTTGAAAACGCAGGCGCGCGCGCACCGGTTCGCCGTTGGATTGAAAGCGTATTTCGCCTTTAGGCCTTCGACGTGGTAGCCTCGCGCGGGTTGTTTTCCTTCTGGGCCTGCTGCACTGTGGCCTCTCTGGCCCAGTTGCACAGTAGCCTTTTCCCTTTTTCTTTTATGTCTGTTTTATAAATATTCCACAGGATTAAATATTAATCCAAATGAAATAATTCCAGTTCCTAAAAACTTGAAAAATTCCAACCTATTTAATGATATCACTTTCACCCATATCCATGAACCTTTTCAGTTCTGTTCAAATTTAAATCTAAATTTGAACACTAAAACCTATGTTCAAAAATTCATATACCCATTTTGTCACTCCAAATCCCAAACTAAGAATTTTTGCCATCTTAGTTTTCCCTCTAGTATTTTGTAAAAATGAGTTGAAATTTTTCTGAGCACTTTGGTTTTTCTGTTTTTATTATTGTCTTATTTCCCAATTGTTTATTGTGACGATTAGATACCGTGTTTGACGATGTTGCTGAAGAAGAAGGAGGGGAAGGATTTGAAGACCTTGAAGACCAAGCCAATCCAGGCAAGCAGCCCTTTGACCATGATACCCATTTTGTTCCTCGGAACCCTTTTATTTCCGAATGCATGATGATAAGAGTGACGATGGTAAACTTGTTGAAAGCCACCACATGATGCATACCCTACTCATGATCCTTACCATGTGCTTAGATGCAATGACAAAAGATTAGTTGTGATGCATATGTGCCATGAATCCTTCGTGGTTGCATTCTTTTCGAAAACCCCATCGGGTGCCCCTAATGCCCGAGGGTGATGTTGAGTTAAGGTCATCACTTGAGGAAGAAGTGGTTGGCCAAGAAAGTTCTCTTGTTTGGATAAAAATGATGGATTAGATTTATGTGTGATTACCGTCCCAACCAAAATGTGCAACCACTCTACCCCTTATGGGACGGGGCATTATTGATTACTTAGGCTGATACTAGCATGGTGCCCACATCACTAGTGACGGGGGAGACTTGAGGTCACTCCCGGGACGGGGTCGTGCTTGGATAGGCGACCATGACAGTTTTTACAGGGCACCGGACACACCGTTGGTCCCTTCGTGTACGCGTGACATTGTAAAAAGGGCAAGTCCCATGATCTATCGTGTGTACACGAGGGCCGTGCACCAACGAGTGGACCCTATGTTAGTGTCGTCTAGGGAAAGGTAATGACCGGGTGCTTCCCCCGAGTACTTGAGGTACTGCGGGATCGTGGGTGACACGAAAGCTTCCCGGATCTTGTGGGTAAAGTGCGCAACCTCTGCAGAGTGTAAAACTATTCGAATAGCCGTGTCCACGGTCATGGACAGTTGGGAGGTGCTACTTAAACTATGTCCAGAATTTTTCAATCTCGGTGAAAGTATGTGTGTGTGTTGAGTCAAGGTGGTGACTTGACTCGTTGATAAAGAATTGAACTCTATTCATGTTGATATCTGTAACCTGTCTTCGAGGTTACCCAAGTACATTGATGCATGTTTCATGATGGTAGAATAACTTAGCTAGCTTGCAGCCAGGTTGCTTATTGTTATACTCTTGCATTGTTACCTTGAACCAAATCATGGGTTGCTTGCGAGTACATTCAAAGTACTCATTGGCTTGTCACTGGTTATTTAATTGGCCAGGCATGGAGGAGCAGGAATTTGAAGAAGAATTCTATGGAGACGAACATGCGAACTAGGACGCTTTCCCAGTCAGATTGCATGTAGGGTTAAGGCAGATGGCATGGGTTCTACTTATCTACGAAGACTTCCGCTATTCGAGTTTATTTGCTATTCAGCCCTTGAGGCTTATCTATGTAATACTTGGCCATAATGGTCATAATTTGTGTAAGACGGTATGTATGGATGTAAGACTCTTGTTATTCAGCTTCTGTGTGTTCAGTGAGCATTGATCTTTGGGATCACTGTACACGTGCATTCGGTGATCTCGACTCTTAAGACGGGGTCCCCACAGAGCCGGTACCGGAGCCATCCTGACTGTAGGAAGCCTTAGTTAGCATGGGTGTCGGTGTATTTGGAACGACACCTATGGGAACACAAGAATCCCTACTGCGGTTGCGGGGCGCGGGGTTGAGAGAAGAGCGGATCCAACAGGCAACACACGGTTCCTTTACCCAGGTTCGGGCCGCGAGGATGCGTAAAACCCTACTCCTGCATTGGTGGATTGTATATCTGTGTTCGTCAGCTAGCTACGGGGCGTGAGGAGCTCCAAAAAGCCGAATCCTTCTCCTGGTCGCCTCAGGCCTCCTTTTGTAGGGAAAAAGGGGTTGCCACAGTGGCACACAGGAGGTGGAAAGGGTACAATGATGCGAGGTTATCCTTCGCATTACATGACAAGGCGCATTTAATGCGCTTAGCTTAGGTGTCCTTGCTTTATCGGGGACAGGGGAGACATCCGTCTTGTCCGTCGCCGCTCCTTCTTGTGTCGACACGCGCCCTGGCCAGCGATGTCTGAGATGCCATTTAGGCAGGCAGGCAGCTGAGGTAGCGCAATGGTGGGTCTCCACGAAGATCTACATGTCGCCACGCAGGTGCCTGCCTAGCTGGTTGGGTCGGCAGCTGCATGGGGCGGTGGAAGCTTAGCTGTCCTAGGCCTGATGGTGGTCCTGCGGGTGTCCCCGGCAAGGGCCTTGTCGGGGCCCCGGCAAGGTTCTTGCCGCGGCGCCTACTATCATCCCTGGCAAGATGCTTCCCGGAGGTCTTGTGGTCTTTTTTGGCTGGGATCCCGCCAAGGATCGTCGTCTTCTTAGCGTGTATCCGATCTTGAATGTCTTCACAAAGATCTGCATGCCACTACGGGTATGCCTCCCGAATCCTTGCCCCATGGGGGCAGTGGAGTCAAGGGTGATCCGCTCCGTAGGCATGGGGCAAATTTCCGCGGCAAGGGTCTTGCCGGGGCTGCTAAAGTCGCCCCCGGCAAGGATCTTGCCGAGGGAATCCGCTTCATCCCTTTGCTCTTTGTGGTCTTGGCTTTGGGCTTCAGTCTCCATCGAGCTTCGGTCTTACCCTGGCTCACCTCCCTTGTCGTGCTTGGTGTGGTGGTGCCCGTGGATCAGATTGCCCGTGCACAGTCATAGGGGTACAAAAAGTGTACCCCCCCCCCCCTTTTTGTACACCGACAGGAGCCCCCGGGCCTGGGCCACACATAAGCGCGACGCGTTGTTGGGCTAGGCCCAGAACGGTGCGCGGGCAGGCGGGATGGTTTTTACCGTGGTAAGACTTTCCGCGCGCTGCGCCTCCCACGACCCGCACGCATGGCGCGGGGTGGAGGGGCGTGCGTGACGTGGGCGGCATGCGTGGGGCGGTTTCCGCAGGCATGCGTCACGTCGCAGCAAAGAGGCGGCTTCATGCCTTCCCCATAACCAGGGGGAGGCGTGGAGACGCGGCCCATTTACTGAATGGGGCCGACGCACGGTCCTCAAGGCATCCACTCCCCACGACCACGGGGTGGGGAGAGGTCACCTCACCCATCCCCTCGGTTCTGCATGTCTGCAACGTGCCTCTCATCCACTTGGGGTGGCAAACAGTGGAGGCGGGAAACCGGGCTGTCGCTGGTTGGGGCGGCGGGTCGGTCCCGGCTCCCTGCGCCTTCTGTGTCTTGATTGGCCAAGCGGGGCGGTCGAGCCCCAGCCCCGCCCCTTTATAAAGAGCGGGAGGGGAGGGACGACGCCCCGTACTCTTCCATCTTCTTTCTCCTTCAGCTTCTGCTCCTCTCTTCTATTCGCCATGGAGAGAGGAAATACCGGCCCTTCAACGGTGGCGGCAAGGGTCGCCGCTGGACGCTCGTCCCTCCTTCTCCTGCACCCGCGGTGGCAGAGCCGGCCACGAGGGGAAGGGGGTGGGGGCGAGGCCGTGGGCGAGGCTGGGACGTTCGGGGAAGAGGAGGACGGGGCGGCTCGCCGGCCTCGCCCCCGCCAGCAGCTCCTCCTCCAGTGGAGGGCCATGTTGGGGATGACCCTTGCGAGTTCTTCGTCAGGTTGTGGCGGCCGCCGCGCCGTCGCCTTCGTATCCCGACCCCATTTGCGCGGGAGATGGAGTTGGATCCGTCGGAGTCGCTGCGGCTGCACATGAGGGGCTGCGGGATTAGTGGCACGCGGGTCCGCGTCGGCTTCCCTGCTCCTCATGTGATGTATCTTCGTTAGGGATGGAAGACGTTTGCTCGTATCCACAGCTTGACGGATGGGCTCACTCTCCATTTTAAGTTGATGGAGGGTGGCCTTCTGTCCGTCAAGGTCTTCGGAAACTTTGGGACTCGCGCAAGGTGCTGCGTGGAGAGCTCTTCCGATGACGAATATTCCTCCTCGAGCGAGGGTGACGAGGAGGACAGCGGCAACGACGACGAGGGTGGTGGGCGGCAGGATGATGGGTCCGACTAGGTGTCGGGCGCCGCTCCTGCTGGCACCGGCGACCCCATCATCCGCGTCGCCGGCTCCTTGAACTTCTCGGGGCAGTCCCCTTGGCGGCTGGCGTAGGGAGGCTGCGGAAGAGGAAGAGGAAGAGGGCGGGCGGCAAGGTCGTCATGCCGGAGTACGCGGGCACCGACGCCTTCGATGCGTACTGACGTCATGCCGCCTCGTCTTCGAGCTCTGCTTCCGGCGCCGCCATCACCATCCAGCCTTTGGGCGGCCACCAAGATGTCCTCTTGGTGTCTTCTACCACCCGTAGCTCGCCTAGGCGCTCCTTTTGCCCTTCTCGCCTCCTTGGCCTACCTCCTGAGGAGAGGGACAAGAAAGGAATTACGGGCATCTTATCTCTTTTTAGTTTGTAAGCCTTCGGTCATCTGTTAAATTTAAAACTTGTAATCCCCTTGTTCATGTTTTTCATTCCCTACGGACTGTACCTGAATGGAATGTTTTTAATGAAAAAGGGATGTTTGCCGGGTCATTTGTTTGTGGGTGCAACCCATGACAAGGAATAAATCCTTGATATCTTTAAGACAAACATTTCCTCGCCCGGCAACAGGCCTTGCCGTCTCCCTACTTCGCTCGACCTTTCTCACGCCTTTGGCGGGGGCCGGGATGAAGTGGGCTTAGGCTCCTCGTTTCATCCTTTCGCTGCCGCGACTACGACCAAACTTAGTCCCGGGAACGAGCCCTAGGGCCTAGAGTTATGGGAGCACAGTAGCTTAAGGAAAAGAACAATGTTTCACATACCTCAGTCCATAATGGAATGCATGATAAGGGATGAAGAACTTATCTGAAGCTGCAGCCCCCGGCAACCCTGGTTCGCCAAGGGTGAATCTTTGCCCTTGTAGCCCCTGGCAACACTAGCTTGCCGGGGCCTAGGTGCTAGTCTGTTCCTCTTTCTTCTCCGCAAGTGGCTTCGGCAAGGATATCTGTGCGTCCTGCGAACCAAATGAGGTATAGGAAAGACAAAGAGATGCAAACTTGACCTCTAAGCTAGGGGTTAGCCGCCGCTAAGCACTATCAACCCTAACCAAGGACGAGACTCGACTCAGCATGCATGCTATAACTTAGGGCGCCAGCGCTTCATTTATTTATGCTCAGGGTCTGCGCTCGGCTTTTTACAAAGGGTTACATGCCTTGCCGGCAAGGCTTGCACAAAAGGTGGCTTGCCGGGGGGCCCGGCAAGCCGCGCCTTATGAGTAAAACTTGTGAAGATGCTCAATGTTCCAGGAATTGCTCACCGGAATGGCATTTTTGGTCTCCAGGCGGACTGCGCCAGGCCTGGTGACTCGTATTACCCGATAAGGCCTTCCCACTTCGGTGTCAACTTGTTTGTATTCTTGGCCGATTGAACGCGCCGAAGAACAAGGTCGCCTTCCTAAAAGCTTCGGGCATGGACCTTGCGGCTATGGTAGCGGCGCAAGGCTTGCTGGTAGCATGCTGCTCTCACAGCCGCCCGAAGACGATCTTCCTCAAGGAGCATTGTGTCATCTTTCCGCAGTTGCTCTTGCTCAAGCTCATCATAAGCGAGCACTCGAGGTGACCCGTATATGAGTTCAATGGGGAGAACGGCTTCTTTCCCATATATCAGGGCAAAGGGTGTCTGGCCGGTGGCCCGATTTGGTGTCGTTCTGATCGACCAAAGAACCACCGGCAACTCATCAATCCAGTGCCTTCCACTCTTGTGCAGCCTGTCAAAGGTATTTGTCCTTAGGCCTCGCAACACTTCAGCGTTTTCCCTCTCAGCTTGACCATTGCTTCGGGGGTGAGCAACGGAAGCGAAACAGACTTTGCTACCGAGGTCTTGGGTATATTGCATGAAGGTGCGGCTTGTGAACTGCGTGCCGTTCTCGGTGATGACCCTGTTGGGTACACCAAAACGGCACACTAGTCCCTTGAAGAACTTGACGACTGACAGAGTTGTGACCTTCCTCACTGCCTCCACCTCCGGCGACTTTGTGAACTTGTCAATTGCAACGTACAACTACTCAAAGCCCCCGACGGTGCGGGGGAAAGGGCCCAGTATGTCGAGCCCCCAGACCGAGAAGGGACTAGAGAGAGGAATGGTTTGAAGGTCTTGAGCTGGTTGATGAAGTTTCTTTGAATGAAACTGGCACGCTTCACACCTGGTGACCAGTGCCATCGCATCCCAGAGGGCAGTGGGCCAGAAGAAGCCTTGCCGAAATGCCTTGCAGGCAAGGGCTCTTGACCCTATGTGGGATCCACATATGCCTCCATGTATCTCTCCCAACAGCCCCAGTCCTTCCTCTCAAGGGATACACTTCAATTTCATGCCGTCCGGTCTCTTTCTGTACAGGACGTCATCGACGAACTGGTACATAGCAGACCGACGGGCTACTTTTTCCGCTTCTTCCTGCTCCTCAGGAAGTTCCCCAGTCTGGAGGAATCGTACGGTATGATGTGCCCATGCTGGAGCCTGGGGCTCGACAGCGAGGACTAAAGTCATTTCCTCCGCCATGGGAGCGGCTGTCTCGACGGCAAGAGCTTGACGCTCCGTCGGAGCTAGCCGTCCCGTGGCGGGCTCAGTGTCCCCAGCAACATCCTTGCCGGCGGCTCCGGGGAGCTCGGCGAGAAAGTACTTGTCGGGCCCTGATTTCCTCCTCTTGTTTTGCTCTGTTGATGGATCAACGAATGGCTGAAAAAGCTGAAGCACAAAGTTACCTGGTTCCGCAGGTAGCTTGAGGGCAGCGCGCTTTGACAGGTAATCGGCGATGTCGTTCTCTGCTCGGGGAACGTGCTCCGCCTGTATACCATCAAAGCGCTCTTCCATCTTTCTCACTTCATCGATGTAGGCCTTCATCAACGGGCTCTGGTAATCTTTGTTGACTTGCTTGACGACAAGCTGTGAATCGCCCCTGACGATGAGTTTCTTGATTCCGAGGTCTGCCGCGATCCTAAGACCAGCAAGCAGCCCCTCATACTCAGCAGTATTGTTTGTTGATACCTCCCTGGGGAAGTGCATCTGGACCACGTACCTGAGGTGCTCTCCAGTGGGCGCGACCAGCAGTACGTCGGCCCCGGCGCCCTATAAGGAGAAAGCTCCATCAAAGTACATGATCCAGTTGCAACTCGCCTCTTTGCCGGGGAGAGCAGTTTCCTGGACTTCTTCATCAGGCGTCGCGGTCCATTCTGCAATGAACTCCGCCAGGACTCGGCTTTGAATCGTCGAGGTACTTTCAAACTTGAGGCCAAAGTTGGACAGCTCCAGTGCCCACTCTACAATCCTTCCCGTTGCATCTGGATTGTGCAATATCCGTTGTAGAGGGAGGCGAGTGACGACAGTGATCTCGTGCGCCTGGAAGTAGTGACGCAGCTTTCCTCGAGTCCATAAGAAGGCCGAAGAGCAATTTCTGCACGTCGGAGTACCTCGATCTAGCCCCCTGCAAGAGGGAGCTAACAAAGTAGACCGGGTGCTGCATCATTTTCTTCCTTGGCTGCACTCCAACCGGCCGTGTTGTCTCTGCACCAGTGGCATCAGGCTCTGTCGCTGCTATCACCTCATCATCAATTTCTCTCTGCGCCACTAGTGCGGCACTGACCACCTGGTTTGTTGCCGCCAAGTATAGCAGTAACGGTTCTTGTGGCCTAGGCGCAACTAGTATTGGCGTGGAGGAAAGATACCTCTTCAAATCTTGTAATGCTGCTTCAGCTTCTGGTGTCCACTCCATCGGGCCTGCCTTTTTCAAAATCTTGAAAAAGGGCAGGGCGCGCTCGGCAGACTTGGAAATGAATCTACTCATGGCGGCAACGCAGCCAGCAAGCCGACGCACATCCTTGACCCGTTTGGGTGCTTCAATCTGCTCTATAGCTTTGATCTTATCCGGATTGGCCTCTATCCCACGCTGCGACACAAAGAACCCGAGAAGCTTGCCGGACGGGACACCGAAGACGCACTTCTCAGGATTCAGCTTGAGGTTGATCATGCATAGGTTTACAAATGTTTCTTATAAATCCGGTATAAGGGTTTCCCTGTTCTTGGTTTTGACCACTATATCATCCATATAAGCCTACATATTTCTATGGAGCTGGGGTTCAGAACCAATCTGGACTTCCCTTGCAAACGTCGAGCCAGCACTCTTCAACCCGAAAGGCATACGTACGAAACAGTACGTACCACATGGGGTGATGAATGATGTCTTCTCTTCGTCTTCTCTTTCCATGAAGATCTGATGGTAGCCGGAGTAGGCATCGAGGAATGACAACAGGTCACACCCAGCCATGGAGTCAACAATCTGGTCGATGCGCGACAACGGGAAGGGGTCGTTGGGGCAAGCTTTATTGATATCTGTGTAATCAATACACAGCCTCCACTTCCCATTTGCCTGGCGCACTACCACTGGATTGGCCAACCACGTTGGATGGAGCACTCCTCTTACCAAACCCGCTGCTTCCAGTTTCCGGATCTCCTTTGTGATGAACTCTTGTCATTCCAAAGCTTGCTTCCTGACCTTCTGCTTGACGGGCCGCGCATGAGGACAGACAGCAAGGTGGTGCTCAATCACCTCCCTGGGAACACCGGGGATGTCGGATGCTTGCCATGCAAACACGTCGACATTCGCCCGCAGGAAGGTGACGAGCGCGTCTTCCTATTTGTCGTCAAGGGTGGAGCTTATGGTGAAAGCCCCTCCTGTGACGTCCTCCTTGACGGAAACCTTTTTAGTTCCCGGCGGTGTGGCCCTGGACCTCTTGTTTCTGCCGGTGGAGCTCTCTGGCACATCCTCGACGGGAGCGCGACACTCGGAAGAGGTGCGCTTGCCGAAGTGGGTGTCCGAGGTCTCACCGGTCTTCTTCTTGCCGGTGGAGCTCTCTGGCACGTCCTCAACTAGAGCACAACACTCTGGAGAGGTGCGCTTGCCAGAGTGGGTGTCCGAGGTCTCACCGGTCTTCTTCTTGCCGGTGGAGCTCTCTGGCACGTCCTCGACAGGAGCACAACACTCTGAAGAGGTGCGCTTGCCGGAGTGGGTGTCCGAGGTCTCACCAGTCTTCTTCTTCTTCC
>LR738711.1:301040294-301145348 GCA_902687465.1 Secale cereale
TTCCCCCCCCCCCCCCCCGGGGCTCTAGTGGCAGGAGCAAGTGCCCTCGTGGTGGCAGCTGCTGTAACTGCTTGCTGGTATAGTTGGTCAGCGCAAATCAGCGCATCTTTCTTACCGGAGGGGATGGTGATGATCGTCACAAGTCCTGGCATCTTCAGGGTGTTGTAGGCGTAGTGTGACGCTGCCAAGAACTTGGCCAGCGCTGGGCGGCCAAGGATCCCGTTGTAAGGCAAGGGGATCTTGGCAACATTGAACATGATCCTCTCCGTCCTGTAGTTCAGATCACTTCCAAAAGTCACGGGCAGCGTGACTTTCCCCTTTTGTTGACCCCCTGAAACATGTCCGTCTCTTCGAGGTCTCCATCAGGAATTTGCAGCTTCTCGATCACGGTGGGCGAGAGTAGGTTCAGACCGGCCCCACCATCGACTAGCATCTTTGTCACCTTGAGGTTGCATATTGTTGGTGAAACCAACAATGGCAAGCACCCGACCGTAGTAGTGAGATCAGGGTGATCCTCAGTGTCAAAAATGATAGGTGTGCTGGACCATTTCAGCGGCTTTTGGGCTCCGGACGACGGCTCCGCCGATGTAATCTCACGTGCCCACTCTTTAAGTTGGCAGTCAGAAGTATGCAGCGAGGCACCGCCATCGACGCACATGGCCTCCGTAGCTTTCTGAAATTCTTGGTCACCGGACTCGTCGTCCTCTTCGTGATCGTTGTCTTCGGGCCTTCTGTCACGGCCCCGGGCGGGCCTCTCCTGCTGTTTATCCTTACCGCGACGGTCTGCTTGGCTGTCACGCTTCTTGCCGGACCCTTCAGCACCATCCTGGCCCTTCTCCTTGTCCCGCCTCTCATATTCAGCCCTCTGCTTCTCAGCAAGGAGCTCAACCTGTCGGCAGTCCTGGAGACCATGG
The DNA here is from genome assembly GCA_902687465.1 of Secale cereale. Taxonomy (NCBI): domain Eukaryota; kingdom Viridiplantae; phylum Streptophyta; class Magnoliopsida; order Poales; family Poaceae; genus Secale; species Secale cereale. The sequence continues at coordinate 301,041,209 of LR738711.1, forward strand.
CCTTTGGTGTGCGATGGGTCTTGCAGTATCGCTTGCCGGAGTATCCTGGCATCTCGGCAGCCGCCAAGGCCCGGCAGGCGACACACCCGACAATTTCCTTGCCGGGGTCACCCACCCTGGTTTTCTTGGCGGAGCCGGTGTCATCAGATCCCTCGACGGCAAGCACGGCTTTACCTTTATGCTTCCTGTTGCGGTGCCGACCCTTCTTTTCCGGGGTGGCAGTATCCTCATCTGAAGAGTCGGTTTCCGCGCCGGCGTCTTCGCCGGGGTACTTCCTTCCCTCTTCAGCCCGGGCACATCTGTCAGCAAGAACATAGAGTTCCGCCACATCTTTCACCTTGGTCATCGCCAGTTCTTCACGCATCTTGCGGTTACGCACGTTCTGATGGAACGCGCTTATGATGGCAGCAGGGTGAACATCAGGGATGTTGTACTGCACCCGGCTGAACCTCTGTATATACTTGCGCAGACTCTCGCCTTCCTTCTGGGGTATGACGTGCAGGTCACTCGCTTGGCCATGGGCTTGGTGACCTCCAGTAAAGGCGCCAACAAACTCGTGGTACAAGTCCGACCAGGAGGAAATGGAGTCTATCGGCAAGTGCATCAACCACGACATGGCGTTAGGTTTAAGAGCCAACGGAAAGTAATTCGCAAGCACCTTATCGTCGTGGGCTCCGGTAGCTTGCATCGCGATGGTGTAGATGTTGAGGAACTCCGACGGGTTGGTCTTGCCGTTGTACTTCTCGCCAACGTCAGGCTTGAAGTGCGGTGAGTGGGCCACTGGAACTGCCGCAGCTCACGGGTAAAAGCCGGACAGCCTACCACGTAAGGTAGACCTCCAGGGCTCTCCGGTGTTGGGCGATCCACAGCAGGCCCCGCTCGCCTGTCTGACTGGTGGCGCGCTCCGCGCCGGCGCTCGATGGTGGTTCGAGCGTCTTCATGAGCTCGCCCCTGAAGAACTTGACGCTGGTCGCCGTGGGTCCGTGGGTCGGACGACGCTATGGAGATGGCGTCACCCAAGACGTCCCGACGAGTCGACACACGCGGTACCGGGCGAGGAGGAGGCGAATGCACCATGGCCATGGCGCTGCCGATCCTCCCGCCACCGGTGTGTGTGACCCCATCGGGGCATCGACCTGGGAACTCCGCTGGACTTGGTTCATCCTTGTTGGCGATAGCAACAAGGCTTCAGATGGTGGCTCTCCTTTCGTCGAGTTTCCCCATAACGGGAGGAAAGTCGAGGAGCAACTTCGCGCGCGCCAGGGCTTCGACTGGGGTTAGCGGTAGCGAAACCTGCACGGACCGCGACGCGCTTCGATCCCTGACCGTGTCAGGAGGAGCTCCGTCACGATCCCGCGGTCGCATGCCGTTTCCACCAACGCTCCGGCGGGCGGGCAGGTCTTCTACGTCCTGGGAGTGGCGCTCGGGGCTCTTCCCGTGGTGACGCCCGGGATCTTCGGCGCGATGACGCCGCTCGTCCCGCGCTACTTGGGAGGAGCGTGCAGTGGGCGCCGGCGTGGGAGTCCTGGAGGCCCTTGCGTCGCCTTCGGGTGATGCGGCAGCGACCTTGGAAGGCCCCGCACCACTCGCGGAGGGCATGGCTCCGTCCTTTGACCCGGCGGTGTGTGGCCCGTTACCAGGCGCACAAACATCGCCACCTCCCAAACTCCGGCTACTGGGACGGCGTTGGTGTTCGCGAGCAGCGCCCCGGGTCCTTTCCGCGACCGGTCCGCTGCTCGCCCGCGTCGGGACGGGCTGTCCGGCTTCCGACTGGCCAACCGACACCGTCTCTTCTTCTTGGGCGCCATGATGATGAAGAAGCGTCGAACTGACTGCTAAAGCCGATTCTCACAACTGCGCACCCCCTACCTGGCACGCCAAAGATGTCGGTGTATTTGGAACGACACCTATGGGATCACAAGAATCCCTACTGCGGTTGCGGGGCGTGGGGTTGAGAGAAGAGCGGATCCAACAGATAGCACGCGGTTCCTTTACCCAGGTTCGGGCCACGAGGATGCGTAAAACCCTACTCCTGCTGTGGTGGATTGTATATTTCTGTTCTTCAGCTAGCTACGGGGCGTGAGGAGCTCCAAAAAGCCGAATCCTTCTCCTGGTCGCCTCGGGCCTCCTTTTATAGGGAAAAAGGGGTTGCCACGGTGGCACACAGGAGGTGGAAAGGGGACAGTGATGCGAGGTTATCCTTCGCATTACATGACAAGGCGCATTTAATGCGCTTAGCTTAGGTGTCCTTGCTTTATCGGGGATGGGGGAGACATCCGTCTTGTCCATCGCCGCTCCTTCTTGTGTCGACATGCGCCCTGGCCAGCGATGCCTGAGATGCCATGTAGGTAGGTAGGCAGCTAAGGTGGCGCAATGGTGGGTCTCCACAAAGATCTGCATGTCGCCACGCAGGTGCCTGCCTAGCTGGTTGGGTCGGCAACTGCATGGGGCGGTGGAAGCTTAGCTGGCGTGGGCCTGATGGTGGTCCTGCGGGTGTCCCCGGCAAGGGTCTTGCCGCGGTGCCTGCTGTCATCCCCGGCAAGATGCTTGCCGGAGGACTTGTGGTCTTCCTTGGCTGGGATCCCGCCAAGGATTGTCGTCTTCTTAGCGTGTATCTGATCTCGAATGTCTTCACAAAGATCTGCATGCCACTACGGGGATGCCTCCCGAATCCTTGCCCCATGGGGGCAGTGGACTCAAGGGTGATCCGCTCCGTAGGCGTGGGGCGAATTGCCGCGGCACGGGTCTTGCCGGGGCTGCTAAAGCCGCCCCCGGCAAGGATCTTGCCGGGGGAATCCGCTTCGTCCATTTGCTCTTTGTGGTCTTGGCTTTGGGCTTCAGTCTCCATCGAGCTTCGGTCTTACCCTGGCTCGCCTCCCTTGCCGTGCTTGGTGTGGTGATGCCTGTGGCTCAGACTGCCCGTGCACAGTCATAGGGGTACAAAAAGTGTACCCCCCTTTTTGTACACCGACAATGGGCGTTAGTTAGGTTGAGACCCTTTTCATAAACCTTCTGAACCTCTCTTGTTTTCTAAAGGTTACCAAACCTAAGATATAATCAGCTTATTAACCTCTCCTATTCAACCTTTGTAGATGGCCGCTGTACCTGAAGAGCACCTGACCACTGGGTTCCCCTTGCTTCTCAAGGATAGCCTCCAGGAGTGCCAGTTCCACCGAGCACCTATCCTCACCTACCATGAGCATTGGGTTAATGACACTGAGGTGGAGTACCATGTGGAAGTGATCATGAAGGCAAACGATCCTCCCACAAGTTGGTTCTTCGAGGGACCCCAGATGGCAACACTACCCCTCGTTGTCGAGGCTGCTGCACTCAAGGCACTGACCCTTCTCCGAGGACTTCTTACGGAGATGGCAGCCAAGATGACAACCCGCTTCTTGCCTTACCGGAAGGAAGGTGAAGATGAAAGCAGCGCGCAAGCCCCTCCACTGAAGGAAGGACTTCCACTTCGATTCCAGACCTATTTCAGCCTTTGTGCCGACAGTTTGGCACAAGATCTAGCCTCGGAATCGATGAAGATGCGAGAAGAACTTCACAAGACCAAGGCACTTCTTCGTCGAGCACAAGAGAAGACGGATAGGATCAAGAAGGAAGGTGCGCCTCCTGGGCGACCCGCTATCGCGTATCGAGGCAGAAGGCCCTCGGGAGATGTACCTTCCAAGGATGAAGAACCACCCCAGCGACACCGTATGATGGCAAGGGAATATCGCAAGCTTTTCCCTGCACCACCCACAAAACACCGCCGTATCCAGCTCCTCCACTCCCCCACACCATCAAGTGATAAGGGGGCCCAGACAGATGAAGACAAGGAGGAAGACCCAGAAGAGCCTGAATACGCGACCGAGCATTCCGTCGCTTAGGCATTATTCGCAACTCGGATATGCCAGTTCGTGACCTCTGCGGTAGGATAGGTCGTGTAACCCCTATGCGAAGTCGAGTCCTTGTATGGTTCATATGAAGCCATCTAGTATTTACTTTTGTTGTGTTTGGATGTACGTCGTATCTTCCCTTCGGGAATATGTAAACGACTGCATCACCCATTTGGATTTTAATGAATGTGTTTGGCCCTTTTGGCCCTTGCATGAAAATGATTAGTGTCACACCCACCGCCTTACTAGGCACCCATCTTTATTGCTTTCCCCCTTCATTCCAAATCATGAGACCTTTTACCGCTCCAACAGGATGCCTGTTGTAACTCGTACTGGTACCTCTACCCAGCAGCCTGAAGCCGGAGCATCCGCCCAATCAGAGGCCGGCCAAGACCAAACCCACGACCAAGCTCCACCACCACCTCCCCTGAACATGGACATGGCTCAGCTTCTCCAAGCTTTCCGAGAGGAACGCCAAGCCAACACCGCAGCCCTCCAGATGATTGCTCAAGCTGTCACCAACAACCGCCAGCCGGCGGGGAATGGCAATGGGCATTCCACGTTGGCAGAGTTCAAGAAGCATGCACCGCCAACTTTCATCGAGACTGTTGAACCCCTGGATGCAGACGACTAGGTCCGCACCATCGAGGACTTGCTGGAACTAGTCGGTTGCACCGAAGACCACGAGAAGGTGGCTTATGCTGTCCACTGCCTTGGGGGGGCTGCTAGAGCTTGGTGGGATGGATTCAAGGTCATACATGTTGGGCAATACATCACTTGGGACAACTTCAAGGCAGAATTCCGCAAGGCCCATATTCCTTCCGGAATCATGGCTATCAAAAAGCGTGAGTTTCGAGCCCTGAAGCAAGGAAGTGGCACTGTCAAGGAGTACATGCAGAAGTTCAGTGTTCTGTCAAGGTATGCCTTTGAAGATGTCAGCACTGATGCTGCGAAAAGGGAGCGCTTCATGGAAGGCCTCAGTCAGACTCTGCAGTACTCGCTTGTCGTGTGTGACTTCTCAACCTTCCCTGAACTGGTGAACAAATCACTCATGCTTGAAGATAAGCGGCATGCTCTGGAAGACACTCGCAAGTGCAAGATGATCAGCAAGGGAAGTTCCAGCAACCAGAAGCCTCGCCCGTGGCAGCCAGCCCCGGTCAAGCCAACCTATCAGCAGCCAAGAGCTCCTACACCTCGCACCAACTATCAGCCTCAGCAGTATGCCAACCCAAGCCCAGCTTTCAACCCCAATAGCAGTGGAGGCAACAAGATCAACAACCCAAACCAAGTCACTTGCTCTGGATGTGGTTAGTCAAGACACATCTCAAGGGTGTGCCCCAACAAGAAGCCTGATGCCCCGCGCCCCAATGCGCAGAACCCAGGACAAGGCCGCGGGATGCCACCAAGGAACGAAGCTCCTCGCAACCCGCCCAACCATGAGAAGGGGCGTGTGAATCACGTCACTGCTGAAGAAGCCCAGGAAGACCCGGACGTCGTGCTGGGTACATTCCTTGTCAACTCAGCACCTCAACTGTCTTGTTTCATTCTGGAGCCACGCATTCATTTGTCACTCAAAGATTTGCATTAAAAAGTGGCATGACCCCTACACCCCTGAATAACCCCATGGTCGTACAGACCCCAGGAGCAGAGATGAGAGCCAAGATAGATTGTAAGGGAGTCAGTATTATCATTAACGAGGTAGATTTCCTAGCAGACCTTATTATCCTGAGATCACAAGGCTTGGATGTGATCCTAGGCATGAATTGGCTCAGCAAGCACCAAGGCTTATTAGACTGTGCCAATCGGACTGTCACTATGACCAATGACCAAGGAGTCGAGGTTAAGTTTGCTTCCGACTCCTCTTCTGCTCAAACCACTCAAGTCAACTGTCTGTCTGAAGTTGGACTGGAGCAAGTACCGGTAGTATGCGAGTATCCCGATGTATTTCCGGATGAGCTACCGGGAATGCCCCCTGACCGTGACATTGAGTTCATCATCGAGCTCATGCCTGGGGCAGGACCCATCTATAAGAAGCCTTATAGAATGGGGACGGAAGAATTAGCCGAGTTGAAGAAGCAACTGGAAGAGCGGCTGAGGAAGGGATTTATCCGCCCAAGTGCCTCCCCTTGGGGATCACCTGTTCTGTTTGTGGCAAAAAGGGACGGTACCATCCGCTTATGCATTTACTACCGTTCCCTCAATGAGGTTACAATCAAGAACAAGTATCCACTTCCCAAGATTGAAGATCTGTTTGATCAACTCAGTGGAGCCAAGGTGTTCTCCAAGATCGACCTCAGATTTGGGTACTACCAGCTAAAGATCAGACCCCAAGATATTCCGAAGACGGCATTCGTAACAAGATATGGCCTGTATGAGTGCACGGTCATGTCTTTTGGATTAACTAATGCCCCAGCTTACTTCATGTATCTCATGAATAAAGTCTTCATGGAATATTTGGACAAGTTTGTTGTTGTCTTCATTGACAACATTCTTGTCTTCTCAAAGACGGAGGAAGAGCACGAGCAACATTTGAGGATGGTCCTAGACAAGCTTCGAGAGCACCAACTATACGCCAAATTCAGCAAATGTGAGTTTTGGTTGCATAAAGTTGGATTCTTCGGTCATGTCTTGACCGAAGAAGGATTTTCAGTTGATCCCGCAAAGATCGAAGCCGTGACCCAATGGCAATCTCCAACGACCGTCAAGGAAGTCAGAAGCTTCCTCGGACTTGCGGGCTATTACCACAAATTCGTGGAAGGATTCTCTAGCATTGCCCGGCCAATGACTCAGCTCCTGAAGAAGGACAAGAAGTTCGAATGGACGCCAAAATGCGAAGAAAGCTTCCAAGAGCTCAAGAAGAGATTGACCACCGCCCCAGTTCTGGCAACACCTGATATTCACAAGGAGTTCGTGATATATTGTGATGCCTCTCGAACCGGATTGGGAAGCGTTCTGATGCAAGAAGGTCGAGTCATAGCTTATCTCTCAAGGCAGCTATGACCTCATGAAGAGAACTATGCTACTCACGATCTTGAGTTAGCAGCAGTGGTTCATGCCTTGAAGACATGGCGACATTACCTCCTAGGGAAACGATGTGAGATATACACAGACCACAAAAGTCTGAAGTACATTTTCACCCAGAAGGAATTGAACATGAGGCAACGAAGATGGTTGGAACTAATCAAAGATTATGACCTCAGTGTTCAGTATCACCCCGGGAAGGATAACGTGGTAGCCGGTGCCTTAAGAAGAAAGGCTTGCTCCCTGAATGCCATAATTCAGAGAAGGCAGGCAGCCCTGTTTGAAGAGCTGGAACAATTCAGTTTGGAATTGGTCACCCCTGGATTTCTAGACCATCTGGAAGTCAAACCAACCCTGATGGACGAAGTCAAGAAGGCACAAGGTGGGCACGCAAGCATTGAAGGCATCAAGAAGAAGATGAAGCTAGGCAAGGCCCCAGGATTCTCCAAGGACGATCACGGGATCGTTTGGTACAAAGGCCGCATCTGCGTACCGAACAAGATGGAGCTGAAGAACCTGATCCTGCAAGAAGCCCACGACACTCCGTATTCCATCCACCCCGGAGGAACCAAGATGTATCAAGACTTGAAGGAAAGATTCTGGTGGCACGGGATGAAAAGAGAGATTGCAACTTATGTTGCAAAGTGTGACGTGTGCCAAAGGGTCAAGGCTGAATATCAGCGACCCGCTGGATTGCTCCAACCACTCAAGGTTCCTGAATGGAAGTGGGATAAAGTCGGAATGGACTTCATCACTGGATTACCAAGGTCGAATAAAGGACATGACTCCATCTGGGTCATAGTCGACCATTTGACCAAGGTAGCCCATTTCATTCCTGTCAAGACTACCTATGATGGTAACCAGCTGGCAACTCTCTACATCGACAGAATCGTAAGCCTTCATGGTGTTCCCAAGGAGATTGTGTCAGATCGAGGAACCCAGTTTACCTCAAGGTTCTGGAAGAAGTTCCAAGAAGCCTTGGGAACCAAGTTGTCTTTCAGCACGGCTTCCACCTGCAGACCGGAGGTCAGACATAGCGAGTAAATCAAATTCTCGAAGACATGCTCCGAACCTGTGTCTTAGCATATGGATCCATGTGGGAAGATTGCCTCCCTTTTGCCGAGTTCTCCTATAACAACAGTTTTCAGTCGAGCCTTCAGATGGCACCATTTGAGGTGTTGTACGGATGCAAGTGTCGCACACCCCTCAACTGGTCAGAGACTGGAGAAGGACTAGTCTTTGGACCAGATATTCTCCGTGAAGCAGAAGAGCAAGTCCAACTATTCACACAATGTTTGAAGGCCGCCAAATCAAGGAAGAAGAGCTATGCTGACACTCATCATCGAGATATGAGTTTCCGTGTTGGAGACCATGTGTACCTGCGAGTAACTCCTCTGAAGGGAACCAAGCGTTTCCACGTTAAAGGGAATCTCTCACGAAGGTTCATTGGACCCTTTGAGATAACTGCATGACGAGGAGAAGTGGCTTACCAGGTGGAACTACCACCTGAGCTATCTGATGTGCACAACGTATTCCACGTGTCACAACTCTGGAAGTGTCTCAGAGTTCCGGACAAGTTTGATCTCTACAAGGATGTTGATCACCAAGCCATTGATCTTCAGCCTGATTTAACCTACCGCGAGAAGCCCATTCGCATTCTGGATGAAGCAGAGCGAAGGACGCGAAGCCGCACCATCAAGTACTTCAAGGTCCAGTGGAGCAACCACACGGGAGCAGAAGCAACCTGGGAACGTGAAGACTATCTTAGATCCGAGTATCCCGATCACTTTTAAGACCTAGTTTAGGAATCTCGGGGACGAGATTCGTGTAAGGGGGGTAGGTCTTACACACCCTGCATTTTGTAACATGTCATTTGCTTTATTAAAGCATGAAAATTTGGACCAACAAAAACTTTTGGCATCATTTGGCTTTTATTTGGAATTAAGTTTTTCTCTTTGTGATTTTCAAGTGCTCTTTAAAGTCAACTACTCCCTCTTGTATATTTCATCTCCTTACCCCAAAACTTCTGCCCAATGATCATACCAAGTGTATATAACAGTATAGTATTTTCTTACGAAAATAATTTGGCCAAAAAGTATTTTCAAAAATTAGTTTTTCCAAAAACCCCTGAATTGAGGTTTGCACTGCAAGTGCTTGATTTAGGGTGAGAAAAATATTTCAAAGAGTATATTTGAAACCTAGTAGATATAGGACTCCCATAAACCACAAAAATGCAATTTTAAAAGTTATTTTCCTATTTTATTTAAAAGCTTTTTCTTAACGCCAGAAATGGTCTTTAATAGGGAAAAATTAATCGACTATTTCAAAAATATTTGCCAAAATTCAGGGAGACTCTTAGGACATATATTGTCCATATATAAGAGTTTCAACACTTGGTCATGTTCAAAATATTGGATAAATCCCTCAGAGACCCTTTCTGGGTATTTCAAGCTTTTGAAATATTTACAAAGGAAATATTCTCTAAAAATTCCAGGGAAATTCTACCATGTCATATATGACATACTTGATGATCTTGCCAAGCCCCATGCCTTGGGAAGCAAGAAAACATCATCAAAACCCCTCAAAACCATTATGTACATTTTTGAAGTTTGAGCAACTTTACATTGCCAAACTTGTCCAAATGCCCTCAAACTTGGTACAGATGCTAGAATGGTCTATTAATGCATCTAGACCAAATAGCAAAAGCTTTGGTAAGGGGTAACTTGATCAGAGTACCCCAAAACCATTTCTGTTCAAATTCAAATTTGAACAACTTTACATTACCAACTTTTTACTTGGGACTTCAAATTTTGTGGGCATGATCACAACCCCAAATGAGGACACTACACCAAGTGGTGCATCTAGGAGGGATGATTTGCTTAACTCAAACATGGTGAAACCATTTCTATTGATTTCTAGGGTTCACCAGAGTTACATTGGCAAGTTTCTTCAAATGAGCCCAAACTTGGTGGAACACCCTATTTCCATATGCCATTTAATCCTGTTAAGTCTCATGTCTAGTGGAAATCATTTGATTGCTCAAAACCACATCAAACACCTTCTGGTGATTTTCCAAAGTTACCACTTTCACCCCTTTTCTTATTCTCCTTGAGCCCAACTTTTTCCACAGCCTCCTCAGGCTCCCCTGCACCTCCAGCAACTCTCCCCTGGCCTTAGCTCCATGATTGAGTAGGGGTAAAACCCCAATTTGCATTCTGGACAGCAGTTTTCACCATTCTATCTCAGCCCCTCTTCTTCTAGAAGCTTTCCCTGGCATCCAATGCTCCCCTTGCGTTGTTTACTCCCCCTAGAGCCAATGGACACGGTGGCCGCGCCCAGAGCGCATGGGACACGGCCATGCCGGCCATTTGGGCGCTCTGGAGCGCACTACAGTGCGCTCCCGCACTGTAACCACCTCCAATCAGCAGCACCAGACCACCTCGAGCCTCCCCCTCACGCCAGTCGAGGTGCCTCGACGTCCGCGACGCGCCCCGGCTTTGTCCCCCTCCTCCTTCTCCCTCCTCTCGCCCCAGCTCGCACGCGCGACGGCCGCCCGAGAGCTCCAATGAGCCTCCTCGCACGCGCGCTGCTCCGGATGCTTCCCTGGTCCTCCTCTTCCCTCCCATAGATGTAGAACTCGTCCACGAACAACCCCGACTCGTTCGCGTGAGCCTGCACGGCCTCTGGCCTCGCCCATGACCTCATCGGCGCACGAGTCCACGGTGGACTGGAGCCCGGCTATATAAGCACGCCCCGAGCCTCTCCCCTGGCATCCATACCACCTCCACACCCCCAAGAACACGCCAGCACCACCCACTCCTCTCCAGACGGGCCCGAGCTCGAGATCGAGCTCGAGCTCCGCCGCCTCGGGTTGTCGTCGATCCGGAGGTACAAGCCCTCCCCACAGCTCCTCTCGCTCGATCTCGCACCGCAAGCCCCTACTGATCATTTTCCCCTTGTTTCCCCTCTGTGTAGCTGCCGGAAACGGCCAAAACCACCACCACCCGAGGCATCTCCGCCGTGCCTCCTTGCCGTCGGCGAACCAGGCCACCCCGGCGACCAACTCCACCTCCATCAGATCAGCGACTCCTCCCCAAGCACGACAGTACCACCCATGCCCCCTCACGTGGCAAACATTTGTTCGATATGAAATGTGAATTTGCATAATACTAGAATTATTAATTGTAAACTAAAAAACCTGCTAAATGTGTCATGGAACTTTGCAAACTTTCTAGTAATAAAAGCGCTTGTGATGGATAGCGCAATGCCACACAGTTTTGTTCATCAAATCGTGTGTGATGTAGTTGATAAAAGCAAACGGTTAACCAAGGCAAAGCGTGTGTTATAGTTACACCTATCACACACGAGCCTATACATAAACCTATGTGGGATGTACATACGAACGGAAACGTTTTCCCTGGATCGACTGTGTGGGATGTACATACGAATGAAAACGTTTTCCCTGGATTAACTGTGTGGGATGTACATTCAAACGGAAACATTTTCCCTGGATTGACTATGTGGGATGTACATACGAACAGAAACTTATTCCTTGGATTGACTATGTGTGATATACATACGAACAAAAATGATTGGGTTTCGATGCCTCGCCTGATCGCACACGAGCTCATTTTGCCCTAGCATTGTGCCAGGAGGGCCTATCCCCGACGGTTTCTGGGTCGTGTGGGAAGGACCCCCCTATCGCCCACACTCACTTGGCAACGGTTCCAAATGTCATCCCGGAAAGGGGTTAAAAACCGTGTGTATAGCACTGATGCGTACAAGTGTACGAAGCACTTATCTATGGGTTGCGTATGGCCATCTCACTCTGCGTCCGTCACCTGATGGTCTACGGTGACTCATATCTGGTAGTTAATCAATTGATGAAGGAGTGGGATGTCAGGAACCCTCCCATGACCGGATATTGCAATGCAGTGGGGACGTTGGAAAAGAAGTTTGAAGGATTGGAGCTCCACCACATACCCTGAATCAAGAATCAAGCAACTGATGACCTGGCAAAAATAGGTTCCACTCGGAAGCATGTCCCCAGTAATGTGTTCCTCGAGCATCTCTATACCCCGTCAATACAAGAGGATCCCTTTACTGAGGAACCACCCCAACCGATAAGTTCTACCAATCCGACTGAAGTCGAGGTGCCAGCAGTTGTCGACCTAATTATGCAGATTTTGGTAATCACCCCGACTGGATAATGCCATATATTGCATATCTTCTTAGGCACGAGCTTCCAAAGGACGAAGTTGAAGTGCGTCAGATCGTCTGCGGGTCCAAGGCCTTGACAGTAATAGGTGGACAGCTCTACCGAGAGAGTGTTACTGGCGCGGCTCAGCGATGTATCTCTCCAGAAGAAGGTCGACTGATCTTGAATGAGATTCACTCAGGGACCTGTGGTCACCATGCGTCCTCTCGGACCATCATGGCCAAAGCATACCGAGCAGGATTCTACTGGCCATGGGCCAATGAAGCATTAAAATAAATCATCGAGAAATGCGAAGGTTGTCAATTCTACGCAAACAAGTCACACAAGCCTGCATTGGCCTTGAAAACCATTCCACTCGTCTAGTCGTTCACCGTGTGGGGTTTGGATATGGTTGGACCTCTCAGGACTGGCAGGAGTGGCATCTCTCATCTGCTCGTAGCCGTCGACAAGTTCACCAAATGGATTGAAGCAAAGCCTATCAAGAACTTATACTCAAGCACAGTCATCAGTTCCATAAAAGAGTTGATATTCCGATATGGAGTTCCACACAGCATCATCATAGACAACGGCTTGAATTTTGACTCGGAATAATTCAAGGAGTTATGCGCTTCTTAGGGCACTCGGGTGGATTACGCATCTGTTGCGCACCCGCAGTCCAGTGGGCAAGACGAGAGAGAAAACAACCTGATCCTCCAAGGGTTGAAGCCTCAGCTCATGCGTGACCTTGAGCACGCAGCCGGGGCTTGTGTGACTGAGCTACCTTCTGTCTTGTGGGGATTGAGGACAACTCCAAACTGATCCACCAACCTAACCCCCTTCTTCATGGTGTACGACGCTGAAGCCGTGTTGCCGAGTGATCTATATCACAACACGCCTCGAGCGGAACTATATTAGGAAGCTAAGGCAGAGCAACTGCGTCAAGATCTAGTAGACCTTCTGGAAGAAGAGCAAGAAATGGCTTTAATTCGGTCAACTATTTATCAACAAGATCTTTGTCGGTTCCACGCTAGGAACATCAAAGGTCGGGCATTTCAAGAAGGAGACCTTGTGCTCCGAGTGGACCAGCAACGGCCTCACAATCTTGCCCTCGTGTGGGAGGGCCCCTTCCTCGTTACCAAGGTGCTAAACAACGAAGCCTATCACCTCTACAACTTCGCAAAGAACATTGATGAGCCACAGGATTGGAACGCGGATCCGCTCCACCGATTTTATACTTAACACTCGGATCATCGAGATGTAATAAGAGTACTTTGCGATTATTTATCAAGACATGATTCCCGCAGTTTCTTAATGGTTGTTCTCGCATAAATATGTGTTCAAATCCCCAGTGGGTGGCTTAGTCGCGAATCTGTTTCGCCTAAGTTTCAAACTACTCCAAGTGTAGAACAATCTTCCCACTCGGGGGCTTAGCCGCGAACCTATTTCGCCTAAGTTAAAAACTACTCCGAGTGAAGAGCAATCCTCCCACTCGGAGGCTTAGCTGCGAATCAGCTTCGCCTAAGTTACACACATTCAGCTCGATGATATCCCACGAACTTTTGATCCAGCTGAGTGTCGCGGGAGAGTTTCGTCAACACGACGGCGTGGAGACGGTGATGATGAAGTTACCGACGCAGGGCTTCGCCTAAGCACTGCAACGATATGACCGAGGTGTGTAACTGTGGAGGGGGGGCACCGCACACGGTTAGCAACAATTGATGTGTCTCCAAGGGGTGCCCTCCCCACTTATATAAAGAAGGGAGAAGGAGGAGGCGGTCAGCTTAGGAGGGGGCGCGCCATGGATGGACTCCTACTCCCACGAGGAGTAGGATTCCACCTTTCCTAGTAGGAGTAGGAGAAGAAGGAAGGGGAGCAGAGAAAGAGAAGGAATGAGGGGGCACCGCACCTCCCCCTAGTCCAATTCGGACTAGGCTTGGGGGGCGCGCGGCCCAGCCCTAGGCAGCCCCACTCTCGCCCCCCTAAAGCCCACTAAGGCCCATTAACTCCCCGGGGGGTTCCGCTAACCTCCCGGTACTCCGATATTTATCCGATGACCCCAGAACCCTTCCAGTGTCCGAATATAACCTTCCAATATATCAATCTTTATGTCTTGACCATTTACAGATTCCTCGTCATGTCCGTGATCACATCCGGGACTCCGAACTACCTTCGGTGCATCAAAACACATAAACACATAATACCGATCGTCAATGAACGTTAAGCGTGCGGACCCTACGGGTTCGAGAACTATGTAGACATGACCGAGACTCATCTCTGGTCAATAAGCAATAGTGGAACCTGGATGCTCATATTGGTTCCTACATATTTTACGAAGATCTTTATCGATCAAATAGCATAACAACATACGTCGTTCCCTTTGTCATCGGCATGTTACTTGCCCGAGATTCGATTGTCGGTATCATCATACCTAGTTCAATCTCGTCACCGGCAAGTCTCTTTACTCGTTCCGTAATACATCATCTCATGACTAACTCATTAGTCATTTGCTTGCAAGGCTTATTACAATATGTATTACCGAGAGGGCCCAGAGATACCTCTCCGACACTCGGAGTGACAAATCCTATTCTTGATCTATGCCAACAACACAAACACCTTCGGAGACACCTATAAAGCATCTTTATAATCACCCAGTTAAGTTGTGACGTTTGATAGCACACAAGGTGTTCCTCCGGTATTCGGGAGTTTCATAATCTCATAGTCATTGGAACATGTATAAGTCATGAAGAAAGCAATAGCAGAAAAACTAAATGATCATATTGCTAAGCTAACGGATGGGTCTTGTCCATCACATCATTCTCCTAATGATGTGATTTCGTTGATCAAATGACAACACATGTCTATGGTTAGGAAAAATAACCATCTTTGATTTACAAGCTAATCTCGTAGAGGCATACTAGGGACACTCTGTTTCGTCTATGTATTCACACATGTATCAAGTTTCTCGTTAATACAATTCTAGCATGAATAAAAGACATTTATCATGATGTATAAGGAAATATAAATAACAATTTTATTATTGCCTCTAGGGCATATTTACTTCAATTCATTGCGGCCTCATCTTTAACAAGTGACTTTGTGGGTTCCAAGCCTGGTTCGATCCGCTCGGCCTCCTGCTCAAAGTCCTGACAGAACTCTGCACGAGGGTGAAAATGAGTCGACGGCAGAATTATTTAAAAGCTTTATGGATTTACTCAGTTGGAGAAAGGTACCTTCAAGCATGACATACAACTTCTGGGTAAGACCTCCCAGATAAACCTCCAGCTCGTCCCTCTTCCGAGTGAGCTCGTCCACCTAGTCAGTCAGGGCCACCTTCTCTTCTCGTAGTTGTGCAGCTTCTTTCTTCACTTCATTGACATCAATCTTCAGATTGGCGTTTTCTTCTTCGAGTTTGCCGACTGAAGCTAGCTTCCTATCGGCTATCTCAGTCTTCTGCCTGATCGTCTTTTGGGCGGCTGCAAGGTTGTTGTCCTTTTCCTCCAAGGTCTTCTTCATGGTGTCTAGAGAAACAACAGTCCTAAGTCGAGCTTGTAGCCGATGGTTTTCACTACGCACATCTGTTTGAGTGGAATTACTAAATTCAAGGCGCATAGTGAGAAGACAACAATGCTCTCAGTCAACAAAAAGGTTACCTCCCATGGTCTTCGCTTCAGTCTGGGAACACTCCAGATTCTTCTTGGGGGCCTCCAGCTCCATCTGTAGCAAGATCTTCTCCTTCTCCAAGACAGCATACTGGGCCCCAAGTTCACAAGATTTCTGTAATCAACAAAAACACAATTCAGTCGATGGAAACAAAGACCCATTACTTCCAAGTAAAGAAGAGCAAGTTCAGATCACTATTACAAAGGAGTTTTAAGACCACCACCGAATCAAACATTCGGCGGCGGTCTCACGGACTAAACCAAGTGGGTGCACTCAACGTGCACCCACTAGTTCGATTTCCCACTTGGTACGGCCTGCCCGGCTAGATTGGAAGAAGAAAACTATCATTTGTTCTCAGACCACTACCGACTGCCCGCAGTCGACAGCGAACTTGGGGACTACACCCAGTGGGGGCACTCGGCGTGCCCCCACTAGATCAGTTACCCACTCGGCACGACCCGATCTTCCCAAGTGAAGGGCTACAAATAGACATATTCTAAAGACCCCCGCTAAATCAAACATTCGACGACGGTCTCGGGGACTACACCCAGTGGGTGCACTCAGCGTGCCCCCACTGGACCAGGTACCCACTCGACGTGACCAGACTAACTCGAGTGGAGGAGCTACACAGCAAAACAAAACACCTAGTGGGTGTACAAATGCAAGGCTCAGACCCATGATAGATGCACATTAAAGGTTCTAAAACGCTCATCCACGGACATCTTGCGAATAATAAAGTAGCGGTTTTCAGGTAGCATATCCTAGCAAGCAATGTTCAAGCTGAAAAACCAATCGGAAATCAACTTACGATCCCACTTACTCGGACATTGGTTTGGAGGCCATAGCTGGCATTGTAAGCAACCCTGCTGGTCTCATACACCACCTTCAGCCGGTCCATCATCTGGCCAGCTTGGATCATGACTTCCTTGGCAGCCCCTGTTTGGTCTTGGGGGACGTGATGCAGAGCGAACTAAGATGACAATGGAGTCGATGATGCCGCTGGAGGGGTCAGATTTTGAGGCTGCCTAGTCAGACCCGAAGTTTGAACAGTTGACACAGTAGGCTGATCAATCGATAGGGGAACAACAAAAGAAACAGCGGCTCGAGACAAGTCACCAAGCTCTTGAACAACAGGCTCATACAGCGGGCAAGACGCCCGACTAGAAGGCACTCTCTTGGTCGAGGCCCTATCCCTTCTTCCGGCACTCTTCTGGGGTTCTTCCTCCTCATCGTCTGGAAGTTGGATAACGTCTGTTGTAACTATAGCCACTTGACAGTAAGATTCCACTAGATCACCCAAAACAGTTGACATGGTGTAAACGTAACAATAGTAGCATACCTGCTCGAGAAGTGACCACGTCTGCGGTATCCGCATCAGCCTGCTCCTCGTTAATTTCCATATGAGACGTTGCAGAAGTAGCAGCCCTGTAGGCTCAATATCTCACTCAATCAGATAAGTAAAAGAGTCCACGACGACGGTGAAGGGCAAGGAAAAGAAGCACTTACCCCGAAGTGATAGGCACAACCACCTTGATCCTGGGCAAAGCCTTCTGGGGCTTGAGTGGGACAACTTTGGCCTGTTTCGCGGTCTTCTCAGTCGGCTCCAGGGGCTATGTACGAGTGCACTTTGGAATCCTCGCACTCGACGTTGTTGCCTTACCGTGGCCACCCGCAGGATCTTGCAACTGCTTGGAGCGTCTCTCGGAGCGTGGTGGTGACTCGACCTCCTTGCTATCATTAGAGTCCTCGCTGTCATAGTCGCTGTCATCTGCATAGTCGATATCGATGCTGCCCTCTTCACTTCCTGCTTCTTCAAGGTGCTGCTCTCCATTCGGCATAGAATACATCTTCGTGAAAACCTACAAGGCACCAGCCAGAAATGTAGTTGGATTCAAGAATAACTGCATATTGGAGAGTACAAGACACAAACACTCGACAAATCATGCCTAACCTCTCCTGGAGCGTTCCCGGCGTCAAATGGCAAGATCCTCTTGGCTCCGCGGGGGTTGTCCTTGTTGCCAGTGATGCTTCACAGCCACTGAGCCACCGTCTCCTCGACGACCTCCTCCGGGTCGACCCGAGCGGTGTTTTCTGGGCCCGAGTACATCCACATGGGGTGGTCGCGAGTTTGCAAGGGTTGGATGCATCGACTGAGGAACACCTCCAACAGATCCATGCCAGTCACTCCACCCTGGACCAGCGCAACGACCGCGTCGACCAAAATTGCTACAT
This sequence comes from Secale cereale, assembly GCA_902687465.1. Lineage (NCBI taxonomy): Eukaryota > Viridiplantae > Streptophyta > Magnoliopsida > Poales > Poaceae > Secale > Secale cereale. Next base: position 301,059,206 of record LR738711.1, read on the forward strand.
CACCCTTCACCTCCGCAGATACAGTCAAGGAACGTGGGTTGCTGAGTCTCTCCAGAGAGAAAGGGAGAAGTCCAGTCGACTGACCAGTAGTCGGGACATCTTTGCAGTAAAACCAAGTTGACTGCCATCCCCTAACTAATTCAGGAAAGGTCATAGGAGGAAAAGTGCTGCTACCTTTCATGTTGATCCCTAGCCCCCCACACATCTGGATCACGTGCGTCCTCTCATCAGTCGGATTAGCTTTGTTCACCGACTGAGATCGACAAGTGAAGATATGCTTAAATAGTTCCGAGTGTGGGTGGTACCCGAGGAAGTTTTCATACATCGAAACGAACACAGCAAGATAAGAGATGGTATTCGGAGGAAATGGTGGATCTGAGCACCGAAGAAGTTCAAAAAGCCTCGGAAGAATGTGTGAGGAGGCAAAGATAAACCTTGATAGACGTGGGTGGTGAGAAGAACATGCTCGCCATCGCGCATCTCGGGCTCGATCTCCCCCTCCGGTAACCTCCAGGACCCATGCATAATCAGGCCATCGGCGGCGAGGCTCTCCAGATCCTCCTCCGTGACGGTAGACCGAATCCAATACACCTGGATCCAACTAGGCGGCAGACCGGACCGTGAGGTTGACCCCTTCGTCGTCTTCTTTCCCTTAGCAGTTGTAACACCCCAGATGTAAACTTCCTTATATGGCAATATATACTTCCATTTGGCCCTATCTTTCCTTGGGGGTTTGTCTTTTTCATTATTACATTGTCATGTTTTTCATTATTGCATTATCATGCATTTGCTTCATTACCATCATTGCATCATGGTCAGATCATATGGCATTCCACCTTGTCATTTTGCATTTCTCATCCTTATTATGTTCAAGTGAGTTTTCTTGCTCATGATGTGGTGGTTTGATGCAAGGGCATGCTTAAGCCATAAGCACTTCCAAACTTCACCACCCCCTCCTTCCCCTTTCCTTTTTTTCCCTTTTGTTTTTGATAGTGCCTTTTTCCCTTCTCCTTTAATGTTCCTCTTCTCCCAACATTTATGGCACCATGTCCTAAGCCACTATGCCAAGCCTCATCCTAGTTAGAAGTGTTATGGTCAGGTTCAAAAATGACCTAAGTTTGAATCATATTCAAACTTGTTTTATTTTTCTACCTCTAAAAATGTCCAACTCATTTTTATAAAATAGAGCATAATTCCAGGAGCTCATGGATATTCACTTTTCTCTCCAATTCCTTTCCTAACTACCTGGGCTTTTCTTTTGTTTTTCTGCCTAAAGAAAAGGAAAAAAACAGTAGCAGCAGTGCAGGAGCAGCCCAGCACAACACACACGGGGCCTTGGCCACCAGACCGGCCCAGCTAACCAGCGTGGCAGCCCGCAGCCCAGCTAGCACGCGCGTCCCTCTCAATGTTTCTCACCCGTGCACCCACGCGCCCCCTCTACGTCGCCTCCACATGGCTGAGCCGGGCCCGCGCGTCACTGACCGTGAACGCACCCACACCCACATTTTCGTCCTCCCCGCGCTCTCGCGATGGGGACCGCGAGCACGAGTGCGTCGTCATGCGTCCCCGTCGCCCTAGCCCCATTTAATCCCCCTCTCTGTGTCCACTAGCTTCCTAGGGTTCCCCACTTCCTCTCCCCGCCGCCAGGTGAGCTCTAGGCCACCAGATCCCCCACCTGCTCGTTGTCCCGAACGCATCTAGGAGCATGGCCTCGTCGCCGGCGTGCTCCCCATCCTCCTCTGCCTCACCGACCGTGACCGTCTGCTTCCCTGACGCCGACTACGCAGAGCTGAAGGCCCCGCCTACTTCCTCTCCTTCCTCGTCTTCAACTCCGGCCGCCGCGGGAGTTTGTCCACCCTCGCCGTCGACTCCGACCCACTCACGGCAAGTCGAGCGTGTCATCGCGTTCGTGGTGAGCTCACCAACCTCACCATGCCTTCTCCCCCTCGTTTGCGCATTCTAGCAGCGAGTTCGTCGTGCGCCCGAGCTCGCCGTCGTCGGACCTCGTCTCCAATGAGTGCTCCGACCTCCTCTCGCCCCGTTTAGGTGTCCAGTGGCCTCGCCATGTTCCTCTTAGGAGAATCCCGGCACATAGTGGGTAGTTTAGCATCTGGCCTCGCCGCGTCCTTCTCCGCCGTGGCGCCGCTGTCGTAGGTCCCCGGCATCGACTCCGTCGTTGTCTGGTGCATCTAGTGGCACCCAAGGGCACGGGATCCCTCTGCGGACCCGTCACGTGCCTCCGCCAACCTCCTTGGTCGTCAGAGCTGCCCCGTCGCTCATCGCGCCACTTCTGTTTCGCCGGAGCTATGTGGCTCTGTAGGATCGAAAGTAGGTCTAGAGGGGGGGGGTGATTAGACTACTTGACAATATAAAAAATCTGCCTTTAGATCATGCAAGGTTTTTGGCAGTTTCACAATTAAGATCAACACAAGTATCACCCTACACATGCAATTCTAGAGTATAAGCAGCGGAAAGTAAATTGCACATGTAAAAGAGAGGTGGAGAAGATCAAACGCAGTTTGGTGACACGAAGATTTTTGTCGTGGTTCCGATAGGTGGTGCTATCATACATCCACGTTGATGGAGACTTCAACCCACGGAGGGTAACGGCTGCGCGAGTCCACGGAGGGCTCCACCCACGAAGGGTCCACGAAGAAGCAACCTTGTCTATTCCATCACGGCCTACGCCCACGGAGGACTAGCCTTACTCGGGGTAGATCTTCACGAAGTAGGCGATCTCCTTGCCCTTACAAACTTCTTGGTTCAACTCCACATCTCGAAGACGGAGGCTCCCAAGCGACACCTAACCAATCTAGGAGGCACCACCCCCCAAAAGGTAATAGACGGTGTTGATGATGATGAACTCCTTGCTCTTGTGCTTCAAATGATAATCTCCCCAACACTCAACTCTCCTCACTGATATGGCTGTGGTGGAAGAAGGGTTTGAGTGGAAGGCAACTTGGGAAGGCTAGAAATCAAGTTTCATATGGTAGGAATGGAATGGCTTGATCTCAACACAAGGGTAGGTGGTTCACTTCTCAGAAAGTGTATGGTAGAAGTGGTGGTACTTTCTGATGGCTCTCCTCACGAATGAAGAGGGGGTGGAGGGGTATATATAGCCTCCACACAAAATCCAACCGTTACACACACATTTGACCAATCTCGGTGAGACCGAAGTGAAAACTCGGTCAGACCGAAAGTTCAAATATAGTGAACGTTGGGATTTTCGGTGGGACCGAAAATACCATCTCGGTGTGTCCGAAGTGAGTCAAAGGTTAGGGTTTGCCATCTCGGTGTGACCGAAAACAACAACTCGGATATTCCGAAATGCTGTCAATTGGTTACAGAAGGTTGGCAGACCATTTTCGGTGAGACCGAAACTCAGAATCGGATGGACCGAGAAATTAGGGTTTGGGGAAATAACTGAAGTGGTTCATCTCGGTGGGACTGAGTTTGCAGAATCGGTTTGTCCGAGATTACTTATGAGGGTGTTGATAAGTGAAGAGTGCTGATAGTTGAGGGAGCTAGATCACCAAGCACTTGAGCAACTAGATCATTAACACAACCTCATCCCCTTTTAATAGTATTGGCTTTTCCTATGGACTCAATGTGATCTTTGATCACTAAACCAAAAATAGAGTCTTGAGCTTTTGCCAATGCTTGTCTTAGCATTTTGAGGGGTCCACTTCTTCAGACATTTCCATACCCATATCATCAAACTTCTCTGAAATGATTCTCAAGTAAATATTAGTTCAATGATATATATGTTGTTATTAATTACCAAAACCACCCGGGGATTAGTTGCACTTTCAATCTCCCCCTTTTTGGTAATTGATGACAACATATAGATCAAAGCTTCGACAAAAGATATAATCAAGGAATAATATCGTCGCTTTGAGAAGTATGTGATAAACAAGAGCTCCCCCCAAAAGGTAATAGACGGTGTTGATGATGATGAACTCCTTGCTCTTGTGCTTCAAATGATAATCTCCCCAACACTCAACTCTCCTCACTGATATGGCTGTGGTGGAAGAAGGGTTTGAGTGGAAGGCAACTTGGGAAGGCTAGAAATCAAGTTTCATATGGTAGGAATGGAATGGCTTGATCTCAACACAAGGGTAGGTGGTTCACGTCTCAGAAAGTGTATGGTAGAAGTGGTGGTACTTTCTGATGGCTCTCCTCACGAATGAAGAGGGGGTGGAGGGGTATATATAGCCTCCACACAAAATCCAACCGTTACACACACATTTGACCAATCTCGGTGAGACCGAAGTGAAAACTCGGTCAGACCGAAAGTTCAAATATAGTGAACGTTGGGATTTTCGGTGGGACCGAAAATACCATCTCGGTGTGTCCGAAGTGAGTCAAAGGTTAGGGTTTGCCATCTCGGTGTGACCGAAAACAACAACTCGGATATTCCGAAATGCTGTCAATTGGTTACAGAAGGTTGGCAGACCATTTTCGGTGAGACCGAAACTCAGAATCGGATGGACCGAGAAATTAGGGTTTGGGGAAATAACTGAAGTGGTTCATCTCGGTGGGACTGAGTTTGCAGAATCGGTTTGTCCGAGATTACTTATGAGGGTGTTGATAAGTGAAGAGTGCTGATAGTTGAGGGAGCTAGATCACCAAGCACTTGAGCAACTAGATCATTAACACAACCTCATCCCCTTTTAATAGTATTGGCTTTTCCTATGGACTCAATGTGATCTTTGATCACTAAACCAAAAATAGAGTCTTGAGCTTTTGCCAATGCTTGTCTTAGCATTTTGAGGGGTCCACTTCTTCAGACATTTCCATACCCATATCATCAAACTTCTCTGAAATGATTCTCAAGTAAATATTAGTTCAATGATATATATGTTGTTATTAATTACCAAAACCACCCGGGGATTAGTTGCACTTTCAGGCTCTGTCTTCACTGCGTTTATATTTCAGAAGCAGTGCCTCCCTGTAATGCCCAGGATGCGACTATATCTCATACGTGTCGAGGCACGACTTAGAGACATAAGCGCATTCTGGAATGATCGCAGGCGTGGTATCTTTGCACAAATCATGTAAAAGAACAGGGATGAAAGAGTAAAATAGTTGTCTTACACTCTCCATGTCACACAATGAATACAATAGCATACATTCATCCAAATAACACAGGGTCCTTCTACGGACGAAATCCAAACAAGAAAAGATACCACAAACACAAGTCCTGATCGCCCCTAGTAGGAACCACTACTGATCATCGGGATACGTAACATAGAAACGACCACGCTCTTCATCGATCTCCCAATGAAGTTCTGATCCACCTCATGCATCTTACTCAGCTGCACCTACATCTGGCGTGTGTTGTAATTTGTGAGTCACAAGGACTCAGCAGTCCCATTCCCAGGTATTAGAACTAACAAAGCCTTTGAGTGTGGAGAGGTAATAAAGTGTTTGCAGCAAGCACTAAGCAACTAGCTTACGAATTCAGAGTGAGATGAGAATATGTGCCAACGGTCGACAAAGTTGATCAAGAAGTGATCCTAGCTACTCACGTTCATGCATAACCCCACCGTGTTCACTTCCCGAAGCCCTTCGGAAAGAGACCATCACGGTTACTCACACAGGTAGGGTATTCTTATGGATAACGTGTCAAGTTATCTACAACCGGATATTAACAATTCACATATGCCACATAACCGCGGGCACGGCTTTTAAAAGTTCAAAACCCTACAGGGGTGTCCCAACTTAGCCCATCACAAGCTCACGATCTGTGAAGTCGCAACTCCAAATTGGGAAGACCCGAGTATTCTCGGAATCCCGTGCTAGAGATATTTCGAGAAAGGTAAAACTAATCCAACAAAGCCTCCCGACATGCCGTCACCCTAATAAGAGCCGCACGTATCTTGTCTCAGGCCACGATCGGATTGTCCAAACTTCCGGTAGGCCAAAATACCAGAGCTGCCCCTGGCGGCCACCGATGGTTGACAGGTTTGGACCGACACTCATGAGGAGCACTGGCCCGGGGGTAGATTAAGAACTCGGGTTTATAACTCCCTATGCAAGTTTTTAGTCATTAGGCAAATGGTAAAACCAAGTTTGGCCTTGCTGGAAAAGCTTTAAGCAATGTGAATTATCAAGGGGGGGCACATAAACCCCAACCGTGTTAGGAACGCAAAATCAAGGAACATAACACCGGTTCATGGGGTCCTAAGGTAGCATGAGTGGAACGAAACACCAAGCAGAAGGCCAAGCCTTCCACCCATTACCAATATATATGTGCATTAATTTAATTAAGATATATATTGTGTTATCCCAATAAACAAGTCCGAACATGGAGCAATCTTCAAACTTCACCTGCAACTAACAACGCTATAAGAGGGGCTGAACAAAAGCGTACTTAGCCAATCAATGGTTTTATAGGAAGGCGGTTAGAGTGTTTCATGGAAACATAGGAGGCTGACAAAACAGGAATAAGAATCGAGGCATAGCTAAAGAGCGAGACAACTAGCAAGGCAAAGATAGAGGTGATATCGGGGAACGGTCGTCTTGCCCGGTAAGTCCTCGGTGGGATGGTAAGACGTCTCCTCAAACACAGTCTCAACAAGATCCTTGAACTCGGTATCGGCTCCCTGCTCTACCCAACACAATAGCACAACAACGGTACAAGATCAATCACGGTGCAATGCAAAATCAACATGATGCAAGACATGTCATGGGATACAAGTATGATGTGCGTATGCATGAGGATGCTCTCGAGCCTAAAGGAGAAGATGATGGAAATGACTTCATCTTGGGCAACCAAGCAACTCACTGGATAGATGGGAAGATTTCGATCGAAATCGATATAAAGATCATGGAAAACGGATGCACGGTTTGCAAATGACAAGCAAAACAAGATGCAATGCAAAACTATAGTTAACAGCAACAGGGCATGTTCGGAGTAAGGTATAATTATGCTACATCACCCAAACATGAAGACAAAAGGAATGGATGTGAAATAGACATGATTCTTAACAAGCATGAACTCAGAGCACACCCAAAAACTTGTTGGAATACAATTAAACAAGCATGGCAAGATTCAATAAGTTAACAGATTTCTCAGACTTAGTGAAAATTACAAAGGCATGGCAGCAACAACGACAAGTAGGCATGTTTGCAATCTTGTGCAACTCATTTCAAAGCATAGCATGGCATGTGAATATAACCAACAACAAGAAGACATGTTTGTTAAGCTACTCATGGCAAGAACATGGTCATAGGATGCATAGAGCACTAGCTATTCACATGGCAAAACTGAACTTGTTGATAACAGGCTGACAGAAACATTTAATAGCAACTTGAGATAATGAAAACAACAAGCTACAGCAAGCCATCATGCAAACAAGAGAATGGATAGCTAGATCATAACATATACATCAAGGAACACCCACTGGACAACTCTAACCATGCACAATAATGACGGTAACCTCATGGAAACATGGCATAAAAATTAACAGATTCACCCTTAGCAGAAATTTAACATCATGATGGCATGTTAACAAGCTTGATTCACTCATCTCAAGACATATCATGGCATGAAAATAAATCTATAATGCAGAGCACATCCGAATGAGCAAAACTCATGTTGACACCTAGCTCATATGACACATGGATTACTTCACACGAAAAAGACAAATCATGATCTGATAACAATTCCATAAACTTATCAGCCACATGCACTTTTGCAACAGGGTTAAGCATGGCATAATGCAACGTAACATGCATGCAAATGCATTCATCATGAAGACCATCACAAGACGAACATTTTGACATATCATACACTCCATTTGGACCAACATGCACCAAGTTGTGACCACACGAACATGCCAACAAAATGTTATCAGACAAATAGTGCTGAAACAGTAACATCATGAAGTAGACTTACAACGAATATTAAGACATCTAGATGAACCCTATATTGCATGAAACTGATGCTAACATGTAGAGCACTTTGAGACGAACATTTCGATATATTATATGCGCAAAACGGAGCACCGAGCACAAAGTTACCACATGATGAAGGAGGCAACAATTTTACGCAGATTATCTACTTAGTGAAATATACCCCTCCGAAAATCAACTCGGGATGGATCGGAGCGGGACGGAGGGATCCGGGCTGTGGGGCGCGTTTGGATGGATGAATGGGTGGATCTGGTCCCGCCTGGAGCGGATCCACCGGATCGGGACCGGAGCTCACCGGCGAGGCGGCCGGAGGCGGCGGGAGGCGCGGCGGCGCCGGCAACGGAGCAGGCCGGGCGGCAGCGGTGCGTGGCTCGCGGCCAGCAGCGAGGAAGACGGGCGGTGGGGTCGGCGAGGAGCTGCGCGCGGCGGTTGGGCGACCGACGGCAGCGTCCCACCGGCGATCGGAGCGACGGAGGCGCGGGGACAGGCGTCACAGGCGCGGAGGCGGAGGAGCTCCGCCGGCTCGGGCCGGGAGGAGCTGGGCGCGCGGTGGCGGAGACGCGGGCCTCGCGGGACCGCGACGCGGGTATGTGGGCGCGGAGGCGGAGCGGCGAATCAAGGGGCGCCACGTGGCGGCCCCGCTGAGGTGGCGGCGTCTGATTTGTCCGGGTGATGTGGCTGGAACGATGGACGCGTCCGGTCGTCGGCGGACGTGTCCGACGGCACGGGGAGCTCGGATCTAGGGTTTTTACCCAAAACTGGAGGGGATGGGACTGTTTAATAGGAAGAGGGAGCTAGGAGTGTCCAAATGGGGTGCGGTTTTCGCACACACACGATCCAATGACCGAGAGGATGGGGGTGGTTGTGCTGGGCTAGCGGGCTGTTGTGGAGGGGTGCTAGGCCAAAAGAGATAGGGTTTTTCGGCCCACGTGGTTAACCGTTGGAGTGTCTAACGACCTCCAAATGAGAAACTTGACAGGCGGTCTACCGGTGATATACCAAAACCACTCGACAACTCTCGGCCCATACCGAGGATGTTTTTAACCCACTCACGAAACAAAAGCTTGAGAGGTGCGACGGGTACGTGTGTGGGTGTCGGAACCCGAAACGGACAACGGAGAGGACGGAGACGATGCAACTACACACGGATGCAAGTGAGACTATGCCAATGCAATGCACATAATGAAAATGACATGGTGACATGCAACACACGCACAAGGCAAAAATGAAGAAACCCAACATGACGGAAGAGCCCAGCATGGAATTGATTAAGTCAACGATGCATATATTGCCATAAATGGAATTGTTACATCCGGGGCATTACAAACTCTCCTCCACTACAAAAAGATCTCGTCCCGAGATCTAGGACTGAAAGAAAGCGGGATACTCGAAACGGAGATGATATTCTCGTTCCCACGTAGCCTCTCGGCCGGTATGGTGTGACCACTTCACTTTCAAGAATTTGATGGACTTGTTGCGAGTCTTGCGCTCAGTTTCTCCAAGGATAGCAACGGGGTGCTCACGATACGACAAGTCTTGCTGAAGATCAATCTCTTCGAAAGGAATGGTGCGTTCAGGCGTCTTGAAGCACTTGCGGACTTGTGACACGTGAAACACATCGTGCACATTTGCAAAGTTGGAGGGAAGCTCGAGTTGGTAGGCTAGATCGCCTCTCTTGCCAATTATCTTGAAAAGGCCCATGTATCTTGGAGCAAGCTTTCCCTTGATACCGAACCTCTGTGTGCCCTTCATGGGAGAAACATGGAGATAGACATGATCTCCAATGTCGAAAGCCAAATCACGATGCTTGCCGTCATAGTAGCTCTTTTGGCGCGATTGCGCGGCCTTGAGATTCTCACGTATGACTTTGCACATTTCTTCAGCCTTTGAGATCAAATCATTTCCAAGGAGTTGACGTTCACTAGTATCGGACCAGTTGAGAGGGGTACGACACTTTCTGCCATAGAGAATTTCAAACGGAGCTTTGCCTGCACTTTCTTGGAAGCTGTTGTTGTAGGAGAATTTGGCAAATGGAAGGAAATCTTCCCATTTCATACCGAAGGAGATTACACATGCTCTGAGTATATCTTCAAGAATTTGGTTCACTCTTTCGACTTGGCCACTCGTCTGAGGGTGAAAAGTTGTGCGGAAGCGAATCTTGGTACCCATAGCTGACCGGAAGGAATCCCAGAATTTGGAAGTGAACAAGCTTCCATGATCTGAGGAGATTACTTGAGGGATACCATGCAAAGAGAAAATTCTAGAGGTATACAGCTCTGCCAGTTGTGCTGCATTGATGGATTCTTTGACTGGAAGGAAATGAGCCACTTTAGTGAGCTTGTCAGTCACCTCAAGGATAGCATGATTTCCTCGCTTGGACTTGGGAAAACCGGTGACGAAATCCATCTCAATGTGATCGAATTTCCACTCGGGAATAGGTAGAGTTTGAAGGAGTCCGGCTGGACATTGATGCTCTACCTTCACTCTTCTACAGACATTACACTTGTTCACAAATTGAGCAATTTCTCTTTTCATGCGAGTCCACCAATAGGATTGCTTGAGGTCATGGTACATCTTTGAGCTTCCTGGTTGTATCGAGAGGAGTGAGTCATGTGCTTCGTTCATTATGAGCTTACTGATATCACCTTTGGAAACCACAATTCTGTCCTCAAAGAACAAAGTGTCTCTATCATCAATGCGATAGCACTTGTACTAGGGAGTACCCTTAGCAATACCATGTTTCACCTTCTGCACCATAGCATCACTGAGTTGGGCCTCACGGATTTGATCTTCCAAGGTAGGAGCGACTTGAAGGTTGGCAAGAAATCCTTGCGGAACAACTTAGAGGTTGAGCTTCCTAAATGACTCACAAAGTTCAGGTTGGAACGGTTTGAGGAGGAGACGGTTGCAATAAGCCTTTCTGCTCAAGGCATCTGCAATGACATTGGCCTTGCCAGGAGTATACTCAATGCTTGGATCGTACTCTTGAATCATTTCAACCTGTAATGCCCAGGATGGGACTATACCTCCTACGTGTCGAGGCATGACTTAAAGGTATAAGCCCATTCTGGAATGATCTCAAGTTGGTATCTTTGCACATCTCATGTAAAAATAGGGATGAAAGCGAAAAAGATAGTTGGCTTACACTCGCCACGTCACACAATTCATTACATAGCAAAAAATCATTTAAATAACATCACAACCCGTCTACGGGTGAAGATCCAAATGAAAGATACCAAACATACATAAAGCCACAGGTCCGAATCGCCCCTAATAGAAACCTCTACTGATCATCGCGATAGTGCACATAGTAACGGCTACGTTCCTCGTCGTACTCCAAGTATAGATCGGAGCCGTCACCTAAATAGATCACCTGTGTACCTACATCTGGTGTGGTGTAGAATCTGTGAGCCACAAAGGACCCAGCAATCCCGTTCTCGGGTAACAGAACTATCTAAGCTTTGGGTGTGGAACAAGGCTGAAGAAAGAATAAAAGGCTGCAGCTGCACTAGCACTAGCTTACGTGAATAAGAGCGAGAAGAGAAGTGCCACAGACGACAAGGTGATCCCGAAGTGATCCTAACTAAGCACGGCAATCATAACCCCACCGTGTTCACTTCCCGAACCCCTTTCAGAAAATGACCGTCACGGTACTCACGCTGGTAGTGTGTTCTGAACATGGTGTCAAGTTTTCTACAACTGGATATTAACAAATTCCCATCTGCAACATAACCGCGGGCACGGCTTTCGAAAGTTCAAAACCCTGCAGGGGTGTTCCAACTTGGCCCATGACAAGCCCACGATCCGCGGAGTCGCAACTCCAAGGTGGGAAGGCCCGAGTATCCTCAGAATCCCGTGCTCAAGATACTCCGACTAAGGTAAGACTAATCCAGCAAATCCTCCCGGCGTGCCGACACCCTGACAGTAGCCGCGCATATCCAGTCTCAGGCCACGACCGGATGGGTGAAGCTACGGGTTTTTACCAGACCTCGGGTTCCCCCAAGGTGGCCCCGCAGGCTCCCCGTTACGGACCAACACTCATGTGGAGCACTGGCCCGGGGTTGTTGATTAAGAAGAGGGTTAATTACTCCCTATGCAAGTTTTTAGTTATTAGGCAAATAGTACCAATGTTGGGACTTGCTGGAAAAGACTTAGCGCTAAGAGGTTTATCGAGGGGGTCCCATAACCCCAACTGTGTGAGGAAGGCAAAATCAAGGAACATAACACCGGTTTATACGGTTCCTAGGGCGGCACGCGTGGAACAAATCACCAAGCAAGAGGCTTAGCCTTCCACCCATTACCAATATATAGATGATTTCATTAAAGAATTTATATAGTGTGATATCCTAACAAGCTTCAACATGAAGCAAGAATCTTCAAATCTTCTCCTGCAACTAGCAATGCTATAAGAGGGGGTTGAGCGATGCCTACGTAGCCAATCAAAGGTTTGCATAGGTTGGGTGGTTAAACAGATTCATGGTTACAATAGGAGGCTGACAGACAAACATGGGCATCGAGGCAATAAGCTAAAGAGCGAGACTTCTAGCAATAGGCAAAGATAGTAATGATATCTGCGTCAGGTCATCTTGCCTGTAGAGTCGTCGATGGGATCGTAAGAGGGCTCCTCGTTCTCAACCTCGGTAGTAATCTCGTTCTCGTACTCGTTCTCGGCTTCCGGCTGTACTCAACATAAGAACACACGAGGCACGGAATCAAACAAGATGCAATGCGCAAACTACAGGATGCATGGCTGATGCACTAAGGAAGCACTGCAGATACACTTAGGATGCACAGCAAGACAACATAGGAAACACAGAGATACAGCACAAGGAACATGATAATATGCATCAAGCAAGGTACTTCAAAACATGTTAACAAGATGATATTATGAATCTACATGCAAAATCACACAAGTTTCATGTAGGACTTGCTCAAAACGGAGCAACGGACTAAAAGATACACTCGAAACAAGAAACAATGCAAAGCTGAAATTAACAGCCACATAGCAACTTCGGAGCAAGAAATATATACTCTACAGCACTCAAACATCATGACAAGAAGCATGGACATGAAGTAGACATATCCTACAGCAAACAAATCCATTAGAGCATCTCCATAGGAGGCATGGATCAATAGCAACAAGCTACAACATTTTGAACATGTCAATAAAAACCTGACAACAGTATTTTATAGCAACTTGGGAGCAAGAATTAAATATGCTACAGCAACCCAAAAGACCATGTGAGGGCATGAATGGAAATACAACAACATATACAACAAGGACTCATCAATAGTCACCCCAAAACTATCATGGATTTGCCTAGAATAGCAAGCAAACATAGCATCCGGATATTACAGAATCCAGACTTAGTGAAATTTCACTAAGTGTTAAAACAGCAATATTATCATGGCATGTTTGTGAGCATGTTTAAGACACCTCAAAGCATAACATGGCAAGTGGTTTGCACCACAGCAATGTACACATGATGGGGAGTCCAAAACATATAAGCATGCAACATGGGGACAACCACATCAATAGCAACGAGATCCTCAACTAGGCATCTCGTAACAAGTTTAAAAACCTAACAGCCACATACACTTTTGCAATGGAGATAAACATGGCAATAAGAATTCTATCATGCATCCTGTAGCAACCAACATGTAGAGCATCTCATGATGAACATTTGGACATATCATTTGCTTCATTTGGATAAACATGCATCAAGTTATCACATAACAAACATGGCATGAAAACAACTAAAAGCAGCAGTTTATAACAAGTAGCACTCTTCTCATGAAGATTAAGACATCTAGAAGGACTCAAACATGCATGACACAATGGAACAAAACATAGTACATGTCACCACGATCATTTTGACATATTATATGCACAAATCGGACAAGCACAGTAAAAGTTATCCTCATCACAAAAATGAATCAGACACTAAAATCTAAAAAGGACTTAGAAGAAAAACAGAGGGGGGTCAACCTGCTGGATTGGGTCAACCGGGTCGGATCTGGTCAAATGGAGCGGGCGCGATGGAGCGGTCAAACGGGTTCGCGGGTCGGGCGCCCGTTAGGGTTTCCAAGGCGCCCTGGCGCTGGATCTGGACTGGATCGGAGCAGCGACGCGGTGGCGCCCTCGATCCCGTCGGGGCGAGGCCTTGCGGTGGCCGGCGGGGCTTCGGCCGGCGGCGAGGACGGGAGGCCGGGGCGGCGCGGCGACTGGCCGGCTGGAGGCCCGGCGACGAGGGGCACGGCGGCGCCTGGAAGCTTGAGGGCTCGGCGGCGGCGGGATTCGAAGGGCGGCGGCGACCGGATCTTGCGCCGGCGGCGGGGAGCTTGCAGGCGGGGGTGAGCTTGAGCGGCGGCGGCGCGTGAGCTCCCGGCGGCGGCGGCTGCGAGCCGGAGGCGGCGGGGACGAATGCTGGCGCGGCGGGGAATCTGGCCCAGATCGGCGGCGCTGCGGGCAGGGAACGGGCCCTCGGGCCTGCGCGGCGGCGGAGGCGGTCACTGTGCGGCGGCGGACTGTCCGGCCCGGGTCGGACACGTCCGCCCGGCACGGATTTCGAGGCGGGGCTGGAGGAGGAAGAAGACTAGGGTTTGGACGCAAAAAATGGAATGGTGGACGTTTTTATAGGCACAAGGAGCTAGGAGAGTCCAAATGAGGAGCGGTTTTCGGCCACGCGATCAGAATTCAGTGGCCGAGATGATGGGAAGGGTTAAGCTGGGTTGGTGGGATGTTGGAGGGGGGTCTTGGGCCTCAAAGAGGAGGTACTTTAGCCCACGAGGTTACCCGTTGGAGTACCAAACGAACTCCAAACGCGACGAAACTTGACAGGCGGGTTACACGTATCAAAACAACATCGCACGATAAGTCTCACGCCATGCCGGAAACGTTACACGGCCAAACGCGAAAGGAGGACTCGGGGAAGACACGACCACGTGTGAGGGCGTCGGAACTCGAAATGGACAACGGGAAGGAACGAGTTGGGGCCGGATGCAAACGACAACAAAAATGCAATGCAATGCACATGACAACATGACATGGATGAATGCACACACGCACACGACAAGACGAAAACCCGAAAGACGAAGAACCCGGAATGGAACTGATGAAGCCAAAGTTTATATATATCCAAAAGGGGAAAGTGTTACATCCGGGGCATTACAAACTCTCCTCTACTACGAAAAGATCTCGTCCCGAGATCTAGAACTGGAAGAAGGAAGGGTACTCGGAACGAAGGTGATCTTCTCGTTCCCACGTAGCTTCTCGGTCGGTATGGTGTGACCACTTGACTTTCAAGAACTTGATTGACTTGTTGCGGGTCTTGCGCTCGGTTTCTTCGAGAATAGCAACGGGGTGCTCTCGGTAAGACAAGTCTTGTTGAAGATCAATCTCCTCAAACAGAATGGTGCGTTCAGGTGTCTTGAAGCACTTGCGGAGTTGAGACACGTGAAACACATCATGAACATTAGCGAAGTTGGAACGGAGCTCAAGTTGATAGGCTAGATCGCCTCTTTTGCCAAGGATCTTGAAAGGCCCACGTATCTAGGAGAAAGCTTTCCTTTGATACCGAATCTTTGGGTGCCTTTCATAGGAGAAACACGGAGATAGACATGATCCCCAATGTTGAAGGCCAAATTACGATGCTTGCCGTCATAGTAGCTCTTCTGACACGACTGAGCTGCCTTGAGATTCTCACGTATGACTTTGCACATTTCTTCGGCTTCTGAGATCAAGTCATTGCCAAGTAGTTGACGTTCACCAGTCTCAGACCAGTTGAGAGGGGTACGACACTTTCTGCCATAGAGGATTTCAAATGGAGCTTTGCAGGCGATTGCTTGGAAACTGTTGTTGTAAGAGAACTCGACAAACGGAAGGCAATCTTCCCACTTCATGCCAGAAGATATGACACAAGCTCTGAGCATGTCTTCTAGAATCTGATTCACTCTCTCGACTTGACCACTAGTCTGAGGGTGAAATGCAGTGCTGAAATGGATCTTAGTGCCCATGGCAGACTGAAAGGAGTCCGAGAACTTGGATGTGAACAAACTTCCACGGTCTGAGGAGATAACTTGAGGAATGCCATGTAAGGACACAATTCTGGAAGTGTACAACTCTACCAGTTGAGCTGCATTGATGGATTCTTTGACTGGAAGGAAGTGAGCGACTATGGTAAGCTTGTCAATCACCACAAAGATAGAATCATTCCCTCTCTTGGACTTGGGAAACCCGGTGACGAAATCCATTTCAATGTGGTCAAATTTCCACTCAGGAATAGGAAGAGGTTGGAGAAGATCGGCTGGACGTTGATGCTCTGCCTTCACTCTTCTGCAGACATCACATTAATTCACGAATTGGGAAATCTCCCTTTTCATGCGAGTCCACCAGTAAGATTGCTTGAGGTCTTGGTTCATCTTGGAACTTCCAGGATGAATCGACAGGAGGGAGTCATGTGCTTCGTTCATTATGAGCTTCCTGAGATCACCTTTGGGAACCACAAGTCTGTCCTCAAAGAACAAGTTATCTCTCTCATCAACGAGATAGCACTTGTATTTGGGAGTACCCTTTGAAAAACCATGTTTCACTTTCTGCACCATAGCATCACTGAGTTGGGCCTCACGGATCTGATCTTCCAGGGTAGGAGCAACTTGAAGATTTGCAAGAAAGCCTTGCGGAACAACTTGGAGGTTGAGCTTCCTGAATGCTTCACAAAGCTCAGGCTGAAACGGCTTGATAAGGAGACTGTTGCAATATGCCTTTCTGCTCAAGGCATCTGCAATGACATTGGCCTTGCCAGGTGTGTATTCGATGCTTGGATCATACTCTTGGATCATTTCAACCCAACGAGTCTGGGGAAGGTTCAGGTTCGGCTGTGTGAAGATGTACTTCAAGCTCTTGTGATCGGTGAAGATGACGACTTTTCTGCCCAATAGAAGGTGTCTCCGCGTAATCAAGGCATGTACCACAGCTGCTAGCTCGAGATCATGTGTGGGGTAGTTCTTCTCACTTGGCTTCAATTGACGAGAAGTGTATGCCACAATTTTCTTGTCCTGCATTAGCACACCACCAAGTCCTTGAAGAGAAGCATCACAGAATACTTCGTAGGGCTTGGACTCATCTGGAGGAGTAAGAACTGGAGCAGAGATGAGCTTTTCTTTGAGAGTTTTGAATGCCACATCACAATCCGGAGACCAGTTAAACTCTACATTCTTCTGCAGCAAGTTGGAGAGAGGCTTGGCAATCTTGGAGAAGTTCTCAATGAACCTTCTGCAATAGCTAGCAAGACCAAGGAAGCTTCGGAGTTGCTTGACGTTCTGAGGAGGTTCCCAGTTGACAATGGCTTCAACTTTCTCGGGGTTCACAGCAATACCGTCAGCGGAGATGATATGGCCCAGATGACCTTATCGAGCCGGAATTCGCACTTGGAGAGCTTGGCATAGAACTTATGTTCACGGAGTCTGTCGAGAACCAGACGGAGGTGCTTTTCGTGATCCTCTTCATTCTTGGAGAATACCAAGATGTCATCCAGATACACAAGCACAAACTCGTTGGTGTATGGGTTGAAAATGTAGTGCATCATTCTCGAGAAGGTAGGTGGAGCATTAGCGAGGCCAAAAGACATGACTGTATATTCATAGGAGCCGTAGCTGGTTCTGAAGGCAGCCTTGTGGATATCTTCTTCACGAATGCGAATCTGGTGATAACCCATTCGGAGATCGAGCTTTGAGAACACTTTAGCTCCTTTGAGCTGCTCGAACAGTTCATTGATGTTGGGGAGCGGATACTTGTTCTTTATTGTCTTCTTCTTCAATGGCCAGTAATCAACACAAAGGCACTCCGTGCCATCCTTCTTCTTGACAAATAAGACACCACAGCCCCAAGGAGACGTGCTAGGCCTGATCAGACCCATACGCTCGTGTTCATCAAGTTGTTTCTTCAACTCCTTCAACTCTTCGGGGGAGAGCTTGTACGGACGCCGGCATGCTGGCTCAGTACCAGGCTCGAGTTCAATGACGAATTCAACTTGACGATGCGGAGGCATGCCTGGAAGTTCTTCAGGGAAAATGTCTTCGTATTCATTAACCACCGGAATTTGAGAGATGGCATTAATCTCACCCTTGTCATTGAGAGAGAATAGCCTGGTTGTGTTATCTCAAGAGGCGAAAATAATCACGTCTTCGTTAGGATGAGTAATCTTGACTTCCTTATTTGCACAATCAATGTGAGCATCATGCTGAGAAAGCCAATCCATCCCGAGAATAAGATCAATGTCGGAATTGCCGAGAACAACCGGTTTAGCCAGAAAGCGGTACTCACCCATGCGAATAGATACATCCGGAGCATATATATTAGAAGTCATACGTCTCCCTGGAGAAATAACTTGCAACTTCTGAGGTAAGCTTTTGACGTCAACATTATGCTTGGATGCAAATGGTGTAGACAAGAAAGAACATGATGCACCCGAATCAAACAACACTTTTGCAGGAATAGAGTTAACTGGAAGGTTACCAAGTATCACATCTGAAGAATTCTCTGCTTGAGTTGCATTCATCAGATTCACTCTTGCTTGCTTGGGATTGTGCTTGACAATAGCAGTGCTGACAGGTGGAGGAGGCGGAAGGCGCCTTGGGTTGGGGCACTTGTTAGCATAATGACCCTTCTGAGTGCACTTGTTGCAAACCACTTCTGAGAGAGGACGGTAATGAGGAGCACTTGACTTGGAAGCTTGAAACTGATTTTTTGACTGGTTGCTTGGGTTGGGTGGGTGGGAGAAAGCACGGCCACCAGAGTTCTTGTTGTTGTTGTAGGGAGCTCGGATCACTGGAGGGGGTGGAAGCCAAAACTTCTGTTGCTTCACGACCACTTGAGAAGATGAGGAGGAGTGAACGGCATCTCTGATCCTCTTTTTGGAAGCTTCCATCTTGAGCTGGGCTGTCTCTTGCTTAAGTGCCATGTTATAGAATTTGTCAAACTCATCAGGCTCGAACAAGGTGAGAGCAAGTTGGAGTTCATCCTTCAGACCACCACGGAACTGATAGATCTTGCTCTTGGCATCTGGGATGTCTTGCTTAGCATAGCGGGCAAGGTTCTGGAACTTGACATTATATTGGTAGACAGACATTGAGCCTTGCTTTAGGTTGCGGAATTGCTCACGCATACCCTCGATGACACTTGTTGGAATGTGGTGAGAACGAAAGTCCTTGCAGAAGTCATCCCAGGAGATTTCACGCCCTGCTCTGGAGTCTTTGTACTGCTGCCACCAATCAGCTGCTTGGTCCTTGAGTTGGAAGGCTGCAAACTTCACATAGTCCTCGGGCCTGACGTTACTGCACTCGAAATGCTTCTTGATATCTGTTATCCAGTCTTCAGCATCGAGAGGGTCCACGCAGTAACTGAATGCCTTTGGTTGATTTGCCAAGAACTGGTTGAGCGTAGCAAAGTGCGGTTGGTTGAACAAATTGCCTTGGTTCCCATGAGCACCCTGATTTGCTTGATTTGCTTGAATTTGTTGCATCATCTCCATAAGCATCTGGGTGTTCTGATTCGTAGTTTGCATAATTGCTCTCCAGGCCTCAGACGGAGGAGGAGGTGAAGGAGGATGATCAGGAACCTCTTCACCCTCTGGGTTAGCGTTGGGAACCCTTTTAGGAGCCATCCTGAAAGAGATGACCACTATTAGCCATTGATTGAAAGAAGATATAGCTGAATCAACGGCTAGAATTGCAACATAGTCTTCACAAGAATCATTCGAACAAGAGGAATGAATGAAATTCACAGTTTAATGAGAACAACAATCTTCATGAGAAGCCACTTGGGAGACAAAAGGTAAATAAAACAACAAGGTGCAGATAGAACAAATACAAGATAGGAGCTTTGTTCGACATATTCATGCTGAAAGCCTATGGAACGTGTTACGAAAGGGTTTTGCAATCCCCGGATCAGCATAGCCAAGGGCCCTTTAAGATGCAACTCCCGATCGAAACAACGGCCATAAAACTACTTCACTCAATGTAGACCCCGAACTCCATATCCTGCATTCGTTGGAAGAATTCCTACGAGCTACTAGATGAACCCACCTATTAATTTCCGAAAGTTTCCAGTTATGCAATCAGGTGTTGGGGATACAGGGGAAGCATCGCGCACTCAACTCTAATCCTACATCCAGTTGTATCCATCCTTCAACACATAACCAGTTATTTCCGGAAACCGTCTACCTCGGACCTTCGAAACGCATCTACTATACAAGCTATGGCAATACTCCCGAACTACCTCCCAGTATTGGGTGATGTCGGGGTTATCTTGCCACTAACCGCATAGGAGAGTTTTCGATGTCGGCCGTCTTAAGTATTCTAGAACAGATGCGATATATTTGTGACGACAACACCTCGGAGCTCAACTCCCCGGGACACTGCCACAACCCCTAATGACAGGAGGCATCGAGAACAATGTTCTCGTCAAAAAGACATCGGAACAATCCAAACAATACTCGCGAGATTCCTAAAAAAATTTGGTGAAATTTTGAGAGTAGAAGAGGCAAGAGTAATCGTCAAGAGTCCTTACCAGAGTGAAAAGAGATGAGGAGCAAAAGAAATCCTACTCTTCGATATATATAGGACTCAAAACATTTTAAGTGTGTGCCTAGACTCAACCGTCAACAATTCGATCAATCAGTGGGGGCTTCTAGGTCGGAGAAGGCTCTGAATACCAACTTGCAATGCCCAGGATGGGACTATACCTCTTACGTGTCGAGGCACGACTTAAAGGTATAAGCCCATTCTGGAATGATCTCAAGTTCGGTATCTTTGCACATCTCATGTAAAAATAGGGATCAAAGCGAAAAAGATAGTTGGCTTACACTCGCCACGTCACACAATTCAGTACATAGCAAAACATCATTTAAATAACATCACAACCCGTCTACGGGTGAAGATCCAAATGAAAGATACCAAACATACATAAAGCCACAGGTCCGAATCGGCCTTAATAGAAACCTCTACTGATCATCGGGATAGTGCACATAGTAACGGCTACGTTCCTCGTCGTACTCCCAGTATAGCTCGGAGCCGTCACCTGAATAGATCACCTGTGTACCTGCATCTGGTGTGGTGTAGAATCTGTGAGCCACAAAGGACTCAGCAATCCCGTTCCCGGGTAACAGAACTATCTAAGCTTTGGGTGTGGAACAAGGCTGAAGAAAGAAAAAAAGGCTCCAGCTGCACTAGCACTAGCTTACGTGAATAAGAGCGAGAAGAGAAGTGCCACGGACGACAGGGTGATCCCGAAGTGATCCTAACTAAGCACGTCAATCATAACCCCACCGTGTTCACTTCCTGAACCCCTTTTCGGAAAATGACCGTCACGGTACTCACGCTGGTAGTATGTTCTGAACATGGTGTCAAGTTTTCTACAACCGGATATTAACAAATTCCCATCTGCCACATAACCGCGGGCACGGCTTTCGAAAGTTCAAAACCCTGCAGGGGTGTTCCAACTTGGCCCATGACAAGCCCACGATCCGCGGAGTCGCAACTCCAAGGTGGGAAGGCCTGAGTATCCTCGGAATCCCGTGCTCAAGATACTCCGACTAAGGTAAGACTAATCCAGCAAATCCTCCCGGCGTGCCGACACCCTGACAGTAGCCGCGCGTATCTAGTCTCAGGCCACGACCGGATGGGTGAAGCTACGGGTTTTTACCAGACCTCGGGTTCCCCCAAGGTGGCCCCGCAGGCTCCCCGTTTCGGACCAACACTCATGTGGAGCACTGGCCCGGGGTTGTTGATTAAGAAGAGGGTTAATTACTCCCTATGCAAGTTTTTAGTTATTAGGAAAATAGTACCAATGTTGTGTTGGGGAACGTAGCAGAATTTAAAAAAATTCTACGCTTTCACCAAGATCCAACTAAGGAGACATCTAGCAACGAGCATATAAGAGTGCATCTATATACCGTTATGTAGATCGCGAGCGGAAGCTTTCGAAGAAGCATGGATGAAGTAGTCGTACTCTTCTCGTTCTTCGTCACCGAGGATCTAGCGCCGAACGGACGGCACCTCCGCGTTCAACACACGTCCGGTGCAGCAATGTCACCTCCTTCTTGATCCAGCAAGGGGGGAGGAGAGGTCGTCGGAGATCCAGCAGCACGACGGCGTGGTGGTGGATGCAGTGGAGAATCCTGCAGGGCTTCGCCGGGCGCCCTGCGTAAGGAGATGGAGGTGAGACGGGAGGGGGAGAGGCGCCAGGGGCAAGGGTGCGGCTGCCCTCTCCCCCCCCCCACATATATATAGGGGCCAGGGGGGTGCGCCGGCCCTGCAGATCCAATCTGCAGGGTGGGGCGGCGGCCAAGGGGGGGATCCTTGCCCCCCAAGGCAAGGTGGCGCCCCCTCCCCCTTAGGGTTTCAACCCTAGGCGCATGGGGAGGAGGGCCCATGTGGTGCGCCAGCCCACCAGGGCCAGCCACTTCCCCCTTGCGGCCTAGGGGCCCCACCGGGATGGGTGGCCCCACCCGGTGGACCCCCGGGACCCCTCCGGTGGTCCCGGGACACTCCCGGTGACCCCCGGAGATCACCCGATGGCCGAAACTGGACTTCCTATATATCATTCTTTACCTCCGGACCATTCCGGAACTCCTCGTGACGTCAGGGATCTCATCCGGGACTCCGAACAACTTTCGGGTTTCCACGTGCATGTATCTCTACGACCCTAGCGTTACCGAACCTTAAGTGTGTAGACCCTACGGGTTCGGGAGACACGTAAACATGACCGAGACCACTCTCCGGTCAATAACCAACAGCGGGGTCTGGATACCCATGTTGGTTCCCACGTGTTCCTCGATGATCTTCATCGGATGAACCACCGTGTCAAGGATTCACTCAATCCCGTATGTTATTCCCTTTGTCCATCAGTACGGTACTTGCCCGAGATTCGATCGTCGGTATTCCCGATACCTTGTTCAATCTCATCATGGCAAGTCTCTTTTACTCGTTCTGTAATCCATCATCTCGTGACTAACTCCTTAGTCACTTGAGCTCATTATGATGATGTCTTACCGAGTGGGCCCAGAGGTACCTCTCCGTCATACGGAGTGACAAGATCCCAGTCTCGGTTCGTACCAACTCAACAGACACTTTCGGTGATACCCGATGCGTACCTTTATAGCCACCCAGTTACGTTGTGACGTTTGGCACACCCAAAGTATTCCTACGGTATCCGGGAGTTGTACAACCTCATGGTCTAAGGAATAAATACTTGACACCGAAAAGCTTATGCATTACGAACTATACGATCTCATGCTATGCTCAGGATTGGGTCTTGTCCATCACATCATTCTGCTAATGATGTGATCCCGTTATCACTGACATCCCATGTCCATGGTCAGGAAACCGTGACCATCTGTTGATCAACGAGCTGGCAACTAGAGGCCTACCAGGGACTCATTGTGGTCTATATATTCACACATGTATCGCTGTTTCCGTACAATACAATTCAAGCATGAATAACAGACGATTATCATGAACAAGGAAATATAATAATAATACTTTTATTATTGCCTCTAGGGCATATTTCCAACAGTCTCCCACTTGCACTAAAGTCAATAATCTAGTTACATTGTGATGAATCGAACACCCATAGAGTTCTGGTGTTGATCATGTTTTGCCCGTGGAAGAGGTTTAGTCAACGGGTCTGCAACATTCAGATCCGTATGCACTTTACAAATATCTATGTCTCCATCCTGAACATAATTCCGGATGGAGTTGAAACGGCGCTTGATGTGCTTGGTCTTCTTGTGAAACCTGGGCTCCTTGGTAATGGCAATAGCTCCAGTGTTGTCACAGAAGAGAGTCATCGGGCTTGACGCGCTTGAAATGACTCCTAGGTCGGTGATGAACTCCTTCATCCAGACTCCTTCCTGCGCCGCTTCGCAAGCAGCTATGTACTCCGCTTCACATGTAGAATGCGCCACCATGCTCTGCTTGCAACTGCACCAGCTGACTGCCCCACCATTCAAAATATACACGTATCCGGTTTGTGACTTAGAGTCATCCAGATCGGTGTTGAAGCTAGCATCGACGTAACCCTTTACGACGAGCTCTTCGTCACCTCCATAAACGAGGAACATATCCTTAGTCCTTTTCAGGTACTTCAGGATGTTCTTGACCGCTGTCCAGTGTTCCATACCGGGATTACTTTGGTACCTCCCTACCAAACTTATGGCAAGGTTCACATCAGGTCTGGTACACAGCATGGCATACATGATAGAACCTATGGCCGAGGCATAGGGAATGACACTCATCTTTTCTCTATCTTCCGCCGTGGTCGGCGACTGAGCCTTGCTCAATATCATACCTTGCAAAACAGGCAAGAACCCTTTCTTGGACTGATCCATATTGAACTTCTTCAATATCTTGTCAAGGTATGTACTTGTGAAAGACCAATGAGGCGTCTTGATCTATCTCTATAGATTTTGATGCCTAATATGTAAGCAGCTTCTCCAAGGTCCTTCATTGAAAAACTTCTATTCAAGTAGGCCTTTACATTTTCCAAGAATTCTATATCATTTCCCATCAGCAATATGTCATCCACATATAATATGAGAAATGCCACAGAGCTCCCACTCACTTTCTTGTAGATACAGGCTTCTCAATAAGTCTGTATAAAGCCAAACGCTTTGATCACATCATTAAAGTGAATATTCCAACTCCGAGATGCTTGCACCAGCCCGTAAATCGAGCGCTGGAGCTTGCATACCTTGTTAGCGTTCTTTGGATCAACAAAACCTTCCGGCTGCATCATATACAACTCTTCCTTGAGGAAGCCATTAAGGAATGCTGTTTTGACATCCATTTGCCATTTCTCATAATCATAGAATGCGGCAATAGCTAACATGATTCTGACTGACTTCATCATCGCTACGGGAGAGAAAGTCTCGTCGTAGTCAATCCCTTGAACTTGTCGATAACCCTTAGCGACAAGCCGAGCCTTATAGATGGTCACATTACCATCCGCGTCTGTCTTCTTCTTAAATATCCATTTGTTTTCTATGGCGTGCCTGTCATCAGGCAAGTCCACCAAAGTCCATACTTTGTTTTCATACATGGATTCTATCTCGGATTTCATGGCTCCAAGCCATTTATTGGAATCCGGGCCCGCCATCGCTTCTTCATAGTTCGAAGGTTCACCTTGTCTAACAACATGATTTCCAGGACAGGGTTGCCGTACCACTCTGGTGCGGAACGTGCCCTTGTGGACCTTCGAAGTTCAGTAGTAACTTGATCTGTTTCTTCATGATCATCGTCATTAGCTTCCTCCCTTGTCGGTGCAGACACCTCAGGAACAATTTCCTGCACTGCGCTACTTTCCGGTTCAGGAGGGGTGACTGTCACCTCATCAAGTTCTACTTTCCTCCCACTCACTTCTTTCGAGAGAAACTATTTCTCCAGAAAGCATCCATTCTTGGCAACAAAGACTTTGCCTTCGGATCTGTGGTAGAAGGTGTACCCAATCGTTTCCTTTGGGTATCCTATGAAGACGCATTTTTCCGATTTGGGTTCGAGCTTTTCAGGTTGAAGTTTCTTGACATAAGCATCGCAACCCCAAACTTTTAGAAACGACAGCTTCGGTTTCTTGCCAAACCAAAGTTCATACGGAGTCGTCTCAACGGATTTCGACGGAGCCCTATTTAAAGTGAATGCGGCAGTCTCTAAAGCATAACCCCAAAAAGATAGCGGTAAATCGATGAGGGACATCATAGATCGCACCATGTCCAACAGAGTACGATTTCGACGTTCGAACACACCGTTACGTTGAGGTGTTCCGGGCAATGTCAATTGTGAAACAATTCCACAGTTCCTAAGGTGTGTGCCAAATTCATGACTTAAATATTCACCCCCACGATCTGATCGTAAGAACTTTATTTTTCTGTCACGTTGATTCTCAACCTCATTCTGAAATTCCTTGAACTTTTCAAAGGTCTCAGACTTGTGTTTCATCAAATAGATATACCCGTATCTACTCAAGTCATCTGTGAGGGTGAGAACATAACGATAGCCTCCGCGAGCCTCAACACTCATTGGACCGCACACATCGGTATGTATGATTTCCAACAAGTTGGTTGCTCGCTCCATTGTTCTGGAGAACGAAGTCTTGGTCATCTTGCCCAAGAGGCATGGTTCGCACGTGTCAAATGATTCATAATCAAGAGACTCTAGAAGTTCATCTGAATGGAGCTTCTTCATACGTTTGACACCAATATGACCAAGGCGGCAATGCCACAAGTATGTGGGACTATCATTATCAACTTTACATCTTTTGGCATCTACACTATGAATATGTGTATCATCACGTTCAAGATTCATCAAAAATAAACCATTGACCAGCGGGGCATGACCATAAAACATATCTCTCAAATAAATAGAACAACCATTATTCTCCGATTTGAAAGAGTAGCCATCTCGCATAAGACGAGATCCAGATACAATGTTCATGCTCAAAGCTGGTACTAAATAACAATTATTAAGGTTTAAAACTAATCCCGAGGGTAGATGTAGAGGTAGCGTGCCGACGACGATCACATCAACCTTGGAACCATTCCCGACGCGCATCGTCACCTCATCCTTCGCCGGTCTCCGTTTATTCCACAGCTCCTGCTTAGAGTTACAAATATGAGCAACTGCACCGGTATCAAATACCCAGGAGCTACTACGAGCGATGGTAAGGTACACATCAATAACAAGTATATCAAATATACCTTTGACGTTCCCGGCCTTCTTGTCTGCTAAGTATTTGGGGCAGTTCCGCTTCCAGTGACCCGTTCCCTTGCAATAAAAACACTCTGTCTCAGGCTTGGGTCCATACTTTGGCTTCTTCCCGGCAACAGGCTTACCGGGCGCGGCAACTCCCTTGCTGTCCTTCTTGAAGTTCTTCTTACCCTTGCCTTTCTTGAACTTAGTGGTTTTATTGACCATCAACACTTGATGTTCTTTCTTGATGTCCACCTCCGCTGATTTCAGCATCGAATACACCTCGGGAATGGACTTCTCCATCCCCTGCATATTGAAGTTTAACACGAAGCTCTTGAAGCTTGGTGGGAGCGACTGGAGGATTCTGTCAACGACCGCTTCATCTGGGAGATTCATTCCCAGCTGAGACAAGCGGTTGTGCAATCCAGAAATCTTGAGGATGTGCTCACTGACAGAACTGTTTTCCTCCATCTTACAGCTGTAGAATGCGTCGGAGACATCATATCTCTCGACTCGGGCATGAGCTTGGAAAACCATTTTCAGCTCTTCGAACATCTCATATGCTACGTGGTTCTCAAAACGTTTTTGGAGCCCCGATTCTAAGTTGTAAAGCATGCCGCACTGAACCAGGGAGTAATCATCACAACGCGACTGCCAAGCGTTCATAACATCTTGGTTTGCCGGGGCGATGTCGGTGTACTAAGATAGGGGTACCTTAGTACCCCCAACTTGTGCACGGGCAGTAGCAGGTTCCCGCGGCAGGGCTTACCACGTGCTCGCCGGAAACCTTTCTGGTCCTTATGAAGCCATTCAAGAACAAAGTATACAAGTCAGAAGACCAAGGCCCCGGCAAGAGGAGCTTTCCGGGAAGGCCGCACCAGGCTCAAGGATATCACTTTAGTACAAGACCCTGGCAAGAGGAGCTTGTCAGGAAGGCCAAGGATTACATATCTCAAGAAATGCCTCGGCGCATCATGCGCCCCGGCAGGACCCGGAGAGCGGCAAGCTTCCGGGCCCGGCAAGATCACTACCCCAGCAAGGTCCTTGCCGGGGGTACCTATGCTGTGTGCCCGCGCTCCAGCTCATCGGCCCACGCGTCGCCCTAGGGCCCTTCCAGGGGCACGTGGCGGATGGCTGTGCAGCCTGGGGTACACGGTGGCAAGCCACGCTGACGGGGCTACCATCGTGGCGAACGGAGAAGCATGGACGGACACTTTTGGGGTCGACGGCGACGGGCATTTAATGCCCTTGTCCCCCACTGTCAAAGTTAGGTGAAGACCACTGTTCATCCACTGTTCACGCACTATTCCCGCACTGTTACAACTACCACCAAAATTACACTTTTACCCTCCTCTACGTTGACACCTGTCGGTGACCCCTTGAGCTATAAAAGGAGGCCCATGCACAACGTAGAAAAGGTTCGAAACCTAGACAACTCTCTCGCTCGGTGTAGTTAGTACTGTAGCTCTTCAAGCTCCCGAGCTCACAAACTCAATACAACCTAAGGCAGGAGTAGGGTTTTACGCGTCCTCGCGGCCCGAACCTGGGTAAACTGCCCGCGTGCGCTCCTCGATCTGCTCTCCGTGCTCCCTCCGCTCCCTTCCCGCAACGTAGAAGGGGCTCCGGTCCCATAGGTGCTCGTGGGAGGACAGTTTCCCCCGACATCTTTGGCGCTCCAGGTAGGGGGGCATCGAGGTTGTGCGAACCTGATCCAGCGCTCACGCGGGCGCATTCTTCATCAACCTCTCCAGCTTCATCAACTTCGTCAGCTACAACGACATGCCTCCGAAGAAGAAGGCTTCGGAGGTCGGAGGCCCGTCTGCGTCGATTCCACCGCCACCAGAACCAGCGGTTGGTGGAGGGGACGCCGGCGGAAGGGTGGTCGCCGGCGAGGAAACTCACGGCGCCACCAAATCCAAAGACAAGACAGACGACCGGGCGAATTCCAAAGCCTCGGTGTCCGTGGACGCGCCACGCCTCTCTCGTGAGGTGCGAGACCCGCAGCGGCGTGGTACAGGAGGTACCATACGCTTGCTGGGGCGAAGCCAAGCCAGAGGATCGCGGGATGCTCAAGGCCAGCGTGCTGGCACGAGCAAGGCGCGGTCGCCGGGGCGGGAACAGGCTCCTTCTAACGCTGTTAGAAGTCCGAGCGTGTCCCGCTCCTCACACCGCTCGCCGCCGTTCCCCTCTTCTCCAGCAGAAGCTCTAGCAAGAGCACAACTGCTCCTCGATTTCCCTCCAGCGGCAGACAAGGCCGAAGACTGGAGGGCGACGATCCAGAGCCTCATCGCCTTCGCCAACAACGACGCGCCGCAGCAGCCGGCAACTTCACGGCCACGGCAAGTCGATCAAGCGAAGGCCGATGGCAACAAGACCGCCGGGGGTGCAACTACCGTGCACTCCCCGCCGCGGAAGCAGAAATCGCCGCCCCGCCGGATCAACGTCGACGACGACTCCACGGCATCGTCGGATCCGCGGGCTCGCCGCGATCAGCGCCAAGTCCTAGACGACAGGCGGCAAGAAGACACTCGGACTCGCATCGAGCGTCGACGAGAAGCCCGACGACAGTCAGACCACCGCGGTGGGACCGTTTTCGACACGCACGCGCCCGGTGAACCAGGCGACTTGCCGTATGCGGCAGGTTGCCCTGCGTTCACCCGTGAGCTGCGGCAAGTCCAATGGCCCGGCATGAAAAACTTCAAGCCTAACGTACCCGAGAAGTACGACGGCAAGACACACCCCTCGGAGTTCTTCAGCATCTACACTATAGCAATGCAGGCTGCCGGGGGGGCGCGACGAGAAGATACTAGCCAACTACTTCCCGCTAGTGCTTAAGCCAAACGTCCGCTCTTGGCTTATGCACTTGCCGGAGAACTCCATTTCTTCGTGGGCAGATCTGTGCCACCAGTTTGTTGGCGCCTTCACGGGCGGCCACAAACCCCACGGCCAGGAGAGCGATCTCCACATCTTGGCCCAGAAGGAGGGAGAGTCCCTGCGCAAGTATATCCAGAGATTCAGCCGCGTGCAACACAATATTCCCGACGTCCACCCTGCCGCGGTTATCAGCGCGTTCCACCAGAACATGCGTAACCGCCGGATGAGGGAAGAGATGGCCATGACCAAGATCCGGGATGTCAGCGAGCTCTACGCTCTGGCCGACAAGTGTGCGCGCGCCGAAGAGGGGAGGAAACTCCCCGGAGAGGATGCTGGCGCAGGAGGAAGCGACAGCGAGGATGCCGCCTCGGCAAGGAAGAGCCGGCAGCGGAACAACAGAAAGAAGAAGAACAAGGAGGTGCTGGTTGTCGAGCAGTCCGGCAAGGAGGCTCCCGCCAAGAAGGCACAGGCTGGCGGTTCCGGCAAGGAGCCTGCCCCTGTGGCGGTAGCCGACAAGCAGGACGGCTCCGACAAGCAGTACTGCAAGATCCACCACACCAAGGGCCACGATCTTCAGAACTGCAAACGAGTCGAGTACCTCGTAGAGCAGCAGAAGGCTGAATACGAGCGTCGCGACAAGGAGAAGGCCCAAGGTGGCGGAGGAGAACCCAGCAAGAAGCGGCCGTTCAATGGCCGGGGAGGACGCCGCGGCAAGGCCAAGCAGCGGCAAAGGTGACAGACCTCCCCGGGGCCGCGACAAGGATGACGACGAAGACGACGATGATGACATGGAAGAAGGAGATAACAGCGAGCAGGAGTTCCAGAAGGCCACAGAGGTCCTGTGTATCGATGGAGGCGCTTCTCTGCACACTTCCCACCGCCAGCTCAAGCAGTGGGTGCGCGAAGTGAATGCAGCTGAGCCGCCCGTCGAATCACGCAGGATGCTGAAATGGTCCGGCACGCCCATCATCTTTGACCTTGAGGACCACCCTGACCGCACCACGACAGTCGGGTGCTTGCCGATGTTGGTCTCACCAACTATCCGCAACCTCAAGGTCACCAAGATGTTGGTTGACGGCGGGGCTGGCCTGAACTTGATCTCCTCAGCTGTGATCAAGAAGCTACAGATCCCAGACGGCGAGCTCGAAGAAACCGGGTCGTTCCAAGGGATCAACCCGGGAAGGAGCAAGCCGAAGGGCAAGATTACTCTGCCAGTGACCTTTGGCGGGGAGCTCAACTTCAGGACGGAGAGGATCACATTTGATGTTGCCGATATCCCATTACCATACAATGGGATACTTGGACGTCCTGCCCTCGCCAAGTTCATGGCAGCTTCCCACCATGCCTACAACGTACTCAAGATGCCGGGGCCGATAAGCGTCATCTCTGTCCCTGGCGACAAGAAGGACGCGCTTATCTGCGCCGACAAGATCTACTGGGATGCAGCAGCCGCAGCAGAGAGCAACACACTTGCCGCTGAAGCTCCCGGGGGGAAGACCAAGACCAAGTCCGGCAAGAGCTCTGGGGCCCACTCCGGCAAACGCACCTCTTCGGAGTGCTGCGCTGCCGTCGAGGACGCACCATCGAGCTCCACCGGCAAGTGCAAGAGAGGAATGGCAGCTCCACCGGCAACCAAGAAGGTGTCCGCCAAGGAGGACGGCACTGGTGGTACCTTCACCATCAGTGCTACGCTCGACAAAAACTAGGAAAGCGCGCTCGTTGCCTTCCTGCGGGCGAATGTCGATGTGTTTGCGTGGCAACCATTTGACATCCCCGGCGTTCCCAGGAAGGTAATTGAGCACAAGCTTGCTGTTTGTCCTCATGCGCGGCCCGTCAAGCAGAAGGTCAGAAAGCAAGCCGTGGAGCGCCAAGAATTCATCGCCGAAGAGATAAAGAAGTTGGAAGCAGCAGGCCTAGTTAGAGGCGTGATCCATCCCACGTGGTTAGCCAATCCAGTTGTCGTGCGCAAGGCCAATGGGAAGTGGAGACTTTGTATAGACTTCACTGATGTGAATAAAGCATGTCCCAAGGATCCATTTCCCTTGCCGCGTATTGACCAGATTGTTGACTCCACCGCTATGTGAGCTGCTTTCCTTCCTTGATGCATACTCAGGTTACCACCAGATTTTCATGGCCAAGGAAGATGAAGAGAAGACTGCATTCATTACTCCATGTGGCACATATTGCTTCATACGCATGCCCTTTGGATTGAAGAATGCAGGCTCGACATTTGCAAGGGTGGTGCACACTGCTTTTGAGCCACAGATACACAGAAATGTGGAAGCCTACATGGATGATATAGTGGTCAAGAGCAAGAGCAAAGATACCCTGATCCAAGACTTAGAAGAAACCTTTGAGAATCTGCGCAAGATCCAGCTCAAGTTGAACCCCGAGAAGTGCGTCTTCGGAGTCCCCTCCGGCAAGCTTCTCGGGTTCTTTGTGTCCCAGAGGGGGACTGAAGCCAATCCTGACAAGATAAAAGCCATCGAGCAGATTGAAGCCCCGAAGCGCGTCAAGGATGTAAGAAGACTTGCAGGTTGTGTGGCTGCCCTCAGCAGGTTCATTTCAAAGTCTGCAGAACGCGCCCTGCCTTTCTTCAAAATCTTGAAAAAGGCAGGTCCTATGAAATGGACTCCGGAAGCGGAGGCAGCGCTGCAAGACTTGAAAGGATACCTGTCCTCTACTCCGATACTTGTCGCACCTAGGCCACAAGAGAAGTTGTTGCTGTATCTAGCGGCTACCAATCAAGTGGTTAGTGCTGCGTTGGTAGCAGAGAGGGAGGCGGATGAGGAACCCACACCTCCGGCAAGCGAATCCAGCGACAAGTAGGGGGCTACTCCGACAAGCTCTGGCCCCGACAAGGACAAGTCTGCGCAGGAACAAGGAGAAGTGCGAAAGAAGATGGTGCAGCGCCCGGTGTATTTTGCAAGTTCCCTCTTGCAGGGGGCTAGATCAAGATACTCTGGCATGCAAAAGTTGCTGTTTGGCCTCCCCATGGCCTCAAGAAAGCTGCGCCATTACTTCCAAGCACACGAGATAACAGTGGTCACTCGCTTTCCGTTGAAGAGGATATTGCAAAATCCAGAGGCAACAGGCAGGATCGTCGAGTGGGCACTGGAGCTGTCAAGCTTTGGTCTCAAGTTTGAGAGTACGTCAACCATACAGAGCAGAGCTTTGGCAGAATTCATAGCGGAATGGACCCCAACGCCAGATGAAAAAGTCCAAGAGACAAGCGTCCCCGTCCAAGAAGCAAGCAAAGAATGGATGATGTACTTTGATGGTGCTTTCTCGCTGCAAGGTGCCGGTGCCGGCGTGGTACTCATAGCGCCCACCGGAGAGCACCTCAAGTATGTTACCCAGATGCACTTTCCCAGGGAACAAGCGACAAACAATACTGCTGAGTATGAAGGGTTGCTTGCCGGCCTCAGAATTGCAGCCGAGCTTGGGATCAAGAAGTTGATTGTGCGGGGAGATTCGCAGTTGGTGGTCCGACAAGTGAATAAGAGTTATCAGAGCCCTTTGATGGAAGCTTATGTTGATGAAGTGAGGAAGCTTGAAGAGCACTTTGAAGGTCTGCAAATGGAGCATGTCCCAAGAGCTCAGAATGATATTGCGGATGGCCTTTCAAAGTGTGCTGCGATGAAGTTACCTGTGGAACCAGGGACCTTCCTGCTCAAGTTAACTCAACCATCCGTTACACCATCAGTTGGGCAGAACAAGAAGAGAAAGTTGGTCTCCGGCGACTACTTGCCGGCGGATCTTCCCGAAGCCGCCGCCAAGGTCCCCAAGATCAACAGCCGAGATGCTGAGGAACAGTTTGCTCCTGCAGATCCAAGGGTCTGTACAGTTGAAGCAGGCGTTCCCGACAAGCCCTGCCCCGGCAGGCTTGCCGGGGAACCATCAGCTCCGGCAGAGCCGGAGGTTCTTGCCATAGAAGCCAGGGTTCCCGCAGCAGCCCTCATGCCTTTAGTCCTTGCCGTTGAGCCTCGGGCTCCGGCATGGGCACAACAGATTGTCCGTTTTCTGCAAACTGGAGAACTTCCCGATGAGCCAGAAGAGATAGAGAAGATAACCAGGCAGTCAAGTATGTACCAGTTCGTTGACAATGAACTGTACAGAAGAAGACTCAATGGTGTCAGGTTGAAGTGCATTTCCAGAGAAGATGGACAGAAGCTGTTGGCAGAAATACATGGAGGCATATGTGGTCACCACATTGGCGCAAGGGCGCTTGCCGGGAAGGCGTTCCGGCAAGGGTTCTTCTGGCAAGAAGCCCTCCAAGATACAACTGCACAAGTAACCAAGTGTGAAGCGTGCCAGTTCCATGCCAAGCAAATTCACCAGCCAGCTCAAGCTCTCCAGACGATCCCTTTGTCCTGGCCCTTCTCGGTCTGGGGGCTCGATATCCTCGGCCCCTTTCCCCGCGCTGTTGGGGGCTTTGAGTACTTGTACGTTGCAATCGACAAGTTTACAAAGTGGCCAGAAGTGGAACCAGTGAGAAAGGTGACGGCACAGTCAGCAGTCAGGTTCTTCAGAGCGATTGTTTGCCGTTTCGGAATCCCTAACAAGATTATCACCGACAACGGCACACAGTTTACAAGTTGCACCTTCATGCAGTACGTCCAAGACCTTGGCGCCAAGGTCTGCTTCGCTTCTGTTGCTCACCCGAGGAGCAATGGTCAAGCGGAGAGGGCCAATGCTGAAGTGCTGCGCGGGCTCAAGACAAGAACCTTCGACAGGCTGCGCAAGTGCGGAAGAAACTGGATAGAGGAGCTGCCGGCGGCTCTTTGGTCAATCAGGACGACACCCAGTCGAGCCACCGGACAGACACCCTTTGCTCTTGTCTACTGAGCAGAGACAGTTCTCCCCACGGAACTCGTATACGGATCTCCTCGAGTGCTCGCTTATGATGAGCTCGAACAAGAGCAACTGCGACAAGATGACGCATTGCTCCTTGAGGAGGAACGTCTCCTGGCTGCTGTACGAGCTGCTCGATACCAGCAAGCCTTGCGTCGCTATCATAGCCGCAAGGTCAAGGCCAGGAGTCTCGAGGAAGGCGACCTTGTTCTTCGGCGTGTTCAGTCCGCCAAGAATTCCAACAAGTTGACGCCGAAGTGGGAAGGCCCTTATCGGGTGAGACAAGTCACAAGGCCCGGCGATGTCCGCCTTGACACCGAAGAAGGCTTACCGGTGAGCAACTCCTGGAACATAGAGCATCTTCGCAAGTTTCACCCATGAGGCGTGGTTGCCGTGATCCGCTCCGGCAACCACCTTTTGTACGAGTCTTGCCGCTGTTGCATGTGAACCTTTGTACAAAGCCGGGCGCAGATCCCATGCATCAGTAAAGTTTTTGTGCTTCGCACTATTTGCCATTTCCATGCTTTTCTTCGTTACTTGCATGCATTGTTTGGCACCTTGTGCAACGCACATCCCCGGTAAGCATTAGCAAGCCATAGGGCCCAATACTTGTTTTCCCTCCTCTTTTTCTTTCCCTCTTAAGCAGAAGGAATATTCCTCGCGCACAAGTTTGCCGGGGGGAAGGAGGTGGAGAACGAACCAAGTGTTGTTCAAGAAAGAGAAGCCTTGTCGGGGAACAGGCAATTTATGAAAGCTAAGTTACCAAAGTTTGAGTAATTCAAATTTTCAAATTTTAGTTGTCTTCCTTGAACAACCACACTTTGTATGGAAAACATGTGCGCGGAGGAACCTGCCCGCGGCTAGCCGCGCCCTTACTCTGTTTCGAGCATGCTCAACGGCTTAAGTGAGCTGCGACAAGTGTCGCGCCCTTACTTCGTTTTCGAGTTCGCTCAGCAGTCTAAGTGTGCTGCGACTAGTTGCGGCAAGGTTACTTGCCGACAAGGTCTTTGCCAGCAGGCTGCTAAGAGTCCAGCACTCAGCGCTCGCGGCAAGGGCCCCTTGACGGCAAATCCCCTAAAAGCGTAGGGTAAAAAGCATACAAAGTGGAGGGCCAAAAACAAGGGAGATAACACTGCATTGATTGTTCAAAACAAGATTGTATATTACAAGGATATCTTGCCGCTGTTCTAATCAACTACTGCCTATAACTTAATTGGCAGCGGCAAAGGAAGAAGAAGCAAAGGAATCTAGTCTACGCGATCGCCTTCACGCCTCGTGATCTTGCTCACCTTGGCGACAATATGGGCAACCTGCGCCGTTAACGCCTCCTGGTCAGCTTCGGGCGGCAAGGTGCGGAGGACGTTGACGAGGTTGATGTCGGGGTTGCGATAGACGATCTTCGACAAGACGCGCTCCAGAGTGCCCATGCAGAGCCGACACGCCTCGTCGGCCAGCTGCGCGGAGATCTTCTCCCGCAGCCGCGCAAGCGCCGGCGCAATTCCCCGGAAGAACAGACTTAGCTTGGCGCTGTGGGGGAGGCTCTCGTCCGGGGAGTACACAAGATGTTCAGCCCTCAGCGCCATCATCTCCGTGTCAATACTGGCGGCGGAGGTGACCAGCTCGTCAGTCCATTGCTCCACTGCCCGGCTGAAGTTGTTCGCTGAGACGGCGGCGCTCTCCACCAAGTTCCGCTCCTTGCGGAGCTCATCCTTCAGTTTCGTCTCGCGGTCCCGGGCGGCGTCGAGCGAATCAGTCAGAGTGGAGACCTTCAACTCTAAGTCAGCAATGGAATCCTTGGCAGCAGTGAGCTCGTCGCCCTTCTTGGAGAGACGTACCTGCAAGTCAGAGTTGGTGTGGGCATCTTTCTCCCGCTCCACATTGAGCGCGGTGATTCTGTCCGCACTCGCCTTCAGGTACCGCTCCAGCTGCTCCACCTTGGCCTCCAGGTCCTTCTTGGCGGTCTCCGCGGCGGCTGCGGCGGCTTTCGCCTCCTTCAGGGCCCCGCCAATGGCCTGCTCCCGGGCGGTGAGGTCGTCCTCGTGGGCATCGAGGTCGACCTTCCGCTGGTTGAGCGCTCCTTCTCGCCGGGACAGCTCCTCGGCGGCCAACTGTTGTTGCTCGTCCACCTCGGCCTTCTCCAGGAGGAAGGTTTGCTGCGCTCCGGCAAGCTCTTCGCGCTCCTCAGCCAGGTGGCGGAGGGCCGCTTGGTTGTCGGCGCGAAGCTCCGCGGCGCGCTTCTCCAGATCAGCTCCAGCCTTGGCGGCAAGAGCTTCCCGAGACTCTAGCTTCGCCTGCCTGGCCCGGTACAAAGCCAGGAGCCGGCGAAGGAGTTTCTCCTCTTCGGGCTCGTCGCTGCCGCCGGGCGCTTCAACAACCTTCAACCCCGCGGAGGCGAGGACCTCTCCGTCAAAGGTCTCTCCCTCCACGGGGGCTCGAGACGAGGACCCCCACGGGACTTGTATGAAAACCCCGTTGGGGGCCTCCAGGTAGACGCCCTGCCCAGCCGTGGAGGCGGAAGGGTCGGCGGCCGGTGCAGCGCTTGACGTTTCTGCTGCCTCCGGGCCAGCAGTTTGGTCACCGGTCCTTTCCCCAGCCGCGGCGTCTGCGGGCGGGGCGGTCTCTTCAGCGGCAGGCTCGTCGGCTCCAGCCATGCCCTCAGTGGCAGTGGCGTTGCCACCGTCGCCGTGCACCTCCTCCTCAACGGTGGCCTCCGTCTCCATCCGCTCCGGTGCAGGAGGATCTAGCAGAAGAAAAAGGAAAGAAAGAGTCAAGCAAAAATCCAAAAAGACAAGTTCAAGAAGAAGAAGCTACAAGACTCACCTTCGCGGACTTCTTCAACGACAGGCTCCCACGCCGGGGAATCCACCCTTGGCGGCGGAGTGGTGGCCCCTGCTGGCGGAGGGCCGCCCGCGCCCTCCCTTGGCGGGGTGCTCACCCTCGTCGGGCTGCTCACCCTTGGCGGGGTGCCCGTCCTTGGCGGAGCGTTCTCCCTCGCCGAGGAGTTCACCCTTGGCGGGGAGGGTGGAGCAAGTAGCTCTTCGGGGGCGACCTCCTGGCGCTCCTGCGGCTGCGGCTCCACTTCTGCACAAGACAAACAAGACAACGAGATATCAGTACAAGCAACGACCTCAAGCGCGTCCGTCAAGCAGAAAGATAAAAACCAGACTTACGCTGGGGGCTGCGCTGGGGGCTGCTCCTCGGAGCAGCAGGTTGATCCAGCAAGCTTGCCGCTGGCGCGTCTCCGGTCGCCGTGACGGGCGAGTCGTCCTCAACCTCGACCACAGGGATCTTGGCCCTCTTCGCCATCCGCTGGGTCAGGGTCCTGAAAGCAAAGCAAAAACAAGATCAGAATCAACAAGGAAAGTCAAGACAAAATCGAAGAAAATAAAGAAGTACAAGTACTTACTCCTCTTCCTCGTCGTCGGAGCTGAGGGCGGAGAAGTCGAACTCCGCCTGGTTTGCTCCCGCGCGAGGAGCTGGAGGAGAAGGTTCCCTCGGGCGCTTGGTGGGCTCCGGGGCTATGGGCTGCGAAGACCCAGCCCCCGTTGTCGCCGGGGCCCGAGGAGCAGACGGAACACCCGTTCCACTCCGGGAAGATCCTCCCCCGCTTGGCGCACGGGCACGGGGCGCCTCCTTGACGACTTCGCTCGTCCTGGTGGCGCGCGTCGCCCGGCGCGCCGGCTGCTGTCGAGGCGCCTGCGGCCTCGTCGCCGTAGCCGCCTTGCGGAGGCGCTTCCTCGGTTGTTGCGTAGGGCTTGCTGGAGGCGGGGAGTTCTCTGAAGATGAGGAGGCGTCGTCATCGAGTCCCAGAGATCCACCAGAGTCTTCATCAGCCTCGACGTCCTCCTCCTCCCCGGCAGGCCCGCTGGACCCAGCGCCATGCCCGGCGGCCTTGCTCCCTCCGGCGACCTCGCTCCCTCCGGCGACCTCGCTCCCTCCGGCGACCTCGCTCGTCCTGGCAAACTGCACGGAAGGCACCCCGGCAAACTCCTCGGGCGGAAGCTTGAGCAGCTCGAGGATTTCCGCCTCCTCGGCTTGGCTCACCGCGTCCGCGGCCTGTGCCTCGTCCACAGTGTACCCAAAGTCACCCGCCGCTGCAGCTGCAGCGGCCTCCTCCATCCTGGAGGCGATGTAGGCTATGTCCCGGCCAGTAGTGGCCCGGGTGAGGCCCCTGTTCTCCTCGGTGTTTTTGGGCGTCTCGACCAAGTTGTCAAAGAAGCTCAGCACGGTGTCCGGCGGAGACTCGATCCAGGTGGGGACGACGCCATGGGAGTCGCACGCAGGCATCATCGCGCGCAAGGAATCTCGGGCAGTGCTGTTGCACAGCGGCACCACTCCCCGGGAAGGTTTGAACCACTCCGGGTGGGCCGGGTCATGCTTGAAGAGCTCTCGGACCATCCCCTTCAACTCCAAGGCAGTGAAGTTATAGTTTAATCCAGGGCGCAGCCTCATGATAATCCGCCGCATTGCCGAATTCCCAGGCGGCCCTTTTCCTTTCTTGTAAAGGGGCAATGCGGCGGCGGAGTAAATCTGCCCTGACC
This sequence comes from Secale cereale, assembly GCA_902687465.1. NCBI lineage: Eukaryota > Viridiplantae > Streptophyta > Magnoliopsida > Poales > Poaceae > Secale > Secale cereale. Next base: position 301,098,136 of record LR738711.1, read on the forward strand.
TCTCCGATAGTCAGATTGGCTACCCGGAGACGAATAATCCTGATGAGGGCAATACTAAGCTTGTTGTCCTCCGGGGCCAAGTCGCTCCAATCTCTGCCACGCACTATGGCAGTTGTGCGCGGCGCGGTGAAGGGCTCCGGCTTGTCCTCCACCACCCAACACCAATCAGCTCTCCATTCTTCCCATTTGCCGCGGAGTTCTCCCTTCAGGTACGAGTCCTTCTTGTTCAGACTGAAGATCCAGGAGATGCCGCCGGAGAGGGGAGCGCCAGCCTCTACTCTAGGCATGAAGAAATGGCGAAAAAGGGCTATGTTTGGATGGATCCCAACATAGTTTTCGCACAGATGTACGAAAACGGCCATCGTAAGGATGGCGTTGGGGGTGAAATCTAGGAGGTGGAGGCCATATGTGTTCATGATATCACAAAAGAACTCCGAGAACGGAGGGCACAGACCACAGTGGAAAAATGCAGCAAAGAAGAAGTACCCGCCGGGGAACATATCTTTGGCGACGGCGGGGAAGGCTCTGGTGCGGGGATGAGCTTTGGTCTCCCTCGCCCAGAACAGATAATACTTGTTCCGCAGCTCCCTCACGCCAAGCCTCGGCGCGAAGACCACGCTCCTCTTCCGCAGGGCGGCCAGCTTCACCGCCTGCTCGGACTTCTCCTTCTTGGCCTTGTCGTTCTTGGCCTTGTCGCTCTTGGCCTTGTCGCTCTTCGGAGCCATGGCGGAGGCGGCAAGGGAAGAGGCGAGGAGCTCGACGGCGCCGCGGATGCGGAAGACGGCGGAGGAGGGGCGGAGGCAAGAAGCAGCGGAGGTTTCTGGAGAATCAAGACGCAATGAAGACGAAGGAGGGGAACTGCCCCTGCTTCCTCTGCTTTTAAGGGGGAAGTGGGGGACGTTCCGCATTTCCCATTAAAGAAACAGGCCACGATCTCTCCCACGACGCCGCAATCGACGCGTGCCGTTAGGGAGGGATGCGGCGGATGCGGAAGGGGATACGGCTTGCCGTGGGCCACGTGTGCCCGTGCACTGTCTTGGGCCTGGCCCAACAGCGCTCGGCACCGTGTGTGGCCCAGGCCCGGGGGCTCCTGTCGGTGTACTAAGATAGGGGTACCTTAGTACCCCAACTTGTGCACGGGCAGTAGCAGCTTCCCGTGGCAGGGCTTACCACGTGCTCGCCGGAAACCTTTCTGGTCCTTATGAAGCCATTCAAGAACAAAGTATACAAGTCAGAAGACCAAGGCCCCGGCAAGAGGAGCTTGCCGGGAAGGCCGCACCAGGCTCAAGGATATCACTTTAGTACAAGACCCTGGCAAGAGGAGCTTGTCAGGAAGGCCAAGGATTACATATCTCAAGAAATGCCTCGGCGCATCATGCGCCCCAGCAGGACCCGGAGAGCGGCAAGCTTCCGGGCCCGGCAAGATCACTACCCCGGCAAGGTCCTTGCTGGGGGTACCTATGCTGTGTGCCCGCGCTCCAGCTCATCGGCCCACGCGTCGCCCTGGGGCCCTTCCAGGGGCACGTGGCGGATGGCTGTGCAGCCTGGGGTACACGGTGGCAAGCCACGGTGACGAGGCTACCATCGTGGCGAACGGAGAAGCATGGACGGACACTTTTGGGGTCGATGGCGACGGGCATTTAATGCCCTTGTCCCCCACTGTCAAAGTTATGTGAAGACCACTGTTCATCCACTGTTCACGCACTATTCCCGCACTGTTACAACTACCACCAAAATTACACTTTTACCCTCCTCTACGTTGACACCTGTCGGTGACCCCTTGAGCTATAAAAGGAGGCCCATGCACAACGTAGAAAAGGTTCGAAACCTAGACAACTCTCTCGCTCGGTGTAGTTAGTACTGTAGCTCTTCAAGCTCCCGAGCTCACAAACTCAATACAACCTAAGGCAGGAGTAGGGTTTTACGCGTCCTCGCGGCCCGAACCTGGGTAAACTGCCCGCGTGCGCTCCTCGATCTGCTCTCCGTGCTCCCTCCGCTCCCTTACCGCAACGTAGAAGGGGCTCCGGTCCCATAGGTGCTCGTGGGAAGACAGTTTCCCCCGACAGGTGGGAGCGTCACCTAGCGGTGCTTCAAGGACATATGATCTCTTGGCAGCTATGAGGATAATCCTCAGGTTACGGACCCAATCCGTATAGTTGCTACCATCGTCTTTCAGCTCGGTTTTCTCTAGGAACGCGTTGAAGTTGAGGGAAACTTGAGCGTGGGCCATTTGATCTACAAGAGATATTGTAAAGACTTTAGACTAAGTTCATGATAATTAAGTTCATCTAAATCAAATTTTAATGAACTCCCACTCAGAGCGACATCTCTCTAGTCATCTAAGTGATACACGATCCGAATCGACTAGCCCGTGTCCGATCATCACGTGAGACGGAGTAGTCATCAACGGTGAACATCTTCATGTTGATCGTATCTTCTATACGACTCGTATTCGACCTTTCGGTCTTCCGTGTTCCGAGGCCATGTCTGTACATGCTAGGCTCGTCAAGTGAACCCTAAGTGTATTGCGTGTGTAAATCTGGCTTACACCCGTTGTATGCGAACGTTAGAACCTACCACACCCGATCATCACGTGGTGCTTCGGAACAACGAACTTTAGCAACGGTGCACAGTTAGGGGAAACACAATTCTTGAAATTTTAGTGAGAGATCATCTTATTTACTACCGTCGTTCTAAGTAAACAAGATGCATAAACATGATAAACATCACATGCAATCAATTAAAGTGACATGATATGGCCAATATCATCTTGCTCCTTGGATCTCCATCTTCGGGGCACCATGATCATCTTGTCACCAGCTCGACACCATGATCTTCATCATCATGATCTCCATCATCGTGTCTTGAAGAAGTCGTCACGCCAACTATTACTTCTACTACTATGGCTAACGTTTAGCAATAAAGTAAAGTAATTACATAGCGTTTATTCAGTGACACGCAGGTCATACAATAATTAAGACAACTCCTATGGATCCTATCGGTTGTCAAGTTCATCGACATGCAAGTCGTGATTCCCTATTACAAGAACATGATCAATCTCATACATCACATATATCATTCATCACATCTTCTTTTGGCCATACCACGTCACATAGCACATGCTGCAAAAACAAGTTAGACGTCCTCTAATTGTTGTTGCAAGTTTTACGTGGCTTCTATAGGTTTTCTAGCAAGAACGTTTCTTACCTATGCCAAAACCACAACGTGATTTGTCAATTTCTATTTACCCTTCATAAGGACCCTGTTCATCGAATCCGATCCGACTAAAGTAGGAGAGACAGACACCCGCCAGCCACCTTATGCAACTAGTGCATGTCTGTCGGTGGAACCAGTCTCACGTAAGCGTACGTGTAAAGTCGGTCCGGGCCGCTTCATCCCACAATACCGCCGAATCAAGACTAGACTAGTAACGGCAAGAAAATTGAGCAAACTCAAACGCCCACAACTGCTTTGTGTTCTACTCGTGCAAGATGCTACGCATAAGACCTAGCTCAGATGCCACTGTTGGGGAACGTAGCAGAATTCAAAAAAAAATCTACGCTTTCACCAAGATCCATCTAAGGAGACATCTAGCAATGAGCATATAAGAGTGCATCTACATACCGTTATGTAGATCGCGAGCGGAAGCTTTCGAAGAAGCGTGGATGAAGTAGTCGTACTCTTCTCGTTCTTCGTCACCGATGGTCTAGCGCCGAACGGAGGGCACCTCCGCGTTCAACACACGTCCGGTACAGCAACGTCACCTCCTTCTTGATCCAGTAAGGGGGGAGGAGAGGTCATCGGAGATCCAGCAGCACGACGGCGTGGTGGTGGATGCAGTGGAGAATCCTGCAGGGCTTCGCCGGGCGCCCTGCGTAAGGAGATGGAGGTGTGACGGGAGGGGGAGAGTCGCTAGGGGCAAGGGTGCGGCTGCCCTCTCCCCCCCCCCCACATATATATAGGGGGCCAGGAGGGGTGCGCCGGCCCTGCAGATCCAATCTGCAGGGTGGGGCGGCGGCCAAGGGGGATCCTTGCCCCCCAAGGCAAGTGGCGCCCCTCCCCCTTAGGGTTTCAACCCTAGGCGCATGGGGAGGAGGGCCCATGTGGTGCGCCAGCCCACCAGGGCTTGCCACTTCCCCCTTGCGGCCTAGGGGCCCCACCGGGATGGGTGGCCCCACCCGGTGGACCCCCGGGACCCCTCGGGTGGTCCCGGGACACTCCCGGTGACCCCCGGAGATCACCCGATGGCCGAAACTGGACTTCCTATATATCATTCTTTACCTCCAGACCATTCCGGAACTCCTCGTGACGTCCGGGATCTCATCCGGGACTCCGAACAACTTTCGGGTTTCCACGTGCATGTATCTCTACGACCCTAGCGTTACCGAACCTTAAGTGTGTAGACCAAACGGGTTCGGGAGACACGTAGACATGACCGAGACCACTCTCCGGTCAATAACCAACAGCGGGATCTGGATACCCATGTTGGTTCCCACGTGTTCCTCGATGATCATCATCGGATGAACCACTGTGTCAAGGATTCACTCAATCCCGTATGTTATTCCCTTTGTCCATCGGTACGGTACTTGTGCGAGATTCGATCGTCGGTATTCCTGATACCTTGTTCAATCTCGTCATGGCAAGTCTCTTTTACTCATTCCGTAATCCATCATCTCGTGACTAACTCCTTAGTCACTTGAGCTCATTATGATGATGTCTTACCGAGTGGGCCCAGAGGTACCTCTCCGTCATACGGAGTGACAACATCCCAGTCTCGGTTCGTACCAACTCAACAGACACTTTCGGTGATACCCGATGCGTACCTTTATAGCCACCCAATTATGTTGTGACGTTTGGCACACCCAAAGTATTCCTACGGTAACCGGGAGTTGTACAACCTCATGGTCTAAGGAATAAATACTTGACACCGAAAAGCTTATGCATTACGAACTATACGATCTCGTGCTATGCTCAGGATTGGGTCTTGTCCATCACATCATTCTGCTAATGATGTGATCCCGTTATCACTGACATCCCATGTCCATGGTCAGGAAACCGTGACCATCTGTTGATCAACGAGCTGGCAACTAGAGGCCTACCAGGGACTCATTGTGGTCTATATATTCACACATGTATCGCTGTTTCCGTACAATACAATTCAAGCATGAATAACAGACGATTATCATGAACAAGGAAATATAATAATAATACTTTTATTATTGCCTCTAGGGCATATTTCCAACATGTTGGGACTTGCTGGAAAAGACTTAGCGCTAAGCGGTTTATCGAGGGGCTCCCATAACCCCAACCGTGTGAGGAACGCAAAATCAAGGAACATAACACCGGTTTATACGGTTCCTAGGGCGGCATGAGTGGAACAAATCACCAAGCAAGAGGCTTAGCCTTCCACCCATTACCAATATATAGATGATTTCATTAAAGAATTTATATAGTGTGATATCCCAACAAGCTTCAACATGAAGCAAGAATCTTCAAATCTTCTCCTGCAACTAGTAATGCTATAAGAGGGGGCTGAGCGATGCCTACGTAGCCAATCAAAGGTTTGCATAAGTTGGGTGGTTAAACAGATTCATGGTTACAATAGGAGGCTGACAGACAAACATGGGCATCGAGGCAATAAGCTATAGAGCGAGACTTCTAGCAATAGGCAAAGATAGTAATGATATCTGGGTCAGGTCATCTTGCATGTACAGTCGTCGATGGGATCGTAAGAGGGCTCCTCGTTCTCAACCTCGGTAGTAACCTCGTTCTCGTACTCGTTCTCGGCTTCCGGCTCTACTCAACACAAGAACACATGAGGCACGGAATCAAACAAGATGCAATGCGCAAACTACAGGATGCATGGCTGATGCACTAAGGAAGCACTGCTGATACACTTAGGATGCAGAGCAAGACAACATAGGAAACACAGAGATACAGCACAAGGAACATGACAATATGCATCAAGCAAGATACTTCAAAACATGTTAACAAGATGATATTATGAATCTACATGCAAAATCACACAAGTTTCATGTAGGACTTGCTCAAAACGGAGCAACGGACTAAAAGATACACTCTAAACAAGAAACAATGCAAAGCTGAAATTAACAGCCACATAGCAACTTCGGAGCAAGAAATATATACTCTACAACACTCAAACATCATGACAAGAAGCATGGATATGAAGTAGACATATCCTACAGCAAACAATTCCATTGGAGCATCTCCATTGGAGGTATGGGTCAATAGCAACAAGGTACAACATTTTGAACATGACAATAAAAACCTGACAACAGTATTTTATAGCAACTTGGGAGCAAGAATTAAATATGCTACAGCAACCCAAAAGAGCATGTGACGGCATGAATGGAAAGACAACAACATATACAACAAGGACTCATCAATATTCACCCCAAAACTATCATGGATTTGCCTAGAACAGCAAGCAAACATAGCATCCGGATATTACAGATTCCAGACTTAGTGAAATTTCACTAAGTGTTAAAACAGCAATATTATCATGGCATGTTTGTGAGCATGTTTAAGACACCTCAAAGCATAACATGGCAAGTGGTTTGCACCACAGCAAAGTACACATGATGGGGAGTCCAAAACATATAAGCATGCAACATGGGGACAACCACATCAATAGCAACAAGCTCCTTAACTAGGCATCTCGTAACAAGTTTAAAAACCTAACATCCACATACACTTTTTCAATGGAGATAAACATGGCAATAAGAATCCTACCATGCATCCTATAGCAACCAACATGTAGAGCATCTCATGATGAACATTTGGACATATCATTTGCTTCATTTGGATAAACATGCATCAAGTTATCACATAACAAACATGGCATGAAAACAACTAAAAGCAGCAGTTTATAACAAGTAGCACTCTTCTCATGAAGATTAAGACATCTAGAAGGACTCAAACATGCATGACACAATGGAACAAAACATAGTACATGTCACCACGATCATTTTGACATATTGTATGCACAAATCGGACAAGCACGGTAAAAGTTATCCTCATCACAAAAATGCATCAGACACTAAAATCTAAAAAGGACTTAGAAGAAAAACAGAGGGGGGTCAACCTGCTGGATCGGGTCAACCGGGTCGGATCTGGTCAAAGGGAGCGGGCGTGATGGAGCGGTCAAACGGGTTCGTGGGTCGGGCGCCCGTTAGGGTTTCCCAGGCGCCCTGGCGCTGGATCGGGACTGGATCGGAGCAGCGACGCGGCGGCGCCCTCAATCCCGTCGGGGCGAGGCCTTGCGGTGGCGGGCGGGGCTCCGGCCGGCGGCGAGGAAGGAAGGCCGGGGCGGCGCGGCGACCGGCCGGCGGGAGGCCCGGCGACGAGGGGCCCGGCGGCGCCTGGAAGCTTGAGGGCTCGGCAGTGGAGGGATTCGAAGGGCGGCGGCGACCGGATCTTGAGCCGGCGGCGGGGAGCTTGAAGGCGGGGGGTGAGCTTGAGCGGCGGCGGCGCGTGAGCTCCTGGCGGCGGCGGCTGCGAGCCGAAGGCGACGGGGACGAAGGCTGGCGCGGCGGGGAATCTAGCCCAGATCGGCGGCGCTATGGGCCGGCAACGGGCCCTCGGGCCTGCCCGGCAGCGGAGGCGGTCACTGTGTGGCGGCGGACTGTCCGGCCCGGGTCGGACACGTCCGCCCGGCACGGATTTCGAGGCGGGGCTGGAGGAGGAAGAAGACTGGGGTTTGGACGCAAAAAATGGAGGGTGGACGTTTTTAGAGGCACAAGGAGCTAGGAGAGTCCAAATGAGGAGCGGTTTTCGGCCACGCGATCAGAATTCAATGGCCGGGATGATGGGAAGGGTTAAGCTGGGTTGGTGGGCAGTTGGAGGGGGGTCTTGGGCCTCAAAGGGGAGGTACTTTAGCCCACGAGGTTACCCGTTGGAGTACCAAACGAACTCCAAACGCGACGAAACTTGACAGGCGGGTTACACGTATCAAAACAACATCGCACGACAAGTCTCACGCCATGCCGGAAATGTTACACGTCCAAACATGAAAGGAGGACTCGGGGAAGACACGGCCACGTGTGAGAGCGTCGGAACTCGAAACGGACAACGGGAAGGAACGAGTTGGGGTCGGATGCAAACGACAACACAAATGCAATGCAATGCACATGACAACATGACATGGATGAATGCGCACACGCACACGACAAAACGACGAAAACCCGAAAAGACGAAGAACCCGGAATGGAACTGATGAAGCCAAAGTTTATATATATCCAAAAGGGGAAAGTGTTACATCCGGGGCATTACACAACCCAACGAGTCTGGCGGAGGTTAAGGTTTGGCTGGGTGAAGATGTACTTCAGGCTCTTGTGATCGGTGAAGATGTCCACTTTTCTGCCCAACAGAAGGTGTCTCCACGTTATCAAGGCATGAACAACTACTGCTAGCTCAAGATCATGTGTGGGGTAATTCTTCTCATTTGGTTTAAGCTGACGCGAAGTGTACGCAACGATCTTCTTGTCTTGCATGAGAACAACGCCTAGACCTTGCAATGAAGCATCATAGAACACTTCATAAGGCTTGGACTCATCCGGAGGAGTAATTACCGGAGCAGAAATGAGCTTCTCTTTGAGGGTATTGAATGCCACATCACAATCAGGAGTCCATGAGTACTTGACATTCTTCTACAACAGGTTGGAAAGAGGCTTGGCAATCTTGGAGAAGTTCTCAACGAACCTTCTGCAGTAACTTGCGAGACCGAGGAAACTTCGGAGTTGTTTGACATTCTGAGGAGGTTCCCAGTTAACAATAGCTTCAACCTTCTCAGGGTTAACAGAAATGCCCTCGGCAGAGATAATATGGCCAAGATATAGGACTTTATCAAGCCAGAATTCACATTTGGAGAATTTCGCATAGAAACGGTGCTCACGGAGCTTGTCGAGGACCAAACGGAGGTGCTTGGCGTGGTCTTCTTCATTCTTGGAGAATACCAAAATATCATCCAAATAGACGAGAATGAATTCATTGGTGTAGGGGTAGAATATGAAGTGCATCATCCGAGAGAAAGTGGGTGCAGCATTTGCAAGCCCGAAAGACATGACTATGTACTCGGAGGAGCCATAACTCGTTCTAAATGCGATTTTGGGAATATCCTCTTCACGGATATGGATTTGATGGCAGCCCATCCGGAGATCAAGCTTCGAGAAAACCTTGGCTCCTTTGAGCTGCTCGAACAGTTCATTGATATTGGGGAGCGGGTACTTATTCTTAATTGTCTTCTTGTTCAATGGTCGGTAATCAACGCACAATCGTTCCGTACCATCCTTCTTCTTGACAAAAAGAACATCGCAGCCCCAAGGAGAAGTACTTGGTCTGATCAGACCCATGCATTCTTGCTCATCGAGTTGGTTCTTCAATTCCTTCAACTCATCAGGAGAAAGCTTGTACGGACGCCGACAGGCTGGCTCGGTACCAGGTTCAAGTTCAATGGCGAACTCAGCTGGAAGGTTGGGAGGCATGCCTGGATGCTCTTCAGGGAATACATCCTCATATTCACAAAGCACCGGAATCTGGGATATGGCATTAATCTCGCCCTTGTCATTGAGAGAGAGTAGCCTGATTGTGTTATCTCAAGCTGTGAAAATAATCACGTCTTCAGAAGGATGAGTTAGCTTGACCTCCTTGTTTGCACAATCAATATTTGCATCATGCTTACAGAGCCAATCCATCCCAAGAATAAGATCAATGGCCGAGTTACCGAGAATAACTGTGGAAACCAGAAAACTATAATCGCCCATATGAATAGATATGTCCGGAGCCATGTAGCGAGAATTCATTTGTATTCCTAGTGAGACCACAGTTAGAGACGTTGGCAGCTCTTGGAGTGGAACTTCATGCTTAGATGCAAAAGGTTTTGAAATGAAGGATAACGATGCACCAGAATCAAACAAAACTTTTGCAGGAATTGGGTTAACTGGAAGATTACCAATTATCTTATCAGAAGAATTCTCTGCCAGAGCTGCATTCATTAGGTTCACTCTTGCATACTTGGGATTGTGCTTGACAATAGCATTGCTGATAGGTGGAGGAGGCGGAAGGCGCCTTTGAGTACACTTGTTTGCATAGTGAACCTTCTGACCACACTTGTTGCACGTAACCTCTGAAAGTGGCCGATGATAAGGACCGCTTGGTCTTGGAGCTTGGAACTGAGACTTGGACTGGTTTCTTGGGTTGGGTGGGTGGGAGAATCCATGACCACCTATGTGCTTGTTCTGACTCGGAGGACGGAGCACTCGAGGAGGCGGGAGCCAGAACTTCTGTTGTTTGGCAACCTTGAGAGGAAGAGGAGGAGTGAACAACATCTGTTATTCTCTTCTTGGAAGCTTCACACTTGAGCTAAGCTGCCTCTTGCTTGAGAGCCATGTTGTAGAATTGATCAAATTCATCTGGCTCGAACAGAGTGAGTGCAAATTGGAGTTCATCATTCAGACCACCTCAGAACTGGTAGATTTTGCTCTTGGCATCGGGGATGTCTTGCTTCGCATAACGGGTAAGATTCTGGAACTTGACATTGTATTGATAGACAGACATGGTGCCTTGCTTTAGATTGCATAATTGCTCACGCATACCTTCAATGACACTGGTAGGAATGTGATGAGAACAAAACTCACGGCAGAAGTCGGTCCACGAGATCTCACAACCCGCTCTGAAGTCTTTGTACTGTTGCCACCAATCTGCAGCTTGATCTTTGAGTTGGAAAGCAGCAAACTTGACATAATCCTCAGGTTTGACGTTACTGCACTCGAAATGCTTCTTGATGTTTGTGATCCAATCTTCAGCATCTAGTGGATCCACACAGTAACTGAAAGACTTGGGCTGATTTCCAGGAATTGGTTCAGAGTCACAAAGTGAGGTTGATTGAACAGATTTCATTGGCCTTGGTTCCCTTGATTGCACTTATTGGCTTGGAAACTATGCATCATCTGCATGAGCATCTGGGTGTTTTGGTTGGTTGCATGCATAATCGCTCTCCATGCCTCAGACGGAGGAGGAGGTGAAGGAGGACGCTCTTCTTCACCCTCTGAGTTCTGGTTGGGAACTTTCTTAGGTGCCATCCTGAAGATGATGACAACTGTTAGCCATTGAAGCAAATAATAGATGATAAGTTGAATCAATGGCTAGATATTTGCAACATATAGTCTTCACAATGAACATTCGAACAAAATTGAACGAATGAATTCCATAGCTTAATGGTATGTCAACTTGTCGAGAAACCACTTGGGAGAACAAAATGATAGAATAAAACAACAAGGTAACAGATGGAACAAATACATAATAGAGTTTTCATCCCACATGTTTGTGTTGAATGCCCCATGGCACGTGTTACAAAGGGCCTTGCAATCCCGGGATCAGCATAGCCAAGGATCCTTTAAGATGCAACCCCCTAGTGCAACAACGCCCATGATAGCCTCTCCACTAGATGTTGAACCCCAACCTCATATAATGCACCCGTTGGAAGATTACCTAAGATCTACTTGAATCCCACCTATTAACTCCTGAAGCTTTCCGGTTATGCAATCTGGTGTTGGTGATACACGGGAAGCACAGCATATCAGTCAACTAATAAATCCTACATCCAGATGTATCCATCCGTCAACACATAACCAGGCGCCTTCGGAAACTGTTTACCTCGGACCTTCGAAATGCATCTGCTATACTAGTTGTGGCAATACTCCCGAACTATCCCCCAGTACTGGGTGACGTCGGGGTTATCTCACCACCAGACATGCATAGAAGGGTTTTCGATGTTGGCAGCCTCTGGTATTCTAGAACTGCAACAATACATTTGTGACGACAACACCTCGGAGCTCAACTCCCCGGGACACTGCCACAACCCCTAAATGACAGGAGGCACCAAGAACAATGTTCTCGTCACAAAGAAATCGGAACAATCCAAACAATGCCCGCGTGATCCTAAAAAAATTGGTGAAATTTTGAGAATAGTGCAGTTAAAACAACGTCAGGAGTCCTCACCAGAGCGATGAAGGGGATGAGGAGTAAACAGAAATCCTACTCTCTGATATATATAGGACTCAAAACATGTTGCGTGTGTGCCTAGACTCAACCGTCAACGGTTCGATCAATCAGGGGGCTCCTAGGTCGGAGAAAGCTCTGAATACCAACTTGTAATGTCCAGGATGTGACTATATCTCCTACGTGTCGAGGCACGACTTAGAGACATAAGCGCATTCTGGAATGATCGAAAGCATGGTATCTTTGCACAACCCATGTAAAAGAATAGGGATGAAAGAGTAAAATAGTTGGCTTACACTCGCCACGTCACACAATGAATAAAATAGCATACATTCATCCAAATAACACAGGGTCTGTCTACGGAGGAAATCCAAACGAGAAAAGATACCACAAACACAAGTCCTGATCGCCCCTAGTAGGAACCACTACTGATCATCGGGATACGTAACATAGAAACGACCATGCTCTTCATCATACTCCCATTGAAGTTCTGATACACCTCATGCATCGTACTCGGCTGCACCTGCATCTGGTGTGTGTTGTAATCTGTGAGTCATAAGGACTAAGCAATCCCATTCCCGGGTATCAAAACTAACAAAGCCTTTAGGTGTGGAGAGGTAATAAAGTGTTTGCAGCAAGCACTAATCAACTAGTTTATGAATTCGGAGCGAGATGAGAGTATGTGCCAACGGTCGCCAAAGTTGATCAAGAAGTGATGCTAGCTACTCATGTTCATGCATAACCCCACCGTGTTCACTTCCCGAAGCCCTTCGGAAAGAGACCATCACGGTTACTCACATAGGTAGTGTATTCTTATGGATAAGGTGTTAAGTTATCTACAACCGGATATTAACAAATTCCCATCTGCCACATAACCGCGGGCATGGCTTTCAAAAGTTAAAAACCCTGCAGGGGTGTCCCAACTTAGCCCATCACAAGCTCACGATCTGCGAAGTCGCAACTCCAAATTGGGAAGACCCGAGTATTCTCGGAATCCCGTGCTCAAGATATTTCGACAAAGGTAAAACTAATCCAGCAAAGCCTCCCGACGTGTTGTCACCCTGATAAGAGCCGCGCGTATCTTATATCATGCCAGGATCGGATTGTCCAAATTTCCGGTAGGCCAAAATACCAGAGTTGCCCCTGGCAGCTACCGACGGTTGACAGGTTTGGACCAACACTCATGAGGAGCACTGGCCCGGCGGTTGATTAAGAACTCGGGTTTATAACTCCCTATGCAAGTTTTTAGTTATTAGGCGAATGGTAAAACCAAGGTTGGGCCTTGCTAGAAAAGCTTTAAGCAATGCGAATTATCAAGGGGGGCCCATAAACCCCAACAGTGTTAGGAACGCAAAATCAAGGAACATAACACCGGTTTATCGGGTCCTAAGGTGGCATGAGTGCAGCAGAACACCAAGCAAAAGGCCAAGCCTTCCACCCATCACCAATATATATGTGCATTAATTTAATTAAGATATAAATTTTGTTATCCCAATAAACAAGTCCGAACATGGAGCAATCTTCAAACTTCACCTGTAACTAACAATGCTATAAGAGAGGCTGAGCAAAAGCGTACTAAGCCAATCAACGGTTTGCTAGGAAGGCGGTTAGAGTGTTTCATGGCAACATAGGAGGCTGACAAAACAGGAATAGGCATCGAGGCATAGCTAAAGAGCGAGACAACTAGCAAGGAAATGATAGAGGTGATATCGGGGAACGGTCATCTTGCCTGGTAAGTCCTCAGTGGGATGGTAAGACGGCTCCTCAAACTCAGTCTCGACAAGATCTTCGAACTCGGTATCGGCTCCCGGCTCTACCCAACACAATAGCACAACAACGGTACAAGATCAATCACAGTGCAATGCACAATCGACATGATGCAAGACATGTCATGGGATGAAAATATGATGTGCCTGTGCATGAGGATGCTCTCGAGCCAAAAGGAGAAGATGATGGAAATGGATTCATCTTGGGCAACCAAGCAAGCCACTTGATAGATGGGAAGATTTCGGTTGAAAACGATATAAAGATCATGGAAAACGGATGCACGGTTTGCAAATGACAAGCAAAACAAGATGCAATGCAAAACTGCAGTTAACAGCAACAGGGCATCTTTGGAGTAAGGTATATTTATGCTATAGCACCCGAACATGAAGACAAAAGGCATGGATGTCAAATAGACATGATTCTTAACAAGCATGAACTCAGAGCATACCAAGAAACTTGCTAGAACACAATTAAACAAGCATGGCAAGATTCAATAAGTTAATAGATTTCTCAGACTTAGTAAAAATTACAAAGGCATGGCAGCAACAATGACAAGTAGGCATGTTTGCAAGCTTGTGCAACTCATCTCAAAGCATAGCATGGCATGTGAATATAACCAACAGCAAGAAGACATTTATTTGAAGCTACTCATGGCAAGAACATGGTCATAGGATGCATAGAGCACTAACTATTCACATGGCAGAACTGAACTTGTTGATAATAGGCTGACAGAAACATTTTATAGCAACTTGAGAGCATGAAAACAACAAGCTACAGTACGCCATCATGGCAAAAAGGAGCATGGATAGCTAGAGCATAACATATACATCAAGTAACACCCACTGGACAACTCTAACCATGCACAATAATGACGGTAACCTCATGGAAACATGGCATAAAAATTAACAGATTCACCCTTAGCAGAAATTTAACATCACGATGGCATGTTAACAAGCTTGATGCACTCATCTCAAAAAATATCATGGCATGAAAATAAATCTATCATGTAGAGCACATTCCAATGAGCAAAACTCATGTTGACACCTAGCTCATAAGACAGATGGATTACTTCACACGAAAAAGACAAATCATCATCTCATAACAATTCCAGAAACTTATCAGCCACATGCACTTTTGCAACAGGGTTAAACATGGCATAATGCAACCAAACATGCATGCAAATGCATCCATCATGCATAGCATCATAAGACGAACATTTTGACATATCATACACTCCATTTGGACCAAGATGCACCAAGTTGGACCTCACGAACATGCCAACAAAATGTTAACAGACAACTAGTGCTGAAACAGTAACAATACGAAGCAGTCTTGCAACGAAGATTAAGACATCTAGATGAACCCTATCATGCATGAAACTGATGCTAACATGTAGAGCACTTCGAGACGAACATTTCGATATATTATATGCGCAAAACGGAGCACCGAGCACAAAGTTACTACATGATGAAGGAGGCAACAAATTTACGTAGATTAGGGACTTAGTGAAATATACCGCTCCGAAAATCAACTCGGGACGGATCGGAGCGGGACGAAGGGATCCGGGCTGCGGGGCGCATTTGGATGGATGAATGGGTGGATCTGGTCCCGCCTGGACCGGATCCACCGGATCGGGACCGGAGCTCGCCGGCGAGGCGGCGGGAGGCGCGGCGGCTGGAGGCGCGGCGGCTGGAGGCGCGGCGGCGCCGGTGACGGAGCGGGCCGGGCGGCGGCGGTGCGCGGCTCGCGGCCGGTGGCGAGGAAGACGGGTGGGAGGGTCGGCGAGGAGCTATGCGCGGCGGTTGGGCGACCGGCGGCGGCGTCCCGCCGGCGACCGGAGCGACGGAGGCGCGGGGATGAGCTTCAGAGGCGCGGAGGCGGAGGAGCTCCGGCGGCTCTGGCCGGGAGGAGTTGGGCGCGCGGTGGCGGAGACGCGGGCCGGGCGGGCCCCTCGCGGGCCGGCGTTGCGGGGATGTGGGCGCGGAGGCGGAGCGGCGAATCAAGGGGCACCACATGGCGGCCCCGCTGAGGTGGCGGCGTCTGATTCGTCTGGGCGACGTGGCTAGGGTGGTGGACGCGTCCGGCTGTCGGCGGACGTGACCGGCGGCACGGGGAGCTCGGATCTATGGTTTTTACCCGAAAGTGGAGGGGATGGGACTGTTTAATAGGTAGAGGGAGCTAGGAGTGTCCAAATGGGGTGCGGTTTTCGCCCACACGATCACGATCCAACGACCGAGAGGATGGGGTGGTTGTGCTGGGCTAGTAGACTGTTGTGGAGGGGTGCTGGGCCAAAAGAGATAGGGTTTTTTGGCCCACGTGGTTAACCGTTGGACTATCAAACTACCTCCAAACGAGACGAAACTTTACAGACGGTCTACCGGTGATATACCAAGACCACTCGACAACTCTCGGTCCATACCGAGGATGTTTTTAACCCACTCACGAAACAAAAGCTTGAGAGGTGCGACGGGCACATGTGTGAGTGTCGGAACCCGAAACGGACAATAGAGAGGACGGAGACGATGCAACTACACACGGATGCAAGTAAGACTATGCCAATGCAATGCACATAATGAAAATGACATGGTGACATGCAACACACGCACAAGGCAAAAACGAAGAAACCCGAAATGAAGGAAGCGACCAGAATGGAATTGATTAAGTCAACGATGCATATATTGCCATAAATGGAATTGTTACATCCGGGGCGTTACACTCCCTTCTGTCAGCAAATGCAGCCTAGCCTAGTGGTTCGCCGCTCTCTCTGTTAACCAGGAGGCCTGGGTTCGAATCCCCTTTGGGCAGTGGATTAAGCCCATATTTTTGCCTTTGTACACCCACTGACACCAGGGCCCCACCAGGCAGCCTCTGTGCGCCCTCGCACCCACTCCCGCACCCAGCTCACCACCTCAGCGCCTCCCTGGCCCACTTGTCATTGCAGTGGCTGACCCCGGCCATGTCCTTTTGCTTTTGAAGTATTAGTTTTGTTTTTAAATCTATTTGCAATTTTGAATTCATCATATCTCTTAAACTATGCATCTGTTCAAAATGTTTTAGATATGAAAACTTCTTAGTTTTTAGTGCAGTTTAATAATATGCAATTTGTTGCCATGTTAAAAAACATTTAAGTGTTGTTTGAATATATTTTGTGAATAACATGTTCAATTTGGTTTAATTCATAACTAAATAAGCGTAGCTCCAAATTTGTCAAACTTTATATGTAGGTGGGGTGGAAAAATGAGTGGAATAACACGGTGCTGTTACTTTACATGTTTAACAACTCTAGAATATGTTTTCATCAGGTCAGCCCCATATATGTTATATGCACATGGGATTTCCCGGAATTTTTGTTTGTTCTTCCGGCCCATTTAAAATGTTTGTATGATGTTGTTGGTCTTGTGATGCACTCCTTACCATGCTAAGCAACATTTAAGCTTGTTGGGTGCTAAGTTAGTTCAAACTAAATAACCACATGTGTGGCTAGGTTGTTCTTGCATCCCTTTTGCATGTTGTGACACTAAAATGAATTGTCTTCTTGCATAATGCCTTGCCACATGTTGCACTCATCATGTTCCATTATGATGCATCATATCATGTCCATGCTCATATGCATCATGTCTTGCATCATGTGTTTGAGAAATGCATCGTGTTTGATTGTGCTCCGGTGTTCGTATTCTTGTGTTGGTTAGAGCCCGGTGACGACTCGGAGTTCGAGGTTCCTGTCGAGACTGAGTTTGAGGAGCAAGGTTACTATCCCTCCGTGGACTTAACAGGCAAGATGACCGTCCCCGATATCACCTCTATCTTTGCATTGCTAGTTGTCTCGCTCTTTAGATATGCCTCGATGCCTATTCTTGTCTTGTCAGACTCCTATGTTGCCATGAAACACTCTAACCGCCTTCCTAGCAAACCATTGATTGGCTAAGTACGCTTTTGCTCAGCCCCTCTTATAGCGTTGTTAGTTGCAGGTGAAGTTGAAGATTACTCCATGTTTGGACTTGTTTTATTGGGTTAACACAATATAAATCTTAATTAAATTAATGCACATATATATTGGTAATGGGTGGAAGGCTTGGCCTTCTGCTTGGTGTTTTGTTCCACTCATGCCACCTTAGGACCCGATATACCGGTGTTATGTTCCTTGATTTTGCGTTCCTAACACGGTTGGGGTTTATGGCCCCCCCTTGATAATTCGCACTATTTAAAGCTTTTTCAGCAAGACCCAACCTTGGTACTACATTTGCCTAACAACTAAAAACTTGCATAGGGAGTTATAAACCCGAGTTCTTAATCAACAACCCGGGCCAGTCCTCCTCATGAGTGTTGGTCCAAACCTGTCAAGCGCCGGTGGCCGCCAAGGGCAACTCTGGTATTTTAGCCTACTGGAAGTTTGGACAATCCGATCATGGCCAGAGACGAGATACGCGCGGCTCTTATCAGGGTGTCGGCACGTCGGGAGGTTTTGCTGGATTAGTTTTACCTTTGTCAAAATATTTTGAGCACGGGATTCCGAGAATACTCGAGTCTTCCCAACATGGAGTTACGACTTCGCGGATCGTGAGCTTGTGATGGGCTAAGTTGGGACACCCCTGCAGGGTTATGAACTTTCGAAAGTTGTGCCCGCGGTTATGTGGCAGATGGGAATTTGTTAATATCCAGTTGTAGATAACTTGACACCATATCCTTAAGAATACACTACATGTGTGAGTAACCGTGATGGTCTCTTTTCGAAGTGGTTTCGGAAAGTGAACATGGTGGGGTTATGCATGAACGTGAGTAGTTAGGATCACTTATTGATCATCTTTGGTGGCCATTGGCACATATTCTCATCTCGCTCTAAATTCGTAAGCTAGTTGCTTAGTGCTTGCTGCATACACTTTATTACCTCTCCACACCTAAAAGGCTTTGTTAGTTTTGATACCCGGGAATGATATTGCTGAGTCCTTGAGACTCACAGATTACAACACACACCAGATGCAGGTACAGCCGAGAACGATGCGGGAGATGGACCAGAACTTCACTTGGAGTTCGATGAAGAGCGTGGTCGGTTTTATGTAACGTATCCCGACGATCAGTAGTGGTTCCTACTAGGGGCGATCAGGACTTGTGGTTGTGGTATCTTTTCTCGTTTGGATTTCGTCCGTAGTCGGACCCTGTGTTATTTGGGTAAATGTATGATATTGTATTCATTGTGTGACGTGACGAGTGTAAGACAACTATTTTACTATTTCATCATTGTTCTTTACATGAGTTGTGCAAAGATACCACGCTTGCGATCATTCCAGAATGCACTTATGTATCTAACTTGTGCCTCGACACGTAGGAGATATAGTCGCATCCTGGGCATTACAAGTTGGTATCAGAGCCTTCTCCGACCTAGGAGCCCCGTGATTGATCGAACCGTTGACGGTTGAGTCTAGGCACACACACACACACAAAATGTTTTGAGTCCTATATATATATCGGAGAGTAGGATTTCTTTTTACTCCTCGTCCACGTCATCGCTCTGGTGAGGACTCCTGACATTGTTTTAACTGCACTATCCTCAAATTTCACCCAATAAAATTTAGGATCATGCGGGTATTGTTTGTATTGTTCTGATATCTTTGTGACGAGAACATTGTTCTTGGTGCCTCTTGTCATTTAGGGGTTGTGGCAGTGTCCCGGTGAGTTGAGCTCCGAGGTGTTGTCGTCACAAATGTATCGTTACAGTTCTAGAATACCAAAGGCGGCCGACATCGAAAGCTCTTATATGCATGTCTGGTGGTGAGATAACCCCGAGGTCACCCGGTACTGGAGGGATAGTTCGGTAGTATTGCCACAGCTAGTATCTCGGATGCGTTTCGAAGGTCCGAGGTAAACAGTTTCTGAAGGTGCCTGGTTATGTGTTGACGGATGGATACAGCTGGATGTAGTATTTATTAGTTGTGTGATATGCGGTGCTTCCCGTGTATCCCGAACACCATATTGCATAACCGGAAAGCTTCGGGAATTAATAGGTGGGATTCAAGTAGCTCTTAGGTAATCTTCCAACGGGTGCATGATATGAGCTTGGAGTTCAACATCTAGTGGAGAGGTTATCATGGGCGTTGTTACACTAGGGGGTTACATCTTAAAGGATCCTTGGCTATGCTGATTCGGGGATTGCAAGGCCATTTGTAACACGTGCCCTAGGGCATCAGCACGAACATGTGGGACGAAACCTCTATTATGTATTTGTTCCATCTGTTAGCATGTTGTTTTATTCTATCATTTTGTTCTCCCAAGTGGCTTCTCGACAAGTTGATGTACCATTAAGCTATGGAATTCAGTTGTTCATTTTGTTTGTATGTTCATTGTGAAGACTATATGTTACAAATATCTAGCGTTGATTCAGCATATCATTTATTTGCTTCAATGGCTAATGGTTATCATCATCTTCAGGATGGCACCTAAGAAAGTTCCCAGCCAGAACCCAGAGGGTGAAGAAGAGCGTCCACCTTCCCCTCCTCCTCCGTCTGAGGCATGGAGAGCAATTATGCAGGCAACCAATCAAAACACTCAGATGCTCATGCAAATGATGCAGAGTTTCCAAGCTAATCAAGGGAATCAAGGCAATCAAGGGAACCAAGGCCAAGGAAATCTGTTCAATCAACCTCACTTTGCGACTCTGAACCAATTCCTGGAAAATCAGCCCAAGTCTTTCAGTTATTGTGTTGATCCGCTAGATGCTGAAGATTGGATCACAGACATCAAGAAGTATTTCGATTGCAGTAACGTCAGACCTGAGGATTATGTCAAGTTTGCCGCTTTCCAACTCAAAGATCAAGCTGCAGATTGGTGGCAACAGTACAAAGACTCCAGAGTGGGTCGTGAGATCTCTTGGGCTGATTTTTGCCATGATTTTCGTTCTCATCACATCCCTACCAGTGTCACTGAAGGCATGCATGAGCAATTACGCAATCTGAAGCCAGGCACCATGTCTGTCTACCAGTACAATGTCAAGTTCTAGAATCTTGCCTGTTATGTGAAGCAAGACATTCTCGATGCCTAGAGCAAAATCTACTAGTTCCGAGGTGGTCTGAAAGATGAACTCCAACTTGCACTCACTCTGTTCGAGCTAGATGAATTTGACCAATTGTACAACATGCCTCTCTAGCAAGAGGCAGCTTAGCTCAAATGTGAAGCTTCCAAAAACAGGATAAGAGATGATGTTCACTCCTCCTCTTCCTCTCAAGTGGTCGCCAAGCAGCAGAAGTTCTGGCTCCCGCCTCCTCCAGCGTTTCGTCCTTCGAGTCAGAACAAGCACTCAGGTGTTCGTGGATTTTCCCACCCACCCAAACCAAGCAACCAGTCCAAGTCTCAGTTCCAAGCTCCAAGACCAAGTGGTCCTTATCATCGACCACTCTCAGAGGATACATGCAACATGTGTGGTCAGAAGGGTCACTATGCAAACAAGTGTACTCAAAGACGCCTTCCGCCTCCTCCACCCGTCAAGCCTGCAAGCAACGCTATTGTCAAGCACAATCCCAAGTATGCAACAGTGAACCTGATGAATGCAGCTCAAGCAGAGGATTCTTCTGATGTGATAATTGGTAATCTTCCAGTTAACTCAATTCCTGCAAAAAAATTGTTTGATTCTGGTGCATCGCTGTCCTTCATTTCAAAACCTTTTGCAACTAAGCATGAGGTTCCACTCCAAGAGCTGCCAACGTCTCTAACTGTGGTCTCACCGGGAGTACTAACGAATTCTCGCTACATCGCTCCGGCCATATCTATTCATATGGGCGATTACAGTTTTCTGGTTTCCCCGGTTGTTCTCGGAAACTCGGACATTGATCTTATTCTTGGGATGGATTGGCTCTCTAAGCATGATGCACTTATTGATTGTGCAAACAAGGAGGTCAATCTAACTCATCCTTCCAAAGACGTGATTATCTTCGCAGCTCGAGATAACACAATCAGGCTATTCTCTCTCAATGAAAAGGGCGAGATTAATGCCATATCCTAGATTCCAGTGGTTTGTGAATATGAGGATGTATTCCCTGAAGAGCTTCCAGGCATGCCTCCCAACCATCCAGTTGAATTCATCATTGAACTTGAACCTAGTACGGAGCCAGCCTATCGGCGTCCGTACAAGCTTTCTCCTAAAGAGTTGAAGGAGTTGAAGAAGCAACTCAGCGAGAAAGAACGAATGGGTCTGATAAGACCAAGTACTTCTCCTTGGGGCTACAGTGTTCTTTTTGTCAAGAAGAAGGATGGTACGGAACGATTGTGCGTCGATTACCGGACATTGAACAAGAAGACAATTAAGAATAAGTACCCTCTCCCCAATATTAATGAACTATTCGAGCAGCTCAAAGGAGCCAAGGTTTTCTCGAAGCTTGATCTCCGGATGGGCTACCATCAAATTCGTATCCGTGAAGAGGATATTCCCAAGACCGAATTCAGGACGAGTTATGGCTCCTACGAGTACACAGTCATGTCCTTCGGGCTTGCAAATGCTCCACCCACTTTCTCTCGGATGATGCACTTCATATTACACCCCTACACCAATGAGTTCGTCCTCGTGTACCTCGATGATATCTTGGTATTCTCCAAGAATGAAGAAGACCACGCCAAGCACCTCCGTTTGGTTCTTGACAGGCTCCGTGAGCACCGCTTTTATGCGAAGTTCTCCAAATGTGAATTCTGGCTTGATAAAGTCCTGTATCTTGGCCATATTATCTCTGCCGAGGGCATTCCTGTTAACCTCGAGAAGGTAGAAGCTATTGTGAAGTGGGAACCTCCTCAGAATGTCAAACAACTCCGAAGTTTCCTCGGTCTCGCAAGCTATTGCAGAAGGTTCGTTGAGAACTTCTCCAAGATTGCTACGCCTCTTTCCAACATGTTGCAAAATAATGTCAAGTACTCGTGGACTCCGGATTCTGATGTGGCATTCAATACACTCAAAGATAAGCTCATTTCTGCTTCGGTACTTACTCCTCCGGATGAGTCCAAGCCTTATGAAGTGTTCTGTGATGCTTCATTGCAAGGTCTCGGCGGTGTTCTCATGCAAGACAAGAAGATCATTGCATACACTTCGTGTCAGCTTAAACCAAATGAGAAGAATTACCCCACACATGATCTTGAGCTAGCAGTAGTTGTTCATGCCTTAATCACGTGGAGACACCTTCTGTTGGGTAGAAAAGTGGACATCTTCACTGATCACAAGAGCCTGAAGTACATCTTCACCCAGCCAAACCTTAACCTCCGCCAGACTCGTTGGGTTGAAATGATTCAAGAGTACGATCCAAGCATTGAGTATACTCCTGGCAAGGCCAATGTTATTGCAGATGCCTTGAGCGGAAAGGCTTATTGCAACAGTCTCATCCTCAAACCGTTCCAACCTGAACTTTGTGAATCATTCAGGAAGCTCAACCTCTAAGGCGTTCCGCAAGGATTTCTTGCCAACCTTCAAGTCGTTCCTACCTTGCAAGATCAAATCTGTGAGGCCCAACTTAGTGATGCTATGGTGCAGAAGGTGAAACATGGTATTGCCAAGGGTACTCCCAAGTACAAGTGCTATCGCATGGATGACAGAGACACTCTGTTCTTTGAGGACAGAATTGTGGTTCCCAAAGGTGATCTCAGGAAGCTCATAATGAACGAAGCATCTAGGAAGCTCCAAGATGTACCATGACCTCAAGCAGGATTGAACATGGAAAACCTTACACTTGAACAATGTTTTGTGCTACTTCTACTACTTTGGACCCAGGCCACTGCCCTACTAGCTCAACTCACACGCCCTAAAGGAAATATGCCCTAGAGCCAATAATAAAGTTGTTATTTTATATTTCCTTATATCATGATAAATGTTTATTATTCATGCTAGAATTGTATTAATCGAAAACTTGATACATGTGTGGATACATAGACAAAACATCATGTCCCTAGTAAGCCTCTACTAGACTAGCTCGTTAATCAAAGATGGTTAAGTTTCCTAAACATAGGCATGTGTTATCATTTGATGAATGGGATCACATCATTAGGAGAAAGATGTGATGGACAAGACCCATATGTTAGCTTAGCATAATGATCGTTAGGTTTTATTGCTATTGCTTTCTTCATGACTTATACATATTCCTCTGACTATGAGATTATGCAACTCCCGAATACCAGAGGAACACCTTGTGTGCTATCAAATGTCACAACGTAACTGGGTGATTATAAAGATGCTCTCCAGGTGTCGCTGGAGGTATTTGTTGGGTTGTCATGGATCAAGATTAGGATATGTCACTACGAGTATCGGAGAGGTACCTCTAGGCCCTCTCGGTAATACACATCATAATAAGCCTTACAAGCAAATGACTAATGAGTTAGTCACGGGAAGATGTATTACGAAACAAGTAAAGAGACTTGCCAGTAACGAGATTGAACTAGGTACGAATATACCGACGATCGAATCTCGAGAAAGTAACATACCGATGGACAAAGGGAATTACGTATGTTGTCATAACGGTTCGACCTATAAAGATCTTCGTGGAATATGTAGGAATAAATATGGGCATCCAAGTTCCGCTATTGGTTATTGACCGTAGAGGTGTCTCGGTCATGACTGCATGATTCCTGAACCCGCAGGGTCGCATGCTTAATGTTCGTTGATGCTAGAGTAGTATTGGGATATTTGATGAGTGGTAACTAAATGTTGTTCGGAGTCCCGGATGAGATCCCGGAAGTTAGAGAATAATTGTTATTCTGTTTACATGAATAAAACCTTCTATGGTCATACACCCAAGGTGAATGGTTTATTGAATCTCTATCGTAGTAATACACATATTCATACAATTGAAGCCAAAAGATGCAGAGTTGATAATGATAGTGTAACATACTTGTGGCATTGCCATTTAGATCATATTGGTGTAAAGCACATGAAGAAACTCCATGCTGATGGACTTTTGGAATCATTTGATCATGAATCATTTGATGCTTGCGAACCATGCCTCATGGGCAAGCTGACTAAAACTCTGTTCTCCGGAACAATGGAGCAAGCCAATGACTTATTGGAAATAATACATGCAGGTGTATGCGTTCCGATGAGTGCTGAGGCTCACGGCGGGTATCGTTATTTTCTGACCTTCACAGATGATTTGAGCAGATATGGGTATATCTACTTGATGAAACACAAGTCTAAAACATTTGAAAAGTTCAAAGAATTTCAGAGTGAAGTAGAGAATCATCGTAACAAGAAAATAAAGTTCCTACGATCTGATCGCGGAGGCGAATATTATAGTTACAATTTTGGTTTTCATTTAAAACAATGTGGAATAGTTTCGCAACTCACGCCACTTTGTTCTTTGAGGACAGAATTGTGACCCACTCCTCTCGATACATCCAGGAAGCTCCAAGATGTACCATAACCTCAAGCAATCCTATTGGTGGACTCGCATGAAAAGAGAAATTTCTCAATTCGTGAACGAGTGTGATGTCTGCAGAAGAGTGAAGGCAGAGCATCAACGTCCAGCCGGACTCCTTCAACCTCTACCTATTCCCGAGTGGAAATTCGATCACATTGAGACGTATTTCGTCACCGGTTTTCCAAATTCCAGGTAAGAAAACGATGCTATCTTGGTGGTGATTGATAAGCTCACTAAAGTGGCTCATTTCTTTCCAGTCAAGGAATCCATCAATGCAGCACAACTAGCAGAGTTGTATACCTCCAGAATTTTCTCCTTCAATGGTATCCCTCAAGTAATCTCCTCAGATCGTGGAAGCTTGTTCACTTCCAAATTCTGGGATTCCTTCCAGTCAGCTATGGGTACCAAGATTCGCTTCAGCACAGCTCTTCACCCTCAGAATAGTGGTCAAGTCGAAAGAGTGAACCAAATTCTTGAAGATATGCTCAGGGCATGTGTAATCTCCTTCTGTATGAAATGGGAAGACTGCCTTCCATTTGCCGAATTCTCCTACAACAACAGCTTCCAAGCAAGTGCAGGCAAAGCATCGTTTGAAATTCTCTATGGCAGAAACTGTCGTGCCCCTATCAACTGGTCCGAGACTGGTGAACGTCAACTCCTTGGAAATGATTTGATCTCAGAGGCCGAAGAGATGTGCAAAGTCATACGTGAGAATCTCAAGGCCGCGCAATCGCGCCAAAAGAGCTACTATGACGGCAAACACCAAGATTTGGCTTTTGACGTTGGTGATCATGTGTATCTCCGTGTTTCTCCTATGAAGGGCACTCAGAGGTTCGGTGTCAAGGGCAAGCTTGCTCCAAGATAGGTCGGTCCTTTCAAGATAATTGGCAAGAGAGGCGATCTAGCCTACCAACTCGAGCTTCCCTCCAACTTTGCAAATGTGCATGATGTGTTTCACGTGTCACAACTCCGCAAGTGCTTCAAGACGCCTGAACGCACCATTCCTTTCGAAGAGATAGATCTTCAGCAAGACTTGTCTTATCGTGAGCACCCCGTTGCTATCCTTGAAGAAACTGAGCGCAATACCCGCAACAAGTCCATCAAATTCTTGAAAGTGAAGTGGTCACACCATACCGACCGAGAAGCTACATGGGAACGAGAAGATCATCTCCGTTCTGAGTATCCCGCTTTCTTTCAGTTCTAGATCTTGGGACGAGATCTTTTCGTAGTGGAGGAGAGTTTGTAACACCCCAGATGTAAACTTCCTTATATGGCAATATGTACTTCCATTTGGCCCTATCTTTCCTTGGGGGTTGTCCTTTTCATTATTGCATTGTCATGTTTTTCATTATTGCATTATCATGCATTTGCTTCATTACCATCATTGCATCATGGTCACATCATATGGCATTCCACCTTGTCATTTTGCATTTCTCATCCTTATTATGTTCAAGTGAGTTTTCTTGCTCAAGATGTGGTGATTTCATGCAAGGGCATGCTCAAGCCATAAGCACTTACAAACTTCACCACCCCCTCCATCCCCTTTCTTTCTTTTCGCTTTTGTTTTTGAAAGTGTCTTTTTCCCTCCTCCTTTAATGTTCATCTTCTCCCAAC
This sequence comes from Secale cereale, assembly GCA_902687465.1. NCBI lineage: Eukaryota > Viridiplantae > Streptophyta > Magnoliopsida > Poales > Poaceae > Secale > Secale cereale. The sequence goes on from LR738711.1 coordinate 301,124,910, forward strand.
ATTTATGGCACCATGTCCTAAGCCACTATGTCAAGCCTCACCCTAATTAGAAGTGTTTTGGTCAGGTTCAAAAATGACATAAGTTTGAATCATATTCAAACTTGCTTTATTTTTCTACCTCTAAAAATGTCCAACTCATTTTTATAAAATAGGGCATAATTCCAGGAGCTCGGGGATATTCTCTTTTCTCTCTAATTCCTTTCCTAACCACCTGGGCTTTTCTTTTGTTTTTCTGCCTAAAGAAAAAGAAAAAGAAAAAGAAAAAGCAGCAGCAGCAACAGTGCAGGAGCAGCCCAGCACAGCAGCACACACGGGGCCTCGGCCACCAGGCCGGCCCACCTAACGAGCGCAGCAGCCCGCAGCCCAGCCCGCCCGCTTGTCCCTCTCACCATTTCTCAGCCGTGCACCCACGCGCCCCCCCTCTGCGTCGCCTCCACGTGGCCGAGTCGGGCCCGCGCGTCAGTGACCGCGACTGCACCCACACCCACCTTTTCGTCCTCCTCGCGCTCTCGCCATGGGGACCGCGAGCACGAGCATGCCATCGTGCGTCCCCGTCGCCCTAGCCCCTTTTAATCCCCCTCTCCGTGTCCACTAGCTTCCTAGGGTTCCCCTCTTCCTCTCCCCGCCGCCAGGTGAGCTCTAGGCCACCAGATCCCCCACCTGCTCGCTGTCCCGAACGCATCTAGGAGCACGGCCTCCTCGCCGGTGTCCTCCCCGTTCTCCTCTGCCTCGCCGACCGTGTTCGTCTGCTTCCCCGACGTCGTTTACGTCCCCGACATCGACTACACGGAGCTAAAGGCCCCGCCTGCTTCCTCTCCTTCCTCGTCTTCAACTCCGGTCGCCGCGGGCATTTGTCCACCCTCGTCGTTGACTCCGACCCCCTCACGGCAAGCCAAGCGTGTCATCGCGTTCGTGGTGAGCTCACCAACCTCCCCATGCCTTTTCCCCCTCGTTTGCGCGTTCTAGCAGCGAGTTCCTCGTGCGCCCGAGCTCGCCACCGTCGGATCTCGTCTCCGACGAGTGCTCCGACCTCCTCTCGCCCCGTTTAGGTGTCTAGTGACCTCATCGTTTTCCTCTTAGGCGAATCCCCGCGCGTAGTGGGTAGTTTAGCCTCTGGCCTCGCCGCATCCTTCTCCGCCGTGTCACCGCTGTCGTAGGTCTCCGGCATCGACTCCGTCATCATCTGGTACATCTAGTGGCACCCAGGTGCGCGGAATCCCTCTGCGGACTCGTCGCGTGCCTCCGCCATCCTCCATGGTCGCCGGAGCTGCCCCGTTGCTCATCGCGCCGCCTTTGTTTCGTCGGAGCTGTGTGGCTCTGTCTTCGTTGCGTTTATATTTCAGATGCAGTGCCTCCCTTCTGTCAGCAAACGCAGCCTATCCTAGTGGTTCGCCGCTCTCTCTATTAACCAGGAGGCATGGGTTCGAATCCCCTTTGGGCAGTGGATTTAGCCCATATTTTTGCCTTTGTACACCCACTGACACCAGGGCCCCACCTGGCAGCCTCTATGCGCCCTCGCACTCACTCCCGCACCCACCTCGCCACCTCAGCACCTCCCTGGCCCACATGTTATTGATAGTGGCTCGCCCCGGCCATGTCCTTTTGCTTTTGCAGTATTAGTTTTGTTTTTAAATCTGTTTGCATTTTTTAATTCATCATATCTCTTAAACTATGCATCTGTTCAAAATGTTTTAGATATGAAAACTGCTTAGTTTTTAGTGTAGTTCAATAATATGCAATTTTTTGCCATGTTAAAAAACATTTAAATGTTGTCTGAATATATTTTGTAAATAACATGTTCAAATTGGTTTAATTAATAACTAAATAACTGTAGCTCCAAAAATTTCAAACTTTATATGTAGGTGGGGTGGAATAATGTGTAGAGTAACATGGTGATGTTATTTACAAGTTTAACAAGTCTAAAATATGGTTCATCTGGTCAGCCCCATATATGTTATATGCACATGGGATTTCCCGGAATTGTTGTTTGTTCTTCCGGCCCATTTAAAATGCTTGTATGATGTTGTTGGTCTTGTGATGCACTCCTTGCCATGCTAAGCAACATTTAAACTTTTTGGGTGCTAAGTTAGTTCAAACTAAATAACCACATGTGTGGCTAGGTTGTTCTTGCATCCCTTTTGCATGTTGTGACACTAAAATGAATTGTGTTCTTGCATAATGCCTTGCCACATGTTGCACTCATCATGTTCCATTATGATGCATCATATCATGTCCATTCTCATATGCATCATGTCTTGCATCATGTGTTTGAGCATTGCATCATGTTTGATTGTGCTCCGGTGTTGGTATTCTTGTGTTGGTTAGTGCCCGGTGACGATTCGGAGTTCGAGGTTTCTATTGAGACTGAGTTTGAGGAGCAAGGTTACTATCCCTCCGTGGACTTAACAGGCAAGATGACCGTCCCCGATATCACCTCTATCTTTGCCTTGCTAGTTGTCTCGCTCTTTAGCTATGCCTCGATGCCTGTTCTTGTCTTGTCAGCCTCCTATGTTGCAATGAAACACTCTAACCGCCTTCCTAGAAAACCATTGATTGGCTAAGTACGCTTTTGCTCAGCCCCTCTTATAGCGTTGTTAGTTGCAGGTGAAGTTGAAGATTGCTCCATGTTTGGACTTGTTTTATTGGGTTAACACAATATAAATCTTAATTCAATTAATGCACATATATATTGGTACTGGGTGGAAGTCTTGGCCTTTTGCTTGGTGTTTTGTTCCCCTCATGCCACCTTACGACCCGATAAACCGGTGTTATGTTCCTTGATTTTGCGTTCCTAACATGGTTGGGGTTTATAGGCCCCCCTCGATAATTCGCACTACTTAAAGCTTTTCCAGCAAGACCCAACCTTGGTACTACATTTGCCTAACAACTAAAAACTTGCGTCGGGAGTTATAAACCCGAGTTCTTAATCAACAACACGGGCCAGTGCTCCTCATGAGTGCTGGTCCAAACCTGTCAACCACCGGTGGCCGCCAGGGGAAACTATGATATTTTGGCCTACTGGAAGTTTGGACAATCCGATCGTGGCCTGAGAGGAGATACGCGCGGCTCTTATCAGGGTGTCGGCATGTTGGGAGGTTTTGCTGGATTAGTTTTACCTTTGTCGAAATATCTTGAGGACGGGATTCCGAGAATACTCGGGTCTTCCCAACATGGAGTTGCGACTTCGCGGATCGTGAGCTTGTGATGGGCTAAGTTGGGACACCCCTGCAGGGTTATGAACTTTCGAAACCGTGCCCGTGGTTATGTGGCAGATGAGAATTTGTTAATATCCGGTTGTAGATAATTTGACACCATATCCTTAAGAATACACTACCTGTGTGAGTAACCGTGATGGTCTCTTTTCAAAGGGGTTTCGGAAACTGAACACGGTGGGGTTATGCATGAATGTGAGTAGTTAGGATCACTTACTGATAATCTTTGGCAACCGGTGGCACATATTCTCATATCGCTCTGAATTCGTAAGCTAGTTGCTTAGTGCTTGCTGCAGACACTTTATTACCTCTCCACACCTAAAAGGCTTTGTTAGTTTTGATACCCGCGAATGAGATTGCTAAGTCCTTGTGACTCACAGATTACAACACACGCCAGATGCAGGTATAGCCGAGAACGATGCAGGAGATGGACCAGAACTTCACTGGAAGTTCGACGAAGAGCGTGGTCATTTTTATGTGACGTATCCCGACGATCTGTAGTGGTTCTTACTAGGGGCGACCAGGACTTGTGGTTGTGGTATCTTTTCTCATTTGGATTTCGTCCGTAGTCGTACCCTGTGTTATTTGGGTGAATGTATGCTATTGTATTCATTGTGTGACGTGGTGAGTGTAAGCCAACTATTTTACTCTTTCATCCCTGTTCTTTACGTTAGTTGTGCAAAGATACCATGCTTGCGATCATTCCAGAATGCGCTTATGTCTCTAACTCGTGCCTCAACACGTAGGAGATATAGTCGCATCCTGGGCATTATAGTCGCCGCCTTCTTTGCGCACTCCGGAGCCACAGCCTTGTCCTTCGCCATTGATGTGGAGCTCGAGAGGAGTGGGCTGAGGAGCGTGGCGATGGGGGAGACGAGGCGGAGAAGCATAGAGGAAAGGAGAGAATGCATTGCACAGTACCACGCATCGGGAACATGCCTTTTATGGCCACAATTCCGAGTGACTGAGCCGTGGGCCCGTGCAATCCTGGCGCATCACGTAACAGACTCCGGGCTGATACGTGACAGAAAAGGTGGCGTGAGGATCGAGGACTCCCTATCTGAAGGAAATATGCCCTAGAGGCAATAATAAAGTTGTTATTTATATTTCCTTATATCATGATAAATGTTTATTATTCATGCTAGAATTGTATTAACCGGAAACTAAGTACATGTGTGAATACATAGGCAAAACAGAGTGTCCCTAGTATGCCTCTACTTGACTAGCTCGTTAATCAAAGATGGTTATGTTTCGTAACCATAGACATGTGTTGTCATTTGATGAACGGGGTCACATCATTATGAGAATGATGTGATGGACAAGACCCATCCGTTAGCTTAGCAATATGATCGTTTAGTTTTACTGCTATTGCGTTCTTCATGACTTGTACATGTTCCTCTAACTATGAGATTATGCAACTCCCGAATATCGGAGGAACACCTTGTGTGCAATCAAACGTCACAATATAACTGGGTGATTATAAAGATGCTCTACAGGTGTTTCCGAAAGTGTTTATGGTGTTGGCATAGATCAAGAATAGGATTTGTCTCTCTGAATATCAGAGAGGTATCTCTGGGCCCTCTCGGTAATACACATCATAATAAGCCTTGTAAGCAGACAACTAATGAGGTAGTCATGAGATGATGTATTACGGAACGAGTAAAGAGACTTGTCGATAACGAGATTGAACTAGGTAAGATGATACCAACGATCAAATCTTGGGCAAGCAACATACCGATGACAAAGGAATAATGTATGTTGTTATGCGGTTTGACCGATAAAGATCTTCGTAGAATATGTAGGAGCCAATATGAGCATCCAGGTTCCACTATTGGTTATTGACCAGAGATATGTATCGGTCATGTCTACATAGTTCTCGAACCCGTAGGGTCCGCTCGCTTAACGTTCGATGACGATTTGTATTATGAGTTATGTGATTTGATGACCAAAGTTTGTTCGGAGTCCCGGATGAGATCACGGACATGACGAGGAGTCTCGAAATGGTTGAGGGGTAAAGATTCATATATTGGAAGGCTATATTCTGACATTGGAAAGGTTTCGAGTGAATCGGGTATTTTTCAGAGTACCGGTGTAATGCCCAGGATGGGACTATACCTCCTACTTGTCGAGGCACGACTTAAAGGTTGTGACGCCCGAAGACCGACGTCCCAGAAGATTCTAGAAGATTCCAGATGTTCCGGGTTGCCCGTGTGTTCTTTGTGCTTGTGTTATTTATTTTTGCATTGCATCATGTCATCATGCCATCATGTCATTTTAATTTTTGCATCTCAACCTAAATAAATCGTGTGGGCCTTCGGTCCATTTAAATCGAGGGAAGAATGTCTTCTCTTTAAAACATATCATCCCAATATTTTAGGGAGCTATTATAAATATATATTTCATTGTTTGGAATTACCCGCAACACACTTGCAATATTTCCCCATGTCTTTTCCACTTCGAGTTCTCCTACAAAAACCTTGCCAATAATTCTTTCCGTTGTTTCGAGGTTCCTCCAAAAATTTGAACATTTTTGGACACTTCAATAATCACGTCTTAGTTCAAACCTATTTGAATTAAATTCAAATATGTTTGAATTATTTTTCGTTCATGCCTTTTCTATTTTCTCGGACTTTGCTCTTTTTATGATGCCCGAGAAAAAATACTCCCATGTGCTAACTTTTCTCCTAACCCCCTCTTTCCTTTTTTTTCTAATCTTGTCTCTATCTTCTTTTTCTTCTTTCTTTCTCTCTTCTTATTAAGAGAAGGGAGAGCCCAGCAGCCGCAGGAAGCCCAGCCTCCTCCAGGCCTTCAGGCCTCCATGGCCCAAACTTCCCCCGCGGCCCATCTCCTGGCCCAACCGGCACTCCTAACCCTAGCGCCAGTGCCCGACCGCAGCTCCTCCCTCCGTTCCTAGCGCACGCCGCCACCCCTCGTCCCTCTTCTCGATCCCGCTGGTTCCCTCTTCCCTCGAGCCCCTCTGTCTCTCTCCCGAGCATCTCCCCTCAGCGCTCGCTCTCACCCCTCGCCCTCAGCCCGATTCCCTCGGCCACACAGTGTCCCGCTCCCTCCTCGTAGCCGCGTGCCGCGCCCGCACTCTCCAGGCCGCAGCGCCCTTCGCCCCTCCTCTCTGCATCGCCCAGGGCCGCCCCAAGCCAGCGACGTCCCGAGCCCCCGTCGCCGTCCTGCGTGCCTCGGGCCTCTCCTCCCGTGCATCGCTCCAGCGCCCGAGCCTCCCTCGCGAGCGCCCGGCCTCCTCCTCCCGCGGCCAGGCCTCGCCTCCCTCCGGCCCTCTAGCTCACCTGCGCCGCCGCCCCTCCGGCGAACCCCGCCGCCTCACCGTCTCCCTCCAGCAGCACGGGAGCAGCCCGGCCGCCCCAAGCCCGCGCCGTCCTCCAGCGAGTCCTCTGCCTCGTCCTCCCTTCGCGCCAGGGCCCCGTCCTCGCCGTGGCCTCATCTCCGCTCGTGGCCTCCAAGCTCTTGGCCCCGCGACCCCCGCTGGACCTCCAGCCAGCGCCTCCTCGGCCAGGGGTTGCCGCCGTGACCTGCTGCTGTGTTTTTTCCGTCGGTTCGTGTTGTGTTTTGGTCCAGCAGGTTTTTGGCAAGATCGACGAGACCGAGACCATGCCGTGTTGTTATGTTGCTACGGTTGTATATTTCTACAAGTCCAAGTACCTCTACGATGCGGGAACGCCTACACGACGACACTACACGACGCGTCAAGTACCCCTTCGGATGCGTCAAGTTCGACTACACATGGAGATCCCGTGTACCCCGACGTCGCAAGTACCACGACACGTAACGTGAACGTCTACCGTCGCCGAGACCAAGTACCACTACATAAAACGTGTACCCCGACGTCAACTTCGACGCGACAAGTACCCCTCCGATGACAAGTACCTCTCCGAACGGGATGTGAACGACTACACGTGTACCTCTACGGAACGACTTCTTCCTCTTCGGACACGTGAACGCCTTCTTCCTCTACGTCTCGAACCGCCCCGAAACGCACGCTTCAAAGGTATAACGAGACGACCCCGTGGATGACCCGTGGATGAATGTTGTGTTGTATGAGTTGTGCTCCACTTGTGCTTCGTGCCCGTTTCGTCCTTGTCATGTTCCTCGGTTGCCTCGTCGTCGACCCGTGGGAACCCGGTGACGGGATCTCCCCACTTTCTTCTTGCTTGACACGCTCTCCGTTATCTTTTGCACCGGACTCTCAACGAGTTACCGGTACCGATATGATGCCGTTGCATCATTTCGGATCGTTGTCGTGGCACCCTTTCTTTCCACCACGATGACTAATTCTCCTTATCATCTATCTCTTTTAAGTCAACCTTTTAATAAATTGCATAAACTTGATCATGTCATCCGCATCATGTTAACAACATTATAAATGTGTGAATTGTTGTTTGCTTATAATTGCTAAACATGCTCATGGGGATTTTCCGGATATGCTGTTGTTATTTCCGGCCTCATTTAAAATGCCTAAATAGTGTAGTTTTATTATGCTTCACCTCTTGCCATGTTAAAAACAATTAATCTTGTCTTGTTAATAATCGAGAGTCAATTAAATAATTAATTGTGGTGTTTTGTCAATATGCAACTCGTTGCATATTGAGCTCCACTTAACTTGTAGTATTGTTTGTGCACCTTGCCATGCCATGCATATTTAAACCGGACATGCATCATACTTGTTTGTGCATGGTATGCCATGTTTATGCTTGTGTGTTTACCGTGTTGTTCTTTCTTTCAGGTTTGCTTCTCTTGATAGCTTCGGTTTCGTTCCGGAGTTGTGAGGTTTCTCTCGACTGTGTTGCTCCGTCTACTTCATGGATCCGTTCTTCTCCCTTGTGGAATCCCATGCAAGATGATCATACCCTTGGATACCTTTACTACCATTGCCATGCTTAGTTGTCTCGATGCTATCGTTACATGTCGCGCTACCCATCTTTTATGTCAGCCCTCTCCTTGTTGCCATGAAACCTCTAACTTTGAAACCTTCCTAGCAAAACCACTGTTTGGCTATGTTACCCGCTTGCTCAGCCCCGCTTGCTCAGCCCCTCTTATAGCGTTGTTAGTTGTAGGTGAAGATGAAGTTTGTTCCAGGAGGGAACTTGTTGTTGGATATATCACAATATCTATAATTATTATTAACACACCTATATACTGGGCATGGGTGGAAGGCTTGGCCTTTTGCTCGGTGTTTTGTTCCACTCATGCCACCTTAGGCGCCGATAACCGGCATTATGTTCCTTGATTTTGCGTTCCTTACACGATGGGTGAAATGGGGACCCCTTGACAGTTCGACTTTGAATAAAACTCCTCCAGCAAGGCCCAACATTGGTTTTAATTTGCTCATAATAACAACTTAATTAAATATTTAAATTTGCATAGGGGGTCGCGTCCCCGAGGATTCTTAATTCTACATAGCAGGGGGGCCAGTGCTGATGGTGCTGGTCCCAAACCAGAGTCACTTGCGGATACTACCCAGTTCGCTGGGGTCTTTGGTATCTGTACGTAGCGCTCATCCGGACGTGGCCTGAGACGAGATGCGCGCGGCTACCATCAGGGTGTCGGCACGCCGGGAGGTCTCGCTGGACTTGTTTTACCATTGTCGAAATGACTTGTGCTACCGGGATGCCGAGCCTGATCGGATTTTCCCTAAGATAAGGAGTGATGATATTATATTTATCACTTCAGCTAATCGTGAGAGCTTGTGATGGGCTAAGTTGGGACACCCCTGCAGGGTTATGATCTTTCGAAAGCCGTGCCCGCGGTTATGTGGCAGATTGGAATTTGTTAATGTCCGGTTGTAGAAAACTTGACAGAGGATCCGAAGTAAAACACACAACTGTGTGAGTAACCGTGACTGTCTCTTTTCACTCTAAGAAGAGAACACGGTGGGGTCATGTTTGATCGTATGTAGTTAGGATCTTTAGCGATCACCTCTTTTGCGACCGTTTGCGTGGATGCTCATCTTATTCTGGTACTCGTAAGCTAGCCACCATATTTTGCTTAGCCGCTGTTGCAGCCTCACCACTTTACCTCTTCCTACCCATAAAGCTTTGCTAGTCTTGTTACCCATGGTTATGGGATTGCTGAGTCCTCGTGGCTCACAGTTACTACAACACCAGATGCAGGTTCAGCCAAGTTCGATGCAGAAGCTGGTTCCAGTTCTTCACTGGGAGCTCGATGAAGAGTGTGACCGTTTGCTTGTTACGCTTCGACGATCAGTAGTGGTTCTTCTACTAGGATTCGATCCTGACCTGTGGCTTTATGTTGTTTTGGTATCTTTCTTTTGGATCTTCACCCGTAGTCGGGTTGTGATGTTATGAATGATGTTTGCTTATGTAATGTATTGTGTGAAGTGGCGAGTGTAAGCCAACTATCTTCTTTTGCAATTTAATCCCTCTTTTACATGAGTCGTGCAAAGATACCAAACTTGAGATCATTCTAGGATGGGCTTATACCTTTAAGTCGTGCCTCGACACGTAGGAGGTATAGTCCCATCCTGGGCATTACAAGTTGGTATCAGAGCCTTCTCCGACCTAGAAGCCCCCACTGATTGATCGAATCGTTGACGGTTGAGTCTAGGCACACACTGAAAATATTTTGAGTCCTATATTATATCGGAGAGTAGGATTTCTTTGCTTCTCATCCCCTTTCTCTCTGGTGAGGACTCCTGACGTCTACTCTTGACTCTTCTACTTTCAAAAATTGCACCAAATTTTTTTAGGATCTCGCAAGTATTGTTTGGATTGTTTCGATGTCTTTGTGACGAGAACATTGTTCTCGATGCCTCCTGTCATTAGGGGTTGTGGCAGTGTCCCGGGGAGTTGAGCTCCGAGGTGTTGTCGTCACAAATCCATCGCGGCAGTACTAGAATACTTAAGACGGCCGACATCGAAAACTCTCCTATGCGGTTAGTGGCAAGATAACCCCGACATCACCCAGTACTGGGGAGGTAGTTCGGGAGTATTGCCATAGCTTGTATAGTAGATGCGTTTCGAAGGTCCGAGGTAAACAGTTTCCGAGAAAGACTGGTTATGTGTTGAAGGATGGATACACCTGGATGTAGGTTTAGAGTTGATTGCGCGGTGCTTCCCGTGTATCCCCAACACCTGATTGCATAACTGGAAACTTTCGGAAATTAATAGGTGGGTTCATCTAGTAGTTCTAGGCATTCTTCCAACAAATGCATGATATGAAGTTTGGGGTTCTACATTGAGTGAAGTGGTTTTATGGACTTGTTTTGATCGGGAGTTGCATCTTAAAGGGTCCTTGGCTATGCTGATCCGGGGATTGCAAAACCCTTTTGTAACACGTTCCTTGAGCTTTCAGCACGAATATGTCGGACGAAGCTTCTATCTTGTATTTGTTCTATCTGTTCCTTGTTCCTTTTTATTTATCTTTTGTTCTTCCAAGTGGCTTCTCGTCAAGTTGATGTACATGCGGAATTCATTCGTTCATTTTTTTTGCTCGGATGATATTGTGAAGATGATGCTGCATATCTATCCTTTGTTCTTGTTTTAATTCTGGTATTCGAGTTGCTTCGATGTCAAATGTTGATTCCATACCTTTCCTAATCGGTGTTCTCATATGGGAGTGCTAATTCTTCTTGACCATCGAGATATTCATGTTAATCCTTTTCAACCGGTGCGCCTTCTTTTCAAGCTATTCCATGCGGACGCCCTTGAGAAATCTGACGATTGTCTGTTTCATTCATCCCAAGTCGTCTTTGTTTTTCCTCGCCCTCCCTCCCTTTTTCTTCTTGGAGCCAGAAATTCTCAGATGAAGTATCCATTTTATTCATGTGATATTTCTTCATTCTTTTCCTTCAATGTTCTTATCCGGTGATTACCGTGAAGATGCTCAAGAGCTTCAAGTTCGTCATTCTTTTGTCCTCGAATTCTTCCGATGGATGTAATTCAAGAATTCGGTGTGGATCTTATCCTTTTCCTCTTTTCACAATGCTTTCTTATTCTGGTGCACCAATTAATCATTCTCCTCTTGCTATTCATATCCGGAGTGCTCAAGATTCATAATTCCATTCTTAACCCGTTCAAGCTATTTTTTTGAGGATTATCATCTTATTCAAGCCATTTAATTCAACCGGTGCAGTATCTCTTAAGCAATCTTTTTCGACGGTGTTTTCTTTAGTGGGCCATAATCCATAGGTCTTTTCCCAGGATCTTACCTGACTCTTCTATTTTCTGGAGTTATACTCAAATTCTTTTCAGGTGTGACGTAAGAATGATCCTCATCAGTCACATGCCTTCTCCAAGATCGCTTTCAAATTCTTTTCATCATTGGTTCAACCTTTTTAATTCTTCATTCCGGAGTGCTCAACAATTCTTATGGCATTTCTCGTCTTCATTCTCAACATTTAGAGACCGGAGAAGTGTTTCTCTTAATCTTGGCCCGTCTTCTTGAAGATTCGTGGTTCTAGCTTCTTGCCATCCTCATTATTGTTCAGATTGTGAGGAATTCTTTTTACCCATCCGAAGCATTTCATGAATTCTTTTCTTTGTGATCCTCCGAAGGCCATCATTTCGGAATATTTCTTCGTTCTCAGTTTTCAACTTTGTCCTCCAAATATTCTTCATTGATGTCTCTACGTTCGTCTCTATATTTTTACGGTGGTTCTTTCAAGATTACCCTTCCGTTGTTATCGTTTTCATTCACTCGTTCTTTTCATAATCCTACCGGTGGTTCGTTGAAGATTTACCCAAGTTTGTGCTAGACCTCTCTTTAATTCTTTGCAACGAGAATAAGTAGGATGCCAAATCCTTTGGTTGTCATCAATTTAAATTGGTGAAGGATATGCATGACATAATTCTTATTCTTATTTCTTCAAGGTGATTTGATTCTTTTGTCTAGAGCTTGTTCATCATATCATATCCTTGGTTTCAAGTTGTTCATCTTGTTTTCCGGAGCTCCAAGTTATTTCAATTACATCATTTCAAACCTCCATCTAATTCATCGCAGGCCTTGAATCTTATTCTTTTCTTTTTGTCACTTCTCATTCTTTCTTTACCGGAGTTTTCATGGTGGTTCATCATGTTTTAATTCATCCTCGAAGTCTTCATCAAGATTCTTGTTGAAGCTCAAGCATTCTTCATCATGCTTTTCCAATTGCAATTTCTTGCTACCTTATCTTTGAGATGGTGTTATGTCATTCTTGACAATTCCTTCATGTTTTATGATTCACGAGTTATCAAGAATGAGATATTTAAAACCATCATTTTCCTTGTTCAGGAGATCTTTTCAACTCTTCAATTTATTCGTTGGAGTTATCTTCGGTTGTATTTCACCTAAAAGCTTTCCCTAAGAATTGTTGCTATTATGGTGCTTATAAATGACCCAAGTTCTTCATGTATCATTCCGGTGAAATAAGTTTATTGTCTCCTTGTTGATCTCAACCCAAGCAAATATTTCTGTTAGTGGCTGGTTGTCACCTCATAATTTTTGAGATGTTTTCCATAAGCCCACAACGAGCTTATTCGTTTTTGTTGTTGAATTCCAACAACTCTGTTCAACCCTTCTCCGTAAGGATGTTTTTCTTATTCATTCGTGGGAGAAGTTGTCATTTTCTTCTCCGTTCTTTTCTTTCCAACGACCTATGCTATTCTTTCATTCCGGAGGCATTCTGATGTTGCTCTCTCCAAACCATCATCTCGTTTTATCGAGATCTTGTTCTTTTGCTTGCTTATCATTTAACTGGAATGTTGTCACCTACATTCTAGTTCCCTCATCTTATCTGGTTTTGCCTATCTTTTTAACCGGAGTGCTGTCTGAAATCTTTCTTAACCTTGTGCCATTCTTTTAATTGTTTCGGGGCAATATGTTGTTGTTTTCTTCAAGTATCATCCCAACTTGGCAAGTTCTTGTTTTTTTCCTTCCATTTTCAGACGGAGTGATGCCCAAATTTTGTCATTCTTATTCCTTGGCTATACCATTGCGGTTTCTTATTCTTTTCGTTCGTAAGCTCTTGTTTCATGTATTTCAACCTTCAGGGTTCTCATAATGTTCCTTGTTCCTCCTGCTTACCGGAGTGCTCTTAACTTCGTTCATCTCTGTTGTATTCTTCTTTCAATTTGTTCAACCTCTCAAGGTTCTTTTGTTTCACTCGTCTGTCAAAGAAGCAACTTTGTTTACCACTTCTTTTTCGTTTCTACCCGGTGATATCTCTAGGATCTCGGGTCGAGATCCTCTGTTAGTGTGGGAGAGTTGTGACGCCCGAAGACCGACGTCCCAGAAAATTCTAGAAGATTCCAGATGTTCCGGGTTGCCCGTGTGTTCTTTGTGCTTGTGTTATTTATTTTTGCATTGCATCATGTCATCATGCCATCATGTCATTTTAATTTTTGCATCTCAACCTAAATAAATCGTGTGGGCCTTCGGTCCATTTAAATCGAGGGAAGAATGTCTTCTCTTTAAAACATATCATCCCAATATTTTAGGGAGCTATTATAAATATATATTCCATTGTTTGGAATTACCCGCAACACACTTGCAATATTTCCCCATGTCTTTTCCACTTCGAGTTCTCCTACAAAAACCTTGCCAATAATTCTTTCCGTTGTTTCGAGGTTCCTCCAAAAATTTGAACATTTTTGGAAACTTCAATAATCACGTCTTAGTTCAAACCTATTTGAATTAAATTCAAATATGTTTGAATTATTTTTCGTTCATGCCTTTTCTATTTTCTCGGACTTTGCTCTTTTTATGATGCCCGAGAAAAAATCCTCCCATGTGCTAACTTTTCTCCTAACCCCCTCTTTCCTTTTTTTCTAATCTTGTCCCTATCTTCTTTTTCTTCTTTCTTTCTCTCTTCTTATTAAGAGAAGGGAGAGCCCAGCAGCCGCAGGAAGCCCAGCCTCCTCCAGGCCTTCAGGCCTCCCTGGCCCAAACTTCCCCCGCGGCCCATCTCCTGGCCCAACCGGCACTCCTAACCCTAGCGCCAGTGCCCGACCGCAGCTCCTCCCTCCGTTCCTAGCGCACGCCGCCACCCCTCGTCCCTCTTCTCGATCCCGCTGGTTCCCTCTTCCCTCGAGCCCCTCTGTCTCTCTCCCGAGCATCTCCCCTCAACGCTCGCTCTCACCCCTCGCCCTCAGCCCGATTCCCTCGGCCAGACAGTGCCCCGCTCCCTCCTCGTAGTCGTGTGCCGCGCCCGCACTCTCTAGGCTGCAGCGCCCTTCGCCCCTCCTCTCCGCATCGCCCAGGGCCGCCCCAAGCCAGCGACGTCCCGAGCCCCCGACGTCGTCCTGCGCGCCTCGGGCCTCTCCTCCCGTGCATCGCTCCAGCGCCTGAGCCTCCCTCGCGAGCGCCCGGCCTCCTCCTCCCGCGGCCAGGCCTCGCCTCCCTCCGGCCCTCTGGCTCACCCGCGCCGCCGCCCCTCCGGCGAACCCCGCCGCCTCACCGTCTCCCTCCAGCAGCACGGGAGCAGCCCGGCCGCCCCAAGCCCGCGCCGTCCTCCAGCGAGTCCTCTGCCTCGTCCTCCCTTCGCGCCAGGGCCCCGTCCTCGCCGTGGCCTCATCTCCGCTCGTGGCCTCCAAGCTCTTGGCCCCGCGACCCCCGCTGGACCTCCCGCTAGCGCCTCCTCGGCCAGGGGTTGCCGCCGTGACCTGCTGCTGTGTTTTTTTCGTCGGTTCGTGTTGTGTTTTGGTCCAGCTGGTTTTTGGCAAGATCGACGAGACCGAGACCGTGCCGTGTTGTTATGTTGTTGCGGTTGTATATTTCTGCAAGTCCAAGTACCTCTACGATGCGGGAACGCCTACACGACGACACTACACGACGCATCAAGTACCCCTTCGGATGCGTCAAGTTCGACTACACATGGAGATCCCGTGTACCCCGACGTCACAAGTACCACGACACGTAACGTGAACGTCTACCGTCGCCGAGACCAAGTACCACTACATAAAACGTGTACCCCGACGTCAACTTCGACGCGACAAGTACCCCTCCGATGACAAGTACCTCTCCGAACGGGATGTGAACGACTACACGTGTACCTCTACGGAACGACTTCTTCCTCTTCGGATACGTGAACGCCTTCTTCCTCTACGTCTCGAACCGCCCCGAAACGCACGCTTCAAAGGTATAACGAGACGACCCCGTGGATGACCCGTGGATGAATGTTGTGTTGTCTGAGTTGTGCTCCACTTGTGCTTCGTGCCCGTTTCGTCCTTGTCATGTTCCTCGGTTGCCTCGTCGCCGACCCGTGGGAACCCGGTGACGGGATCTCCCCACTTTCTTCTTGCTTGACACGCTCTCCGTTATCTTTTGCACCGGACTCTCAACGAGTTACCGGTACCGATATGATGCCGTTGCATCATTTCGGATCGTTGCCGTGGCACCCTTTCTTTCCACCACGATGACTAATTCTCCTTATCATCTATCTCTTTTAAGTCAACCTTTTAATAAATTGCATAAACTTGATCATGTCATCCGCATCATGTTAACAACATTATAAATGTGTGAATTTTTGTTTGCTTATAATTGCTAAACATGCTCATGGGGATTTTCCGGATATGCTGTTGTTATTTCCGGCCTCATTTAAAATGCCTAAATAGTGTAGTTTTATTATGCTTCACCTCTTGCCATGTTAAAAACAATTAATCTTGTCTTGTTAATAATCGAGAGTCAATTAAATAATTAATTGTGGTGTTTTGTCAATATGCAACTCGTTGCATATTGAGCTCCACTTAACTTGTAGTATTGTTTGTGCACCTTGCCATGCCATGCATATTTAAACCGGACATGCATCATACTTGTTTGTGCATGGTATGCCATGTTTATGCTTGTGTGTTTACCGTGTTGTTCTTTCTTTCCGGTTTGCTTCTCTTGATAGCTTCGGTTTCGTTCCGGAGTTGTGAGGTTTCTCTCGACTGTGTTGCTCCGTCTACTTCATGGATCCGTTCTTCTCCCTTGTGGAATCCCAGGCAAGATGATCATACCCTTGGATACCTTTACTACCATTGCCATGCTTAGTTGTCTCGATGCTATCGTTACATGTCGCGCTACCCATATTTTATGTCAGCCCTCTCCTTGTTGCCATGAAACCTCTAACTTTGAAACCTTCCTAGCAAAACCACTGTTTGGCTATGTTACCCGCTTGCTCAGCCCCGCTTGCTCAGCCCCTCTTATAGCGTTGTTAGTTGCAAGTGAAGATGAAGTTTGTTCCAGGAGGGAACTTGTTGTTGGATATATCACAATATCTATAATTATTATTAACGCACCTATATACTGGGCATGGGTGGAAGGCTTGGCCTTTTGCTCGGTGTTTTGTTCCACTCATGCCACCTTAGGCGTCGATAAACCGGCATTATGTTCCTTGATTTTGCGTTCCTTGCACGATGGGTGAAATGGGGACCCCTTGACAGTTCGACTTTGAATAAAACTCCTCCAGCAAGGCCCAACATTGGTTTTAATTTGCTCATAATAACAACTTAATTAAATATTTAAATTTGCATAGGGGGTCGCGTCCCCGAGGATTCTTAATTCTACATAGCAGGGGGGGCCAGTGCTGATGGTGTTGGTCCCAAACCAGAGTCACTTGCGGATACTACCCAGTTCGCTGGGGTCTTCGGTATCTGTACGTAGCGCTCATCCGGACGTGGCCTGAGACGAGATGCGCGCGGCTACCATCAGGGTGTCGGCACGCCGGGAGGTCTTGCTGGACTTGTTTTACCATTGTCAAAATGACTTGTGCTACCGGGATGCCGAGCCTGATCGGATTTTCCCTAAGATAAGGAGTGATGATATTATATTTATCACTTCAGCTAATCATGAGAGCTTGTGATGGGCTAAGTTGGGACACCCCTGCAGGGTTATGATCTTTCGAAAGCCGTGCCCGCGGTTATGTGGCAGATTGGAATTTGTTAATGTCCGGTTGTAGAAAACTTGACAGAGGATCCGAAGTAAAACACACAACTGTGTGAGTAACCGTGACTGTCTCTTTTCACTCTGAGAAGAGAACACGGTGGGGTCATGTTTGATCGTATGTAGTTAGGATCTTTAGCGTTCACCTCTTTTGCGACCGTTTGCGTAGATGCTCATCTTATTCTGGTACTCGTAAGCTAGCCACCATATTTTGCTTAGCCGCTGCTGCAGCCTCACCACTTTACCTCTTCCTACCCATAAAGCATTGCTAGTCTTGTTACCCATGGTTATGGGATTGCTGAGTCCTCGTGGCTCACAGTTACTACAACACCAGATGCAGGTTCAGCCGAGTTCGATGCAGAAGCTGGTTCAAGTTCTTCACTGGGAGCTCGATGAAGAGTGTGACCGTTTGCTTGTGACGCTTCGACGATCAGTAGTGGTTCTTCTACTAGGATTCGATCATGACCTGTGGCTTTATGTTGTTTTGGTATCTTTCTTTTGCATCTTCACCCGTAGTCGGGTTGTGATGTTATGAATGATGTTTGCTTATGTAATGTATTGTGTGAAGTGGCGAGTGTAAGCCAACTATCTTCTTTTGCAATTTAATCCCTCTTTTACATGAGTCGTGCAAAGATACCAAACTTGAGATCATTCTAGGATGGGCTTATACCTTTAAGTCGTGCCTCGACACGTAGGAGGTATAGTCCCATCCTGGGCATTACAAAGGTATAAGCCCATTATGGAATGATCTCAAGTTCAGTATCTGTTGCACCTCCTGAACCCGGCGCAACTTTTCACTGACGTCCGATTCCAGAAGGATACGCTAGGGTGATGGTGGATGAAATAACGGAGGGATTTGAGGAGCTCGAGCTTGACCACCCTATCGGTGAAGGGGAGACCCGGCTGGGTTTTTCTTTGAAGACTCCATGCCTATGGCGGAAGGAGCTCATCAACCTTCCGAACTGGACGCCTCCTCCTCCTCCTCCGGCGAGTCAGGGCACTCCGTCTCCTCCTCCGGTGAGTGATCAGGGCACTCCGCCTCCTTTTCTGGCTGCTCAGGCGCGTGGCGGAACTCCGCCTCCTTCTCCGCCGCGCTGGCGCGTCCGAGCAACCAGCCTCCTCCTCCGCCTCGTCAGCAATGCGGGAAGAGAGCCCCTGCTGCTCCGGCTACTCCGGCGTGTCGTAGCACTCCACCTCCTTCTCCGCCTCGTAAGCAACAAGAGAAGACAGCCGCAGCCGCTTCGGCTGCTCCGGCGTCTAGCAGTACAACCAGAGGCATGAGGCAATACAGATTCGGTCCATCTCTCAAGCCTTTAGAGAAGTTACCATATGAGAGGACCGACGAGGAAAACGCGAAGATCTCTAAAGCCGAAGTGATGGACTTTTTTGCAAAGAAACCTCCACCTCCGAAGGAGAAGATAGATCCGGTGAAAGCGAAGCGCACTATCGATGCCCTGAAGAAACCACCATCGTCTACGCCGAAAACCAACTATGAGGGCATTATTGAAAGGTCATATATCAAAGCGGAGCGGCCGGGAAGTACTTGCAGTGATCGAAGGTTAGCAGAACAAATAAGTGGGAGAAAAAAATCCCCAGCTCGGCGAACAAGCGAACCAATCGTGCCCCCCGCTCAAGGTGCCTATCGACATCGTCGCTAATCATCCGGGGATATTGCCCGGTACCAATCCTGCAGATTACATGCACGACGACGATGCACATTTTGATATAATGGAGGTGGACGAATTCAGATACCAGTACGGGAAGCCTCTCGTCAAAGATGGAACTACTCTAACAACGATGATGCGAAGATTACATGATTGGTACATGGAAACCTGCAGAGAGTCTGGGAAGGATACTTTGACGCTGAAAGTTAAAGAGGAGCACGACCTCGTTGGAATTGAGCTGTCGTTTGTTCCATTTGAGGAGTTCTTCCAGTTTTTTCAATCAAAAGGCCCTCGATAGATTAACGGTCATTTGTTACTGTTTGTAAGTACTACTTCTGTCTATATATAGCTCAGCTCTTTCAGTGCATGTATATATAATTATCCTCACTATATTATGCAGATTGAAGATCGTCGAATGCAGAAAAGCTGGAATATATGATATTGGGTTCATTAACACAAATCGCATAGATGAATATACGGTTACATTTCATGCCAAAGAAACCGTGGCCAACTTGCTACGATCGTTGGTAATAAATCAAAACAAAGATACAATACTCTTTCCTTACAACTTCAAGTGGGTGTTACTATCTTGTGCATATTCGGTTTCCTTTAATTATTACACGAGGTTATAGTAATTATTGTAATTAATGAGTTATGCATGCGTGCGCATGTTCCACTATATTCTTCTAGAGATTAAGCTTGAGCAAGGACTAGTAACCGTCTTAGACTCGAGACGAAAAGATCCCGAGGACTATGCGGACATGTCTAAAATGCTCGACAAGTAAGTTCAATCGATCATTATCGCACCATATCGGCAACTTTGTTCATTTCCTGATATAAAGTAATTGTTTTCTTTGTCTCGCAAGGTTTGGAAAGTATTCACCGCACAAGTTCCGGGACTGCGGCGGGATCTACGATGAAAATACCCGAAAGTAAGTACTACTAGCTAGCTAGTTCCGCGCATCTCCCGTTGATTCTAGCTACTTACATCAATGTCATTTATAATGCTTCATTATCAGTTTGATTGACCTCTATTTCTCGTAAAGTGCTTGTGGCAGGAAGCCGGAAATAATTACTGTGGATACTACGTCTGCGAGTTCATCTACAACGCGACGGCCAAGAATAGGCGGGGCTACTCTAAAAGACAATATGAAGTGCGTAAGCAAAATATTCACAATTTTATTTTATTACCATCATTTCTGTTGAGTTTCATTCATGTATATGTATTGACCCCCTTATTCAATTAGATGTGGCAGATGCTGAATGAATTCCTACCACAAGATCGCATGCGAGCAATTCAAGAGGAATTGGCTGGATTCTTTCTTGACAACGTCATCAATAAAGCCGAAGAATATCATGTGGAAATTGATATAAACATGAGATATTAGGGATTGTAAGAGATCTTATATTGTATATATGTAGCTAGTACCATCGGATAGATATACGAAAACTTGTTGTTCGACGAATCTCTCGGAGAAAGAGAGGTGCACTCCTCTCTGTATATGTTCATGACGATCTTGTGTAATTAATGGTTCCTTCATTTGCTTATTAGCTAGCGTGTCGAGTCCTCTCTATACGTATAGTACGTAGCGTCGACCAAGCACGAAGATAAGAGAGGACACTGCTCACTATTAGCTAGCTAACACAATATATGAACTCCCTAAATTAACTCTACA
>LR738711.1:301145522-301198710 GCA_902687465.1 Secale cereale
CCCCCCCCCCCCCCCCCCCCCCTCAGAAATAAAATAAAAACCCTAGCCCCTAAACTGCTGACGCGTGGACGCTTATTGATCCTGGTTGGTGCTACCAACCGGGACAAAAGACCCCCTGCCTGGGCAAGCCGCAGCGGCCACGTAGAGCCCCATCTGTCCCGGTTGGTATAAGAACCGGGACTAAAGGTATTAGGCTTTAGTACCGACCCTTTAGTCCCGGTTCCCGAACCGGAACAAATGGGTCTTATAAACCGGGATTAATGGACCTTTTTCTACTAGTGGATGGATGCAGTGCGTGGCCCCCTTTCATGTTGATAACGTGTTGAATGTAGAATGGAAGAGACAAAGCAAATGATTCCAGAATCAAGAGACAAAGCAAATGATTCCAGTGTCATCTTTATTGATCATGTTCATCGTATATATACAATTATATATACAATCGGGAAGGATGCATCAGTGTCATCTTTGTTGATCATGTTCATCGTATATATACAATCGGGAAGGATGCATCATCTTTGTTGATCATGTTCATCGTATATATACACAATCGGGAAGGGTGCTTCTAAGGATGCATTCAAGAGAAGCGTCCGTTCGCTGAGGTTAATTAGTTTTAACACGGGTATTGGAAACTTTATCAGGTACCGAACCTCCTCAAACAAAAATATCACATCCAGACAAGCCGAAGGCTGTTTGTTGAATCGTTCATGATTCAAACAAAATGGACGCATTTTCTATGATGATCCAACCATTAACAAGAAAGCAAACAACTATGGACATACTCCACCATTATCTTAGCTAGCACACTACTCTATCGAGTAACCGAAATTGACAATGTATATCGCAGGCAACGGTACCCTCGAGTTACAATACTGGTTGCACTTTCCACCATTAACAGCAACCAAACAAGGTTCAGCTAGTAAGGAACACAGTTCCATCGTGCAGCATCCAACGGCCAAGCCAGTGCAGAAAGCATAATATCCATGTAGTGACAGGTTTACTGTTTATTTCTTAATAGTACAAAACTACATTACTGTGAGCTTAACAAGTCAGATTCACTGGCTGCTAGATTCGTCATGCTCTGGCTGCATCTGGTTCAGCACAAAAGCTCCCTCGAGGTTTTTATGCACCTCAGCTTTCATATTCTCCTCCTTGGTCCCTCTCTTCAGTTTCATGAGGATATCAAACTTGGCGAAGTCTTCAACCACCTGGTCATGGTAGCAGCAAGCAAAGCTGAGATGAATATTACTACTCGTGAAGGACAGTTGAACTAGAAGAACAATTACATAAAACAAACCTCAGCCTTTGCGCGAACGATTTCAACAAGTTCATATGGGAGAAGGGAATTCGACCTCTGCTGGATTGATTTCACAGCATGGCTTGCAGCATCTTTGACTACAGGATCATGTACAGGCACATCACGCCATCCAGGCTCATGTCCCCCTGAAATTGGTTTTGAGTTCAATACAACTAGTTCCAAATTACGGGAAGCTAAACTATAAGACCTAACATGTAACAGAAGTTCATGTCTACTATTATCATCCATATCATATGCAACATCTGATATTCAATGACTTCCTAATTTAACCACTTGGAATCAGGTCTCATCTTGTTCCCTGTTACAAGTCTCAAGCAGATGTGAACAGGCCAAATAAGAAAATAGGCTGGTATGCCATTCGACGCCACTTCAGAAAGAATATGTGAAGTTCTTACAGAAACAAGCGGCATGCAGTTGGAACATGTCTTTGCTCAATAACACTTCTTTACCCCTACCCCTCTGCTCACATGGTTGTTGGATTAGATGTTGCAATTACACTATCGTTCTTTTTACTTCTCATACTTTTCTGATTGTTCATAAACCATATAGGGACACAGAAAACAGGGAGAATGTAACATACCGAGATAGTGTGCAACATCCAGTTATGTAATCCACCGTTAGTTCTAAGTCAGTCTATGTATCAGGTTACATGAGCAGAACGCCTTAAATGTCTGAAATTAGAAACGTTGTTTCAGTGCTGGGGTAAACAAGCGGCATGCAGTTGGAACATGTCTTTGCTCAATAACACTTCTTTACCCCTACCCCTCTGCTCACATGGTTGTTGGATTAGATGTTGCAATTACACTATCGTTCTTTTTACTTCTCATACTTTTCTGATTGTTCATAAACCATATAGGGACACAGAAAACAGGGAGAATGTAACGAACTACTGGAATAATTTGGACAAATGCCGAGATAGTGTGCAACATCCAGTTATGTAATCCACCGTTAGTTCTAAGTCAGTCTATGTATCAGGTTACATGAGCAGAACGCCTTAAATGTCTGAAATTAGAAACATTGTTTCAGTGCTGGGGTAAACTACAAACTGGTATGAACACTTAACAAGTCGTGGCAAATATTTACAGTTATGTGAGCTAATTAGTTGAATTTTATTTGGCAACCAAGATGCGCTGACGTCAACATAACACTACTTAAACCTGATTATGATAGTCAAACTACTACATACTCGCTTCATGAAGTTTTTTGGCAACATAAGATTTTCTACCATATGAGAGTAACCATGAGAAATTAAACTACAAGAAATAGTACATTGTATCATATTGCCTAGAAAATTCATCATGCAAACACAACCAGTTGGTTCTTATTGGAGAAGGGAGAAACTAAACTTGCAGATGGAACACCATCCAAGTGGTACCCATGCAATAATATTCCTCATTTTCTGTAAGGCACAAGTGGCAGTAGTTGGTAGGAGTGATAGGTAGTAGCTGAGTTTGCTGCAGCCAGATGAGGCCTCCACAAGTGGCAGTAGTTGGTAGGAGTGATGCAGCAACCTCCGCTTGTGTAATGAATGAAGCAGTACAAGAAAAGATGGAGATCAAGAAGTGGCACGGTGTTCTGAAGTATAGGAGCACGTTTGCAGGGGTCAGCTTCCCAGGAAATGATCTAATGTACACCTGTAATCTAACTGTAGCCAACCAAGTCACCGTACAGTCACAGATGCTGTAACCAATCCAAGTCACCATACTGTGTCTGCATTTGATACCAAATGTCCTGATCATCAGAACTGTTAGAGTTGTGTTGAATATTGTGTATAAAGTAGGTTACAGTTGGACTTGTAGTTGTATTGTGTTTAGATAGGATATGGAGTCGTGTCCAAGTAGGACACTTGTATCCTAGGCCTCTCTTATATAGCGAGGGTAGACACACGATGTAACCTATGCCAACATAATAGCACAGGCGCGCAAGGGGGAGCCGGCGGCATGTGTCGGCGCCCGAGTGGCCGGTGTGCAGTATTGTGACAGTGTCACGGGGAGGAGCGCATGTAGTCAAGCCCCGGGGATGTAGCCATATCGGTGAACCTCGTTAACAAATCTCGGTGTCATGCCTCGTGTGATTGCTTGGTCCTCGGATGATCGACGGTATGCCTCGGATTTATTCTAACAAGTGGTATCATGAGCAAGGTTGCGAGGAGGCTGCGGATGATTGATCACGAGGAAGCTATTGGAAGGCGCGTGTTCGTGTAGCAGCATCAGGCGAGACGTGCGGCGATCGGTCGATCGGGCGAGCGTATTGCAGCGGCGGAGTCGGATTAACCGAGGCATGTGCGAGCAAGCGGCGGCAGCGCACGCGGCCGAAGTGCCAGGGCAAGCAGTGGCGCGGTGCAGCTACGCACGCGTGACCCAAGCCCGCCGGCAGGAAGGGGCGCAGCCCAGGTAGTGCGTGGCACTTGAATCCAAGGCCAGGCTAGAAAGATGCTGGAAGCTACAAGGCGTATCGGATTTGTTTTGTAAAAAAAAGGGACCGGGTCCTAATGTACGACACGGAAAGAGGCAGCAGCAGATTGAATCGAGCGGAGAAAAATCCATCAGATCGAATAGGGCTTCGCATCCATTGGAAAGCAAGGGCTGAGGCAAAGCAAATTCGCTAGCATAGGAAGTTGAGCCAAGACAGGAGCAAAATTCACGTGAAGACCAACTAGTTGGAATTTCTAGTAGTACGCGGAGGTTTCGTTCGTGCAGTTTGGGATCACGGGAAGACCACTCAGTTATTTTTCGCAGGGTCAGCCGTACATAGAACCATGGCGTCATCGGGTACCCGGTTTGAGGTGGAGAAATTCAACGGAATTGGAAGCTTTGGGTTATGGCAGACAAGGGTGAAAGATTTGTTGGCACTACAGGGATGCTTGAAGGCGTTGTTGCAGGAAGCCAAGCCAGCTAAGATGGAGGCGGATGACTGGGAGGAGTTACAGTTGAAAGCAGCCGGGACTATACGGCTGTGTCTATCGGACCAGGTTATTATCATGTGATGGATGAAAGTTCGCCGAAGATTATTTGGGGGCCTTGAGTGTGTCGTACAGTCGACCGAGTTCGGCTGGGTCGGACTAGGCAGTCTGACGGATCGACGTGAGTCGGTTGGTACAGAAGACGGTGGTGAGATCAACAACGACGACATAGGAGCGTGATGTTGATGGTGACCGGCTTCTGGGGCGTGGAAACACGTGGCACAGGCTCGAGGGCTTGTGTGGCTTCGACAAGACTATGGCGCGGGGTTGATTCAAGGTGATGTGCACACGGAGCTTGAAGTCGACGGAACGCGGAGGTGGACTGATCATCTACCATGGAGTCGTGTTGAAGGTGGAGCTGGATTGAGGGGCTAAGGTGTAAGGATCCAGAGAATCGAAGCCTATTCAGCGGAGCGGGGAAAAGCGAGGGACACGTAATTCAGACTGGAGCCCAGTGATCGGATGGAAGCGTGAAACTCGTCATCGGTCGGTGATGATCAGTGGTACTCTGCAGTGGGGGTTGAGTAGTGTGGTTTCGCGACCCTTGAGACTCGACCGGGACAGCGGAGGCTCGACGCGGTAATAGCGGCGAGGCGTGCGGTAGCACGGGACATGGAGACGGGCTAGGGCTCTGGTGGTCATACATGTGGTGAGACAACTGCGAATTTGACTCGGGATGACTACAAGCAATGGTGAAATTCCTTCAAGTTTCAGACAGGCGGTCAAGAAAGGAGCGGTGATGTTGAGTTCAGGTAACTCTTATGTGTGACACCCAATATGTGAGTGATCAGTGTGTGATGGCGTTGGACTGATACTCTGGAAGTTGGGAGCGCTAACTAGAGTAATGTGAAACTTAATTTTGCTCGAGTGTTGATCATGGTAAAAAAAAAAGGGACTACAAATTGCAGGTGGGTTATATGGAGTCATTGGAGTAGCAGCGGTACTCATGGGATAAGCTCAAGTCCAATGTACATGGAAGTTTGACGCATTGACAAATTCAAGGTGGTGGAGAATATTCGCCAAGGTGGAGTTTGTTAGAGTTGTGTCGAATATTGTGTATAAAGTAGGTTACAGTTGGACTTGTAGTTGCATTGTGTTTAGATAGGATATGGACTCGTGTCCAAGTAGGACACTTGTATCCTAGGCCTCTCTTATATAGCGAGGGTAGACACACGATGTAACCTATGCCAACATAATAGCACATGCGCGCAAGGGGGAGCCGGCGGCATGTGTCAGCGCCCGGGTGGCCGGTGTGCAGTATTGTGACGGTGTCACGGGGAGGAGCGCCCGTAGTCAAGCCCCGGGGATGTAGCGATATCAGTGAACCTCGTTAACAAATCTCGGTGTCATGCCTCGTGTGATTGCTTGGTCCTCGGATGATCGACGGTATGCCTCGGATTTATTCTAACAAGAACTTATGTTCATTTTGATTAACTCAACGAGTAAACACTTCGTAGACCACACATCAGCTGTCAAATTTCGATGAGCAATTATAGCCATTTAACTAACTCCCAATCCAGAAATTAGTGATAAAGCAAGTTCATGTTACGTATGCTACCATGATGGATGGTCATCATCATTGGTACGTAAACTATTTTCACAAACTCACCTAATATGATGGCCTTCTCTTTAATGCATAATTGACATGAGCTGGAGCAGTCTAGTGATATCGTTCTATTGTTTGATTATTAGTTGAAGCTCCAAGGATACAATCTTAAAGTAAGACTTAACCTGTGGAGGAGACTGGTTTGTTGGATAAGCCTAGAAATCCCAAATACTAGAGCAGCAGGTGCCCCTGGTGTTCCCCTCGCCGGAGTCTCGGGCATGGCGGGCCGTGGCCTGCCGCCGCCGGCCAAGGCAACGGCCAAGGCCCCAGCAGGTCCCGCGGTGATGGAAACACCAGCCACGCAGACTGCAGGCCAGGGTGCCGGACAAGGTCCCGGCGGGCAGACCGATGCGCAGCCTACCGGGCGGGGAGGCACGCAGAATGTCGGGCGCTCGGGTGGCCTCACAGGGGGCCGGGGCGGTGCGCCCTTCGCTGGACGTGGAGGGGTTGGCCGTGGAGGATCCCATGGGGGAGGACGTGCCGGTTACATGATGCAGGATGGCTATGGAGGGGGTGATGGTCACGACTTTCCCAATGGTGGCGCTCGGTTCAATCGCTATGGTCCATGGGGAGATGATGGGTATAACGCCTATGGTGACGGACATCACCGAGGATCTTCTTCTCGCGGTGGTCGTGGCTACGGTTGGAACAACAGCAATGGATCGGGTCGCTTCCACGGGCCTCCGGGAAATTTTGTCGAAGGGGTAGTTGGACCAACTAACCGGCCTCATCGTGGTGCACACCGCGCGTTTAGAGGCGGGAGAGGAGGAGGGCGCCGCCCACCTCCACCGCGTCCTCCTACGGCGCCTTTAGACAATACCGGGAGTATTCAGGTAGAGCCTACTGAGTCGAGCCAGGCTCCTCCTCCCGTGCTCCCACAGGTGGCCGTTGACACAATACGGGCCTTGGCTGCGGTGAGCATTCCGGAGACTGCGGTTGTTGATGATACTTCTGAGAAGGCTACGGATAAACGTAATGGTGAAAAATTGTCTAAGTGGGCCATCAAGAAGAAGAAATTGCCTTGCTACAGATGTGGCGAGCCTGGTCATTTTGTGGCAGAGTGCACTACGGAATTATGTGATTATTGTTGCAGATCTCAGCATCAGTCTAGTAGTTGCCCTCTGCTTGTTGGTCCTAAGCCAGTGTGTACTCTTTATGGTGTGTGCTGCCAGGAGCTTATGTTCTTTGAGTCACCTGACGTGGCACCTTCGACTCAGGTTCATGAGAGCTCTTTCCCAGCAGTCGTTAAGGTTGCTAATGGGAATTTGATAGAGGCATAGATAGTTCAACAATTGCAGGACCTTGTTCCAGGTAATCATCAGTGGGATCTTGTCAAGCTGGAAGATCAGACTTACAAGGTGGATTTTCCCACTAAGGAGGATCAGGCATATATGCTCAAGTGGGGCATGTGTAGGATCCCCAGTACGAGCATTGTCCTTTCTTTTGATGAGTGGAAGGAGAAAGATCCTGTGGGCACACCATTAGAGAAGGTATGGGTTCGTTTCTTTGGTGCACCACGTCGCTTCATTAACAACTTTCTGGTTGCATGGAGTTTGGGCTCTCTTATTGGCAAGACAGAGCAGGTGGATATGCCTTTCACACGGTCTCATGGTGCAGCGAGGTTGCTTGTTAGTGTTGTCAGTGTGGAGTTTGTCCCATACGTGGTCAAGTGGACACATGCTGGAGTTACTTATGCCCTGGAACTTGAAATCGAGGACACGCCGATTTCTCCAGAGGGCGAGGGAGAGGACATCGTGGACATGGATACGTCTGAGGGAGATGGGGCTTCTGGCGGGCAGAGTAAGAAGCCTGAGAGATCACAGCAGGAGATGGCTAAGGGGCCGCCACAGCAGTCGGACGACATAAACAGGTCGGGTTCGCGACAGACTAATTCTTCCACCCCAACCAACTCTCTTCGCTTTGGGTCTTTTGGGATGCATTCGGCGCCGAGTCGCCTTCGGAGTGCTAGGGCGGAGTTGGATGACCCGGTAGAGTCCGAGTTACCGCTGTTACCACCACTCGAGCGACCTCACGAGTTTTCTAGTGGGATGGACGGGACCCTCAGTGCTGAGGGGATTGGACAGAGCGGATGCGGGCAGGAGACCCTCGCTCTGGCGGCGCCGCTGACTTCTTCGGGGCGGGGGTGTAGGCAAGAGGCCTGTACCCCCACCCCGCTCAGGTCGCCCCGGGAGGGGGCGGCTCCCACTCAGGTTCTGGAGGGAGTTACTCTTTCCCTGGAGAGGCCGGCCCCTGCTCAGGTAGAGGAGGGAGCGATTCTCGCTCAGCCTCTGGATGGGACGGCATCGACTCTGGTCCAGGGCGGCGCGCTCGCGAAAGGGGCGCTGGAGATCCCCTGTTCGGTGGAGAGAGCTACGATCGGGACAGCACCTGTGAGTCCGGTGGGGGGTACGGCAAGTGGCCTTACCCCTCACGGGATTTCTCGCGAGGACGTCATCGCCTTTGGTGGGATTCTGGATGCGGTTTCTGTTGGTCGACGGATGAGCTGTCGCATACAGGATCAACCGGATACCGATGATATGCAGCTTCGTTGCGCCATGCGGGCAGCCAAGCTCCATGATCTTCAGACCACCACTGGTATGTCAGTTAACACAATCAATTCTATTTTGAATTTCTCTCTCGAAGCTATTGTTAATAATGCCAATCAGTTGGGGGTCTCCCTGGGTAAGAATGACAGAGAGATAGTTAGATCCGTTAATGATATTTTGGATCTCGAAGTTGACCGCGCTTTAGAGATGATTAGAAATCTAGCGGCAATTCAACCCTTGAATGATTCTGAAGTAGCTTCTTTAGGAGTCAATGTGCTCGATAGCTTATGTGCGGACCTCGAACCTGCTCTCCTGGAGACTGGAGAGGAGGAGGCTTTGTCCTCTCCAAGGACCTCCATGGAAGGCCCGTCCCAGGAGGACGTGGATGGAGAATGTGCTAGGGTGAGCCGGGTGGTAGATCCGATAAAGTCGAAACGCAAATGGAAGCGTAAGATTTATCCCACTTCGGCTGTGCGTAGGAGCGCGCGTATTCGTACAACTAAAAAATTTCATGATGAAATATGAAAGGACTCTTTTGGAACAGCAGAGGTCTTAAAGACTTGGCTAAAAAAAGGTTCTTGGCAGAGGCGTCCATTGATTATAAACTAGATTTCATTGCCCTTTCCGAGACTGGACGGGACAATTTTACAGCACAGGTTCTCAACACCTTGTCAGGAGGAGTGGAGTTTGACTGGCATTGTTTACCACCAAGAGGAAGATCCGGCGGGATTTTATTGGGGGTTAAATGTGATTCTTTGGAAGTGAGGAGCGTGGTTATGGGTGATTTTGCGGTTAAATTTCGGGTTCGGTCAAAGGTCGATGGGTTCGACTGGGCTCTGGTGGCGGTCTATGAAGCGGCACAACCGGAGCTTAAGCTAGAGTTTCTGGCAGATCTGGTCCGTATTTGTGGGAATGAGCAGCTTCCAATTTTGGTGGGAGGTGACTTTAATATTATTCGTAGGCGGGAAGAAAAAAATAATGATAATTATGACGACAGATGGCCGTTTATGTTTAATACTATTATTGAGAGCCTTCGCGAGATTGAGCTTTCTGGTAGGAAATTCACCTGGGCCAATACGCTGCCAGTCCCGACTTGTGAGAAGTTAGACCGGGTTTTGGCGAGTGTTGAATGGGAACAAAAGTTCCCGCTCGTGACAGTTCAAGCGCTCTCCCGTGGAATTTCGGATCACACCCCTTTATTAGTGGATTCGGGAGAGGCAACTCACGTGGGGAATAAATGTCCTTTCTCTTTCAAAACGGCGTGGTTTGAACGAGAAGGGTTTTTAGACCTGATTGCAAGAGAATGGGGGAAAGGTGTAGGAGGGAGAACTAGTATTGACCGATGGCAACAAAAAGTTCGTCACTTGAGACAATTTCTCAGGGGGTGGGCAAAGCATCAAGGGGGAATATATAAGGCTGAAAAGGAAAGGCTGCTTTCACTTATCCAATCCCTCGACATTCAAGCGGAGAACGCCATCTTAGACGCCAGTGAGTTGGAGACTAAAATGGCAGCCGAGTTAAGACTAAAAGAATTGTTACGAGAGGAGGAATTGAAGTGGGCGTTGCGGGCTAAAGTGCGTAAAATCGTCCAAGGGGATGATAACACACAATTCTTTCACATGATTGCGAATGGCAAACATAGAAAGAAGAAAAAAAATCAACTTGAGCAGGATGAAGGTACCATTGTCGGTCAAGAGAGCCTTAGGACTTATATCACTAATTACTATAAACAATTGTTCGGGCATCCTGAGGATAGCTGTGTCTCTCTGGATGAATCGAGGGTACAAGATGTGCCTCAGCTTGTAGAAGAGGAGAATGAGATCTTGACTGCCCCCTTCACGGAAAAAGAGGTGTTCGAAGCCATATCTCAAATGAAAAACAATAAAGCTCCTGGCCCAGATGGTTTCCCGGCGGAGTTTTATAAAAAAGTGCTGGCATATTATCAAGGGAGACTTGCTTCCGATGTTCCAAGACTTTTTCTTGGGTCATCTGCAGGTGTTTCACTTGAATTTTGGTACCATCACACTGCTTCCTAAGAAAACAAAGGTTGTTAGAATTGAGCAATTCAGGCCGATCTGTCTTCTTAATGTAAGCTTCAAAAATTTTACCAAAGTCGAGACTAATAGACTTACTCAAATCGCACATTCAGTGGTGAATCCTTCTCAAACTGCATTCATGCCAGACAGAAACATCCTAGAAGGGGTGGTGGTGCTGCATGAAACGTTGCACGAAATCCATACAAAAAAACTGGATGGGGTGGTTTTCAAAGTCGATTTTGAGAAAGCTTATGATAAGGTGAAATGGCATTTCTTACAACAAGCTCTGCGCATGAAAGGATTTGATAAGGCCTGGAGAGACCAGGTGGAAGCTTTAACGCAAAAAGGGAGTGTTGGAATAAAGGTCAATGATGACATAGGACACTACTTCCAAACGCATAAAGGGTTGCGACAAGGAGACCCGATGTCACCAATCCTATTTAATATTGTCATAGATATGTTGACAATCCTTATAGGGAGGGCCAAGGAAGCTGGACAGGTAGGAGGCCTGGTTCCGCATCTGGTTGATGGGGGTGTATCAATATTGCAATATGCGGATGATACCATCCTTTTCATGGAACATGATCTGGCAAAAGCTAGGAACATGAAGCTGGTATTATGCTTGTTCGAACAATTATCGGGGTTAAAGATTAACTTCCACAAAAGTGAGTTGTTTTGCTTTGGAAGAGCTAAAGAAGAACAACAGGCATACAAAGAATTGTTTGGGTGTGATTTGGGATCTCTGCCCTTCACGTATCTCGGCATACCAATTCATCATCGTAAACTCACAAATAAAGAGTGAAAGAGTATTGAAGATCAATTTGAAAAAAAACTAAGATGCTGGAAGGGCAAGCTTATGTCATACGGAGGACGATTAATTCTGATTAATTCGGTCCTTACAAGTATGCCTATGTTTCTTCTGTCCTTTTTCGAAGTGCCAGTTGGAGTACGGTAGAGATTAGATTTCTATCGATCACGCTTCTTTTGGCAAAGTGATGAGTCCAAAAGAAAATATAGACTTGCGAAATGGGATATCATTTGTCGACCGAAAGACCAAGGAGGTCTGGGTATTGAAAACTTAGAGGTGAAGAAACGTTGCTTACTTAGTAAATGGCTATACAAGCTATCTTGTGACACGAATGTCACATGGGCATAGATTCTACGTAATAAGTACCTTCAGACCAAAACACTATCCCAGGTGACGGTCAGACCGACTGACTCGCCGTTTTGGAAGGGACTGATGCGAGTCAAATCAACCTTCTTTAATCGAGTCAAGTTTCGGCTTGGAGATGGTGCATCCACAAGATTCTGGGAAGATACTTGGCTAGGGGAGACACCTCTGGCAACTCAATACCCATCTCTTTATAATATTGTTCAACGAAGAGAGGCTTACGTTGCAACGGTATTACATTCATCTCCCCTGAATATCCAATTTAGAAGGACATTAGTGGGAAACCGTTGGGAAGCATGGCTCCATCTGGTGAGAAGACTGATGGATGTCCACTTATCTCAACGTCCAGATCGGATACACTGGAAACTAGCTCAGAACGGGGTGTTTTCAGTGAAGTCCATGTATCTAGATGTTATTAACACTAGCGTGGTTCCTAGTTCGAAACATGTGTGGAAGGTAAAAGTTCCTCTAAAAATCAAAGTGTTTATGTGGTTCGTACATAAACGGGTCATCCTAACTAAAGATAATTTGGCAAAAAGGAACTGGACGGGGTCTAAAAGATGTACTTTTTGCGATCAGGATGAATCTATTAGACACCTCTTCTTAGACTGCCCTATGGCCAAGATTTTATGGAGGTCGGTTCAGATAGCCTTCAACATAAATCCCCCGTCATCTATACACACGCTATTTGGAACTTGGTTACGGGGGACTGATGTGGTAACAGCGAAACATATCCGAGTGGGAGTATGTGCTTTACTTTGGGCTATTTGGAACTGCCGAAACGACTTGGTTTTTAACAGAACAACAAACATTCATTTCTTGCAAGTTATCTTCAGGGCCACTACTCTCATCCGTATGTGGTCGCTACTCACTCAGACGGAGGCCAGGGAGCGTTTGGTTATTGCGTCTATCCGCTGGGAGACGGTAGCTCGGGATATCTACAACCGGTTTGGCTGGCGGTCATGTAATAGGATAGGTGTTTAGTTGCTTATCTGTATTTGCCTGCCGGATGTGGCGGTCCTACTTCCCTTTATGTTCGAAGGATGTAACGACTTTGTTGGACCTATTTGAGTTTTTTAATAATATGGCCGTATGCATCAATTTGATGCAGAGGCCGGGGTCAAGCCCCTTTTCTAAAAAAAAAAAAACTAGAGCAGCAGGTTATCAGATTCTCGTGCTAAAAAATGACTCCAAACTATCATCCCCCAACCCCAATTGGGTGATCTGGAACATTGATTTTGAATCAAACCACCTGAAGGAATACACAGGTTGTTCGAACGGAGGGTGGGTATATCCAATACTAGGCAACAGGCATTTGTACGAACACCTACGACTCACCGCATCACGAGTATCATATAAATCACATATGTAGGAATAACATCAGCAGCAAGCAAGCAACGGACAGATCGCACCGATGAAACCAGCGAGAGCGTACCTCTCTTTGCGCCGAGGTCGGAGATGGTGAAGGAGGTGGCGTCCCCGGTGTGGCGGAACTCCTGCAGCTCCTTGAAGTCGAGCCACGGCTTGACCCAGACCTTGGCCTCGTACACCTTCTTCCGGCCGGCCTCGAGCGCCTCGAGCGTGAGGTGGTGCAGCGTGCCGGCCACCGTCTGCTCCTTGGCCTCCACGACCCGCACGAACTCCAGCAGCGCGTTCTGCAGCACCACCAGCACACAACTCGCTTATCAGTACCCCAATCGACCGCGCCAGTTCACCACAGCAGCAAAAATAGCAGACCATCCGAAGAGAAAAGGGAGAAGAGAGGATGAGTAGTCAAATCGCGTCACCTCGCGCTTGTTGTGTTCGTCGACGGCGAAGCGGGCGAGGCCGTCGGTCTCGAGGCTGTTGGCCGCGGCGGGGTTCTCGCTCTTGCCTCCGAGGACGTGGCTGGCCATGGCGAGGGAGGCGGAGCCGACGAGGAAGAGGAGGGCTAGAGCGGCGAGGAGGGCAACGGGAGCGGAGGAGACGGGCCGCGTCGCAGCAACGCGCATGCTCTGCCGGAGGAGTCCTTTGCGGCTTAGCTTTGCTTTTTTGCGGCTTAGCTTTGCTTCGTGATGACTGCGTGTGCGTGTGTGGGGTTTGGATTCTGCACCGGGGAAGGGAGAAGGAACCGAAGTAAGCAACGCACGCAAGGGGCGTGGAGTCGGGGTGTCGTCCGTCGCGTCGGCGGGTCAGTGCGGTTGCTGTTGCGGTTGCGGGACGTGTCGCGACGCGTGGAGGCTAGGCGTGTGATCCACGGATGGACGGTGTCAGCACGTTGCTCAGAGCATCTCCAATAAATGATCCAAAGAGTCTTGCTATACACACGATTTTTTATGGCCGATTCTAAGATGACAGGTCAAATCAGCCATACATGCGCAGGATTGACTTTGCAAGAGCCGCTGGATTGTTTGGTCCTCCGCAAGTCGGCTAGGAGATGTCATCCGCGGAGCAGTTTCGTGGTTCAAATTTTGACGGTCCAAAACCGAAGATGTAAAATTTAGACCGTCAAAAAGTGTGTTTTGGAGCTTCGAAAAAATCTCAACTCCAACAGATGGTTCAAATTGATAGTCAAAAAAGCAACTCCAATAGATGGTCCAAAATGAAGATGTAAACGATATACTACTAGTCTATTCAACATAGTTCAAACATCAAATTCAACATAGTTTCATACATCAACTTCAACTACTACTTATTCAACTCATCGGAGCTACGGAACTGCTCCCAGAACTCCCCTTCGTCGGGTCGTCGCACCCCTCCTCCTCCTCCTCCTCCTTCGAGAAGTCTGCCAAGTCCTCCTCGGAAGAGGACTCGATGGGATCATCGTCGAGGGACCGGCCTCATCCTCCTTCTTCGGCCCCTTCTTCTTCTGCTCCGCCTCACGCTTCCAGTAGTACTCCATCTCGGCCTGGAAGTACTCTGGATGCTCCAGAGCAAACCTCGCCATAGCCTCCTCATCGGTCTCGCCAACACTGACGACAACCGACGGCTTCTTCGTCTTCTTCTTCGTTGTGATCTTCTTCATGTTGATGCCATGCGGCACAAGCATCTTCGCTTCCGCCCGACTCTCGATCTCTGGAAAGTTGAGGTGCGACCGAGGCCTCTCGGCACGCCAAACCGCCACGCCGTAGGCACGCGCGGCCTCGTGGGCGGAGGGGTACATGCCGATCCACCAACGCCTTCTGGCGTCGGAGAACTCCACACCCCAGTTACCGGAGGGCTTCTGCCTCACATCGAAGAAGCCCGACTTGCTCTTCGGCGTCTTCTTCGGCGCCATCGGAGAGCGATGGAGCAGCGTGCGGCCGGGGCGGTGGCGGACAGAGCCGGGCGGGGCGGTGCTGCGGGGCAGCGGTGGCAGGCGGGGCGGAGCCGGTCGGGGCGATCTGCGGGGCGGCGACGGCGTGCAGGGCAGTGGCGGCGGAGCTACGGCGGGCGGCGACGCGGCGTGGAAACAGCGGCGGGCGGCGGGGCCGGATCCGCGGCGGGCGGGTGGCGTGGAAACAGCAGCGGGGGCGGGGAGGTGCCGGATCTGATGCGGGCGGCATGCGGCGGGGCGGCGACGGGGTGTGGAGGCGGCGGGGCGGCAGCGGACGGGCGGGAACGGAAATGAAGTGACGGTTGGGCGTTCGCGGGCGGCGGCTGGTTTTGGACCAGATGCATCTCGTGATGTATATTTGCATCGTGAGGTGCTGCATTTTAAATCACGAGGAGGCCGCGGTCCAATTTTTTTTCATATGAATCATCTGTTGTAGCAGCGTTTTTTGTCCCAGACGATTCAAAAGTTAGTTGTTTTTATTTGGACCATCTATTGGAGATGCTTTTAGGATGTACTAAACGACGAAGGAATTAAAATTGCTTTTGCCTTTTTTCCTGTCAAAATTAAAATTGCTTTTGCTGGTAGGCCGGAGTAGCCGGGCCAGCTTCTTCTCTTTTTGGCAAATTTAACGCCAAATTTTTTCAATACTCCCTTCGTTCATTTTTGTAAATCGTTTCAAACAACTTAAAGTAGCATGTTTTGCATACTGTCTGAAATATCTTCAAGGTCTTATAAAAATGAACAGGGGAAGTAATAATAATAAAAATAATTTTTATTAACGTCAGATTTTCAAATGGTATAAATCTGATGTTAGTTTCTAAGCATAGAAAATGGACCGTGTTACGTATCGGCCGGTGGATCTTTCTAAAAAAATTGTCGCCTCAGTAACCGTTAGTTGCACAACTATTCATCATCCTGTTTTGCACATTGTCTGGAATGTCTTCAAGGTCTTATAAAAATGAACATAGGGAGTAATAATAATAACAATAATTTTTATTAATGTCAGATGTTTAAATGGTATAAATCCGATGTTAGTTTCTAAGCATAGCAAATGGGCCGCGTTACGTATCGGCCGGCGGATCTTTCTAAAAAAATTGTCGCCTCAGTAATGGTCAGTTGCACAACTATTCATCATCCAATGTCGTTTTCATTATTGCAACAAAGGGAGAGTTACAGAAATACTTTGCAATAAAGCTGATGTTGCAGAAATATTTTCTAACATAGTTGATGTTGCAGATTTTTTTTCATCACCTCTCTCTCTCTCAAGAACCCGGGCAGCCCAGTGACTTGCAAGCCCTCTTGCAGGAGGGAGAAAGTCTGCGCAAATAGTTGCAGAGGTTCAGTCGAGTGAACCATGATATCTCGAAGATTCATCCGACGGCGGTGATTGTCGCGTTCCACACGAACATGTGCAATCGGAGGATGCGCACCAAGATGAACGTTCGGCTGCCAAATCAACGAGTTGTACACATTGGCGGATAAGTGTGCTCGTGCCGAGAAAGGGATAAGGCTTCTCGGGGAAGAGGTTGGCGCCAGAATCGATTTAGAGGATGACGCCGACGCCGCCGCCCTCGGAAAGAGAAATAAGAAGCGCAAAGGAAAGGCAGTAATGGCCGTTGAGAGCTCCAGTGATCCAGCGTCGGCAAGAGAGCAAAGGCCGAGACGCCTGATGCGACTTGAAACTACGTCGGTATTTCCTCGAAGAGGAAGGGATTGTGTAGCACAGCTACAGTAGGTATTTCCCTTAGATGTGAAACCAAGGTTATCGAATCAGTAGGATACTCAAGCAACACTATGTAAATGGTACATGCACACAAAGAATAAATACTTGCAACCCAACGCGTAAGAGGGGTTGTCAATCCCTCCTCGGCAAAAAGATAGATTTGTTTGTATAAGATTGGATAAGTAGATCGTGCAAGAACATAAAATAAAATATGCAAATAAAAAGGGCAGCAATTTATTTTTGGATTTTTGGAATAACAGATCCGAAAACAAAAGCGCTGAAAAATAGATCGGAAAGCAATATGATAAAAGATAGACCCGGGGGCCTGATAACCCATAAGTATAAAGGATCAATTGTAGACTCTTTCTATAAGTGAGAGTGCCGAACCCAACGAGGAGCTAAAGGTAGAACAAATATTCTCTCAAGTTCTATCAACCACCGATACAACCCTACGCACGCTTAACGTTTACTTTACCTAGAACAAGTATGAAACTAGAAGTACTTTGTAGGTGTAACATGATAGGTTTGCAAGATAATAAAGAGCACGTGAACAAAACTAGGGGTTGTTTAGATAAAGAAGCAATAAAGTTAGTATAACGATTGTAGAAAAGTAATGGTAGGAGTTGCGAAATTGTCCCTAAGCAATTGACTACATTGCTAGAACGATAGCAAGTTTTATGTGAAAGAGGCCACTGCTAGCATGTCATCCCCGACTTAAAATTCTATGCACTTATGATTGGAACTATTAGCAAGCATCTACAACTACTAACGTTCATTAAGGTAAAACCCAATCATAGCATAAGATATATTGGTCCCCATTCAATCCCATATGCATCAATTTCTATGCTAGGTTGAAGCTTCTGTCACTCTTGCCATCCAATTCAAAGTCCTATCAACATACAACTAACCCCATGGCGTGATCCACGCGCGCGCTCATATGATGGGCACCAAAGGACAGCAACATAGCCACAAGCAAATTAAACCAATCATAGAAATTCACCAATTACCGATAGGACAACGAAAATCTACTCAGACCTCATAGGATGGCAACACATTATTGGATAATAATATGAAGCATAAAGCACCATGTTCAAGTAAAGGGTACAGCGGGTTGTGGGAGAGTGGACCGCTGTAGATAGATGGGGGAAGGTGATGAAGATGTTGGTGAAGATGACGGAGGTGTTGGTGTAGATCGTCGTCACACGATGATGGCCCCGGCGGCGTTCTGGCGCCACCGGGGGAGAGGGGGAGAGAGCCCCCCTTA
This sequence comes from Secale cereale, assembly GCA_902687465.1. Classification (NCBI taxonomy): domain Eukaryota; kingdom Viridiplantae; phylum Streptophyta; class Magnoliopsida; order Poales; family Poaceae; genus Secale; species Secale cereale. The sequence goes on from LR738711.1 coordinate 301,163,441, forward strand.
ATGCCCAGGATGGGACTATACCTCCTACGTGTCGAGGCACGACTTATAGGTATAAGCCCATTCTGGAATGATCTCAAGTTCGGTATCTTTGCACATCTCATGTAAAAATGGGGATGAAAAGGAAAAGAGATAGTTGGCTTACACTCGCCATGTCACACAATTCATTACATAGCCAATCATCATTCAAATAACATCACAACCCATCTACGGGTGAAGATCCAAATGAAAGATACAAAACATACATAAAGCCACAGGTATGAATCGCCCCTAATAGAAACCTCTACTGATCATCGGGATAGTGCACATAGTAACGGCTATGTTCCTCGTCGTACTCCCAGTATAGCTCTGTGCCGTCACCTGAATAGCTCACCATAGTACCTGCATCTGGTGTGGTGTAGAATCTGTGAGCCACAGAGGACTCAGCAATCCCGTTCCCGGGTAACACAACTATCCAAGCCTTGGGTGTGGAACAAGGCTGAAGAAAGAATAAAAGGCTGCAGCTGCACTAGCACTAGCTTACGTAAATAAGAGCGAGAAGAGAAGTGCCTCGGACGATAAAGTGATCACGAAGTGATCCTAACTAAAACACGTCAAACATAACCCCACCGTGTTCACTTTCCGAACCCCTTTCGGAAAATGACCGTCACGGTACTCACGCTGGTAGTGTGTTCTAAACATGGTGTCAAGTTTTCTACAATCGGATATTAACAAATTCCCATCTGCTACATAACCGCGGGCACGGCTTTTGAAAGTTCAAAACCCTGCAGGGGTGTTCCAACTTGGCCCATTACAAGCCCACGATCCGCGGAGTCGCAACTCCAAGGTGGGAAGGCCCGAGTATCCTCGGAATCCCATGCTCAAGATACTCCGACTAAGGTAAGGCTAATCCAGCAAATCCTCCTGGCGTGCCGACACCCTGATAATAGCCGCGCGTATCTAGTCTCAGGCCACGACCGGATGGGCGATTCTACAGGTTTTTACCAGACCTTGAGTTTCCTCGAGGTGGCCCCGCAGACTCCCCAGTTTGGACCAACACTCATGTGGAGCACTGGCCCGGGTTGTTGATTAAGAAGAGGGTTAATTACTCCCTATGCAAGTTTTTAGTTGTTTAGGCAAATAGTACCAATGTTGGGACTTGCTGGAAAAGACTTAGCGCTAAGCGGTTTATCGAGGGGGTCCCATAACCCCAACCGTGTGAGGAACGCAAAATCAAGGAACATAACACCGGTTTATACGGTTCCTAGGGCGGCATGAGTGGAACAAATCACCAAGCAAAAGGCTTAGCCTTCCACCCATTACCAATATATAGATGATTTCATTAAAGAGTTTATATAGTGTGATATCCCAACAAGCTTCAACATGAAGCAAGAATCTTCAATTCTTCTCCTGCAACTAGCAATGCTATACGAGGGGCTGAGTGAAGCCTACGTAGGCAATCAAAGGTTTGCATAGATAGGGTGGTTAGACAGATTCATGGTTACAATAGGAGGCTGACAGACAAACATGGGCATCGAGGCAATAAGCTAAAGAGCGAGACTTGTCAGGGATATTATTAGCAGGTGTAAACCGGCTGGAGTAAACCGGATTGTGATGAAATAGTTATATAATTGTAAAGCTCAGTAGAGATTACGGCCCATGAAGGCTTAGGGCCCATGTGTAGAGTTACGGTTTGTAAACCGTCTTATCATGTAACTTGAGAGACAAGGAAGAAAGAGCAGAGACCGAGGCGGACACAAATATGAGCCGGCCTCGGGACTCTGTAAACCGGACCGGGCGTCGCCTCTATATAAAGGGATGACCCGGCGACGGTTCAAGGACAAGCAACAACCCGTCGAGACGCAGGCAAGCAATCAGCTCCCTGTTCATCGATGCCCAAGCAATACCAAAACTAAACTAGACGTAGGCTTTTACCTTCATCGAAGGGGCCGAACTAGTATAAACCCTCTGTGTCCTTTGTGTGCTTTAACCCCTTCAAGCTAACCCGTGCGATGGTTCCTCAACTAAGTCCGTTAAACCGGACATCTGCCGTGCTAATTCCATGACAAGACTTCTAGCAATAGGCAAAGATAGTAATGATATCTGGGTCAGGTCATCTTGCCTGTCAAGTCGTCGATGGGATCGTAAGAGGGCTCCTCGTTCTCAACCTCGGTAGTAACCTCGTTCTCGTACTCGGTCTCGGCTTCCGGCTCTACTCAACACAAGAACACACGAGGCACGAAATCAAACAAGATGCAATGCGCAAACTACAGGATACATGGCTGATGCACTAAGGAAGCACTGCAGATGCACTTAGGATGCACAGAAAGACAACATAGGAAACACAGAGATACAACACAAGGATCATGACAATATGCATCAAGCAAGATACTTCAAAACATGTTAACAAGATGATATTATGAATCTACATGCAAAACCACATAAGTTTCATGTAGGACTTGCCTAAAACGGAGCAACGGGCTAAAAGATACACCCGAAACAAAAAACAATGCAAAGCTGAAATTAACAGCCACATAGCAACTTCGGAGCAAGAAATATATACTCTACAACACTCACACATCATGACAAGAAGCATGGACATGAAGTTGACATATCCTACAGCAAACAACTCCATTGGAGCATCTCCATAGGAGACATGGATCAATAGCAACAAGCTACAACATTTTGAACATGACAACAAAAACCTGACAGCAGTATTTTATAGCAACTTGGGAGCAAGAGTTAAATATGATACAGCAACCCAAATGAGCATGTGAGAGCATGAATGGATAGCCAACAACATATACAACAAGGAATCGTCAATGGTCACCCCAAAACTAACATGGATTTGCCTAGAACAACAAGCAAACATAGCATCTGGAAATTACAGAATCCAGACTTAGTGAAATTTCACTAAGTGTTAAAACAGCAATATTATCATGGCATGTTTGTGAGCAAATTTAAGTCACCTTAAAGCATAATATGGCAAGTGGTTGGCACCACAGCAAAGAACACATGATGGGGAAACCAAAACATATAAGCATGCAACATGGGGACAACCACATCAATAGCAACGAGCTCCTCAACTAGGCATCTCGTAACAAGTTTAAAAACCTAACAGCCACATACACTTTTGCAAAGGAGATAAACATGGCAATAAGAATTCTATCATGCATCCTATAGCAACCAACATGTAGAGCATCTCATGACGAACATGTGGATATATCATTTGCTTCATTTGGATAAACATGCATCAAGTTATCACATATCAAACATGGCATGAAAACAACTAGTAGCAGCAGTTTATAACAAGTAGCACTCTTCTCATGAAGATTAAGACATCTAGATGGACTCAAACATGCATGACACAATAGAACAAAACATAGTACATGTCACCACGATCATTTTGACATATCATATGCACAAATCGGACACGCACAGTAAAAGATATCCTCATCACAAAAATGCATCAGACAACAAACTAAAAGGACTTAGCAGAAATAACAGAGGTCAACCTCTCGCGGGTCGGGTCTGGTCAATGGAGCGGGCGCGCGGTCAACGGGTCGGTGGAGTGGGTCGGAGCGGTTCCGCGGGTCTGGATCGAACCCGTTAGGGTTTCAGCCCCAGATCGGCTGGATCCAGATCGGGCGGTGGCTCCCTTCAAGGCGGCCGGCAGCGGGAGGACGGGAGGCCGGGGCGGCGACCGGCCGGCGGGAGGCCCCGCGACGAGGGGCCCGACGGCGCCTGGAAGCTGCAAGGGCGGCGGCGGTCGGTGAGAGCCTCGGCTCGGGCGGCGGCGAGCCCTCCTGGCCGGCGGGAGCTTGCACCGGTGACGGCGGACGGCCCTCCGGCCGCCTGCGGGTGGCGGCGTGGCGGTCGCGAGGCCGGAGGCGGCGGGGACGAAGGCTGGCGCGGCGGGGGATCTGGCCTAGATCGGCGGCGCTGCGGGCCGGTGCTGGGCCGGCGGGCCCGTGCGGCGGCGGTGGAAGCACTCTACGACGGCGGTGGAAGCACTGTGTGGCGGCGGTGGAAGCACTGTGCGGCGGCGGTGGAAGCACTAGGGTTTAGACGAGAAAAATGGAGGGGTGGACGTTTTTATAGGCACAAGGAGCTAGGAGAGTCCAAATGAGGAGCGGTTTTCGGCCACGCAATCGGAATTCAAAGGCCGAGATGATGGGAAGGGTTGAGCTGGGTTGGTGGGCTGTTGTGGAGGGGGTCTTGGGCCTCAAAGAGGAGGTACTTTTAGCCCACGAGGATACCCGTTGGAGTACCAAACGGACTCCAAACGCGATGAAACTTGACAGGCGGGTTACACGTATCAAAACAACATCGCACGACAAGTCTCACGCCACTCCGGAAACGTTACACGGCCCAACACGAAAGAAGGACTTGGGGATGCCACGGGCACGTGTGAGAGCGTCGGAACTTGAAACGGACAACGGGAAGAGACTAGTGGGACCGGATGCAAATGACAACACAATGTAATGCAATGCACATGACAACATGACATGGATGAAAATGCACACACGCACACGACAAAACGACGAAACCTGAAAAGACGAAGAACCCGGAATGGAACTGATGAAGCCAAAGTTTATATATTGCCAAAACGGGAAAGTGTTACATCCGGGGCATTACAAACTCTCCTTTACTACGAAAAGATCTCGTCCCGAGATCTAGGACTGGAAGAAGGAAGGGTACTCGGAACGAAGGTGATCTTCTCGTTCCCACGTTGCTTCTCGGTCGGTATGGTGTGACCACTTGACTTTCAAGAACTTGATTGACTTGTTGCGTGTCTTGCGCTCGGTTTCTTCGAGAATAGCAATGGGATGCTCTCGGTAAGACAAGTCTTGTTGAAGATCAATCTCCTCAAACGGAATGGTGCGTTCAGGTGTCTTGAAGCACTTGCGGAGTTGAGACACATGAAACACATCATGAACATTAGCGAAGTTGGAAGGGAGCTCAAGTTGATAGGCTAGATCGCCTCTTTTGCCAAGGATCTTGAAAGGGCCCATGTATCTAGGAGCAAGCTTTCCTTTGATACCGAATCTTTGGGTGCCTTTCATAGGAGAAACACGGAGATAGACATGATCCCCAATGTCGAAGGCCAAATCACGATGCTTGCCGTCATAGTAGCTCTTTTGACGCGACTGAGCGGCCTTGAGATTCTCACATATGACTTTGCACATTTCTTCGGCTTCTGAGATCAAGTCATTACAAAGAAGTTGACGTTCACCAGTCTCGGACCAGTTGAGAGGGGTACGGCACTTTCTGCCATAGAGGATTTCAAATGGAGCTTTGCCAGCACTTGCTTGGAAGCTGTTGTTGTAAGAGAACTCGGCAAATGGAAGGCAATCTTCCCACTTCATGCCAAAAGATATGACACAAGCTCTGAGCATGTCTTCTAGAATCTAATTCACTCTCTCGACTTGACCATTAGTCTGAGGGTGAACTGCAGTGCTCAAACGGATCTTAGTGCCCATGGCAGACTGAAAGGAGTCCCAGAACTTGGAGGTGAACAAACTTCCATGGTCTGAGGAGATAACTTGAGGAATTCCATGTAAGGACACAATTCTGGAAGTGTACAACTCTTCCAGTTGAGCTACATTGATGGATTCTTTGACTGGAAGGAAGTGAGCGACTTTGGTAAGCTTGTCAATGACAACAAAGATAGAATCATTCCCTTCTTGGAATTGGGAAACCCAGTGACGAAATCCATTTCAATGTGGTCGAATTTCCACTCGGGAATAGGAAGAGGTTGGAGAAGACCGACTGGACGTTGATGCTCTGCCTTCACTCTTCTGCAGACATCACATTCATTCACGAATTGGGCAATCTCCCTTTTCATGCGAGTCCACCAGTAAGATTTCTTGAGATCTTGGTACATCTTGGAACTTCCAGGATGAATCGACAGGAGGGAGTCATGTGCTTCGTTCATTATGAGCTTCCTGAGATCACCCTTGGGAACCACAAGTCTGTCCTCAAAGAACAAGGTATCTCTCTCATCAACGCGATAACACTTGTATTTAGGAGTACCCTTTGCAATACCATGTTTCACTTTCTGCACCATAGCATCACTGAGTTGGGCCTCACGGATCTGATCTTCCAAGGTAGGAGCAATTTGAAGATTTGCAAGAAAGCCTTGCGGAACAACTTGGAGGTTGAGCTTCCTGAATGCTTCACAAAGCTCAGGCTGGAACGGCTTGATAATGAGACTGTTGCAATATGCCTTTCTGCTCAAAGCATCTGCAATGACATTGGCCTTGCCAGGTGTGTATTCGATGCTTGGATCATACTCTTGGATCATCTCAACCCAACGAGTCTGGCGAAGGTTCAGGTTCGGCTGTGTGAAGATGTACTTCAAGCTCGTGTGATCGGTGAAGATATCCACTTTTCTGCCCAACAGAAGGTGTATCCACGTAATCAAGCGTGCACCGCAGCTGCTAGCTCGAGATCATGTGTGGGGTAGTTCTTCTCACTTGGCTTCAGCTGACGAGAAGTGTATGCCACAATCTTCTTGTCCTACATTAGCACACCACCAAGTCCTTGAAGAGAAGCATCACAAAATACTTCGTAGGGCTTGGACTCATCTGGAGGGGTAAGAACTGGAGCAAAGATGAGCTTTTCTTTGAGAGTTTTGAATGCCACATCACAATCCGGAGACCAGTTGTACTTGACATTCTTCTGCAGCAAGTTTGAGAGAGGCTTGGCAATCTTGGAGAAGTTCTCAACGAACCTTCCGCAATAGCTTGCAAGACCAAGGAAGCTTCGGAGTTGCTTGACGTTCTGAGGAGGTTCCCAGTTGACAATCGCTTCAACTTTCTCGGGGTTGACCGCAATACCGTCAGCGGAGATGATATGGCCCAGATACAAGACCTTATCGAGCCAGAATTCGCACTTGGAGAACTTGGCATAGAACTTATGTTCACGGAGTCTGTCGAGAACCAGACGGAGGTGCTTTTCGTGATCCTCTTCATTCTTGGAGAATACCAAGATGTCATCCAGATACACAAGCACAAACTCGTTGGTGTAGGGGTTGAAAATGTAGTGCATCATTCTCGAGAAGGTAGGTGGAGCATTAGCGAGGCCAAAGGACATGACTGTATATTCATAGGAGCCGTAGCTCGTTCTGAAGGCAGTCTTGTGGATATCTTCTTCACGAATGCGAATTTGGTGATAACCCATTCGGAGATCGAGCTTTGAGAACACTTTAGCTCCTTTGAGCTGCTCGAACAATTCATTGATGTTGGGGAGCGGATACTTGTTCTTTATTGTCTTCTTGTTCAATGGCCGGTAATCAACGCAAAGGCGCTCCGTGCCATCCTTCTTCTTGACAAATAAGACACCACAACCCCAAGGAGACGTGCTAGGCCTGATCAGGCCCATACGCTCTTGTTCATCAGGCTGTTTCTTCAACTCCTTCAACTCTTCAGGGGAGAGCTTGTACGGACGCCGGCATGCTGGCTCAGTACCAGGCTCGAGTTCAATGACGAATTCAACTTGACGATGCAGAGGCATGCCTGGAAGTTCTTCAGGGAAAACGTCTTCGTATTCGTTTACCACCGGAATTTGAGAGATGGCATTAATCTCGCCCTTGTCATTGAGAGAGAATAGCCTGATTGTGTTATCTCGAGAGGCGAAGATAATCACGTCTTCGTCGGAATGAGTAAGCTTGACTTCCTTATTTGCACAATCAACGAGAGCATCATGCTGAGAAAGCCAATCCATCCCGAGAATAAGGTCAATGTCGGAGTTGCCGAGAACAACCGGTTTAGCCAGAAAGCGGTAATCACCCATGCGAATAGATACATCCGGAGCATACACACTAGAAGTCATTATCCTGCCCGGAGAAACAACTTGCAACTTCTTGGGTAGATTCTTGGTGATAACATTGTGTTTGGATGCAAATGGATATGACATGAAAGAACAAGATGCACCCGAATCAAACAACACTTTTGCAGGAAAAGAGTTAACTGGAAGGTTACCAAGTATCACATTTGAAGAATTCTCTGCTTGAGCTGCATTCATCAGATTCACTCTTGCTGCCTTTGGATTGTGCTTGACAATAGCAGTGCTGACAGGTGGAGGAGGCGGAAGGCGCCTTGGGTTGGGGCACTTGTTAGCATAATGACCCTTATGAGTGCACTTGTTGCAAACCACTTCTGAGAGAGGACGGTGATAAGGAGCACTTGACTTGGAAGCTTGAAAATGGTTCTTTGACTTGTTGCTTGGGTTGGGTGGGTGGGAGAAAGCACGGCCACCAGAGTTCTTGTTGTTGTTGTTGTAGGGAGCTCGGATCACTGGAGGAGGTGGAAGCCAAAACTTATGTTGCTTCGCGACCACTTGAGAAGAAGAGGAGGAGTGAACGACATCTCTGATCCTCTTTTTGGAAGCTTCCATCTTGAGCTAGGCTGCCTCTTGCTTAAGTGCCATGTTATAGAATTTGTCAAACTCATCAGGCTCGAACAAGGTGAGAGCAAGTTGGAGTTCATCCTTCAGACCACCACGGAACTGATAGATCTTGCTCTTGGCATCTGGGATGTCTTGCTTGGCATAGCAGGCAAGGTTCTGGAACTTGACATTATATTGGTAGACAGACATTGAGCCTTGCTTCAGGTTGCGGAATTGCTCACGCATACCCTCGATGACACTTGTTGGAATGTGGTGAGAACAAAAGTCCTTGCAGAAGTCATCCCAGGAGATTACACGCCCTGCTCTGGAGTCTTTGTACTGTTGCCACCAATCAGCTGCTTGGTCCTTGAGTTGGAAGGCTGCAAACTTCACATAGTCCTTGGGCCTGACGTTACTGCACTCGAAATGCTTTTTGATATCTGTTAACCAGTCTTCAGCATCGAGAGGGTCCACGCAGTAACTAAAAGCCTTTGGTTGATTTGCCAAGAACTGGTTGAGCGTAGCAAAATGCTGTTGGTTGAACAAATTGCCTTGGTTCCCATGAGCACCCTGATTTGCTTGATTTGCTTGAATATGCTGCATCATCTGCATAAGCACCTGGGTGTTCTCATTCGTAACTTACATAATGGCTCTCCAGGCCTCAGACGGAGGAGGAGGGGAAGGAGGACGATCAGGAACCTCTACACCCACTGGGTTAGCGTTGGGAACCCTTTTAGGAGCCATCCCGAAAGAGATGACCACTATTAGCTATTTGATTGCAAGAAGATATAAGCTGAAACAACGGCTAGAATTGCAACATAGTCTTCACAAGAATCATTCAAACAAGAGGAACGAATGAAATTCTCAGTTTAATGATAACAACAATCTTCACGAGAAGCCACTTGGGAGACAAAAAGGTAAATACAACAACAAGGTGCAGATAGAACAAATACAAGATAGAAGCTTCGTTCGACATATTCGTGCTGAAAGCTTATGGAACGTGTTACAAAAGGGTTTTGCAATCCCCGGATCAGCGTAGCCAAGGACCCTTTAAGATGCAACTCCCGATCGGAACAACGGCCATAAAACCACTTCACTCAATGTAGAACCCCGAACTCCATATCCTGCATTCGTTGGAAGAATGCCTACGAGCTACTAGATGAACCCACCTATTAATTTCCGAAAGTTTCCAGTTATGCGATCAGGTGTTGGGGATACAGGGGAAGCATCGCGCACTCAACTCTAATCCTACATCCAGCTGTATCCATCCTTCAACACATAACCAGTTATTTCCGGAAACCGTCTACCTCGGACCTTCGAAACGCATCTACTATACAAGCTATGGCAATACTTCCGAACTACCTCCCCAGTACTGGGTGATGTCGAGGTTATCTTGCCACTAACCGCATATGAGAGTTTTCGATGTCGGCCGTCTTAAGTATTCCAGAACTGATGCGATATATTTGTGACGACAACACCTCGGAGCTCAACTCCCCGGGACACTGCCACAACCCCTAAATGACAGGAGGCATCGAGAACAATGTTCTCATCACAAAAACATCGGAACAATCCAAACAATGCTCGCGAGATTCCTAAAAAAAAATTGGTGCAATTTTGAGAGTAGAAGAGGCAAGAGTAATCGTCAGGAGTCCTCACCAGAGTGAAAAGAGATGAGGAGCAAAAGAAATCCTACCCTCCGATATATATATATAGGACTCAAAACATTTTAAGTGTGTGCCTAGACTCAACCGTCAACCATTCTATCAATGAGTGGGGGCTTCTAGGTCGGAGAAGGCAATGAATACTAACTTGCAATGCCCAGGATGGGACTATACCTCCTACGTGTCGAGGCACGACTTAAAGGTATAAGCCCATTCTGGAATGATCTCAAGTTCGGTATCTTTGCACATCTCATGTAAAAATGGGGATGAAAAGGAAAAGAGATAGTTGGCTTACACTTGCCACTTCACACAATTCATTACATAGCCAATCATCATTCAAATAACATCACAACCCATCTACGGGTGAAGATCCAAAAGAAAGATACCAAACATACATAAAGCCACAGGTATGAATCGCCCCTAATAGAAACCTCTACTGATCATCGAGATAGTGCACATAGTAACGGCAACGTTCCTCGTCGTACTCCCAGTATAGCTCTGTGCCGTCACCTGAATAGCTCACCATAGTACCTGCATCTGGTGTGATGTAGAATCTGTGAGCCACAGAGGACTCAGCAATCCCGTTCCCGGGTAACACAACTATCCAAGCCTTGGGTGTGGAACAAGGCTGAAGAAAGAATAAAAGGCTGCAGCTGCACTAGCACTAGCTTACGTAAATAAGAGCGAGAAGAGAAGTGCCTCGAACGATAAAGTGATCACAAAGTGATCCTAACTAAAACACGTCAAACATAACCCCACCGTGTTCACTTTCCGAACCCCTTTCGGAAAATGACCGTCACGGTACTCACGCTGGTAGTGTGTTCTGAACATGGTGTCATGTTTTCTACAACCGGATATTAACAAATTCCCATCTGCCACATAACCGCGGGCACGGCTTTCGAAAGTTCAAAACCCTGCAGGGGTGTTCCAACTTGGCCCATTACAAGCCCATGATCCGCGGAGTCGCAACTCCAAGGTGGGAAGACCCGAGTATCCTCGGAATCCCGTGCTCGAGATACTCCGACTAAGGTAAGGCTAATCCAGCAAATCCTCCCGGCGTGCCGACACCCTGATAATAGCCGCGCGTATCTAGTCTCAGGCCACGACCGGATGGGCGATTCTACAGGTTTTTACCAGACCTTGAGTTTCCTCGAGGTGGCCCCGCATTCTCCCAGTTTGGACCAACACTCATGTGGAGCACTGGCCCGGGTTGTTGATTAAGAAGAGGGTTAATTACTCCCTATGCAAGTTTTTAGTTGTTTAGGCAAATAGTACCAATGTTGGGACTTGCTGGAAAAGACTTAGCGCTAAGCGGTTTATCGAGGGGGTCCCATAACCCCAACCGTGTGAGGAACGCAAAATCAAGGAACATAACACCGGTTTATACGGTTCCTAGGGCGGCATGAGTGGAACAAATCACCAAGCAAAAGGCTTAGCCTTCCACCCATTACCAATATATAGATGATTTCATTAAAGAGTTTATATAGTGTGATATCCCAACAAGCTTCAACATGAAGCAAGAATCTTCAATTCTTCTCCTGCAACTAGCAATGCTATAAGAGGGGCTGAGCGAAGCCTACGTAGCCAATCAAAGGTTTGAATAGGTAGGGTGGTTAGACAGATTCATGGTCACAATAGGAGGCTGACAGACAAACATGGGCATCGAGGCAATAAGCTAAAGAGCGAGACTTGTCAGGGATATTATTAGCAGGTGTAAACCGGATGGAGTAAACCGGATTGTGATGAAATAGTTATATAATTGTAAAGCTTAGTAGAGATTACGGCCCATGAAGGCTTAGGGCCCATGTGTAGAGTTACGGTTTGTAAACCGTCTTATCATGTAACTTGAGAGACAAGGAAGAAAGAGCAGAGACCGAGGCGGACACAAATATGAGCCGGCCTCGGGACTCTGTAAACCGGACCGGGCGTCGCCTCTATATAAAGGGACGACTCGACGACGGTTCAAGGACAAGCAACAACCCGTCGAGACGCAGGCAAGCAATCAGCTCCCTGTTCATCGATGCCCAAGCAATACCAAAACTAAACTAGACGTAGGCTTTTACCTTCATCGAAGGGGCCGAACTAGTATAAACCCTCTGTGTCCTTTGTGTGCTTTAACCCCTTCAAGCTAACCCGTGCGATGGTTCCTCAACTAAGTCCGTTAAACCGGACATCTGCCGTGCTAATTCCACGACAAGACTTCAAGCAATAGGCAAAGATAGTAATGATATCTGGGTCAGGTCATCTTGCCTGTCGAGTCGTCGATGGGATCGTAAGAGGGCTCCTCGTTCTCAACCTCGGTAGTAACCTCGTTCTCGTACTCGGTCTCGCCTTCCGGCTCTACTCAACACAAGAACACACGAGGCACAAAATCAAACAAGATGCAATGCGCAAACTACAGGATGCATGGCTGATGCACTATGGAAGCACTGCAGATGCACTTAGGATGCACAGAAAGACAACATAGGAAACACAAAGATACAACACAAGGAACATGACAATATGCATCAAGCAAGATACTTTAAAACATGTTAACAAGATGATATTATGAATCTACATGCAAAACCACACAAGTTTCATGTAGGACTTGCCTAAAACGGAGCAACGGGCTAAAAGATACACCCGAAACAAGAAACAATGCAAAGCTGAAATTAACAGCCACATAGCAACTTCGGAGCAAGAAATATATACTCTACATCACTCAAACATCATGACAAGAAGCATGGACATGAAGTAGACATATCCTACAGCAAACAACTCCATTGGAGCATCTCCATAGGTGGCATGGATCAATAGCAACAAGCTACAACATTTTGAACATGACAACAAAAACCTGACAGCAGTATTTTATAGCAACTTGGGAGCAAGAGTTAAATATGCTACAGCAACCCAAATGAGCATGTGAGAGCATGAATGGATAGCCAACAACATATACAACAAGGAATCGTCAATGGTCACCCCAAAACTAACATGGATTTGCCTAGAACAACAAGCAAACATAGCATCTGGAAATTACAGAATCCAGACTTAGTGAAATTTCACTAAGTGTTAAAACAGCAATATTATCATGGCATGTTTGTGAGCAAGTTTAAGTCACCTTAAAGCATAACATGGCAAGTGGTTGGCACCACAGCAAAGAACACATGATGGGGAAACCAAAACATATAAGCATGCAACATGGGGACAACCACATCAATAGCAACGAGCTCCTCAACTGGGCATCTCGTAACAAGTTTAAAAACCTAACAGCCACATACACATTTTCAAAGGAGATAAACATGGCAATAAGAATTTTATCATGCATCCTATAGCAACCAACATGTAGAGCATCTCATGACGAACATGTGGACATATCATTTGCTTCATTTGGATAAACATGCGTCAAGTTATCACATATCAAACATGGCATGAAAACAACTAGTAGCAGTAGTTTATAACAAGTAGCACTCTTCTCATTAAGATTAAGACATCTAGATGGACTCAAACATGCATGACACAATAAAACAAAACATAGTACATGTCACCACGATCATTTTGACATATCATATGCACAAATAGGACAAGCACAGTAAAAGATATCATCATCACAAAAATGCATCAGACAACAAACTAAAAGGACTTAGCAGAAATAACAGAGGTCAACCTCTCACGGGTCGGGTCTGGTCAACAGAGCGGGCGCGCGGTCAACGGTCGGTGGAGCGGTCGGAGCGGTTCCGCGGGTCTGGATCGAACCCGTTAGGGTTTCAGCCCCAGATCGGCTGGATCCAGATCGGGCGGCGGCTCCCTTCGAGGCGGCCAGTGGCGGGAGGACGGGAGGCCGGGGTGGCGATCGGCCGGCGGGAGGCCCGGCGGCGCCTGGAAGCTGCAAGGGCGGCGGCGGTCGGTGAGAGCCTCGGCTCGGGCGGCGGCGAGCCCTCCTGGCCGGCGGGAGCTTGCACCGGCGGCGGCGGATGGCCCTCCGGCCGCCTGCGGGTGGCGGCGGGGACGAAGGCTGGCGCGGCGGGGGATCTGGCCCAGATCGGTGGTGCTGCGGGCCGGCGCCGGGCCTGTGGGCCCGCGCGGCGGCGGTGGAAGCATTGTGCGGCGGCGGTGGAAGCACTAGGGTTTGGACGAGAAAAATGGAGGGGTGGACGTTTTTATTGGCACAAGGAGCTAGGAGAGTCCAAATGAGGAGCGGTTTTCGGCCACGCGATCAGAATTCAAAGGCCGAGATGATGGGAAGGGTTGAGCTGGGTTGGTGGGCTGTTGTGGAGGGGGTCTTGGGCCTCAAAGAGGAGGTACTTTTAGCCCACGAGATACCCGTTGGAGTACCAAACTGACTCCAAACGCAACGAAACTTGACAGGCGGGTTACACGTATCAAAACAACATCGCATGACAAGTCTCACGCCACTCCGGAAACGTTACACGGCCCAACACGAAAGAAGGACTCGGGGATGCCACGGGCACTTGTGAGAGCGTCGGAACTCGAAACAGACAACGGGAAGAGACTAGTGGGACCGGATGCAAATGACAACACAATGCAATGCAATGCACATGACAACATGACATGGATGAAAATGCACACACGCACACGACAAAACGACGAAACCCGAAAAGACGAAGAACCCGGAATGGAACTGATGAAGCCAAAGTTTATATATTGCCAAAAGGGGAAAGTGTTACATACGGGGCATTACACCCCCTCCTTCATCTTCCTTGACCTTCCCCCTAGATGGGAGAAGGGTTTCCCCTCTGGCTCATGGCCTTCATGGCAGCAGAGGGGCGAGAGCCCCTTCGAGATTGGATCTATCTCTCTGTTTCCTTCTGTTTCTACGCTCCCAGATTCTGGCCTTTCACCGTTTCTTAAATTCTCGGAGATCCGTAACTCCGATTGGGCTGAAATTTTAACAAATTTTTTATCTAGATATTGGCTTTCTTGTGGTGAAAGAAGGCAACCAACCGCCTTACGGGTGGCCACAAGGGTCCAGGGCGCGCCCTACCCCCTGGGATGTGCCCCCCTACCTTGTGGCCCCCTCGAGCATCGTCTCACGTTGATTCCTCTTCCCAGAAATCATATATATTCCAAAAAAAATCTCTGTAAGTTTTTATCCCGTTTGGACTCCGTTTGATATGGATTTTCCGTGAAACAGAAAACATGCAACAAACGGGAACTGGTACTAGGCACTCGATCAATATGTTAGTCCCAAAAACAGTATAGAAAGTTGCGAAAAGTATGTAAAAGTTGTAGAATATTGGCATGAAACAATAAAAAAATATAGATACGACGGAGACGTATCAGCATCCCCAAGCTTAATTCCTGCTCGTCCTTTAGTAGGTAAATGATAAAAATAATATTTTTTGATGTGGAATGCTACCTAGCATAATCTTGATCATGTAATCTAATCATGGCATGAATATTAAGACACGAGTGATTCAAAGCAATAGTCTATCACTTGACATAAAATAATTTAATACTCGGGCATGCCAACAAACAATAATGTTTTGCAAAATATCAATGCTAAAGATTGTTATCCCTACAAAATCATATAGTCTTTTGTGCTCTCTTTTCTTAACACAAGGTACCCCTCATGCCATCCCGTTGTGAGCCAAGCAATTGTTTTCATACTTTACATTTTCAAACTTTTTCAACTCTTCACGCAATTGTGGGGACCCCGACTTAAGAGTCGAGATCACCAAATGCACGTGTTCAATGATCCCAGAGATCAATGCTCACTGAACACACAGAAGCTGAATAACAAGAGTCTTACATCCATACATACCGTCTTACACAAATTATGACCATTATGGCCAAGTCTTACATAGATAAAGCCTCAAGGGCTGAATAGCAAATAAACTGGAATAGCGGAAGTCTTCGTAGATAAGTAGAACCCATGCCATCTGCCTTAACCCTACAGGCATTCTGACTGGGAAAGCGTCCTAGTTCGCACGTTCGTCTCCATAGAATTCTTCTTCAAATTGCTGCTCTTACATGCCTGGCCAATTAAATAACCAGTGGCAAGACAATGAGTACTTTGAATGTACTTTGGAGGTGCAAGGGAGCCTGAGGAAGCTGTGGTAAAAGGTTGGGCTCAAGGAGAATAAGGAAAGGGGTGAAAGTGGTAATTTTGGAAAATCACCAGAAGGTGTTTGATGTGGTTTTGAGCAACCAAATGATTTCCACTAGACATGTGACGGATTAAATGGTATATAGAAATAGGGTCTTCCACCAAGTTTGGGCTCATTTGAAGAAACTTGCCAATGTAACTTTGGTGAACCCTAGAAATCAACAGAAATGGTTTCACCAAGTTTGAGTTAAGCAAATCATCCCTCCTTGATGCACCACCTGGTGTAGTGTCATCATTTGGGGTTGTGATCATGCCCACAAAGTTTGAAGTCCCAAGTAAAAAGTTGGTAATGTAAAGTTGTTCAAACTTGAATTTGAACAGAAATGGTTTTGGGGTACTCTGATCAAGTTACCCTTCTCCAAAACTTGTGCCACTTGGTCTATATGCATTATTAGACCATTTTAGCATGTGTACCAAGTTTGAGAGCATTTGGACAAGTTTGGCAATGTAAAGTTGCTCAAACTTCAAAAATGGACATAATGGTTTTGAGGGGTTTTGATGATGGTTTCTTGCTTCCCAAGGCATGGGGATTGGCAAGATCATCAAATATGTCATATGTGACCTGATAGAATTTTCCTGGAATTTTAGAGAATATTTCCTTTGCAAATATTTCAAAAGCTTGAAATATCCAGAAAGGGTTTCTGAGGGATTTGTCCAATATTTTGAACATGACCAAGTGTTGAAACTCCTATATATGGACAATATATGTCCTAAGAGTCTCCCTGAATTTTGGCAAATATTTTTGAAATAGCTAAATAATTTTTCCCTAATAAAGACCATTTCTGGCCTTAAGAAAAAGCTTTTAAATAAAATAGGAAAATAACTTTTAAAATTATATTTTTGTGGTTTATGGGAGTCCTATATCTACTATGTTTCAAATATACTCTTTGAAATATTTTTCTCACCCTAAATCAAGCACTTGAAGTGCAAATCTCAATTCAGGGGTTTTTGGAAAAACTAATTTTTGAAAATACTCTTTGGCCAAATTTATTTTGTAAGAAAATACTATACTGCTATATACACTTGGTATGATCATTGGGCAGAAGTTTGGGGGTAAGGAGATGAAATATACAAGAGGGAGTAGTTGACTTTAAAGAGCACTTAAAAATCACACAGAGAAAAACTTAATTCCAAATAAAAGCCAAATGATGCCAAAAAAAATGTTTGTCCAAATTTTCATGCTTTATTAATGCAAATGACATGTTACAAAATGCAGTGTGTGACAACAATACATGAGCGTGAGCCATGGACATAGCACTATGAGTGGAACATAAGGTGGTGATAGATAAAAGAAGGGAGAAAGTCTCACAATCAACGGACTATGGAAATGTCCATCAATTGATATCAATGTCAGTGAGTAGGGATTGCCATGTAACGGATGCACTAGAGCTATAAGTGTATGAAAGCTCAAAAGAAAACTAGTGGGTGTGCATCTAACTTGCTTGCTCATGAAGACCTAGGGCATTTGAGGAAGCCCGTTGTTGGAATATACAAGCCAAGTTCTATAATGAAAATCTCCCACTAGTATATGAAAGTGACAATATAGGAGACTCTATATGAAGAATATGGTGCTACTCTGAAGCACAAGTGTGGTAAAAGGATAGTAACATTGCCCCTTCTCTCTTTTTCTCTCATTTTTTTACTTTCTCTTTTTTGGTGGGCTTATTTGGCCCCTTTTTTATTTAGGCTTCAATGGCCTCTTTTTTATTTCCTCACATGGGGCAATGCTCTAATAATGATGATCATCACAATTTTATTTACTTACAACTCGATACTATAACAAAAACATGACTCTATATGAATGCCTCCGGTAGTGTACCGGGATGTGCAATGATCTAGCATATCAATGACACCAAAAAACGGACAAGCCATGAAAACATCATGCTAGCTGTCTTACGATCATGCAAAGCAATATGACAATGATGATGTGTGTCATAACAAACGGAACGGTGGAGTTACATGGAAATATATCTCGGAATGGCTATGGAAATGCCATAATAGGTAGGTATGGTGGTTGTTTTGAGGAAGGGTATAAGGTGGTTTGATGCACCGGCGAAAGTTGCGCGGTACTAGAGTGGCTAGCAAGGTGGAAGGGTGAGAGTGCGTATTATCCATGGACTCAACATTAGTCATAAAGAACTCACATACTTATTGCACAAAATCTATTAGCTCTCGAAACAAAATACTACGACGCATGCTCCTAGGGGGGAGGTTGGTAGGAGTTAACCATCGTGCGCTCCCGACCTTCACGCAAAGATAAACAATCAAAATACAATGTGCGCCAATTTGGTTACATAGTTAGGAGACCATACGTGCATGCTTCGGGACTCACAAACCTTAACACCAATCTCTACGCCTAATGTCTCGGTTGGTAGTCTCTGTGGTTAATTTTCGTCCCACCTATCATGTTTTTTTCGTCCCTCCTCCCACCTCACTGTTAGCCCTGTCAAACAAAAACACCATGTTGCGATGCCCCCATGCAGTCCAGGGCCGCACCTCCCGTCGGACCCATCTACAAGCGAAGGAAAAAAATCTACAAAAATTAACCAACGAAAAAAAACCTACGAGAATTAACCAGCAAAAAAAACCTAAACCAATCGCACGCATGACTCTCCTGCCCTCCACTCGCACGCCCGACTACGCCCGACTCACTACCCTCGTTCACGGTCGCCCTCCATCGCTTCGCCGCCGCCGCTCCATCCCTTTGCTGCCGCCCTCGCACATCAAATCCGTCACCGATCCGTTTAGAACCCACCACCGATCATGTTCTGGATTGAGGCGGCGATCCCCTTCTGGAGCCGCACGTCGTTTCTCCGGATTGCTGTCACCGCCGTCTGGATGACCGCCCCTGTCTGGATCACCGCTGCCGTGGCCGCTGTCACACAGAAGACGTCGCCGGGATCACGTCCAGGTACGGGACCGCCGTCGCCGACGTGTGCCACAGGTACACGTCTCTTCATCAATCCCCTCTCCGAATCGCCTCCTCCACCGTTTCTCCAGATCGCCGTCTCCATTGTTCCTCTGGATTGCTGCCACCGCCGTCTGGATCATTACCCCGTCTGGATCGCCGCTGCCACGACCGTTGTCACACATAAGACGCCGCCGTGATCGCGTCCATGTACGGGACCGCCACCGCCGACGTGTGCTGCAGGGACATCGAAGCAAGACCGTAGTGCGGCTTGTCCATTGCGCCCTCGAGCGAGTGTGGTGGAGACAAACTGAGGGGCACGGCCAACGGTGGGCTACTCTGTCATGCCGCTCTTCCTCTCCCCATGTGTGTGCATCTTCCTCAGTTTCTAACACATTTGCCGCCATGGATGGGCCTCGTTGGTTTGCATCACCATTTTTGATGGATTCGTGTTCGCAGGCGCCCACGGGTTAGTGTTGTAGCTATAGAGGATGAGGCAATTGGAGATGACGAGGATTCTGCAACGGCTGGCAAGCGTGTGCCCTCTCGGCCTTGGGGCGAAGCAGGTTTGGTGTCCGTCTCAAATCCCACCCTCCCTCGTGTTGTTGGTATGATTCCATGGATAGTCATTGATTTGTGCTTTCTCTGTGTGTCTCTGTGACGTCCAACTTCAAGGAAGACTCCGCCCTTTGTGGGTGCACCTATGCCCTCTGTTAATTCTTGAGCTTGCGTTGTTTTTCCCTTGAAGAGGAAAGGGTGATGCAGCACAGTAGCGTAAGTATTTCCCTCAGTTTTTGAGAACCAAGGTATCAATCTAGTAGGAGACTACACGCAAGTCCCTCGTACCTACACAAACAAATAAGAACATTGCAACCAACACGATAAAGGGGTTGTCAATCCCTTCTGCCACTTGCAAAAGTGAGATCTGGTAGAGATAATAAGATAAATATTTTTGGTATTTTGTTTTATAGATTGAAAGTAAAGATTGCAAAATAAAAGTAAAGTAAAGATAAATAGTTGATGGAAGATTTATATGATAAAAGATAGACCCGGGGCCATAGGTTTCACTAGTGGCTTCTCTCAAGATAGCTGATTTCTACGGTGGGTGAACACGTTATTGTCGAGCAATTGATAGAAAAGCGAATAGTTATGAGAATATCTAGGCATGATCATTGTATATAGGCATCACATCCGTGACAAGTAGACCGAAAAGATTCTGCATCTACTACTATTACTCCAGACATCGACCGGTATCCAGCATGCATGTAGAGTATTAAGTTCATAAGAACATAGTAACGCTTTAAGCAAGATGACATGTTGTAGAGGGATAAACTCATGCAATATGATATAAACCCCATACTTTTATCCTCGATGGCAACAATACAATACGTGCCTTGCTGCCCCTGCTGTCACTGGGAAAGGACACCGCAAGATTGAACCCAAAGCTAAGAACTTCTCCCATTGCAAGAAAGATCAATCTAGTAGGCCAAACCAAACTGATAATTCAAAGAGACATGCAAAGATATTTAAATCATGCCTAAAAGATTCCAGAAAAGAATCAAATATTGTTCATAGATAATCTTGATCATAATCCCACAATTCATAGGATCTCGACAAACACACCGCAAAAAGAATTACATCGAATAGATCTCCAAGAAGATCGAGGAGAACTTTGTATCGAGATCCAAAGAGAGAGAATAAGCCATCAAGCTAATAACTATGGACCCAAAGGTCTGTGGTAAACTACTCACAACTCATCGCAGAGGCTATGGTGTTAATGCAGAAGCCCTCCGTGATCGATTCCCCTCCGGTGGAGCTCCGAAACAGGCCCCAAGATGGGATCTCACGGGTATAGAAGGTTACAGTGGTGGAATTAGGGTTTCGTGGTGCTCTCGGATGTTTTCAGGGTACATGGATATATATAGGAGGAAGAGGCACGTCGGTGGAGAAATGGGTGGTCCACAAGGGTGGGGGGCGCGCCTACCCCCCTGGGCGCGCCCTCCCCCTCATGGCCGCCTCGTTTCTTCCCTAACGTGTACTCCAAGTCTTCTGTGTTGCATTTGTTCCAAAAACGATCCTCCCGAAGGTTTCATTCCATTTGGACTCCGTTTGATATTCCTTTTTCGCGAACCACTGAAATAAGCAAAAAAAACATCAATTTGCACTGGGCCTTGGGTTAGTAGGTTAGTCCCCAAAATAATATAAAAGTGTATAATAAAGCCCATTAAACATCCAAAACAGATAACATGATAACATGGAACAATAAAAAATTATAGATACGTTGGAGACGTATCAAGCATCCCCAAGCTTAATTCCTGCTCGTCCTTGAGTAGGTAAACGATAAAAACAGAATTTTTGATGTGGAATGCTACCCAACATATTTCTCAATGTAATTTTCTTTATTGTGGCATGAATGTTCAGATCCGAAAGATTCAAGACAAAAGTTTAATATTGACATAAGAGTAATAATACTTCAAGCATACTAACAAAGCAATTATCTCTTCTCAAAATAACATGGCCAAAGAAAGTTTATACCTACAAAATCATATAGTTTGGCTATGCTCCATCTTCGTCACACAAAATACTCAAATCATGCACAACCCCGGTTTCAGCCAAGCAATTGTTTCATACTTAAATTTTTTCAAACTTTTTCAACTTTCACGCAATACATGAGCGTGAGCCATGGATATAACACTATATGTGGAATAGAGTGGTGGCTGTGGAGAAGACAAAAAGGAGGAAGATGGTCTCACATCATCTAGGCGTATCAATGGGCTATGGAGATGCCCATCAATAGATATCAATGTGAGTGAGTATGGATTGCCATGCAACGGATGCACTAGAGCAATAAATGTATGAAAGCTCCATCAAAATAAACTATGTGGGTGTGCATCCAACTTGCTTGCTCACAAAGACCTAGGGCATTTGGGGAAGCCCATCGTTGGAATATACAAGCCAAGTTCTATAATGAAAATTCCCACTAGTATATGAAAGTGACAAAACAAGAGACTCTCTATCATGAAGACCATGGTGCTACTTTGAAGCACAAGTGTGGAAAAAAGATAGTAGCATTGTCCCTTTTTTCTTCTTTTTTTCTTTGGCCTTTCCTTCCCTTTTTTTATTTGGGACAATGCTCTAATAATGATGATCATCACACTTCTATTTATTTACAACTCATAGATTACAACTCGATACTAGAACAAAGTATGACTCTATATGGATGCCTCCGGCGGTGTACCGGGATGTGCAATGAATCAAGAGTGACATGTATGAAAAATTATGCATGGTGGCCTTGCCACAAATACGATGTCAACTACATGATCATGCATGGCAATATGACAATGATGAAGTGTGTCATAGTAAACGGAATGGTGGAAAGTTGCATGGCAATATATCTCGGAATGGTGGAAAGTTGCATGTCAATATATCTCGGAATGGCTATGGAAATGCCATAATAGGTAGGTATGGTGGCTGTTTTGAGGAAGGTATATGGTGGGTGTATGGTACCGGCGAAAGTTGCGTGGTACAAGAGAGGCTAGCAATGGTGGAAGGGTGAGAGTGCGTATAATACATGGACTCAACATTAGTCATACAGAGCTCACATACTTATTGCAAAAATCTACAAGTCATCAAAACAAAGTACTACACGCATGCTCCTACGGGAAGGGTTGGTAGGAGTTAACCATCGCGCGATCCCGACCTCCACACAAAGGATGACACTCAATGAAATACCTCATGCTTCAAATTTGTCACACAACGGTTACCATACGTGCATGCTACAGGATTTGCAAACCTCAACAGAAGTATTTCTCAAATTCACAACTACTCTATTAGCATGATTCTAATATCATCATCCTCATATCTCAAAACAATCATCAAGTATCAAACTTCTCATAATATTCAATGCACTTTATATGAAAGTTTTTATTATACCCATCTTGGATGCCTATCATATTAGGACTAATTTTATAACCAAAGCAAATCACCATGCTGTTCTGAAGAACTCTCAAAATAATATAAGTGAAGCATGAGAGATCAATAATTTCTATAAAATAAA
Source organism: Secale cereale (assembly GCA_902687465.1). Classification (NCBI taxonomy): domain Eukaryota; kingdom Viridiplantae; phylum Streptophyta; class Magnoliopsida; order Poales; family Poaceae; genus Secale; species Secale cereale. The sequence continues at coordinate 301,186,540 of LR738711.1, forward strand.
ACCACCACCGTGCTCTAAAAAGATATTAGTGAAGCACTAGAGCAAAACTATCTGGCTTACAAGATATAAGTGAAGCACATAGAGTATTCTAATAAATTCCGATTGATGTGTATCTCTCTCAAAAGGTGTGTACAACAAGGATGATTGCGGTAAACTAAAAAGAAAAAACTCAAGTCATACATGACGCTCCAAGCAAAACACATATCATGTGGTGAATAAAAATATAGTCTCAAGTAAAGTTACCGGTAGACGAAGACGAAAGAGGGGATGCCTTCTCGGGGCATCCCCAAGCTTAGGCTTTTGGTTGTCCTTGAATTTTACCTTGGGGTGCCTTGGGCATCCCCAAGCTTAGGCTCTTGCCACTCTTTGTTCCGTATTCCATCAAATCCTTACCCAAAAACTTGAAAACTTCACAACACAAAACTTAGCAAAAATCTCGTGAGCTCCGTTAGTATAAGAAAACAAACCACCACTGTAAGGTACTGTAATGAACTCATTCTTTATTTATATTGGTGTGAAATCTATCGTATTCCAACTTCTCTATTGTTCATACCCCCCGATACTGCTCATAGATTCATCAAAATAAGCAAACAACACACGAAAAATAGAATCTGTCAAAAACAGAATAGTGTGTAGAAATCTATAACTTTCGAATACTTCTGTAACTCTATTTTTTTGAAATAAATTGGTGGACGTGAGGAATTTGAATATTAATCATCTGCAAAAAGAATCAACTTAAAAGCACTCTCCAGTTAAAAAATGGCAGCAAATCTCGTGAGCGCAAAAGTTTCTATTTTTTTACAGCAAGATCGCAAAGACTTCACCCAAGTCTTCCCAAAGGTTCCACTTGGCACAAACACTAATTAAAACAAAAAACCACATCTAACCAGAAGCTAGGTGAATTATTTATTACTAAGCAGGAACAAAAAGCAAGGAACAAAAATAAAATTGGGTTGCCTCCCAACAAGCTCTTTCTTTATAGCCATTAAGATAGGCTTGAGAATTCAATGATGCTCACATAAAAGACAAGACTTGAAGCACAAAAAGAACATCATATAACATGTGAAAATCACATATAAGTCTAACATACTTCCTATGCATAGGAATTTTATAGGAAAACAAATTAGCAACACAAGCAAGATCTAACATATGCAAGGAAGAAGAAAGAAACAAGATCAATCTCAACATGAAGAGAGGTAATCTAGTAACATGAAGATTTCTACAACCATATTTTCCTCTCTCATAATAATTGCATGTAGGATCATAAGCAAATTCGACAATATAGCTATCACAAAACATATTCTCAACACGATCCATATGCATATGAAGTTGACACTCTTCCAAAATAGTGGCATCAACATTAACTAAAGTCATGACCTCTCCAAACCCACTTTTATCAAAAAAAATCATAAGATTGACCATTCTACAAATATGTGGGATCTAAAGTTGACACTCTTCCAAACCCACTTTCAATATTATTGCAAACACTATTTTAAATCTCATATTCATCATGGGGCTTAAATAAAATTTCAAGATCATAATCAGAATCACCCCAATCATGATCATTGCAACAAATAGTAGTCATAGCAAAACTAGCATCCCCAAGCTTGAGGTTTTGCATATCATTAACACAATTGACATTAAGAGAATTTATAATAACATCATTGCAATCATGCATTTCATCGAAGGATCTATCAAGTATGGGTGCAATAGCAACGGTCTCATGTTTAACATAAGGAACTATAGCAAATTCATCTTCATTAATATTGGCATCATGGCCATAAGAATAGCAAGCGTCATGTTCATCAAGGGATATTTCAATCAAATCATGGGAATCATAATTATCTATAGATTCATGCATATCATTATTTTCTTTCAAATAAGCGGTCATTCTTTCAATAAATTCTTTGACATAGACATTATGAGCATAGTTTTCAAAGCAATATTTAAGTATGTCAAAATTTTCAGATTCGTAGACAGTAATATCATACTTTTCAATCAAAGAAGCAACTCATAAGTACCCTTAAAAGCAACAAATTCTTCAGTTTGTTCGATATCGTAGTAACTATAAACACCCTTTGCATAAGAAGATAAGATTTCATTATCATTAAACTCAGATAGGTAGGGGAGGTGTTTTTTAGGGTGCTTAGAGCAACAAGCAAAATCATAAATTTCACAAAGATTCCAAGCATAACACAGCAATCTGTTTATTTGATCCACAAGAGTCTCCCTTTTTCAGACAAACGGTGACGCACAAAATGAGCATGCTCATCTAAAGATTTCACATCAACTAGGCTAGTTGGGGTTTCAGCACGAGCGCATAAGGATCGAAGATGATCCAAGTAGAACACTTTAAGTGGATCCATATCAAGAGATTTTTAACAAGCAAAGATGCAAGCAAATAGACGGCACATGGCAACACAAGCAAACAAAAAGGCGAACGGAAAAAGGCAAAGGTGAAGTGGGGGAGAGGAAAACGAGAGGCAAATGGCAAATAATGTAATGCGACGGATAAGAGTTTGTGATGGGTACTTGGTGTATGACTTTTGCGTAGATCTTCGAGGCAACGGCGCTAGAAATCCTTCTTGCTACTTCTTGAGCTTGTGTTGTTTTTCCCTTGAAGAGGAAAGCGTGATGTAGCAGTATTTCCCTCAGTTTTTGAGAACCAAGGTATCAATCCAGTAGGAGACTACACCTGAGTCCCTCGTGTCTACACAAACAAATAAGAACCTTGCAACCAACGCGATAAAGGGGTTGTCAATCCCTTCTCGGCCACTTGCAAAAGTGAGATCTGATAGAGATAATAAGATAAATATTTTTGGTATTTTGTTTTATAGATTGAAAGTAAAGAATACAAAATAAAAGTAAAGTAAAGATAAATAGTTGATGGAAGATTGATATGATAAAAGATAGACCCCGGGGCCATAGGTTTCACTAGTGGCTTCTCTCAAGATAGCAGATTTCTACGATGGGTGAACAAATTACTGCCGAGCAATTGATAGAAAAGTTAATAGTTATGAGAATATCTAGGCATGATCATTGTATATAGGCATCATGTCCGTCACAAGTAGACCGAAACGATTCTGCATCTACTACTATTACTCCACACATCGACCGCTATCCATCATGCATATAGACTATTAAGTTCATAAGAACAGAGTAACGCTTTAAGCAAGATGACATGATGTAGATGGACAAACTCATGCAATATGATATAAACCCCATCTTTTTATCCTCGATGGCAACAATACAATACCTGCCTTGCTGCCCCTGCTGTCACTGGGAAAGGACACCACAAGATTGAACCCAAAGCTAAGCACTTCTCCCATTGCAAGAAAGATCAATCTAGTAGGCCAAACCAAACTGATAATTCGAAGAGACTTGCAAAGATATTTAAATCATGCATAAAAGATTTCAGAAAAGAATCAAATATTGTTCATAGATAATCTAGATCATAAAACCACAATTCATCGGATCTCGACAAACACACTGCAAAAAGAATTACATCGAATAGATCTCCAAGAAGATCGAGGAGAACTTTGTATTGAGATCCAAAGAGAGAGAAGAAGCCATCTAGTTAATAACTATGGACCTGAAGGTCTGTGGTGAACTACTCACAACTCATCGGATAGGCTATGGTGTTGATGTACAAGCCTTCCGTGATCGATTCCCCTTTGGTGGAGCTCCGGAACAGGCCCCAAGATGGGATCTCACGGGTACAGAAGGTTGCGGCGGTGGAATTAGGGTTTCGTGGTGCTCTCGGATGTTTTCAGGATATATATATATATATATATATATATATATATATATATATATATATATATATATATATATATATATATATATATATATATATATATATATAGCAGGAAGAGGCACGTCGGTGGAGCAACGGGGGGCCCACAAGGGTGGGGGGCACGCCTACCCCCTGGGCGCGTCCTCCCCCTCATGGCCGCCTCGTTTCTTCCCTACTGTGCATTCCAAGTCTTCTGTGTTGCATTTGTTCCAAAAACGATCCTCCCGAAGGTTTCATTCCATTTGGACTCCGTTTGATATTCCTTTTCCGCGAAACACTGAAATAGAAAAAAAAAACAATTTGCACTGGGCCTTGGGTTAGTAGGTTAGTCCCAAAATTAATATAAAAGTGTATAATAAAGCCCATTAAACATCCAAAACAGATAATATAATAGCATGGAACAATAAAAAATTATAGATACATTGGAGACGTATGACCCTTTTTCTCAAGTAGTGAATTGAGTGCTACACATTGCTATTGCTGGAGTATGATGTCGAGGTGGAGTGGCTCAGAGCTCCTGTGTTTGACAACTCTGAGAACAAAGTACAGTCGTAACACATCGACGGCTACGCCTTTTTGGGTTGTTGGGTATGCATGTGAGAGACACTGGTTTCAGTGATGTAGGAATGATTACCTGTCTTTTGTCGCTTTATTTTATGTGACCTGAATCTGAGCAAGTCTTAAATTTCAGTGCAGTGTGAAAGGCAGAAAATGGTCGCCGAAAAGCAGGCATATCGACACCTTGAGAGATGGCATTTTGCGGTACATTGTTTAGGTAAGGAGATTGTGCTTTCTTCTGAAAACTCTGGACTGTCGACAAGATTGAGTTGTGTTCTATTTTTAAAAAATTACTTAGAATCCTGCTTCTGGTAATACTACTATGAACTGGCATACCTTGTGATCATGAGAGGATGAAAAGTTCCAGATCCCCAAGAACGCCCTCATGTGCGGCTGCCGGTCGTCGGACAAGACATCTCCGACGACTTAGCCACACAGCGAACCTAAGTTCGTCATGGGAGGATGTCACCTTGGACTGGAGAAAAGGCTCTCAAAAAGAGTGACCCAAACACAATCGTACGTTTACAATTAAACTCTTTGTAGCAGCTTGATACTTACTATTGTTATTTTGGTGGTGGGTATAATTAGTCATGTAGTAGAATCTTAGCTTCATCTTATTTCTTGAGAACATATCTAGCTATCAGATCTTCAAGAGTACACCATAAAAATTGAAACGCTTATCAACTTTATAGAAGAAAGTTAGTCTTATGATAGAAGAAATGCCCATCAGCCCTTACAGTGCCTGATTGGTTAGCGACTGCTTTTCAGACTCAACTGATTACTGACTACGTCCAACAACATATGACTGACATGACCAAGTAGAAGTAGATTTCATTGTGATCAAGATGGCGCCTTTATTTTGGAAAACACGATTGAGTTGGGTAGGCGCATATGCATCTCACTGGAACAAATAGACATACTGATTTCACTCATACACATGTTGATTATACGGTTAACTCACGATGTAGCCAGATACCTTTTGCTTGAAGTTTGAAAGCCATTAGTAGGCTAAATTATATGGATGTGCTGGTCTTGACGTGTGTGCATGTACATTGTCAAATAAACTTGAGTAATGATTAATACCTTGTTTACTCTGTTTTTTCTTTACACGTATTTGGAGTATCTATTATGTTTCATAATTTCTCGAACTATGGTATCTCCATATCCATCTAATGAATGCCCCCACCCCCTAATTTCATTCAAGATATCTTCAGGAGAAATTTGGTTTTTGGTGAACTGAAACAATATACCAATAAAAAAATTACCGCTTGGCTGTACATATGAATGTTAACTTTGTTAAAATAATTCTCCCTTTATAAGAGAAGATTTATTAGTTCAAATATATATTGGTGAAAAAAATATAGTATTTTCCTGACAAACCTTTTGATTCCTCAACATCCATATTTCAGAAGGATAATAGTGGTGTGTTTATGCTGCTTTGGGTCTCTTATCACTCGGATCATTCATCAGAAAAAAATTAAAAAAATAATTCTATTTTGACGTTTCCTTTGAGTTCATTGTTCACAGGAAACCAGACAATATGTTTCAGTTTCACTCTTTGGACCATGATGGTGGTGTGCAAGGTGGGCTAGATCGTAATGCTAAAAGAATCAATGGAGGTTATTGGATATCTTTTAGATTCTCCAAAAAATAATCTAGCAGATGGATGATCCTATTATCACGTATGGTGGTGGTGTGTAAGGAAACGGAGCAGCATGGTGGTAGCTAATGCTGTTATTTTCACATGTAAAATGTATGAGCTTAAGTTTGTCATGCTATTATCATGTATAGTAAAAAATGATTAGTTTAATTGGAACTTAGAGTTTCATTCTTAGTTCTCTGAAATATTGTTTTTATAGCTAATTCCTACAGAGTGTACTATAGTGGGAGCCAAGGCCGAGTAGCAAGCCATATGTCACCACAAGGACAGGAGCAAGATTTAATTAATTGTATTTGCAAGATTTGGTCGTTCCTTCTTATTTCCCTGGTCATCTCACAAGTTTTATCACTTACATTTCCTTCTATGGTGGTCTAATCATTGTACTTTGGGACATTGTACTTTTAGGACGTAATGTGGTTGTTATTTTAAATTGCTCATGTCTTGATATGTCTTTCAAATTCTTGACATCTGCGCTAGTAACCTAAACCTCCATGGGAGTATTTTGTTTGTTGTACAATTTTCAAGTGCGACCTTCCAATTTATGTTGTTGTAACTGTCAGGTTTGGCACCTCAGATAAGTTCTCGAAATACCAATGTCATATTTCAATTAGAAAATAAGATTTAGTTTTATCATGCATGCAATTGTAATAACCGTACTTTGAGCTTTTATGTACTGGTTTAAATAGTTAAATCTTCTAGATTCTTTTGCATATTTTCTTGGAATTATACTGTGAGAGCATCTTAGTTTTACTTAAGCGATAAAATACATGTTCTATTTCCGTAATACAGGTCATTAGTGGTCACTTGGGATGGGTGCAATATGTAGCATTTTATCTAGGGAACAAATGGTTTTGTCCTGGTTCTGCTGATAGGACAATAACGGTAAGCCCCACAACTTGCATTCCTTTCTTAGAAATTTAAGATGAATTCATGTATACATGCAAGTAGTTTATACAACAACCTATTAGTTACTCAGATGCTTGCTCTATTGGTGTCTGCATTTTTTAATGTTACATGCATCTATTTTTATTACATAATGTTTTTCAGCTTTGGGACTCCACGTTGATGTGTTTTTACCTTAACATTTTATTATCTATTTTTCTTTAGGCAAGGAAGAACGTTGCAGAGCGCGGATGGATGTGAAAAGGAAGAGGATGGATGAGAGAGGAGATAAGAGGGGTGAAAGAGGATACATATGGAAAGAGGGGGAAGGACGGGGTGGAGGCACTTCTTGAGGAATTTTATCAACTGATTCCATACTCTCTTATAAATCTAGGTAAACCTTTTTTACAATAGCTCTTGTTCCAAAGGAAGTTTGATTTTTCAGCTTCTTATTTTAGGTCAATATCAAGAATAGTTTAGTTAATTTAGTTTAATTTATATGTTTGAAATTTACTTTTACCATTCAGGTTGAATGGGGGTGTGGATAGAAGAGATTGTGCGTCATGTACGATGATGCCAACATTGTATTGGGGGAAGATAGATTTAAGTTCCGTCTTATGTGCATGAGGATAGGATCACTATTAAATCATTAGAATAAGTCTGCTCCCGTTGCAACGCACGGGCAATGGGAGAAATGTGATGTCCATGTGAGTGTCTAAAGGTAACAAGTTAGACATGATTAGTATTGTGCACGAGCTGTGATGTCCATGTGAGTGTCTAAAGGTAACAAGTTAGACATGATTAGTATTGTGCACGAGCTATTCGTAAGTCGATTGAATTTTGAATCTTTGGAAGTTGATTTTTGGGTGAACACAAGTGCAACCTGAGGCCGACGTCGTTGATGGCACTATGAGCTCCAATGGCAATGCCGAAGGCATAGATGGCACTGCGAGGCTAAGCCAGAACCTCGTTGGAGACAAGGACGACACTTCGAGAGGTAGTGAGGAGTGGAGTCATAGTCGGAGGAGAGGAAGAAGGTTCGTAGGGGTGCGATGGTTCACCGGAAAAATCTGGTCACTAGGCTGGTTCGGAGGGTTGGTCGGGGGTAGCGGCCGCGGCTAGCGGATCTGCGGGCGGTGGCTGGCTGTTAAGGACGAAGAAGCCCAAGGTAGAAGACACACAACAACCATTCGATGAAGATCCAACGTTTCTCGGGAAGTGGCTTCATAGTCGAAGGCGGGAAGAGGGTTGACAGGTGGGGGTGGGGGGTGCGATGGCTCGCCGAAAAAATCTAGTTACCGCGATGGTCTAGAGGGATGGTTGATGACCCACAAGTGTAGGGGATCTATCGTAGTCCTTTCGGTAAGTAAGAGTGTCGAACCCAACGAGGAACAGAAGGAAATGATAGGCAGTTTTCAGTAAGGTATTTTCTGCAAGCACTGAAATTATAGGTAACAGATAGTTTTGTGATAAGGTAATTGGTAGCAAGTAACAAAAGGTAAAAGTAAATAAGATGCATCAAGGTGGCACAATCCTTTTTGTAGCAAAGGACAAGCCTGGACAAACTCTTATATAAAGGAAAGCGATCCCGAGGACACATGGGAATTATCGTCAAGCTAGTTTTCATCGCGATCATCTGATTCGCGTTCGGTACTTTGATAATTTAGTATGTGGGTGGACCGGTGCTTGGGTGTTGTCCTTACTTCGACAAGCCTCCCACTTATGATTAACCTCTAATGCAAGCATCCGCAACTACTCCCTCCGTCCGGAAATACTTGTCATCAAAATTGACAAAAGGGGATGTATCTAAAATTAAAATACATCTAGATACATTCTCTTTTATTCATTTTGATGACAAGTATTTCCGGACAGAGGGAGTACAAAAGAAGTATTAAGGTAAACCTAACCATAGCATGAAACATATGGATCCAAATCAGCCCCTTACGAAGCAACACATAAACTAGGGTTTTAAGCGTCTGTCACTCTAGCAACCCATCATCTACTTATTACTTCCCAATGCCTTCCTCTAGGCCCAACTAATGGTGAAGTGTCATGTAGTCTATGTTCACATGACACCACTAGAGGAGAGACAACATACATCTCATCAAAATATCGAACGAAGACCAAATTCACATGACTACTAATAGCAAGACTTCTCCCATGTCCTCAGGAACAAAAGTAACTACTCACAAGACATAATATTGTTCATGATCAGAGGGGTATTAATATGCATGATGGATCTGAACATATGATCTTCCACCAAATAAACCAACTAGCATCAACTACAAGGAGTAATCAACACTACTAGCAACCCACATGTACCAATCTGAGGTTTGGGTACAAAGATTGGATACAAGAGATGAACTAGGGTTTGTGTGGGGACCCCGACTTAAGAGTCGAGATCACCGAATGCGCGTGTATAGTGATCCCAGAGATCAATGCTCACTGAACACACAGAAGCTGAATAACAAGAGTCTTACATCCATACATACCGTCTTACACAAATTATGGCCATTATGGCCAAGTCTTACATAGATAAAGCCTCAAGGGCTGAATAGCAAATAACTCGAATAGCGGAAGTCTTCGATGATAAGTAGAACCCATGCCATCTGCCTTAACCCTACAGGCATTCTGACTGGGATAGCGTCCTAGTTCGCATGTTCGTCTCCATAGAATTCTTCTTCATATTCCTGGTCCTCCATGCCTGGCCAATTAAATAACCAGTGGCAAGCCAATGAGTACTTTGAATGTACTCGCAAGCAACCCATGATTTGGTTCAAAGTAACAATGCAATTGTACAACAATGAGCAATCTAGCTACGAGCTAGAATAAATATTCTACCATCAAGTATATGCATCAATAAATTCACGTAACCTCGAAGACAGGTTACCGATATCAACATGAATAGGATTCAACTCAACGAGTAAAGTCACCACCTTGACTCAACATACACACACACATGGTTTCGCAAACATTGGATGTAGCCCAAGAGCGGTTACCCAACTGTCCTTGACCATGGACACAGCTATTCGAATAGTTTTACACTCTGCAGAGGTTGCGCACTTTACCCACAAGATCCAGGAAGCTTTCGTGTCACCCACGATCCCGCAGTACCTCAAGTACTCGGGGGAAGCACCCGGTCATTATCTTTCCCTAGACGACACTAACATAGGGTCCACTCGTTGGTGCACAACCCTCGAGTACAAACAATAGATTATGGGACTTGCCCTATTTTCAATGTCACGCGTACACGAAGGGACCAACGGTGTGTCCGGTGCCCTGTGAAAACAGTCATGGTCGCCTATCCGAGCACGACCCCGTCCCGGGAAAGGCCTCAAGTCTTCCCGTCACTAGTAATGTGGGCACCATGCTAGTATCGGCCTAAGTAATCAATAATGCACCGTCCCTTAATGGGTAGAGTGGTTGCACATGTATGGTTGGAAAAACGGTCGCAACTTAAACCAATCCGTTTGAAAAAAACATCACACACACTTGTCTTGGTACACCACTTCGTCAACAAGTGGTTACCCATCTCATCTTTTTCCCCCGAGCATAAGTGGCACCCGATGGGGTCTTAAAAAGAATGCAACCATGAAGGTATCATGGCACACATGCATCTCTAAGCATCACTACTAGTCATTTGCAATGCATCTAGCACATAGCAAGATTATGAGTAAAGCATGCATCATGTGGTGGTTCTTAACTAAGTCACCACCGTCATTCTTATCATCATGCATTTGGAAACAAACGGGTTCCGAAGAACACAAGTGTATCATGGTCAAAGGGCTGCTTGCCTGGATTGGCTTGGTCTTCAAAGTCTTCAAATCCTTCCCCACCTTCTTCTTCAGCAACCTCGTCAAATACGATATCTAAACGTCGCAAAATAACAACGGGAAAATAAGACCACATTAAAAACAGAAAAATCAAGGTGCTCAGAAAAATGTCAACTTATTTTTGTTAAATACTAGAGGGAAAACTAAGATGGCAAAAATTCTTAGTTGGAGTTTTGGAGTTGCAGAATGGGGTCCATGAATATTTGAACGGAAGTTTTAATGTTCAAATATGAATTTAAATTTGAACAGAACAGAAAAGGTTCATGGACATGTGTGAAAGTGACACCATTAAATAGGTTGGATTTTTACAAGTTTTTAGGAACTAGAATTAATTCATTTGGACATATAATTAATTCTGTGGAATTATTTGAAATTCCACAGAAAAGAATAAAAGAAAAATGCTCTGTGCTATTGGGCCAGAACAGCCACAGTGCAACGGCCCAGGGCAAAATACAGCCCACCGCACGGCGCCAGCGCGCGCCAGGGTTTCTTTAAACCTGACGGGCGGGGCCCGGCGGTCAGTGTCAGAGAGGGGGCGAGAGAGAGGTGAGGATGACAGGCGGGGCCCGCCTGTCATCTTCAACCTTGCGGCCAGAGAGACGGCGAGCTCACCGGCGGTGTTATGGTGCACGGCGGGGCGAGCTACGGGCAGGAATGGGTCCAACGGAGAGTCGCCGTTCCAGTGGTGGTGGTGCGGCTCGCCGGAGGGGCCTGGTTCGCCGGCGGCGAGGACACGCACCGGAGGAGCGTCGGGAGGTTGCTGCTCCGGTCGATTCCGGCAGCTGCAGAGAGGGGAAAGAGGGGGAAACGCATCAGTGACTTGCTGTGGTGCTAGATCGAGCGAGAGGGAGGGATAGGGCGGCCTGTACTGGGCTGGCGACGGGAAGCCGCCGCGGCGGAGCTCGAGCTCGATCTCGAGCTCGGGCGGGTCTGGAGAGAGGCGAGTGGCTCAGGGAGGTGATTGAGAGAGGGAGGATGCTGTTGGTGAAGAGAGGAGGGGCTCGGGGGCCCTATTTATAGGAGAATGGCGAGGTGCCGTGGACCTGTGCGCCGGCGAGCCTCTGCTCGTCGCCACAGTGCACGGGAGGCGTTGGGGAGACGTCTGCGGTGTTGCTGGACGAGTTCCAGGGCGAAGGGAAGGAAGAGGGGGAGCGGGGGATGCTTCTGGAGCTGCGCGTGTGCGAGGCCGACGAGTGGAGCTTGCGGGCGGCCGGTGCGCGTGTGAGGGCGTCCACTGGAGGGCGAAGGAGGAGGGGGACAGCGCCGGGGGGAGTTGCGGACGTCGAGGCGCATCAGTTGGCGCGAGAGGGAGCACGAGGTGGTCGGAGGCGAGGGATTGGGCGAGGCTACAGTGCGGGTGCGCACTGTAGCGCGCTCTGGAGCGCGACTTCTGCATGCCACGGCATGCCGTTGGCTCACTCGGCGTGTTCGCCGTGTCTGGG
>LR738711.1:301207609-301252780 GCA_902687465.1 Secale cereale
GGGGGGGGGGGGGGGGGGGGGGGGGGCGTTAGTGGGCCCACGAGACAGGGGGCACACCCATAGAGGAGGGCGCACCCCCCACCCTCGTGGACAGCAGGTGGCCCCCCTCGTGAACTTCTTTCACCAGATATTTTTTATATTTTCTGAAATGGAGTTCTATGGAGTTTTGGGGCTTTTGGAGTTGTGTAGAATAGGTTTCCAGAGTTTGCTCCTTTTCCAGCCCAGAATTCCAGCTGCCGGCATTCTCCCTCTTCATGTAAACCTTGTAAAATAAGAGAGAAAAGGCATAAGTATTGTGACATAACGTGTAATAACAGCCCATAATGCAATAAATATCAACATATAAGGATGATGCAAAATGGACGTATCAATGGTCGAGGGTGGCGACAGGGGAGGGCAGGGAAGCAACGCGGTCGGGGGTGGTGGCGACGGGTGGATCGGCCGGTGGTAGTTGGCGGTTCAGTAGGAGGAAGATGCCGGGGGTAGAGGATAAACAACAACCATCCGACGAAAGACCCAACAACCCTCATAAATCAACTTTGCATCAAATTTTCTTAGTCTGACATATAGCGACACCCTTAATACCGAGATATTTAGAATATTTTTGACCATATTTATATGAAAAATATATCATATTATGCAATACTAAAGTTATACATTATAAAAATTGAACTCGTGATGTGCATCTAATGATATTGATTCCGTATTGTGATTTTTTGTATTTTCTATATAGTTGGTAAAATTTACAAATCTTGACTTTAGACAAATCTTATATGCGAGTAAAAGGACTGGAGGGAGTACTATGTTGCTTTCTTCATGTCTTCTGATGGCCTTATTAAAGATCTTCATGTCTATGGGTTTAAACACAATATGTTATTTTTGTAGCACATTTCTGATAAGTTTTTCTTCTATAAAGCTATAATTTCAATCACGTTCTAAAATATAAATGGGATTTGGTGATAAATCATCATTGTGTTTGTTCATAAGCTGTCAGACACGACAACGTTCATATCGAATGTGTTCTAGAAATATTCTTTGATAAATATGTTTTTAGCGCTTAATATTTTAATATGGTCGTAAATTTATCAATTCACATATCACTTCGATAAACAATTTTAGTTCGTAGAATCGAGAAAGAAAGAAAAGAGGAGCGCTTTAAGGGTAAAAAGGTAGTTGCCGATGCAGCCCGTTGCAACGCACGAGCATCCCATCATGCAACATGGTAAGTAAAGTATCTTGTTTATTGTTATCATTGTTTATTGTTGTTTCTAATAGCTCCACTTGTAGATTTATCTTCCCTATGCATCCATCGGCCGATACATCTTGTACGTCATCAACAAAGAGGCACGTCGTCTATATATTATGAACCCTATTCAAACATCACAATCGTCAGAGGATAAAAATTTGAGGCACGCACTGAAATAAAAAAGTTTTGCAAGGGATTTCAAAGAAGCACTCGAAATAAAGCTGTCTGGTTGGAATTCTGATATATCAAAATGGCAACGTTTACTTCCGTTTAGTATTCCAACGAGTATAGACGGGTAATGAATTCATAATAAAAAAATTTATTTTTGTTATCACTATATATTTTATTTATTAATTTAAAAAATTGCAGGAATGTGTCTCGCTATTTTGTTTTTCATTTTATGCTCTGCTGGAACGGTAAAGAATTGGTCAAGCCAGTTTGCACGGTGAGTATTGTCCGTTACATGTTTTAAGACCTTCGGCATGAACTTTCCATACTAACTACATATATTTGTTTGTGCAGTATGGGTATGAGTTGAGGAAGAAGTTTTTATTATACTTGCTAAAACATTGTGGGAATGAAGCTAAAGACAACTTTCTTTATATTGTGAAAGAATTTCTTAAGCGCATCATCTAGATATTGATAGTTTTGTGATAGATGTTTAGTTCGAACATCGCTCAGCTTGTTACCTGGACATGTCGTTAATCTTTATTTTTGTTATCAATTTACATTACAAAATTGGACTTCAATTATTCAATAATTGTGTTTATGGTATATTGTTTGTACATGTGAAACTTAATATGTAACTTTTGCAAACTATTTCAAGAGCCCGTGGCAACGCACGGGCACTCTACTAGTATTATTACTAAACCACAATAATTCACTAGTACCTCCCACATATTAGCATCTCTATATCGCAAAACTATTGCATGGAACCAAACATATCATATTCAGCGATCTACAAGTTTTATGTAGGATTTTATGACTAACCATGTGAATGACCAATTCCTATCAACTCTCTAAATAGATACAAGTGAAGCAAGAGAGTTATAATTATTTCTACAAAAAATATGCCCATGCTCTAACAAATATAAGTGAAGCAAAAGAGCATTCTACAAATGACGGTTTTCTATGTGAGGAGAAACATGCAATCCAAACTTCAAATGATATAAGTGAAGCACGTGAAGCATTCTATAAAGCCATACTCAAAAGATATACGTGAAGTGCAAAGAGCATTCTATAAAACAACCAAGGACTATCTCATACCAGCATGGTGCATTATTAAAATAAAAATAAAAAGCACACGACGCTCCAAGATTTACGTATATCATGTGAACAAAACAAAAACCGAAACATACCGATAATTTTCCAATAAAGACAGGATGCCTTCCGGGGCATTCCCAAGCTTAGACGATTGAGTCTCCTTGAATACTTACTTGGGGTGACTCGAGCATCCCCAAGCTTGAGCTCTTGCCTCTCCCCATTCTTATCATATCAATACCTCCTCGATCTTCGAACACTTCATCCACACAAAACTTAACAAAACTTTTTTTTATTAGAGGGGTTTGTACAGATAACATCAAATCCCATTATGTACTGCTCTGACATTATTGTATAATTATAATCAAACATTGCCCACTGTATGCCATTACAATTCTATGGCCCCAAGTGAAAGGAGGCTCAACAAGATTTCAAATATAAGGAAATAATGAAACTATAAGAACAATCTATGAAAACAGTAAAGTCTGTAGTAATCTGAACATTAACCATACTTCTGTACCTCTAAAAATTCTTAAAAATTAGGAAAAAAATAAACAATTTGTATAGAAGTGCTTTCCAGAATGTTTCGGAAGCATTTGACTTTCCAGCAAAAAATGTAAAATATCACGCACTACAACCAAAGTCTCTGTTTTTGCACCGCACAAACCAAACAAGCAGTCT
Source organism: Secale cereale (assembly GCA_902687465.1). Taxonomy (NCBI): domain Eukaryota; kingdom Viridiplantae; phylum Streptophyta; class Magnoliopsida; order Poales; family Poaceae; genus Secale; species Secale cereale. The sequence goes on from LR738711.1 coordinate 301,210,797, forward strand.
AACCATCCTAAAGGCAAATCTTGGCACATTATTTTTTATAATACAATGGATTTGTACAAGGGGATAATTATTTTTGTTGAAAAGTTTCTGTAAACGAGATTCACAAAGTTTCCATGGGCATGAACAAAGTTCAAGGCTAGCTCCCACTTTAACAATGCTCGTCTTTCTCACGTTCGCTTTTCTTTTTGAAAAAGTTTTAGGTTCCCCTCTTAACTTTTTTTGTTTTTAAACTTTATAAAAGCACTCAACAGAAATAAATGACTCTCTAAAACTTCCGGGTTGTCTCCCTGCCAGCGCTTTCTTTATAGCCATTAAGCTAGGCATATAGTGCTTAAGTAATGGATCCACCCGGATCCCAAGGTATATCAAAGCCAATTTTAATTAACAATGATTTTTTGATTTAGTAGTGAGTACAAAGTAACATACATCATGCAACAACGAAGTCTAACTCTCTTCATATGCATCGACATGTCATAAAAGAACAATTCATGCACAAATGGTAAAGGCCGATACATAGCATAAACTGTGATATATGTATGAAGCGAGAACTTGCTGTCATGTTTTTTGGGCTTGGTGAGATTACTTAGCTTTATGCATCGCGATGTCTTGAGGCGGAGTGCTCCTGACTCTTTGGCATCATGAGCCCCCATCAGGTCATGAGGACGGCCGAATCCAGAGAGCTCGTGTAGTCGCCGAGCATGGGTGAGCCGCTGAGAGCTGCTGAGAGCGCCGAGCGCGGGTTAAAGCACCAAAGCCTGAGCCGGCTCGGTAGGATATATTGCGCGGACTGAGAAGCCCGATGCTAGAGCCTGAGCAGGCTTGGCCAGGCGAGGTCATGGGGCCGTGGCAGACGAAGGCCGGTGACCGACCGTGCCCCAGCCCCCACGCGCGAGGCGCGCAAAGAAGAGCGGGTGGTGCAGCCCCTTTCTTAACAAACTAAACTTAAAACCGGCGAGAAAGATCCCAATCAAGACTTTCAACCAAATGCAAGAAACGCGAGAAACAGGAGAACTTCATAGCACGGGGTAGAGGAAGGGCTGATAGACAAGGAAGTAGAAAAGGCTGACAGCCAAACACCAAGCCAAAAAAGGAAAAAGGTCACGTCCGACCCCTACACTACGTCTTCTTCCCAGCGTGGAGCCAAGGACTGCCACTGGGGTGTGGGTGGGAGCCCTGTCTGAGGGCCCGTAGGCAACGCATAGGAGACTCCGAGGCGTGTACATCCCCAACTCATTATTACGTGAGAGTGTCACGAGTGGAGACCTTCACGGGCACGGAGCCTTGATTACTGATAGAACCTTCTGAGGTGTTCAATGTTCCAGGGGGGCTACTATCGGCGGGTGTGGGCATAGCCATTGGAGGGCAGTGTCGACGGCCAGCGCGGAGCATGGTGCATCCACTAGGACGTGGGAGGGAGCCCCCTAGGCCCTAGGGCGATGCTCCGGGGACTCCGGGGCGTGTACATCCCCACTCATTATTACGTGAGAGTGTCACGAGCGGAGAATTCGAGGGCCCCGCCCCGCGCTAGTCCTCTCCCGCCATGAACTCACCAGACGGCGGCATTTATGAGGTGGGACACTGCGCATGATGGGGGGATGGGACCTTGGCCATAGGCCCCCCTGCCGAGCACCAGGTACACCGCTTACGCGATCTCTGAGCGCACTTCTCCCCTGGGGGCTAACATCGTTCGGAGATGTGTCCTCCTGAGGTGCGAGGGGGACCCCGCCCTACCCACGCTCCTAATGGCCCCTGAGCCGTTCCTGATTAGGGTCGGGCCCAGCGGGTACGTGATTTCGTGAGCAGGGGGACGGAGCCGCGGTCTTGGGCCCTCCTGGTGTGCATAGGATGGGCTGCCGTACCGCCTCCAGGCGCACCCTCCGCAGTCCGGGGAATGGTACGTCAGGAGGCGCGGCGTCTTGAGGCTGAATGGAGGGAGAGAAGGCCCCTCCCCACGCACATCATACCCACCGCTGGCGAGCCCCTGGTGAAATCCAGGGCAGGCTCATGTGCGATGGGACACGGGTGGGGGGACGAGGGCCTGACCCGAGCCTTCCCTTCCCTTTCTATCTTGGTGCGTTACTCGGAGTGTCTCCTTGGCCTGCTGAGGCTCCGAGCCAGAAATGCTGCCAGCCCGAGGCCTACGGCCAGTGCCGCGTGTACCGGCCCTCGCGGGCACCCGCGACGCTTCATTCACGCTCCATGGCCGTTGGTGACGACGACAGAGGGTCGAGGGCTAAGAGCGGGGGGTCTGTCCCTCGGCCTTCCGCTCGTGACCCCCCTCGTGCCGGCGCCTGATCGCATCCGGCGTTGGGCGTAGTCCTGCGGTTGTCTCCTTATGGATCCTCGACGGGAGCGGTACCTGAGTACAAAGGGCTTCGAGGCAGAGGGGTGGCGTCATACGCAGGGTTCAGCGGATCATACCCCATGTCGCCCTCGTAGGCGCCGCAGGTCTTGACCATACGGGCGACCGGGCGCGGCCGGTGCGGCACCCGGTTCCTGGTGTCGTTGTGTGGAAGCATAATGGCTCTGCTCCAGTGCTGGCGGCATCGAGGAGCTCGTCCACCCTGAGGAGTAGCACGTCGTCAGGCCTGGGAAGCGCTGCGTGCACCTCGCGGGCGAACTGCTTGAAGATGCGATGGGAAGCCGGAGCATGGGCTCCTCCCAAGATGCATGCGAATGCACGCGGCTCCTGGAAGTCCCCTGCTCCATATCCCTGGCGGTCGTTGTCGTTCCTTCTTGGCGGTGGTGGCAGCGGAGGTAGGCCTCCATTGCCCTGAGGGCGACCCTCACGAGGCTGGTCGCACCACGGGGCATCATGAGGCTGCTCCTTCTAGTTGTCTTCACGAGGCTGTTCGCGCCACCCTTGACGCGAGTTCCTGTCGTCCCAACGTCCTCCACCTCGGCCTCCTCCACGGCCGTAGCCGCGGTTGTCGTGCTCAGGGCGCTGCCCGCCGCGCATCGCCCTAAGCTCCTGGCAGTCGTTAGTGTTGTGGCTGTGGACTTTGTGGAAGATGCAGTACAGACGGTTGTCTCTGGGGGGGGGGGTTAAATGTCAGATTATGGGCTCCGCAAACCCGAGAAGTTCGAACACAGGGGCGTGAAAGAAGATCTCTCCCACTCACGTCTACCTAGCGTCTCGGCCTCGCCCAGTGAAGAGATTCAAGCAAACAACAAGTGAAGCACGCAAGAGTTTACCCAGGTTCAGGCCACTTTGTGGTGTAAAACCATACTTCCTGCTTTGCTGGATTGGCCTCAGGAGGGCTAGAATATGAACTAGTACAGTGGTTCCTGAGCTCAGGAGGAGAGCTCAGGAGGGTCGGGAGGCAAGAGTTCTTGCTCCTTTGCGTGGTGGCAGAGTTTATGGATCTGCTTCCCCGTCCCCTCATAGTGGGGATCCTAGCTACTTATATAGGTGGCCAGGGTCCTCTTCCCCCGAAATGTTTAGGCGGGAAGGGGTCCCACAAGGACCATTTTTGAGCAGGAACACAAGGACGTTCCTACCCTGACAAAAGCAGTCTTTGCCTGCAAAAGGATCAGGCGGTGACGCGGTGGTGGGCTCGGTGGTGACATCCTCCCTGTCGTCCTTGCGGTCTTCGGTCTTGTTGCACCAAAGGGGAAACCTTTGTCCCACTCCTCGGGAACCTGCGCCTACACTGCCTCCTTTGCACCAAAACGGCAACTGCGCCACTGGCGGGCGCTGGCACCCGCTGGCCCGGTGCGTCGCTGCTTACGTCACTGCCTCCTCCTGAGGCAGGCTTGGCCTTGGATTCTCCGCCCCTCCGGAGCACCTTGCCGAGGCCGCTCCCGAAGTGGTCTTGACGTTGTTCTCCTCACGAGGTCTAGCCCCCTCGCAAGTGTCTTGGGCAGCTGGTCGATAAGCTGGGCCGTACCAAACTGTGGTAGGAGCGCGTCGCGGCCCGCAGACAAGCAAGTCTGGGTACCCTGGTTCCCAGGACACTGACAGCCCCCAGTCCCGGGGAATAAGAAGCGTGTTCTTCGGCGAACCATCTCCGGCAAGCCAGTCCGTTAGGCTTCTTGGCGTGAAGAGGTCCCCGTCAAGGGGCCGGCCGGCGAGGCTGTTCGGCGACAAGAGGTCCAGCCGCAACTTGTGCGCCAGACGAGGCGCACGACCGCGGTAGCAAAGGAAGTAGCAGCCGACGCCTCCGCCACAGCCAAGCGGCCCAGATCTCCTCTCCACCCCTAGCATGGGCGCCATAGCAGAGGTCGACTTTGACCTCTCCTCTTTTAGCCCGAGGAGGGAGGAGAGGTCAGAAGAAGAAGAAGGGGACGACGAGTAGGTGTCTTGCCGCTTCCTTCATCCCCCGAGTCCCTGTTTTTCTCATATTATCTTACCTTCGTTTCGTCCATCCCCGCAAAGGCATAGAAACATTGACGCAGAGGATGGCGAAGAAGGCCAAGACCACGACGGGCAACGAGCCCTCGGCAAGCACCGTAGGTGCGCCCGAGACCATCATCATCAGCCCGGGGCCCAGCCCACGATGCAGCCCCTGACTCAGCCCCCAGTGTGAGTCCGTTACTCATTTCTCGCTGGCGGGTGTTGGGGTGCACATCTTTACTTCTAACCTTGCCGGGTTTGTAGGAGAAGAACAGCAACAGGAGGAGCCGCTGAGGGCCACCCCCGACATGCCGCCCCCGTCAAACACACCGCACAGGGACAAATCCTCGGCAAGGGATTCCATCGGCGAGCCCACGCAGGGGGAGAAAGAGTCGGTGAGCAAGGGCGTCGACAGTCCTACACCGGCAACAAATGTCGCCGGGGAGGGAGCCACCTCCCAACAGGTCGTCATAGGTAGGCCACCTTCTTTCTAGCACTTTGTCATTTTTCCAGCATGATATTTTTCTCTTTTCTTTCCGCTCTAAACTTCAAACTTGGTTTCACCTTGTTTCTCCTCCTTGGCTTTCAGATCTCCCCATGGCAGAGCAGATGGACGTCGATGTCACCATCATGGAGACCACCAAGGATGCTGCCGCTGAAGCCGCCAATGTCACTGCAGACGAGGCCGCCAAGGATGCTCATGAAGAGGCCGCCAAGGGGTCTGCCAGGGAGGCTGGCAAGGAGACCGGCGACCGAACTGAAGGCATTCCTGCCTCAGGATCACCTGGCGCTGCATCAGTCCCGCAGCCCCTAGTTGCCGGGGAGACAGTGGTCGAGGACCAACCGTCAACATCCGAAGCCCCCCTCAAGCAGATATCTGAAGGTTGGCGACAATCTATTTGTTAGCATCCCGAGGATGGTAAGCGCCGGAGCGCCAACCGAGGGGGAGGCTATTGACGAAGAAGTTATCACCACTGTTGGGCCAAAGGTTGTCGACGAGCCCAGCACCAGTAGTAGTGGATCCAAAGAAGACCAGCTCCTCCAGGCCACAAGCAACAATTTCCAGAAGCTCCAGGCGCTACACCTCACCAGAAAGGAGAAGCTGGACTCTAGGGCCTCAGTTGTTGATGCAACAGAGTCGAACCTCTAGAAGCGTGTTGAACAAACGCAGGTCTGGTTTGCTGAGGCTTGGCAAGAACTGAAGACCAGCCAGGAGCAGCTGGGCCAAAGTTGGATTTTTCTCCTCCTGAAGCAGTCCGACATTGAGAAGGCACATGAAGAGGCCGCTCAACAGGCTGCTGTAGAAGAGGTTCATTTAACAGAGCTCTGTGTTGGGCTCGATGCTCAGGAAGAGGACCTTGTCGCTCGCATGGAGGCACTTGCCACCAAGCTCCGCGACATGGATGAAGAAATTGAGAAACTTGTCACGCAGCAGACCCAAGAGCTGGAGCGGAAGCACGAAGAAGCACTTAAATCTCTAGTCTTGGACCACGCCGGCAAGCTGAAGGAAGCCATCGACGCCGCCAAAGCTGCACAGGCTGCCAAGGGCGAGCTGGCTGACAAGGTGAAGAAGCTGGAAGAAGATCGGGAAGATCACAGCAAGGAGATATCGATGCTCAAAGACGACACAGACAAAACTGCCTATACCTTGGAGGAATTGCAGACCACCATATCCGACAAGACCAAACAGATCCCTGCTGCCAACAACTCCATTGCTGATCTAACACTGAAGTTGACCACGCTAGAGGACTCCCTTAAGAGCAGGAGGGCTCATGAGAAGACCCTGGCCAAGGACCTCCAGGGGGAGAAGAAACTGCCCGAGAGCACCGCTGCCACCTATAATGACTATGTGAAAGGCGTGGGAATCTAGACTGAGCGCCTCATCGATGTCGCAGAGAAGCTCACCACACAGTTGTCCATCATGGGCTTGTCGAGTTTCAGCTATTCTCACAAGGAGAGGATAAGTCCGAGCGCCAGACTGGCCATGTTCTTCGAGGCCCTCCTTGATGCCCTGAAGCTACTCCACTCCAGCCGAGCAAAACAACTGGTCAACGAATCCCGCAAGCTTTGCGGGGCCGTCCTTCTCAAGGTGCTCACCAAGGTGGTGTATAGGAACCCCGACCTCGACCTCACCAACGTGCTTTACAGCTTGACGGATGATGCGGACCACAAGGCGCTTGAATAGCTCGTCGCGCCTATCGTTGATGCGATGGACCAAGTCAAGAGGGTGGAAGGCCAGTGCAGGGACTAGCCGCTTCGCTTCCTCTTGCCTCCACGAACTCGTACCCATGACAATTTATCTTAAGTTAGAACTGTGGCAACCATTGATGTAATATAACTTATTGTACTTTGGATGAATGTATGCTATCTTTCTCATCTTATTTCTCTCTGTATGGCATACACCCTACGCTTTATTGGGGAAAAACTTGCCGGTGCGCGCACCCTTGTCGCGAGCGCTTTGAGGAACGGATCCTTAGCAGCCCGCCGGGGGTGTCGCTGCCGGCAAGACACCTTGCTTATCTTAGCGCATCCACTTGAACTGTTGAGCAGACTCGAAACAGAGAAAGGGCGCAACCAATTATGAAAAGGTTCCTTCATGTGCAGGTTTTCCATACAAGAACCGAAATGTTCAAGAAAAATAACCTCACATTTAAAAGAAATTCACTCAAGGTTTCACAACTTAGCTTTTCGCCATTGTACTCTTTCCCGCAAGATGCCACTTCGAACGTCGCATGTTGGCGTCCATACTACATACCATCATCCCCCCAGCAAACTTGTATGCGAGGGAACCTTCTATTCTTTGAGAAATAGAAAGAAGAGAAAATAGGAACATGGAACCTTGGCGATTCATCAGTACTTGCGGGAAACAAACGTAGTAAAATATCCTGGACATGCATGCATATAAATAAACATGGAAATCAACAAGAACTGTACATACTTAAACTTATTCAACTGCATACAGGGTCTACGCCTGGGTCTGTACATAGGGTTATATGCCTTGCCGACAAGGCTAGTACAAAAGGGGCTTGCCGGGGGACCCGACAACCGCGCCTCATGGGTAAAACTTGCAAAGATGTTCGATATTCCAGGAGTTGCTCACTCGAATGCCATCTTCGGTCTCTAGGCGGGCTGCGCCGGGCTTGGTGATGTGTATTACTCGATAAGGGCCTTCCCACTTTGGCGTCAACTTGTTAGAATTCTTGGCCGACTGAATGCACCAAAGAACAAGGTCGCGTTCCTCAAGGCTTCGGGCGTGAACCTTGCGGCTATGGTAGCGGCGCAAGGCTTGCTGGTAGCGCGCTGCTCGCACAGCAACCTGAAGATGATCTTCCTCACAGAGCGTAGCATCATCTTGGTGCAGCTGCTCTTGCTCAAGCTCATCATTAATGAGCACTGGAGGCGACCCATATATGAGTTATGTGGGGGAGAACTGCTTCTGCCCCGTATACCAGGGAGAAGGGCGTTTGGCCAGTGGCTTGATTTGGTGTCGTCCTGATTGACTAAAGAACCGCCGGCAACTCGTCAATCTAGCTTCTTCCGCACTTGTGCAGCCTGTCAAAATTCCTTGTTTTGCGACCCCGCAACACTTCATCATTTGCCCTTTCTGCTTGGCCATTGCTTCTCGGATGAGCAACAGAAGCAAAATAGATTTTGCTGCCGAGGTCATGGATATACTGCATGAAGGTGCGGCTTGTGAACTGTGTGCCGTTGTCGGTGATGACTCTGTTTGGCACACCAAAACGGAATGCTAGTCCTTTGAAGACCTTGATGGCTGACTGTGCTATCACCTTTCTCGCTGCTTCCACTTTTGGCCACTTTGTGAACTTGTCGATTGCGACGTACAAGTACTCAAAGCCCCCAATAGCATGGGGAAAAGGGCGCAAATTGTCAAGCCCTCAGATCGAAAATGGCCAGGAAAGAGGGATCATTTGAAGAGCTTGCACTAGCGGATGGAGTTTCTTCGAATGGAACTGGCACGCTTCACACTTGGTTACTAGTGCAGTTGCATCCTGGAGAGCAGTGGTCCAAAAGAAACCTTGCCGAAATGCCTTGCCGGCAAGAGCCCTTGATCCCATGTGAGAGCCACATATGCCTCCATGTATCTCTACCAAGTGCCTCAGTCCATCCTCCCGAGGAACACACTTCAATACGATGTTTGGTCTTTTTTTGTACAAGACATCGTCCACAAACTGGTACATGTTAGACCTATGGGCTACTTTCTCCGCATCTTCCTATTCCTTAGAGAGTTCCCCTGTTTGCAGGAACTGAACGATGTGATGTGCCCACGCTGGAGCCTAAGGCTCGACGACAAGGACTAAAGGCATGTACTCCGCCATGGGAGCAGTTGTCTCTACAGCAAGGGCCTGAGGCCCTGCCGGAGCCTGTTGCCCCCGGCAAGCTTGGTGTCGTCCCCGTCAACTTCCTTGCCGGCGGCCCTTGGGAGCTCAGTGGGAAATTACTTTCCAGGGCCCTACTTCCTTCGCTTATCCTGCCTCGCTAATGGTTCAATGGATGGCTGAGTCAGTCGGAGCACAAAAGTGCCTGGTTCCATAGGTAACTTGAGGGCAACACATTTTGACAGATTGTCAGCAATGCTGTTCTCTTCTCGAGGAACATGCTCTGCTTGGAGACCGTCAAAATGATCCTCCAATTTCCTCGCTTCATCTACGTAAGCTTCTATCAATGGGCTCAAATAGTCTTTGTTGACTTGCTTAAAGACAAGTTGTGAATAAACTATGAGAATGAGCTTCTTAATCCCAAGGTCTGCCGCGATCCTGAGATCGGCAAGCAGTCCCTCGTACTCTGGAGTGTTGTTTGTTGAACTCTCCCGCGGAAAGTGCATTTGGATCATGTATTTGGGGTGCTCTCCAGTGGGCGCGACAAGCAACACACCAGCACCGGCGCCTTGCAGTGAGAAAGCCCCCCAAAAAATACATAACACAACCATGACTCATTTCCTTGCCGGTGAGGGTGGTTTCCTGAATCTCCTCGTCAGGCGTTGAGGTCCATTCTGCAATGAACTCTGCCAAGGCTCTGCTCTGAATTGTTGAAGTACGTTCAAACCTGAGACCAAAGCTTGATAGTTCCAACACCCACTCCACAATCTTTCCAGTTGCATGTGGTTTGTTTAGGATCTGTTGCAATGGGAAGCGAGTGATGACGGTGATCTCATGTTCCTGGAAATAGTGGCTCAACTTCCTCGAGGCCATAAGGAGGCTGAAGAGTAACTTATGCACACTAGAGTATCTTGATATAGCCCCCTGCAAGAGGGAACTGACAAAATAAACTGGGTGCTGCACCATCTTCTTCTTCTGTGTCACTTCCTTCGCTTGCCCAGATCCCGCCTTGCCGCCACTGGATTCTACCAGGGGTCTTGCCTTGCTGGCACCAGACTCTGCCGAGGGTCCTACCCTGCCGGCACCAGAGCCTGCCGCGGAGAGCTCTAGCTCATCATCCAACGGTCTTGACAATGCCGCTTCTTCTTCATCAACTTCTCTCTGCGTCGCTAGCGCAACACTGAACACTTGATTTGTTGCTGCTAGATATAGTAGCAACGGTTCTTGCGGTTTAGGCGTGACTAGTGATGGCGTAGAGGAGAGGTACCTCTTCAAATCTTGTAGCGCCGCCTCCGCTTCCGGAGTCCACTTCATTGGACCTGCTTTTTTCAAGATCTTGAAAAAGGGGAGGGTGCGCTCAGCAGATTTGGTGATGAATCTACTCAGAGCAGCAACACAACCAGCAAGTCGATGCACATCTTTGACTCGTCTTGGTGCTTCAATCTTCTGAATTTCTTTGATCTTGTTGGGGTTCGCTTTGATCCAACATTGAGACACAAAGAATCCGAGAAGCTTCCTGGATGGGACACCGAGCACACACTTCTCAGGATTGAGCTTGAGATTGATCTTGTGCAAATTTGCAAATGTTTCTTCTAAATCTTCTATGAGCGTCGCCTTGTCCTTAGTTTTGACCACTATGTCATCCATATAAGCTTCCATATTTCTATGTAGGTGGGGCTCAAAACCGATCTGTACTGATGTGGCAAATGTTGAACCAACACTTTTCAACCCGAAAGGCATTCGTATAAAACAATACATACCACATGGGGTGATAAATGCGGTCTTCTCTTCATCTTCCTTCGACATGAAGACTTGATGGTACCCTGAGTAAGCGTCAGGAAATGACAGCAAGTCGCACCCGGTAGTGGAGTCCACGATCTGGTCGATGCGCAACAAGGGGAAAGGATCCTTTGGACAAGCTTTATTGATGTATGTATAATCAATGCACAACCTCCATTTTGCATTCGCCTTGCCCACCACAACCGGGTTTGCCAACCACGTTGGGTGGAGCACTCCTCTAACCAAGCCTGCCGCTTCCAACTTCCTAATCTCTTCAGTGATGAACTCTTGCAGCCCCAAAGCTTGCTTCCCGACCTTCTGCTTGACGGTCCGCGCATGAGGACAGACAACAAGATGTTGCTCAATCACCTCCCTGGTAAAGCCGGGGATGTCAGATGCTTGCCATGCAAACACATCGACAATCGCCCACAGGAAGGCAATTAGCGTGCTTTCCTATTTGTTGTCGAGGATGGAGCTTATAGTGAAAGCTCCGCCCATGCCGTCCTCCTTGACGGACACCTTCTTGGTTTCTAGTGGGGATACCTTGGATTTCTTGCTCTTGCCGATGGAGCTCTCTGGCATGTCCTTGACGGGAATGCAGCACTCCGAGGAGGCGCGCTTGCCGGAGTGGGTGCAAGAGGTGTTCCCTGTGCAAGTCATCTTGTCGGTCTTCTTCCCCCCATGGGAGCTCCAGTGGCAGGAGCAAGCGCCTTGGCGGCGGGTGCTACAACTACCTCCCGGCAGAGTTGGTCGGCACAGATAAGTGCATCTTTCTTGTCGGAGTTGACAGTGATGATGCTCATCAGGCCGGGAATCTTCAGCGTGTTGTAGGCGTAATGTGACGCCGCCATAAACTTGGCCAGTGCGGGACGACCAAGGATCCCGTATATGGCAACGGGATCTTGGCGACATCAAAAATGATTTTCTCCATCTTGTAATTTAGTTCACCACAAAATGTAACTGGTAGTGCGATCTTACCCTTTGGCTGGCTTCTTCTCCGATTGATCCCTTGAAACGTGCCCGTTTCTTCGAGATCTCCGTCAGGAATTTGTAACCTCTTGATTACCTCGGGCGAGATCAGGTTCAAACTGGCCCCATCGTCTACTAACATTTTCGTCACCTTGAGGTTGTGAATTGTTGGCGAAACCAACAATGGCTAACACCCTATCGTGGTTGTGCGATCAGGGTGATCATCAGCATAAAAAATGATAGTCGTGTGGGACCATCTTAGTGGCTTCTGGGCATCGACCGACGGCTCTGTCGCATTAATCTCGCGCGCCCACTGTTTAAGTTGACGGTGAGAAGAATGTAACGAAGCACCACCATCAATGCGCATGGCCTTTGTAGCCTTTTGAAATTCATGCTTGATGGACTCGCCGTCCTCTTCATGGTCGTCGTCCCCCTCTTTCTTGTCGCAGCCCCGAGCAGGCCTCTCCTGTTGCTTCTCCTTACCATGGCGGCCTCCTCGACCACCACGCTTCTTGCCGGACCCCTCAGCACCATCCTGACCCTTCTCCTTGTCTTGCCTTTCGTATTCAGCTATCTGCCTTTCCACAAGCTTCTCAACTTTCCCGCAGTTCTGGAGATCATGGCCGATGGATCTTGCAATATTGCTTGTCACAGCCCTCTGGCTTGTCGGCAGCCGCCAAGGCCTGGCAGGCGGCGCACCCGGCAACTTCCTTGCTGGGGTCGTCAACCTTGGCCTTCTTGGCGGTGCTGGGGTTCCCGAATTCCTTGATGGCATGCATAGTTGTGCCCTTGCGCTTCCTGTTGCGCCGTCGGCCCTTCTTTGCCGGGGCGACGACGTCTTCATCTCTGGAGTCAGTTACCGCACCGACATCTTCGCTGGGGGTACTTCCTTCCTTCTTCAGCCCGAGCACATCTATCGGCCAAAACATAAAGCTTGACAACATCCCTAACCTTGTTCATCGCCAGCTCTTCACACATCTTGCGGTTGCACACATTCTGATGAAATGCGCTGATAACAGTGATAGGATGAACATCTAGGATGTTGTACTGCACACGACCGAATCTATGTATGTATTTGTGCAAGGGTTCACCATCTTTCTGGGGGATGAGATGTAAATCACTTGCCTGGCCAGGAGCTTGGTGGCCACCAGTAAAGGCTCCAACAAACTCGTGGCACAAATCTAGCCAAGAAGAGATGGAATCTACTAGCAGGTGTATCAACCACGACCTGACGTTGGGCTTGAGTACCAATGGGAAGTAGTTGGCGAGAACCTTACCGTTCCGAGCCCCGGCAGCATAGATCGCGATGGTGTAAACGCTCAGGAACTCGGACGGATGAGTCTTGCCGTCGTATTTCAGCGGGACCTCTAGTTTGAACGTGTGGGAAGTGGGCCACTGGAATCGGCGCAGCTCACAGGTGAAAGATGGACATCCCACCTCGAAAGGTAAGTCACTAGAATCCCCCGGTGCTGGCCTGTCTACAGTGGGCCCTGCGTGCCTATCAAATTGATGGCGTGCTTCCCGCCACCGCTCGATGGTAATTCGAGCGTCTTCTTCGACCTAGTCGCGAAGAACTTGACGTTGGTTGCGACGAGCTCGTGGATCGGACGACGTTGTGGATCCATTATCACGGGCGTTGACCCGCTGAGCCGGCGACCGTTGCTGTCGTGGTGGAGGAGAGTGCACTGTGGTTGTAGCGCCTCCGATCTTTCTGCCGTCGGCACGCGTCGGCTCCGTGGACCGACGCCACAAAAGATCTACCTCCTAGTGCCCATCTTTATTGACAAAACCAATAAGGCTCTGGATAGCAGTTCTCCATTCCTCTTGCTTCTCTGCAGCGGGAGGGAAATCCAGGAGTAGCCGCGCTCAAGCCAACGCTTTGGCTGGTGTAGGTGGCACCGACACGCGTGAAGAACAAGAGGTGCTCGGACTTCTAACTGCGTTAGAAGGAGCCTCGTCACGGTTCCACGGTAGTGCGCCACTTCCACTAGCATCTTGGCGTGCATGCCGGCCTTCCGCATCTCGAGAATGACACCGAGGACTCTTTCCGTCGGGACGCTCGGGGTCACCAATGTCGCGGCGCTGCTTGTCAGGCACGACCTGGGAAGACCGTGGCACATGCGCTGGCGGGGGCGTCTTGGAGGTCGCTGCGCCGCCCATAGGCAGCACGACTCCGTCCTTGGACCCAATAACGCTCGTGTCATCGTTGTGGCCGTGGACGATACCGGTCGCCAGAACATCGTCGATGCTCGACATCTTCACCTCCACCAGCGTCTACCCCACCGTCTGTCCATGCTGGCACGGGCGGATCGACCGCAGATGAACCGATCGCCATGATCGTCTTCCTCTTGGGAGACATGGTGATCAGGAAACCGACGCGCTAACTACTAGATCAGGTTTGCACAACCTAAAACCCCTACCTGGCGTGCCAAAGATGTCGGGGAAACGACATCTACGGATCACGTGGATCCCTTCTACGGTTTGGTGGGGAAGAGGAGTGCACAAAGAGCAGATATAGCGATCAACACGAAGGATTTTTACCCAGGTTCGGGCCACTGAGAAGCGTAAAACCCTAGCCCTTCTTTGAGTGTATATTGAGTGTTCTTGAGCTTCGGCTAGTTTCTATACATGCAAACTGGGCCTGAAAGTCCAAAAGTCCTCGACTGTATCGCCTTGGGCCTCCTTTTATACTAAGGGGCGTCCACAGTGGCGTACATGCAAACAGGAGGTGTAAAGCTGCTACAGTGTACGTGCTTATCACTAACGTCTTAGGACTAATGCATTAAATGCGCTGGTTACGTGCCCCTAACTTTATCGGAGATGGAAACAGAGCCTGTCCCGTCCGTCGCCACCTCACCCTGTCTTGACACGCACCCAGGATGACGAGGCATGCAATGCCAAGCTGAGTGGCTAGCCACTACGCTGGAGCGGTGGTAGGATCTCCACAAAGATCTGCAGGCCACCACGCAGGTGCTTTCCTGGCTGGCAGGCTAGTTGGTGTGCTGGAGCGGTGGCAGGGCGGCGGAACCTTGTCGTGTGCGAGCCTTGCCGCGGCCTTGCAAATGTCCCCAACAAGGATCTTGCCGGGAGGCTCACGAGCGTCCCCGACAAGGATCTTGCCGGGGGGCACATAAGGGTCCCCGACAAGAATCTTACTAGGAACTTTTCCTTCTGGTCTTCACAAAGATCTACATGCCACCACGCAGAAGCCCCTGGATCTTGGTCTTGACATTGTCGATGGTGTCAAAGCTCTCAACCTTACGGGTGATGGTCTTGCCGGTGCTTCGCAAACCATCCTCGCAAGGATCTTGCTGGGGGCTCAATCGTGTCTTCTGTTCTCTGATTACTGGCTCAGATGCTATCTTGGAAGCCTTGTATTTTCTCCCAGCCGTCCCCGACAGGGCTTGCCGCGGGTGTGGTTGCAACTACACGTGCACAAGTACGGGGCACTAAAGGGCCCGAACTTTAGTGCATCGACAATGGGCATCCAAGCTTAGGCTCTTTGCACTCCTTATTCCTTCATCCATCGTGATCTCACCCCAAACTTGAAAACTTCAATCACACAAAACTTAACAAAACCTCGTGAGATCCGTTAGTATAATAAAAATAATTTTTACTATCAGTATTGTAGAAAACCCATTCAATTTTTTATTACATTGTATCCACTATATTCTAACTTTACCATGGCTTATACCCCACGATACAAACCATAGATTCATCAAAATAAGCACATAATGCAACGAAAACAGAATCTGTCAAAAATACAATAGTATGTTAAAGACGTAATGTTTAGTAATACTTCTGTAACTAAAAAAATTCTGAAAAATTAGGACAGCCCGAGAAATTTGTATTTCAACTCTGTGTAAAACATTCATCAATTGTTCACTCTCTAGAAAATGACAACAATTCTTTGACTGGACGCAAAAAGTTCCATTGATGCACTGAATCAAATCAACTCTCACCCAAATCAATCCCGAAGGCTTTACTTGGCTCAGACACTAATTAAAACACCAAAAACACAATCATTATAGAACTAATAATGTTTATTTATTGAAAAACAGAATAAAAACCAAAAAGAAAAAAGATAACTATTGGGTTGCCTCCCAACAAGCGCTATCGTTTAATGCCCCTAGCTAGGCATAATGCATAGATTCAAGTATTGTCATCTTTAGTTTTTGCTACCTTGGTAAGGGCCTTCTCAGATCCGGGAGGTTTACGCTTCCCAAGATTCTCATGAAAAGCGACCATCTTGAGACCTAAAATATCCAAACACTTATTGCAAAGAGTAATCAAAGTATTCATGCGGTTGAGGCTTCCACCAATATGTTTAAGAGGTTCATTATATTTTTACAATTCAACCAAATGTTTATGCAAATCACCCAATTTTTCTAAAATTTCAACCCCTTCTTGCGTAGAGGAAAGCCTCTTTGTGATGGAATTCCCAATATTCCCTCTAGGATTTCATCAGCAACATTAGCACCAAGCTCAATAAACTTCCCTTTAGCGGCAAAATCCAAGAGTTATCTATGATGCAAAGCTAATCCTATATAAAAATCACGAAGCAAAATCTTTGCATCCCCCTTTAGGTTGCAAATGCGATAGGATTCCATTAGCCTATACCAAGAATTTTTCAAATTTTCTCCTTGTTTTTGCTTGGAGTATAGAACTTCAAAATTTGGTGACAAAGGAGGGGTAGTCATGCTAGCCATAGTAACAAGTAAGATCACAAACAGATAAGAACTCTTGACGAGAAATAGGCGAATGAAAAATAAGGCGAATAAAACGACAAATTATAATGAAGTGAGGGAGATGAAACCGAGAGGAAAATGGAAAATAATGTAAATTGCAAGAGATGAGATTTGTGATTAGGAACCTGATATATGTTGATGACGTTTCCTCGGCAACGGCGCCAGAAATTCGTTTTGATGTGGCTTGAAAGTGCGTCAGCATTTCCCCAAAGAGGAAGGGATGATGCGGCACAACTATGGTAGGTATTTCTCTCATATGTGAAAGCAATGTTATCGAACCAGTAGGAGACTCAAGTAACACTATGTAAATGGTACCTGCACACAAAGAACAAATACTTGCAACCCGATGCGTAAGAGGGGTTGTCAATCCCTCCTCGTAAAAAGATAGATTTGTTTGTATAAGACTGGATAAATAGATCATGCAAGAACACAAAATAAAAGATGCAAATAAAAAGGGCAGCAATGTATTTTTGGGTTTTTGGAATAATAGATCTGGAAACAAAAGAGATAAAAAAGATCAGAAAGAAATATGTTGGTGGAGACGACACCTATGGGATCACTGGAATCCCTTCTACGGTTGGCGGGCGCGAGGCTGTGCAAAGAGCGGGTCTAAGAGTCAGTACAAGGATCGTTTACCCAGGTTCGGGCCGCTAGGATGCGTAATACCCTAGTCCTGCTTTGGTGTGTATTTGAGTGTTCTTGAGTTCTTGAACTAGCTACGGTGCATGCCTAGTCCAAAGGATCCGAATCCTTCTCCAGTATGCTTTGGGCCTCCTTTTATAGTAAAAAGGGCTGCGAAAATGGCGCACAGGAGGTGGAAAGGTATATAGTGCACAAGGTTATCTCATGCCATTAAGGGACAAGACGCATTCAATGTGCTACTTAGGTGTCCACTTGCTTTATCGGGGACGGAAACGAGGCCCATCCCATCCGTGGCCGCTCCGTCTTGTTGCGACGCGCGTCTAGGCCAGCGGGGCAGGCAACTGCGATAGCGTGGTGGTAGGGTCTTCACGAAGATCTGCATGCCACCATGTAGGTGCTTGACTAGCTAGACCAGGAACCATGTACTGCCATGTGGGTACCTGCCTGAGCTAGTGGGTCGGCCGCCGAGCTTAGGCGACGATGGGGCGGCAAGGGCTTGCCGCAGTCCTGTGTCCGTTCCCAACAAGGGTCTTACCGGGGCCTCTGTGAGTGTCCTCAGCAAGAGGCTTGCCGGGGCTTCTATTAGCATCCTCGGCAAGAGGCTTGCCGAGGCTTTGGGGTGTCTTCGGCGAGGAGCCTTGTCAGGGCCTCGTGGGCATCCTCGGTAAGGAGCTTTGTTATCGCCTTATCTTCTGGTTCTCATCTTAGGAGCCATAGACCCTTGTCTTTACAAATATCTGCACGCCATCACGTAGGCGCTTCCCGAGCCTTAGTTCCAACATTGTTGATGATGCTGGAGCTCCTAGGCTCAAGGGCGGCTGCAACAGAGGCGTTGGGTGAGTTGCCCCGACAAGGGTTCTTGCCGGGGGAAGCCTGTCTTCTTGCTTGGACTTCCTGTGCCACCGTCTTGGCGTTCCTCTGGTAGCCTTGTGTCTCTGGCTTCCCTCCTCCGCCTTGTTATGTGTGACCGCAGGTGTGGCTCTGACTGCCCGTGCATAAGTAAGGGGTACAAAGGAGCGCCCCTACTTTCGGACACCGACAGGAGCCCCCGGGCCTGGGCCATACATATGTGTGACGCGTTGTTGGGCTAGGCCCAGAACGGTGCACGGGCAGTGGGGTTGGATCCTTTTTACTGCAGTAACTCCCCAGGTGGTTGCATTTTCCCATGATCTGCGCTGACGTGGGGGTCGTGCATGGGGCGGTTGCTGCACACCGGTGTCACGTCGCAGTAAATAGTAAAGGGGGCGGCCTGCGCCTTCCCCCTAAAAAGGGAAAAAACCGCAGGCGCGCCGCTCATTTACCTTCTGCACTTCTCCAATCTCGGGTTCGCCGTTCCTCTGCTTCTTCTTCAAGCAAAAAGCTAAAGCTCTTGCCCCCGCTCGCCGCCTCCGTGCTCTCCTCGCTTCTGATTCCTCTCCTCTTCCCCAGCCGACATGGCACCCAAGTCCAGCAAGGGCAAGGGAGCGGCCGAGGATGTGGGGGAGAAGGAGTGACCGGAGAGCGAGTTGGCGGCGCTTCGGATGCAACACGCCTACTTCCCCCCGACGGTCGATGCAGTCCATCTCAGGGCCTACTTCAGGCCCCTGTGGGGGTGTCAGACGAGAGGGCATCCGGCCACGCATGTCGACTACTCCTATGGCCCAATTTGCTCAGGCCAGCCCGAATCAGTACCCCTTCTTCGTCGACTACTTCTCATGTGGCCTCTATCCCCCCTTTTCTGATTTTTTCAACGATGTTATGCACACCTACGACTTTCATCTTCTTGATTTCACGCCGAATGCAGTGGCGTGCGTGGCTTTCTTCGTCCACCTCTGCGAGGGTTTCGCCGGCATGGTTCCCAGCACGGCGCTCTTCCGCCACCACTTCTATCCTCGCATCCAAGCGGGGGACGCCATCGCCGGTTGCGTCACCTGGATTCCACGGACCCAAGGGAAGGGTACGTATCTGGAGGGTGTGTAGAAGGAGAGGTGGGAGGAGTGGAGGAGTAGGTGGCTATGGATTGAGGAGGATGACCCGCCGGAGTTCTGCCGAGTCTGTCAGAGCCCGCCAATCCGCTGTAAGGAATGTGGGAACGTCGACATCAATGACAAGAAGCTCTCGATCGCCACCACCAGGATCCATCGTCTTGCCCAGGTCGGGCTCACCCTTGAGATGATCGGGGCCGATTTCATTTGCCGCCGAATCGCGCCACTGCACAATAAGGGGAGGCCGGCTTGGCTTTTCAGCAATGCGGCCGACGTCATGAGGCTCCGCCCTGGTCTGAAGCACAACTTCACGGTGATGGGGCATGCCCATCTTTGCCAGAGGCTCTTCCAGCTTGATGTGGACCGCGGCGGCAGGGCTAAGAGGACCGGCAAGGCCATCAAGGGGCCTCTGTTTGGGTTGCCGGCAGGAGTGGTCCCGCTGAGCAACAACTCTCGCCAGTCCTCCTTCATTGCCATGATGCCGGACTTCAACACGCATGGCCTTGACCCGGCCTGGGTTGAGCCACCAGTGGATCAGGTGCAGGAGTTCTTCGACACCTTGTCAGAGAGCTATGTCCGCAAAGAGCCGGTGCTCATCCGCGACACCACCCAAGCGGAGCTGGATTATATTGCCGCCAGGGCGGCGAAGGTGATGCTTGCCCTGGAGGCCGGCAGCGCCGGACACGTGGATGATGAGGCCAACGCGACCGCTGAGGAAGAGGAGCTCGCCGTATGGGCAAAGTCTGCCGGAGAGGCCAACCACGCTGACGTTGACGCCGACACTCCTCTTGTCGAAGACGTGGTCGAGGAGTTGACCGAAGAGGAGGCTGAAGCCGCCAACCCTCCTGTCACGGGGAGGCGGCACGTCCTGCGGCGGGCTGGCTTGGGTGAACCGGTCCGGCCTGGCAGCATCACGCAACTGCAGCAGCCCCAGGAGCTACTCGTGCGTGAGACGAGGGCGATGAAGGCCGCGACAGAGAAGAAGGCGAGGAGGACTACGGTGGCAAAGAGGATGGAAGCTGCTTCCTCTTTGTCCAAGCGTGGCCAGACCCCATCTCCTGCTCCCCCTCCCGCAGATATCGCCATGGATGTTGACTTTGATCTTGGGTCTCTGAGCCCAAGGAGGAAGATGAAGCCAGGGGAGGAGGAGGAAGCGGAGAACGAGTATGTATTTTGCTCCCTATATTACCTCCTAACCCTACCTCTGTGCTATCTTTCCCTGATCTGACATTGTCTTTGTAGGGACATGGAGACGCTGGCCCAGAGGGCAGCGAAGAGGGCCAGGGCCTCGACCGACGATAAGCCCCTGGCGGGTACTTCAGGTACGCCGCTGGTGGTGGAGAGCAGCCCGGACAACAGCCCCCGACGTAGCCCCCACTCTAGCCCCCCAGCGTAAGATCATTACTCACTCCTCCGCAGATGAACACTAGGGTGTGAATCTTTGATGCTGAGCATGCCGGGTTTGCAGGAGTGGAACGGCAGCAGGAGGGCCCGCAGGGGGCCACCCCTAACACGCCGCCCCCCTGAACTACACCGCCCCGAGGGGCGTCCCTAGAAAGTGCACCGACCACCGAGCCCACGCCTATGGAGGAGGAGGAGATGAACTTGGGCGCCGGTGACTCTCCCCCGGCAACGATCGTTGGCGGGGAGGGTGCCACTTCTTCTGAGCCTAGTACAGATGAGTTGTTTGTTCCTTATCCTTGCTCTGTTTTCTTCAAGTTGGGCCTCGCCCCCGGCTTTGTCCTACCCTTTCTCCTGGTCGTTAGCTCCACCCTCGAAGGACCAAGTGGATGTTGACCCCATCATTGAGGAGGTTGTCAAGGACACTGGGGCTGAGGCCGATAGGATTGCTACCGAGGAGGCTGCCAAGACCATTGCCGAGGAGACCGCCAAGGAGCCCGTCGGTGGGACTAGCGAGGCCAGTACTGACGAAGCCGGCAAGGCTGCTACCGAGGAGTTCGGCAAGGCTGCTGTCGAGGAGGCCAGCAAGGCCACTACCGAGGAGCCGGCAAGGTGGCTGCCGAGGACCAACCTTCCTCCTCTGCCGCTTCTGTCTCGGGATGTTATTTGAAGGTGAGCGATGACCTATTCGTCCACCTCCCATGGACGGCAAGCAGCAGGGCGCCAACCGAAGGGGAGTTGTTCGACGACGGGGCGCTCGCCGCCACCGGGCTTGAGGTTGTTGACGAGCCGAGCATCGGTGGCGATGGTTCTCGAGAAGAGAAACTCCTTCGGGCCATGGGTGCCAGCTTCCAGAAGTTCAAAGAACTCTACTGAGCCCGCCTGGACAAAGCAAAGTCCAGGTCGGCAGTGGTGGAAAAGGTAGAGGCGGACTTCTAGGAGCGCGTCGCCCAAACAAAAACTTGGTATGCCGAGGCCCGGGATGAGTTGAGGAATTCTGAGGATCAGCTGGACGAGCGCGCCCGAGAGCTTATCCTGGCGCAGTCTGATTTTGAGAAGGCCCAGGAGATGGCAAAGAAGCGTGTCGGCGTCCTGGGAACCAGGGTACCCAGACTTGCCTGTCTGTAGGCCGCAACGCGCTCCTACCATGGCCTAGTACAGCCTAGATGATCGACCAGCTGCTCAAGACCCTCACGAGGGGGCTAGACCTCGCGAGGAGAACAACATCAAGACCCCCTCAGGAGTGGCCTCGGCTAGGTAGCTCCGGAGGGGCGGAGAATCCAAGGCCAGGCCTACCTTAGGAGGAGGCAGAGATGCGAGCAGTGATGCACCACGCCAGCGGGCGCCAGCGCGTGCCAGTGGCGCAGTTGTCATTTTGGTGCAAGGGAGACAACGCAGGCGCAGGTTCCCGAGTGGCAGGACAAAGGTTTCCCCATTGGTGCGACAAGACCGAAGACCGCAAGGACGATAGAGAGGATGTCACCACCGAGCCCACCACCACGTCATCGCCGGATCCCTTTGCAGGCGAAGACTGCTTTTGTCAGGGTAGGATCGTCCTTGTGTTCCCGCTCAAAATGGCCATTGTGGGATCCCTTCCTGCCTAAACATTTCGGGGGAAGAGGACCCTGGCCGCCTATATAAGTAGCTAGGATCTCCACTATGAAGGGGGATCAGATCCAGAAACTCTGCCCTCGCACAAAGGAGCAAGAACTCTTTCCTCCTGACCCTCCTGAGCTCAGGAACCACTATACTCATTCATACTCAAGCCCTCCTGAGGCCAATCCACCAAAGCAGGAAGTAGGGTTTTACACCGCAAGGTGGCCCGAACCTGGGTAAATTCTTGTGTGCTTCACTTGTTGTTCTCTTGAATCTCTTCACCGGACGACAGCGATACGCTAGGTAGACGTGAGTGGGAGAGATCTTCATTCACGCCCCTGTGTTCGAACTTCTTGGGTTTGCGGAGCCCGTAATCCGACATTTGGCGCACCAGGTAGGGGGCGTGTCGAAATCTCGCCTCTCCGACCACCTTGTCCCGCTCTCGTCGTCAACATCGCTTCACCGCCATGGTGGACACACGCCGAGCGTGCGCTGCCTGCCGGGCAGCCAACGTCGCTCAGACGGCGCCCGCAGGCAACGGTGCGCCGCCCCGCCCCAACTTGCCGATCGCCAACGCCGCCACTGACCCGGCCATCCACGAGCAACAGGACTCGTCGCTGCCGCTGTCCGTGCGGCGTGATGGCCGCACGGCGACGCCGTCACCCTCGCCAGCCGTGATGTCGTCCTCACTTGCCCGCCACGGGCCCGTCTACCAGCATCCTGCACTACTGATGGCGTGGGAACTCCTGCTACCGCCCTGCTGATGACCTCTATGACGAGTGGCTCCACCGCATCACCGAGCTCGTCAACGCCGCCGGGGAGGTACCTGCACCAAAGCACTCCTCTCGTCCTCCATCGCCCACGGCGGGGAACGAGGGCCACGGTGTCACGGCTCCACCTCCACTCTACGGTGCCGGCTAGGGGGTCAGGCGCGAGGCTCCCGAGCTTCGGCGCCTCGTCTGGCTCGACAAGTTCAAGCCGGATCTGCCTCCACGCTACGATGGAACCATCGACCCCACGGAGTTTCTCCAACTCTACGAGCTGAGCATCGAGGCGTCCAATGGCACCGAGAAGGTCATGGAGAACTGGTTTTCCATGGCCCTCAAAGACGGCGCCCGCTCCTGGCTCCTGAACCTCCCCGTGGGATCCGTCTCCTCGTGGGGGGATCTTCGCGAGCGTTTCATCGCCAACTTCCAAGGCACCCGTGACCGAGCCCCGGCGCCCGCTCACCGAGGCCAATCCGCAATGGGGCCCTCGCTAGCCCCCGGTGATGAAGCCCCGGGCAGATGGGTGGTATACTTCGACGGCGCCTTCTCGCGCCTTGGCTCGGGAGTTGGCGCCGTGTTAGTATCTCCCACTAAGGACAAGTTGTACTACACCGTGCAGCTTTGCTTCCAGCAAGGCGAGAAGGTCTCCAGCAACATCACAGAGTATGAGGGCCTAATTGTTGGGCTCTAGGCCGCCGCTGCACTGGGGGTCAAGCATCTCACCATCAGAGGCGATTCACAAATCCTTGTCAACTTCTACAACAAGAAATACAAGCCCAAGGACGAGCACATGGAGGCATATCTAGAGGAGGTGCGCAAGATGGAAAAGCGATTCCGAGGGCTGGAGGTGCAACACGTACCAAGGGGCACCAACAAGGAAGCGGATGACATCGCCAAACGAGCCTCCAGGCGGGAGCCTCAGAGGCCGGGCGTCTTCGAGGAGCGGCTGCTCAAACTATCGGCAACACCGCCCGTTCCTGAGCTGGTGTCCCCTCAGCAGGGACTACCTGCTACGCCTGCGGACGAGGCCCCGCCCTGCGGACTGGCCTCCGGAGCCCGCCTGCTACTCGCCGCGGAGCCCGAGGAGGGTTGCTGGACCCAAGAGCTCAAGATGTACCTGTAACACGACACCTTGCTAGACAAGGAGGAAGACACAGAGTGCGTGGTCCGACATGCCTCGGCTTACTGCATCCAAGACGACAAACTCTATAGGAGGCGCCCCAATGACGTCTCACTAAAGTGCATCTCGAGGTAACAAGGACGCGAGCTGTTGACTGACATCCACGGTGGGGACTGCGGTCACCATTCGTCGTCCCGCACCCTCGTGGGCAAGGCCTTCCGCAGCGGCTTCTACTGGCCCACGACACTTAATGGCGCCATGGAGCTTGTGCAGGCTTGCAAGGCGTGCCAATTTCACGCCAAGCAGATCCACCAGCCAGCGCAGGGCCTCCAGACGACCCCACTCTCCTGGCCCTTCGTGGTCTGGGGGTTGGACATCCTGGGTCCATTTCCCCGGGCAGCGGGGGGCTACCGCTTCCTGTACGTCGCCAGCGACAAATTCACCAAGTGGGCAGAGGTGGAGCCTGTTCGCGCGATCCTAGCTGGGTCGGCCATCAAGTTCATCCAGGGCCTCGTGAGGCGATTCTGGGTCCCCAGCCGCATCATCACGGATAACGGTTCGCATTTCACAAGCAATCTCTTCAGGTCATATTGTGCTAACCTTGGAACACATATCTGCTACGTCTCGGTGGCATACCCCAGGAGCAACGGTCAGGCCGAACGCGCCAACGCGGAAGCCTTGCGTGGCCTCAAGACGCGCAGCTTTAAGAAGAAGCTCGAGGCTTGCGGGAGGGGCTGGATCAATGAGCTCCAGTCCGTGCTGTGGTCGATCCGAACCACCGCTACCAAACCCATGGGAGGAACTCCTTTCTTTCTCGTCTACGGGGCGGAGGCGGTCCTCCCTCACGAGGTCAAGCATCGCTCCCCACGGGTCTTGGCTTTCAGCGAGGAATGCCTCATCACTGTCATGAAGAAGCCCACCATGCAGTTGGCCGCCATTGGCATGCCAAACTTCAGGTACTCCCGGGAGGCGAACCTCACCATCAACGCCAGCCCGACCGTGTTCTTCGAGTGCATCCTCGATGCATTAGAAAAGCTCTGCTTCGACCGAGCGGTTTATCTGTCCAATGAGCCCCGGAGGCTCTGCCGGGGTGCCTTGACCAAGGTTCTCACCAAGATGGCGTATTGGAACCCCGACCCGACTTTGACGCGGCGCTGGAGAGCTTGCCGGATGGTGTAGATCTCACGGCGCTCAAGGAGCGTATCAAGCCCATCATCAGCCGCGTCGACGAAATCCAGAGGATAGAAGGCCAGCATCGGGATTAGGCACTTTGTTTCTCATCGCCGCTGCAGGTTCACAACCAAGACAAATTTTATGTTTATTTAGAACCGCAACAACAATTGATGTAATATAACTCTGCAGTACTTTGAAGTGATGCGCGCTATTTTCCTATTTGATTCCAATTTGTATGTCCACCCTACGCTTAGTTGGATAGGCTTGCCGGCGCGGAAACCGAAGTTATGGTGCTTTGCGGACGGATCCTCAATGGCCTGCCGGGTGTACTTGTTGCCAGGCAAACCGCCTTACCGCTCTCAACTCGGCCGTTTGAGCTATTGAGCGGACTCGAAACAGGACAAAAGCGTTGCCAATAATGGAAAGGCTACCCTACCGTTCTCGACGCGGCCGCTCGAACTGTTGAGCGGACTCAAAATAGGACGAAGGCGTTGCCAATAGTGGAGGGGCCCCATTGCTTACATGTTTATCATACACAGGGCAAGATCTCCGAGGAGAATAAACTTATGTAAAGAGGAATTACTCAAAGTTTTGCATGACTTCTCTTTTCTGTTGTCGCACGGGCGTCCATTGCACTTGTTGATGATGTCGCACGCTTTGTCACCTTCTTCCTTGGAAACCATGGTGAAGAAGAAATGCTAAGCAAACTGCTAGACCGGATTTTCACAACTGCGCCCCCTACCTGGCACGCCAAAGATGTCGGTGGAGACGACACCTATGGGATCACTGGAATCCCTTCAACGGTTGGCGGGCGCGAGGTTGTGCAAAGAGCGAGTCAAAGAGTCAGTACAAGGATTGTTTACCCAGGTTCGGGCCGCTAGGATGCGTAATACCCTAGTCCTACTTTGGTGTGTATTTGAGTGTTCTTGAGTTCTTGAACTAGCTACGGTGCATGCCTAGTCCAAAAGATCTGAATCCTTCTCCAGTATGCCTCAGGCATCCTTTTATAGTAAAAAGGGGCTGCCACAGTGGCGCACAGGAGGTGGAAAGGTATATAGTGCATAGGCATATCTCATGTCATTACGGGACAAGACACATTCAATGTGCTACTTAGGTGTCCACTTGCTTTATCGGGGATGGAAATGAGGCCCGTCCCGTCTGCGGCCGCTCCGTCTGGTTGCGACGCGCGTCCAGGCCAGCGGGCCAGGCAGCTGAGATGGCGCGGTGGTAGGGTCTTCATGAAGATCTGCATGCCACCACGCAGGTGTTTGACTAGCTGGACCAGGAAGCACGCACTACCACGTGGGTACCCGCCTGGGCTAGTGGGTCGGCCGCCGAGCTTAGGCGACGATGGGGCAGCAAGGGCTTGCCGCAGTCCTGCGTCTGTTCCCGACAAGGGTCTTGCCGGGGCCTCTGTGAGCGTCCTCGGCAAGAGGTTTGCTGGGGCTTCTGTGAGCGTCCTCGGCAAGAGGCTTGCCGGGGCTTCGGGGTGTCTTCGACGAGGAGCCTTGTTGGGGCCTCGTGGGCATCCTCGGCAAGGAGCCTTGTGATCACCTTGTCTTTTGGTTCTCATATTAGGATCCATAGACCCTTTTCTTTACAAAGATCTGCATGCCATCACGTGGGCACTTCCCGAGCCTTAGTTCCAACATTGTTGATGATGCTGGAGCTCCTAGGCTCAAGGGTGGCTGCAGCAGAGGCGTTGAGTGAGTTGCCCCGACAAGGGTTCTTGCCGGGGGAGCATGTCTTCTTGCTTGGCCTTCCCGTGCTACCATCTTGATGTTGCTCTGGTACCCTCGTGTTGCTGGCTTCCCTCCTCTGCCTTGTTATGTGTGGCCGCAGGCATGGCTCTGACTGCCCGTGCACAAGTAAGGGGTACAAAGGAGCGCCCCTACTTTCGTACACCGACACAATATGATAAAAGTTAGACCCGGGGGCCGTAGATTTCACTAGTGGATTCTCTCGAGAAAATAGCATATGGTTGGTAAACAAATTACTATTGGCCAATTGATAGAAAATCAAATAATCATGATGATATCCAAGGCAATGATCATTATATAGGCATCACGTCCAAGATTAGTAGACCGAAACGATTCTGCATCTAGTACTATTACTCCATACATCGACCACTATAGAGCATGAATCTAGTGTATTAACTTCGTGGAGAAACGGAGTAATGCAATAGGAACGGTGACATGATGTAGATAAGATCTATTCATGTAGGAATAGACCCCATCTTGTTATCCTTAATAGCAACGACACATACGTGCCTCGCTACCCCTTCTCTCACTAGGTGAGGACACTATAAGATCGAACCCATCACAAAGCACCTCTTCCCATGGCAAGCAATATTGATCTTGTTGGCCTAACTAAACCAAAGATTCAAAGAAGAAATACGAGGCTATAAGTAATCATTCATATAATAGATCGAAGAAGACTCAAATAATATTCATGGATAGAAACTGATCATAAAATCGAAATTCATCAGATCCCAACAAACACAACACAAAAGTCATTACTTCAAATAGATATCCAAGAGACCATTGTATTGAGAATCAAAAAGAGAGGCACCAATGAAGATGATGAACCCCTACATGATGATGTTAGATTGGCTCTCGTGGTTCTGGAACTTGCGGTGGCTGGAATTATGTTTTGTCTGCTCCCCTAGGATTTCTGGAATTTCTGAGGATTTATAGGGCGAAGAGGTGGTGGAGGAGACCCCCGTGGTTCCTATAACCCATCAGGATGCGTGAGGGTCCTCTAGTGCGCCATGGTGTCTTGTGGGCCCCACAGGCCTCCCCAGGTACTTCCTTGGCTCCCAAGTTGTCTTCTGGCCCAAAAAAATCTCCAAAAAGTTTCATTGCTTTTGGACTCTGTTTGATAGGGATATTCTGCGAAGTAAAAAAACAAGCAAAAAACAACAACTGGCACTTGGTACTATGTCAATAGTTTGGTCCCATAAAATGATATAAAGTTCCTATAAAATGACTGTAAAACATCCAAGAATGATAATATAATAACATGGACCAATCAAAAAAATCAGATACGTTGGAGACGTATCAACGCTCGGCAAGGAAGCTGCTTCATGCACTGATTGCCGGGCGGCCGCGGCGGGAGAGAAAACTGGCAAATCTGATGGACCATACTGCAAGATCCACCGAACCAAGGGCCATGATCTACAGGAATGCCGGCAAGTTGAGCAGCTTGTCGAGAAGTATAAGGCTGAGTATGAGAAGCCTGATAAGGAGAAAGGCCAGGATGGCGCTGGCGGGAAAAGTCGTGCCGGGCGCGGCGGCCGCCGCGGCAAGGTCGATCAGCAGCAGAAAAAACCCGCCAGAGGCCGAGATAAAAAAGAAGGAGAAGAGGATAACAAAGAGGAAGATGACGAGGAGTCCAGCGAACAGGAATTCCAAAGAGCTACTGAGGCAATGTGCTTTGACGGGGGTGCTTCTTTGCACTCCTCTCACCGCCAGCTAAAGCAGTGTGCGCTTGAGGTCAATGCGATGAAGCCCGTAGCAGGCCCTCAGGAACCACTCAAATGGTCATCCACGCCCATCATCTTTGACGTTGGGGACCATCCTGATCGCGCTACTGCGGTCGGATGCCTGCCATTGTTGGTTTCACCAAAAGTCCGCAACCTAAAGGTCACCAAGATGTTGGTTGACGGTGCGGCTAGTTTGAACCTGTTCTCCCTTGGCATAATCAAGAAACTCCAAATTCCTGATGAGGACATCAAGAAGACTGGCATCTTCCAAGGTATCAACTAGGGAAGAAGCCAGCCCAAGGGAAATATGACACTGCTAGTGACGTTTGGCGGGGAGTTGAACTACTGGACTGAGAAAGTTGTGTTTGATGTTGTTGTGCTCCCCCTGCCGTTCAATTGTATCCTTGGCTGCCTAGCTCTAGCCCAAGTTCATGGCAGCATCCCACTACGCATATAACACTCTAAAGATGCCAGGGCTAATGGGAGTCATTTCCATCCCGTCAGATAAGAAGGACGCAGTCATATGCGTCGGCAAAATGTACAGAGGTGCGGTAGCAGCAGAGGCCGCTGGGGCCCGAATCCCCGCCAAGAAGGAAAAGAAAGTTGGCAAGGACACCGGCAAGGACCCCGGGAAGCATGCCTTTCTGGAGTGCTCCGCGCCCGGCAGCGACTTGCCGGAAAGTTCTACCAGCAAGAAGTCCATAGCTGCTCCCCCTGCGATGAAGAACGTTGTGGCAAGGAAGGATGGCAAAGATGGTACCTTCACCATTAGTGCCACCCTTGATGAAAAATAGGAAAGAGCGCTCGCTGCCAATACAAAAAAAGACACATCCGTGACATTTTGGGCCGAACAAATTTTTTATGTCATACTTATGACACTTCTATGACAATAATTGTTGACAAAACCCAGTATCATCATAGATGTGGTGGGGTCCTACTTCTATGACAAAAAATCATGTCAGAAAATGGGCTTTTCATCCTGGGCGGGCCGAGACGCAGATGCATAACATTCTTCGGAAAAAACCATGGTAGAAGCGAGGGCGAGGAAAATATCGGGGTGTTCCCGATTACGGTGGGTGGTCGGGGCCGAGCGATGCGCGTTTCTCTTGTACATCCACGCGCGTGGGTGCGAGGTGTTGGGCTCTTACTAAACCCGAGCGAGGCGCTGGGCTCTAACTGAACCCGAGCAATTGCACTGCAGGCTACGCGTTACTGAACCGGAGCGATCGTTCCATGGCTGTTAACTGAACACGATCCAGCGATTCCTTCGTTACTGCTGCTAACTGAAGCCGATCGATGCTGCCTCTGGATGAACAGTGAGAATTGTTGGGGGGGGGGTTGGATGAACAGTTCCCGGTGGGGGTGGATGAACATGACTCCATGGTGTTGCCTCTGGATGAACAGGACCCCGACCGATCGAGCCGGTTGGGGCTGGATGAACATGACCCCATGGAGGGCAGGATGAACAGGACCACCCCGTGGAGGGCTGGATGAACAGCAGACCGTCGAGGGCTGGATTAACAGTAGCCTGTGGAGGGGTAGTTGAACAGGAGCCCACGGAGAGGGCTGGTTGAACAGTAGCCGGCGGAGTAGCGCGCGGTGGAGGCTGGATGAACAGGAGCCCGTGGATGAACAGTCACAGGTGGAGGCTGGAGGAGGTCGACGCTGGATGAACAGTAGCCCGTGGAGGCTGGAGGGGGTCGATGGTGGAGATGAATAGTATCCCGTGGAGTCCCATTTTGCGGTACGCCATGCCCCTCGCAATGAACAGGACCCCCATTTCGATCGTAGCGCTCCAACACAAGTCCGTTTCCTCCGTTTTGCGGTACGCCACACCCTCCCGATCAATAGGACCCCCGTTTTGACCATAGGAGGTCCGTTTCCTCCGTTTTGCGGTACGCCAGACCCCTCCCGATGAACATGATCCCGTTTCGACCATGGTCGGTCGAACACAAGGCCGTTTCCTCCATTCTGCGGTACGCTAGGCCTCGTTTCCATCGGCTGTTCTGTCCAAGCCCTCCCGATGAACACGACAACGCATTCCGTTCCAACCCAGCCGGTTGGCTCCCCATGAACACGACGACGACGCTGTTTCTCCGTTTCGACCTGGCCATGTACACGAACCCTGGCCATATGTACGCGCGAGTAGGCGTTCGAGACCCCGCCCGTATATACGTATGTGGTCGTATTTACTTTCTTGCACCCTGGTCGCTGTACGCATGTGTAGGTGCTACGTGCGCGCCTCTACTACGACACGTGCGCGCCTCTACATTGACCAGTATGTACGTACACATTCGCGACCAGAATGACAACGCTACGTACGCTTCGACCAGGTGGGTCCCGACTGTCAGGCACTTCCTTGAGTGCGAAGATGTAGCTGGTGGGTCCCAGCAGTCAGGGGGGGCGAATCGTTTTCTTTGCTCGGATGCACTTCCTTGCGTGCGAAGATGTAGCTGGTGGGTCCCAACAGTCAGGGGGAAATGTTTTTTCGTGAAATACGATGGCCCGTCCGGTGGGTCCCCGCTGTCAGGTGGAGGAATAATCATTTTGCGCGTAATAAGGAGGCACTTCCTTGCTGCAGCCGTGGACCCAGTTCTCAGCCTCTCCACGTATAGTCCTTGTCCGATGGAAGTTGTTCCTTGACCATGTTGACCATGCCGCACCGAGAGCACCAGGGCGGTGGATGACGGCGAGGCCTAGGAAGGGGACAACGCGGAGCCGGGGAAGACGCGACAGTGGATGCCCACGCGTAGAGTAGTACGAGGGTTCACTGGTTCGATGCGGTGTGAGGCTGCCGTCGCCGTAGAATAACAGGGGGTGTGGGTGAGTATAGGGATGGCCTGGCCAGCGGTGGGAATAGTAGGGGGTGGTGAGGCCTCCACGACAGCACAGCCGGCCACGGGAGCCAGGAGCATGCGGTACAACCGGCGCTGCTTTGGGCGGTTGGAGTGACAAGACCAGAGGTTGAAGAAGCACTACGGTCGTTGGATGGACATTGTACGGTCAGTGGAGCTAGAATCGTTCATACTGACTAAGTTGACAAAGCACTCCATCCCCATCAACTTAGTAGGCCCACAAGTCAGCCTCCCACCAAGGTGAGTCCCAACCAGCAGGGGGAGTATTTATTTTTTTGTGCGTAATAAGGAGGCGCTTCCGGTGGGTCCGAGCTGACAGCGGGGGGAACAGTTTTTTCGCGCTATACGGTGGCCCGTCCGGTGAGTCCCATCAGTCAGGGGGGAAACGTTTTTTTGTGAAATACGGTGGCCCGTCTGATGGGTGCCTACTATCAGGTGGAGGAATCATTATTTTCTGCGTAATAAGGAGGCACTTCCTTGCTGCCGTCGTGGACCCAGCTGTCAGCCTCTCCATGTATAGTCCACGTCCGATGGAAGCCGTTGCTTGACCACGTTGAGCACTCTGCGCCGAGAGCACCAGGGCGGTGGACGACGGCGAGGCCTAGGAAGGGGACGACATAGAGCCAGGGAAGACACGGTAGTGGAAGCCCGCGTGGAGAGGAGTACGAGGGTTCACTGGTTCGGCTTCGGTGTGAGGCTGCCATCGCCGTGGAATAACAGGGGGTGTGGGTGAGTAGAGGGATGGCCTGGCCGACGGTAGGAGTAGTAGGGGCCGGTGAGGCCTCCGCGGCATCACAGACGGCCACGGGAGGCAGGAGCACGTGGCACGACCGACGCTGCTTTGGGCGGCTGGAGCAAGAAGACTATAGGTTGAAGAAGCACTTCAACCGTTGGATGGACATCGTACGGTCACTGCAGCTAGAATCGTTTATATTGACTAAGTTGACAAAGCCCTTGGTATGCGTCAACTTAGTAGGCCCACATGCCAGCCTCTGAAATGGTGCGCCCCAGA
This sequence comes from Secale cereale, assembly GCA_902687465.1. Lineage (NCBI taxonomy): Eukaryota > Viridiplantae > Streptophyta > Magnoliopsida > Poales > Poaceae > Secale > Secale cereale. Next base: position 301,242,980 of record LR738711.1, read on the forward strand.
TGTCAGGGGGAGGAATCATTTTTTGGGCGGCTGAAGCAAGAATATCCGAGATTGAAGAAGAAGCACGACATCCGTTGGATGGACATCCAACGGCCACATCTGCTAGAACCGTGTGTTGTTGACAAAGCCTTGCATATGCGTCAACTTAGTTTTTTTAGGGGACGCGTCAACTTAGAAGGCCCACAAGTGTGTGGCAAAGAACATATAACCCATTTGCATTTTGTAAGAATGTACAACCCATTTTTTATTTATAATGGAATTTACTACAGCCAATTTACAGTTTTTTAAAAGTACAACCCATTTTCTAGCTAGGACAATGATTAATAATTTCAACCAACCGCTCAAAACAGAATTAAAAAAAATCCCACATTTTTATGGGATCCGAAATATTTTTATCCGAAATTTCTAGTCAGATTAAATATAATTGCAAAATAAAGTTGCATTACGTTAAAATCCAACGAAATATTGCGCGCGCACGAAGTAATGAAATTAAAATTTTCAAATTCTAAAAATAATATATTTTTTAAACTAATTACGTGTTTGGTGCATTTTTTATTGTTACTGCCCAGTTATTATAATTACATCCCATTTATTATTACTTAAAGTCCATTTTCTTGTTAAGCCTAATGCATACTCCCTCCGTTTCTTTTTAGTCTGCATATAAGATTTGGTCAAAGTCAAACTTTGTAAAGTTTGACTAACTTTATAGAAAAACATATTAATACCTACAATAAAAAAGTTATATGTTATGAAAGTTAATTTCAACACGCATCTAATACTATTGATTTCATGGTGTGAATGTTGGTGTCTTTTCCTATAAAGCTAGTCAAACTTTACAATGTTTGACTTTGACCAAACCTTATATGCGAAGTAAAAAGAAACGTAGGGAGTACCTCCTAGGAAAGTTTGCAGCCCAGCGGGCGGAGAATAATAAGTTGACCCGGATATTGTGTACAACTGTCGGCCCAGTTGCATTGCTGATGTTGAAAAAAAGGACTGTGTAGTATAGTACAACCTAACATGGCTACTCAACCCACATTCAGTGACGCTGGAAAGGCCCAAACACGGCTTCTGTACAACTTTTTGAAGTCACTGAGCTCAATTAATAACTTAAGAAAAAAGTTAGATTACAGTGGAACCTAATTAAAAGTTGTCACGAGCAAAGAAATAATTCAACGGGTCCCACTTGTGCTTGTGTGCGTGTGTGCGTGTGTGTGTGCGTGTGTGTGTGTGTGTGTGAGAGAGAGAGAGAGAGAGAGAGAGAGAGAGAGAGAGAGAGACCCATCGGTCGATGCTCGTAAATACATATTTCAGTCATATGCATTGCTGATGCTCAGTAAAAACTTATATAGTTGACACAATCATATAGAACATCATAGCACACTGAACTTGCATACAAAAATTTCATGCAGGCGGCACAATCAGGATGGAAGAAGTGGATCGCTATGGGTAGGGCTATGTTGAAACCAACAAACTCGTACATAACAGTTCATCGTCTTTATCAATGGCATGGAAATATATTGAATGTTGTGCAAAGAAAACAAACAGACAACACAATAAGTTCTGCTAGCACATTAAGTTGACGTACAACCATTTCTAAAAAAAGTTCAGGTACAAAATTAGAACAGGTCACAATCAAATGTACTGGCACATCAGTGCTTCACACCCATAGCTCGGATTTAACTAGTATCTGACAAGATTCAGTTGTCACCTCAAATTAGAGCACATCCAGGCAGCCAGCCCTGCCTCTTCTCCCAAAGAAGTAGTGGCCTTCGCCGCGCGATGGAGTAGGCCCTGTGCCATCCATCGTTCCGAGCAACACGGGGAAAGTCTGACGTTGACTCCTATAATGGACTTCGTCGATGGACCCTGGCACCAGCAGCGGTGGTAGGACTTCAATTGATGGATTGACCACTTCTTCGACATGCACGAACACTCGATACAGGTACATCCCTAACGTGGTCCGCGGTGGCCTTGGTGGCGACGAATAGTACAACCCCGGTTCCTGCACCGGTATCTCAACACCAATCACCTTCGGTATGGTGGACGACTTCTTCATCCATGCCATAACCGTCAGAGCCCAGCTGTCTGGAGGAACAAACATACTTACGAGCTCACCTCCAACATCGTTGATAAGCTCATTCATGGACTCGCTGTTCCAAGCACATGAAGGCATGCCGTGGAAGGTAAGCTTTGTTAAAAACTCAAGCTGAGAGGGCACCGAGCCCCATCCTGGATGCCACCGATCAAAGCTCACCAGCGCGCCATCGCGGAACAAACGCCTGGAAGATTCGAACACACGACTTCAGTCGAAAGTTGTCCGGAACCCGACGAACAAATCAGTCGGTGGCGGACAGACTTCGACGAGCAAGTCACTTATTTGGTTGACGTGCGCAATGCCAAGAGCTTTGACAAGGTCGTCCGGCGAGACGGGAGGCCGGTCGCCGTTGATGGTTACCATCAGCACTTTGCCAGCAAACTGGTCGTCAAGCGCCGCCATGCCACTATTGAGCGACAACACGCAGTGACCGAAGGCAGGACGGACCTCAGGATCTCCGGCTCGGAGATCCGCGTTGACCGGTGACATGATAGTGAGCTTGAGTACAGGGAGTACATGAGGGGGATTTGGGGGAACTGGAGTAGGAATCGAGATTCCAGAGGTGGGGAGGGGCGGGAGATTGGGGATGAAAAGATAACTTGAATTTCGAACACGCGCCAATATGCTCTCGGCGCGCAAGCGCACGAAAACACCGGTGGCGCCCACATGTCGGCCTAAGAGTCCTTATTCTTTCTTTTTTGGAGAGCCCGACCTTTTTTTGGGGATCTTTTGAGATCCCAGCCTAAGATTCATAATTGACCTGTTTGGCATTGCCTTACTACTCGGCCCATATTCGACGACACCTCACTGGCCCAAACAAGTGTACATCATCGAAAAGACACTGAGATCAAATTATATAACTTGAAAAAAGGAGATACACTCTGAACACTGGAGAATGCTGATGCCCTCATTTAGCCCACCAGTAGTTCGAGACAATAAACAGTTCGAAACAACGATATATACAACATTCAAACACTGACTAGTGACTAATACTGACATAAACGGCAAGACATGATAGTTCATAAGAAGTCTTGCTACACCACCAAAACACACCCATCTGTAGCGCTCAGACTCTCGTGATCCAGACGAGAATGACATTCTAAACAGAGCCTACTATTAGATAGTAAGAGTTACATAGACGAGGATGACCAAATGATAAGGAATATGCATAACAAAAGAAAGAACTACCCATCCAGAACAAGCAGCAAAGACAACAAAGTCATTCGAAGAGATGATACAACACCATCATAATTTGCAGCCCCGTTTCAGCGACCAATGATTCGGAGACACCAGTACTCCACCCTTTCGACGCAACAGCCCAATTACCTATCAACTTGAAGGCTTGAACCACATCACTGCCTGCCGTAATTGAGACATCCAAGGATCAAAGTTAATCCAGATGCCATTGTCATTCTCACCTTCTTTTGGCTGCAGGCTGTATCGTTAACAATCAGGGGAGTTTGCTCCCGAACTCCTAGGGCTTGTTGTGTAGACACAATTTTCCATAGCAAACAGAGCCTCTTTGCCATCAAGGTCCTTGCCAACGGTGATCTCCTGGTTAATAGGATAATTGAGTGCGAGAAACAGAGAGTGTGAACCAAGGCCGTTTACCGGCCTCCAACTAAAAACTCCTGAAGGCCTCGACAAGCTGGTATCCTGCTCATGGACGTAACAGCCACTGTCTGGATACTCATGTATTTCATGGTGCTTGTATACAGTGGGGTTTTTGCAATATAACTTTTCCGGCTCATGTGTTCGAATGATCATCAATCTTTTGCCGTCGTTTGATCGAGCGAGAAACCAGTTGCGCTTCCTTGTTTTTGGTAAAGGTGGTGTGATTACAAAGGGCAGTAACTGTAGGGACACTGCATCATATCAAAAAGGACACGCATTGTTAATGTAAGATCAACACTGTTTAGAGTATGAGTAGGATAATGCAAGAAACAACATTGACATGTCCTTGTTGGAACTGGGAGGAAAATACAGGGAAATGTATACTGGGTTTGAAAATATAGAAGTGCCATGCATGGTTATACTCATGTTATCAAGCAATCGATTCTTCACAGGAAACTACCATGTCATGCATGTTATGGAATCATGTTCTGTCCTCACAAACAAATTCTTCAAGGTAACTAATAGACCATGCATTGTTATATACTCGTGTTCCGTGGGCAAATTTTTTGTGAGGATATTATGCTAGCCATTGATTGCTGAAGGGCGAATACAGGTATGTACACATGGTAAGCATTACATGATTTCACTACTTCCAAATATAGAGTTCTCTATATGCACATTTACTTCCCTAATGTATGGTTAGATGAAACCAACAGTGTGGTGCATGTTTCTACATCATGAAAATGAGGAAACTAACATGGCCATTGATAGACACTCATATTTAGTAGTAGTATATAGCTTACTGTAAAATAAGGAGAATATCCATATATTCCTAACCGTTTGATTATTCAGGGGTACAAATTGGCTGTAATGACATGATCACAATCGCATGAATTAACTCATTCTTAATATAGCTGATTTATGGCATCTCTAATACATTGCCATAGTTCTACTCAAATTCTGCTCAAACAGGGATATGCTAATCATCACAAAAAGTTCAAACAGTGTCATGGCGTCATCATTAACATGAGACGGAAACAACTTACACGCGCCGTCCCAGCAATACGTCGTGCCATCTGCTTTGTCGATCGCGTAGATGATGCCATTGTGTTCAATAGCATCACAGAAGTGTGTATCAGCTTTGACGATGATCCACTATGAGCTGAGTTGTCTCCAGCTAAAGAAGGCACCGACGTAAAGATAGGTGAGTCCGCGGTCGAACAAGGCAATTAGCTTGAAGTCTGCGTAATTCGCATGCCGTGTGGGCACTTGGCAGATTACAATCTTCTGCAAAACAAGGTCCGTCCAACTGACGTGGTAATCTAGATAACTAGGAGCACGATGGTAAAACTTTATATAATCCAACAGAGGAAGGATAATCTCATGGGAGGTCTGGAAGTTCACGAGCACCAACTTTTTACCGTCTTCTCTGAAGGCAGCCATCCAGTGGGAGTTCATGCCGACCCAGTACATACCCGCCAAGAAGTTTTGGGCCATGGTGATTGGATCGAAGTCGAGGGAAATGATGTACGGCGACCCTCTACATACCTGCAAAGAAGTTTCGTCTAATGGAGATCGGATTGAAGTCGAGGGGCATCATGTAGGCCTCCGTATCATGGTGAGCCAATCTCGCAAGACCAGATAGCAGCAAGCATGGTGTCTTGAAAAGCTTTGGCCTCTCTTTGATGATGGCCGTGTGCATGCCCCTCGAGCATGCAGCCAGCCGTAGGGCGCTCAACATATCCATACACGAACAATAGAGGTCGAGGACGTCACTATGGAGATTGCTCCAATCGTGGCTCATATGCATCCTGCGCGGTTTGCCTTCGGCCATGGTGGAGTTTGGAAGGTGGGGTTTTGAGGGGCTTGATTTACGGGGGAGAAGGCTGTCGGTGCTGGAGCGGCTAGCGAGGGAATAGTGGTATTGGGGGAGGCGAGCGAGGCGAGGGTATGCGGGGGCATAGTGAGATAATGAAGTGTGACCTCAGGATCTATGGCGAAATGGAGATGGAGATGGAGTGGTGCTAGGGGAGAGGGAGACGAGGCGAGGCATGCTATACAGCGGCAGTGACAGTGACTGCACAATGCAGAAGGTGAGGCTGACTTTGGTAACCCGGACACGCCGCCTGGACTGGTGTCACCTCGGGCGCAGGGTCTTGTCACTTCACTATGAGGACCGGATGAATAATAATATTTTAACCATCAAGTGTACCACAGTTGTACTACTACTACTAGTAGGAGTTGTAGGAACATGAGTAGTAATCTCGTGCTCGCATGCCTCTGGGTTCACTTCATCCTCTAGGTATCATCCATATTGTGAGCAGAACTAAATTCTCGTTTGCATTGGTCCCACCTATCAGGAGGGGTGCAGAAATAAAAAGGAATCATAAAATGTCTCTCCATGGTGATTCGAAAGAGTGACCTCAACTAGCCAGCGGCACATGTAGCGCTGGAAGGATGGGCACGTACAGGGACAGGCCCCACTCCTCAGCCTACCCGCGTAGCCTTTTTGTTTAATCTACCTAGCCGTCTAATCAACCGCCTACAGGCCACTTCTACCATTTACTTCTCCATCGGGAACCAATTTTCCTCGGCTTCTTCACTACTCATTGATCTTCATTTGCATCCAAACCACACTGTATTCACATTGTTTTAACCTCTTCACATCCTCCTGGAGTAATTCCGAAGCCCCTATAAATAATCATCTTCTTCAGTTAGACTAGCCATCTAATCCTAATTCTCCAAACCATAGCCCTTCGGTCCAGCGGTTCCAAATGGCGAAAGAGATCGAGATGCAGGTTTTTAGCGTCCAACATGTCCTCATCGAAGGCTCGTTGAGCATAGTTGCCACAGTCACCGACCACCCAAGGGTTGTTTGGAAGTGGATCAACAATGTATCCAACTCCCTCCAAAAGTTGGAGATGAATGTCATCGGTCTCGACGCAGAGTACACGGAGTGTGCCACTGGGAAGATCCAACGCGCCGTCGTCCTTCAGCTGTGCCTCGAAGATGATGTTTTGGTGTACCACATCATACACGCACCCTCCATACCAGGTGAGCTTCATGATTTCTTGTCTCGGGAGGACATATACTTTTGTGGGGCAGCCATCGCAGAGGACAAACAGAAGTTGGAGCTGTACAACCCCGACGTGCGCCTCACCCCTCTCGGCCGTACCTCCCCTCTGCCTTTGTGTGCATGACATGTGGGCCACCTTAAATGCGGCGATCATCAAGTTTCTACCACAGCCACTCGCGATTCCCACGACACCGCACGAACCCATGACAGCACACGTCCCGCACCATCGAATTTTCATCCAGCGACTGTGACACATTTCATCCCGGGTGTCAATCCTCAGCTGGAGTACTTCTGTACTACAGGTAGTACCCGCCGGTGTGGCCATCTACACCTCGTAATGCCCCGACGCCCAGTTGTGGCACCCTCGCTAGAGCCACGCCACCACCCGCCGGTTCATCTCGAACGAGTGAGTCGCGAACCACACCACCGCCATGAGAATGACATGTGGGCCAGCTGCATTTAAGGTCTGCACATCATTGACTCGTAGGCCGGGCACTAAGCCACTGAAGTTTGGTCCCATGGGCCCCGAGAGGGAAATGTAACTCCTGCGGCAGGCCTTATGGTGCCCCCGCAATACAAGCTCGTCCCAAACCCGGAATTTGTTTCTTACTACTACCAACTACTAGTAAGGTACACGTGCATTGCATGCATGAGATTCTGGTTGTTTGTGCATTATGCTTCTACATGTGGAGTCTTCTAGATTCTACATGTGGCAGAATATGGTGGAATGTAGATGATATCCAACGGCCAATAGTTCTCGGATTTGCCATCTTTGTACCGTCGGATTGGCTTCATCCAACGACCAACTTTCAAAGTGATGGTTTGGTTTGCAGCCTAAGGTTGCCACACCTAAGCTTAGGTGTGCCACAAGTGTGTTTGGTTGCGTTCTCGTCTCAGCATAGTTGTTCCCTCTTCATGCATGCTCAACTCAACACCCCTCTTCATGTATGCTCTCTTCGTGCATGCTTCTAGTGTATTTGTGCTAATCTAGTGTGGACTCATGCACCCTCCATACACTCTACCAAACACCCAAAAATGGGTCGAGAAGGGAACTCTTGGGATCATGCACCCTTCATACACCCTACCAAACACACCAGGCATGTGTTTGGTTCATTGCTACACTTTTGGCTTGCCACACTTTTCTAGCTACATGGTCCACATGTCATAGACTGAACTTCTTGCCAAATATTGCCACACTTGTGGTGGCCATTTTGTTAGCCACATTTTGTGGCAGACACACTTTGGCTAAGCTTAGTTGTGGCAAAGTTAGTCATGAATGAAGTTCAACCATGGAGTCTTCTAGATTCTAAATGTGGCAGAATCTGGTGGAATGTAGATGATATCCAATGGTTAGTAGTGCTCGGATTTGCCATCTTTGTACCGTCGTATTGGCTTCATCCAACGACCAACTTTCAAAGTAATTCACACACTATATAGGGGGTATAGATATAGATGTGCCGGCCCGTTGCAATGGATCCAAAGTATATCTGTTTAATTGAGTGCACTCTAAACACATTATCTATTTATTTTTCTCTAACCTTTCGTAGCCATGCAACCAAGCCACATAAGCTTCATGGGTGCCCCCCACATCATATTATTCATACTACGTTGACAGAAAAAGATAAATCACCCAAAACAAGATATTCCCGTGATTTGTTCCTACAAAGCTGTGTCGTGCACGTACCTACTAGTTGTATAGTGGTAGCACTAGTTGTATAGTACAAACTTGGTACTAGTAGGAGTAGAGTAGTACGGAATGCTCCTACTCTATCAAGGAGCCCCATCTGACACAAAATTTCTTGGCTTCCGTGCTACAGCTAGATCTTCCCCTCGTTTCTGTTTTCCAACCCGGCGGCGGGCGGGGTGCAGTTTGCCAATAGTCGGTTTGCTCAACGGCGGTCTCACATGAAAGTGAAAATGCTAGGAAACACGCCTTCCCTAAGCTATGTGTCCTGCCGGACGCGCCGTGGAGTACTCCCGATTCCCGGGCGTGTGTGGGGGGAGTGCGACGACGCGGCAGGCCTTTTCCTTTTACTAGCAATGTGCCCGTGCGTTGCGGGGGATCCAAAGTAGTAGAATAGTAGTAGTTGTTCACAAACTTGAAAGAAATAACTCTTGTTTTGATATACTCCAAATATATTATTCCCTCCGTTCCTAAATATTTGACTTTTTAGAGATTTCAAATGGACTATCACATACGAATTATATAGACATATTTTGAAGTGTAGATTCACTCATTTTGCTCCGTATGTAGCCACTTATTGAAATCTCTAGAAAGACAAATATTTAGGAATGGAGGGAGTACTTTTCACTCAAAATATATTTCTCAGGCTATTTTGATGAGGTGAGGGAGGGACGTGGTTGCTTTCAAGATAATAAGCGGTTTTCTGCAAATTGGAGCAGAGAAGTAGGCTATTGTTGCAAAAATGCCACAACTTACCTCACAGCCGTTAGATGCAGATCTAATGGTCAGAAATGACGGATGACAGACACATCACCATCACCAACTGAGTCTTTTATAGGAGTATATATATATATATTTCTCAGGCTGTTTTGATGAGGTGAGGGAGGGATGTGGTTGCTTTCAAGATAATAAGTGGTTTTCTGCAAATTGCAGCAGAGAAGTGGGCTATTGTTGCAAAAATGCAACTTACCTCACAGCCGTTAGATGCAGATCTAATGGTCAGGAACGGCGGATGACAGACACACCACCATCACCAACTAAATCTTTTATAGGAGCATATATATATTTCTCGGGCTGTTTTGATGAGGTGAGGGAGGGATGTGGTTACTTTCAAGATAATAAGAGGTTTTCTGTAAATTGGAGCAGAGAAGTGGGCTATTGTTGCAAAAATGCCACAACTTACCTCACAGCCGTTAGATGCAGATCTAATGGTCAGAAACGACAGATGGCAGACACACCGCCATCACCAACTGAGTCTTTTATAGGAGTATATATATATATATATTTCTCAGGCTGTTTTGATGAGGTGAGGGAGGGATGTGGTTGCTT
>LR738711.1:301253139-301426015 GCA_902687465.1 Secale cereale
GAGGTGAGGGAGGGATGTGGTAGCTTTCAAGATAATAAGGGTTTTTTTGCAAATTGGAGCAGAGAAGTGGGCTATTGTTGCAAAAGTGCCACAACTTACCTTACAGCCGTTAGATGCAGATCTAATGGTCAGAAACGACGGATGGCAGACACACAACCATCACCAACTGAGTCTTTTATAAGAGTAGGAGTAGAGAAACATTTATAATTGTAACATTTTGGTTCTACTCCTTGGCACGATCGATAGATAGAAATAACGATTGGAAATGCTAGGGCGGGGCTATTTCTGCCAGATAAGCAGGGCACATAGTAGCTAGGTTGGCGCATCGTCGGTTTGGTCACACGCGGTCCGACATGTTCTAGTGTTTCTAGCAAGATGCCCGCGCGTTGCACGAAGTTGATGGAAAAGGTAAGCACCACTTATAAATTGACGGATGGAGTACTAGTTACAGTGATGCATATAATTAAGCAAAGGGATCGCACATGTCGATATTGACTGGAACGAGAATGCAATAGCACAATAAGAATTAATTCCACGATGATGATGCGATCACAGTGGTGGTTACAGAAGGCAAGAAGAAAGATGCATCCATCAACGTACGACCTCCACCTCCTCCTCAACTTAGTGCGCCGGGACACCGACCGACGGCTAAGGAGCGGCGGCTTTTGTGGCGAGGTCGAGGTGCTTCTCAGCAAAGGCATCCAAAGCTTCAAGTCGGTTTAGGAAGGCCACCGTCGTAGCGTCCTCACTGGCCTGGTAGATACCTAGGTACACGATTTGCTCGTACACGTGGATGTGTAGGTCGACGAATTCTTGCGGGGTGAGGCGCCTCGCGGCGAGCGCGACCTCCAGGTGGACATTCTTCATGACATCAGCGGGCAGTCGCAGGGCCACCAGTGCTTGAAAGAGGTTCCGGCCATGGAGGCCGATTAGGGTGGCAATCAATGAGGAGCCCGGGCGCGCGGGACGGAGGAGTATGGCGGTGTCGTCCGCGAGATTCTTCAGGACGGTGAACTTGTTAGTGGTGGCAATGATCATCTGGTCTAACTGAGAGTCATAGTTGGCGTCGACGGCGCCCATCCAGCAGCCGGTCTCCAACACCGTCTGGAGACGATCCTCGGCGCCATGCCGCAGGCCGACGTCGTGGACCATCTGGCACAGCCGCTGGCCGCTCGCACGCATCACTGCCATGGGTCTGGAGTGAGGTCTTTTGCGCTTAGTGTAGGTGCTTAGGCAAATTCTTAGGTGCATACGATGTGGTAGATGCATTGGAGTGGAGGGGTGCCTTTATATGAGGGCAAACAGCCTTGCATTCACATCGTGCAGCCTCTTTTCCCGGTCCTCCTCCCATTACTTCCCTCATGCATTAATTGAAGGAGGATGCATTGGCCGTTCAACATTTTGGGAACCGCTACTCCCTCCCTCGTCTGCATTGAAGCCGTATTGGGAACTGTGCCACCCGCTGTCAAATCGAATAGTACTACGCCGCCCGCTGCACGGCTGGCTGAACACGCCTCCTCGCCTCCATCAAACCCCTCCGTTAAACCTGCATGCAAATCGAGAAACCTACTCTGGCCACACTTCCGTTCATGAGCGGGCCGGAATTAAACGCAACACCGGCGAGCTCCTCCCGTCCGCCCTCAGTTTAAATGAGGCCATACGCCGGCCAAGATCCTACCGTCCGCCCTCTATTTACACGAGGCCATACAGACAGCGGGCAAGAATCGCACCCCTCCGCCGCTCCCCCATCTCCTCCTTCACCATTTTCTCCACTCTTCCGATGGCTTATGAGGAGCCGTTCTTTGGCATATTACCCGGCTGGATTGCCCGCCGAGCCATCCGGATACGGGCAAGGCCGCTTGGTGCTTCATCAACCTCGCTTGGCCCGATGGAGCAAGTTGCCGCCCCAAGCAGGCACGTTGTTCAGAAACTCGCCCCTCCAGTTCAGCTCGATGAGGAGTGGCGAGTTGCTCCACGCTGGCACGGCGGCGAGCACACCGGTACGGGCGTCGTCGCTGCCGCATCGTACCACGCCACCAGTGTGTGCGGTGCCGTGCCTCCCGTGTCTGTGGGCACGCCTCCCGTGCCTGCGGCATAGCCGTGCAAGCAGAGACAGAAGCCAGGTGTGTGGTGAGCGAAGAGTCGGTGGCCAGCTTCTCCGTGTCCGCCGCCATCATCGAGGAGAAGTAGGACATGGGAGGCCGCCGCCACTTGGGTCCAATGAAGGCCACCGCCGAGGCGACGACTGCGCATTCAGGTGGTTTCTTTGCTTCTTCGTCTCTTCCGAGGACCTTCGTCGACCCCGCAAAGTGTCTGCCGGACATGAGGAAGACAAAGGGATCCGCGGGCGGCCATTTAGATTATGTACTCCCTCTCCAGCTGGCGGGAAATTTTTGTTCTAAGAATGGATAAATTGTATGTATCTATAACTAAAATAAGTCTAGATACATTCATTTCTAGGACAAGTATTTCCGGACAGAGGGAGTATTAATTATACCAAGAGAGCTGGATTGGCACCGCTTAGTTCATGTAAATGTCATGAAATCCATCATGTTTATATGAAGATCCGGATTTTTTATACGAAATTCCTTCATGCTTATATGAAATCAGTCCGTGTCTGCACGAATTTCATCTGGTTGGTTACAGTTGTGAAAATGTATGCCGCTGGCGTTTGATGTCGTCCTCCGCGGAAGGAAGCAGGAGGAAATTTGCCGGCTGCCGTTGGAGATGCTCTTATGCTGGAAATAATAGAGTGACATCCAATACATTTGAGTTAATTGCGTGTATGATTGTCCCTCTAGAAAAAGTTAATTGCATGTATAGTGCACACGTGACTTGCAGGGTGGCTACAGCTTCGTACAGAAAGTTAAAAAGAAACAAGTCCATCCTTAATCTTGTATTCTAAGTACTATGTGGGTTCCACTGTCAGTACAGTAACGAAAGAAGTATATATTAAATAAGTAATATATAATATAAAAATCTAAAGTTAAAGACAGAATTTGAACTCATGTCATCGTGTTGCGAGCATCCGACGCTAACCAGTCCAGCATATTTTTGTTGTAGACCATGCTGGAGATATATCTCCATGTCTACTCTTATACTCCATCCATTCCTAAATATTTGTCTTTTTCAAATTTCAAATGGACTACCACATACGGATGTGTATGTAGACATATTTTAGAGTGTAGATTCACTCATTTTGCTCCATATGTGGTCACTTGTTGTAATCTCTAAAAAGACAAATATTTAGGAACGAAGGGAGTAGAAAACAGAGTTGGTGATGATGGTGTGCGTGACATCCTGCAATATAGGCCGTCGGATTTATATCTAACGGATAGGAATAAAATTATGAAATTTTTGCAAAAATATACCCACACCCCTCTCCACGTTCGCAAATACGGCCTTCCCGCGTTCATCCTTTTCTCTCACAAGATAAACTACTCATACAAAGGCATCTTGATGTTCCGTGCAATGCACGGGCATCTAGCTAGTTTCTTTTAAATTAGTTACTGTGATAATTGGGTTGAAGTGATATATTTTATGTCTGCCCCGAATGATTTCATATTCACTAGTAGTAACAAAGAAAAGGTTGCCTTGTTAATTAACAGAAAACAGGGTGAAAACTATCACATGAGGCCGGTAAAAACGAGGCACACTGGGTTCATCATCATCGTCGCTACAGTTGTGCGCGCGCGAGAAGTCTACATATCAAGGGGGCTACTGAGCGAGGCAAAGAGACACAATGTTCGAGAGAGAAACCAATTGACAGATTATGATCAGATCGAGTTGTCACCCTTCTGCTGTCATTGTTGGGGTGGGGGAGGGGGAGAGAGAAAGACGTATCGAGAGTGTGCGCGGTAGGCACAGAGTCACAACTAGCGAGTGTGTGTATGTGTTTGTGTGTTTGAAAGAGGAGTAGATATATTACTATCAAGATCGAGGTGCCGCCCTACTCCTTCGGTGTCGGGTAGTGTGTGTGCGTATGTGTGTGTTTGAGAGAGAAGCCAGTCGATAGATTAGTATCAAGATCGAGGTGTCCCCTACTCCTGCGGTGTTGGGAAGTGTGTGTGTGTGTGCTTGTGAGGGTGTGGTTGTGTATGTTGGGGGGGGCAGTGACACTTACATATCCCTACTCTTATAAAAAAGGGAGTTGGTGATGATGGTGTTCCTACCATCCTGCAATATAGGCCATCCGATTTATACCTGACGGATAGGAAGGAAACTATGGCAATTTTGCAAAAAGATACCCACACCCCTCTCCGCATTTGCAAATAAGGCATTCCCTAGTTCATCCTTTTCTCCCACAAGATAAACTACTCATACAAATGCATCTTGATGTTCGTTGCAACGGATGGGCATCTTGCTAGTAGGGAGAAGGAGTTTGTGTGACACATATCTAGCTACATTAAGGGATAGGTAGATAGCATTTGTGCGAGGCATACTTAAAGCATCACGAAGATAAACAAAATTGTGTGCATGCAAGTTCCGAAAAAATGAAGCGAGAAACAATGTGTGTGTGTGCGCGTGCTCGCATGTGTGTGTGTGTGTGTGTGTGTGTGTGTGTGTGAGAGAGAGAGAGAGAGAGAGAGAGAGAGAGAGAGAGAGAGAGAGAGAGAGGGAGAGAGAGAGCGAAATCTCAAAACAAAAGGTGCTCTGTTGGAATCCCATTGTATGTATTCATATGGTTTCGGAACTCGAGTTAACCTTAGGCATATGTCTGAGAGACATTAGTATACTTTCAGACATTAGTGGCTGTGGGTGGGTGGAATTAAAGGGGTGGGCGTGTTCGATAGAGAGAGAGAGTGTGTTTCTGTGTGAGAGACTTGTAGGACGGGGTAGAAAGACGGATTCTAACCTTGACGGAGGGAGAGAAATACACGAAGTGCGCGTGTGTGATTCCGATGCCCACAGGGAAATGAGATATGTATGCGTGTAAGAGAGATTGCACAATTCATTCACGTATCACTATCTAGCGATCGTGGACGTGCATCGCTTGAACATAAATCAATATCTACTTCGTATCATGGCCAAGGGTACAATATTGATTCAACACTATAAAGATTGTACACTCACATATCACATTTTTTCTATTTAAATAAAACTTTTCAGTTGTGCATGCCAAAGTTATAGTGATGTTTCTTCAAACAACCAATGTAGCTATCATGTACATGCACCATTGTTACTCTTACATTCAAAATCATTAGTCTTGGATGATTTAAGATTCTATCATGAAGTAATATATGTAATATTCATATATGAATTCAACGGGTACGCATTTTATGAAATGGAGGCTATGTAATCATATGAGGTAACACATTTAAGTAGCGGACTACAATATCCATTTCTTTTTGTGCGCCTCTACACTAACACGTCAATGCATTATGTTTAAAGTAAATAACCAATTGCACTAAATTATCTATTTACACAAGAAATACATATGATGAGCGTTTGATCCCTTTTTTTGTGAACGCGCCACTACACCCGTACGATTGGCCGCGTCCGTGTGAACGTCCAAGTTATCAGCGCATCATCCCGAGTTATTGTCTTTTTTTCTGGGATGGACTTCACACCAGTTATTAACTACTGACGTGTGCCCCGTGTACACAGTCTTTCATGACCTTCCCGCTAGCATGGTCCAAAATTACTTGAAACTGGATACGAACGATCCCGTGGGCAGCAAAATCTCCCGTCTCCTTCTAAAATTTCCGCCACCTTAGTCTTTAGCATGCGAAATCCCCCTTTTGTCCTTGGTGCACGGAGACCAACAGTTACAATACCGCCCTCATCTACATAATAGGTCGGGTGCTTTGGTAACTTCCGGTTCCCCCCTCTACACGACACCCCCATTTCCTCCCCCCTCCCGCAAAAACGACTAACTCCACAGCACCAGAGCATCTCACATCACGCCGTCCGTACTTCATCGGCCTTTCTCCCCCCCTCTCGAAACCCTAGACTGCTCATCCACTGGCGTACCAGAGCCCATTCACTGCCAGCGGCGTCCACCTCGCCAGATCTGCTTCTGCGGCCGCATCTACCCCTCCCACCTCCCCTAGAAAAAAGTAGACTGCTCATCCACCACTGTACCATAGCCCATTCAGTGCCAGCCTTGTCCACGGTGCCGGATCTGCTTCATCGGTACTCTCGTCAACCGCAGCGCATCTGCAGCGGCTCATTTGTACTCCCCACCGGAGATGCTTCGTCCACACCCCCCCCCGGAGCCGCCCCACCGATGCCCCGGTCGACGACCTCTGATCCTCTTCGCCATCACCTTCCACATCCCTATCGAAGCCGCATCGCTGACACCATCGTCAACCCCACCGGAGTAGTTTCGCCTATACCATTTTCAACCCTACCGGGGCCGCTTTGCCAACTCACAAGTCCACGGCCTCAGATCCACTTCCTCGCACCCTCGTCCAACCTACCGGAGCATCTTCTGACACCCCATTCACGGCCATAGATCCGCATCGTCGACACCATCCTTAACCCAACCACCGAAGCAGCTTCACCTACGCCCCATCCACGGCTAGAGATCCGCTTCGCCCACACCGTAGTCCACCCAACCAGAGACGCTCCACAAACACCCTACTCGACAGTTAGAGATCTCCTTACTGGACCCCGACATCCAGCGCAGCGTCATCACCCTTGACGTTTCTAACCTGATTTCCACCGTCTGGCAAGATGCCAAGCACCCGGCACGACGTAGGTACTTGTCACCTTTAAACCCGTCCAGCATCACCTGCCCGATGTACTTCAAATATACTAACAGGTCGCTGTTACCTGTTATGCAGCTGGCAAAAACTACAAGGACGATGTTTCTTCTGGATCTAACAGCTTGGCCAACCAAGATCCTGGACCAAGGCATTGCTATGATCTTGTAAGCGTGTCTCTCTCTCTTATATTGTTTTGTGCCTGCTAGCGTGCTTTGCTAGGATTTTCGACCAGTAATCCCTTTGTACAGACAATGATTTCTACTATTGGCTGCTAAATTAGATATGTAGATGTCATACATGATACTACCTCGTACCTCCGTTCCTACATATATGTCTTTCTAGAGATTCCACTATAGGCTACATACGGAGCAAAATGAGTGAATCTACACTCGAAAATGCATCAATATACATCTGTATGTGGTCCATACTGGAATCTCTACATAGACATATATTTGGGAACAGAGGCAGTACATTACACAAAATCGTAGGTGGCATGTACGAATTCCAGTACACTACATTAGGCTCCCTTAGAGTGCCTGCTAGTCCAGCACATAGAGTCATGGCTAGTTTATGCTACGCACACAATCATTAATTGGTGGTTCAAATATGCGCAAGGGATATGCAATGTATTATCATGTAGAGATGTCTGAAATTAGCCGTGTCAACTTGCAGATAGGGTTACACAATGAAACAGTACAAGATGTATGTGGCAATTTCATGGAACATCGCAAAAAAGGAGAGCCAACGGTGAGCCTATACAGTGTGCTATGGTTCGTCAATCCTCCATTGCAATCATCGTGACATGTTATTTGTATGTCAGTTCTATTGGCCAAGTTTCTTAGGGACAATTATTATGAGTTATCCTAAGAAAATAAGCACCTATGAATATAAGCTCCATGTAATAAGCCAACCAGTTCTTTTTGCGTTTTTAGCTTATCTTTGGTATGACCAGTGAAAAGTCTAGATTGCATTATATTTTTTCATTTTTCTGCCCATATGAAAATTAATTTGACTTGCAAACATCACAAATTGAACCTAGTGCAGTAATTAATATGATAGGAAAACAGACCATCACTATTTGCTCAAAATGCAAATACAAATATACCATCTACTTGGCACAATCTACTTTGGTCAATGTTTTCCATAGAGATCTCATTGCCTAATTTAAACAAAAACGCATGACGATCACTGCTTGCTTTGATTACTTTTGTTCTTGACCTAACACTCTAACGGAGATTGTCAACAATTTAAACACTAAGGGCTGCTGTAGTGGGGCCTTTTCTAACTCATAGGTGACATAAAGGTTTGGCTGTACACTAAAGTAGGCTCTCCAAGAGTACCTGGAGATCCAGTTCGAAGGTATGCCTAGTTTTTACATAGTGCAGACATAGTAAATTCTCATTTCATTGTGTGCAAGTGCAAGAGATGTGGCATGTTTCATTATGTGGTGTTGTTTTGTTATAATCTCATCCTTTTGTGTTCACAGACTGGAAAGTATGTATATTTATCTTCCAAGGAGACGAGTAACTAGTTTGTGTCACCTTGCAGAGGGGGTGCAATGAAGATAAGATTGAGGATTTCCAAGTACAAGATGTTAGGAAGGAGCCTTTGCAAGAGAAGTAGGAGCTGCGCTGAGCCTCTTCAACCTGTTAAGGTAAGTCACCGTATCCAACTCAACAGTTCAATTCCTTGTTTGTTTCAGGCATAGTTAATTTGCTCTTTTCAATTGCTTTATTTGTCCTCAGTTAATGAGATGCCCAAAGAATGATGCCTCATATTGGGTACTTGTATAACTATTAGTTGACATAATTAAAGGCCTTACCATTTAATTACTCTGTCAAAGTGTGCTTGAAGCTTTGAAGTCTATTAACCAACTATTATTGAATGAGGCTCACAATCTAGTTTATACTAGGCTAATGATTGCATAGTTTTGCTTGCTATAGTATGTTTGTATGAAATCCACGACTGTTCATTATTCTCCCTAATACTTTAATTGAGCTACAGAATGGCCAATTGCTTGCTTACTTCTACTCAACGTGTTGTCTAAATTTGTAACTTGTCTGTGTTTTGGATTGGGCCCCAACATCATGCTCCTCTGGTGAGCTAAGAGAGATTTCTGTATGCAGGCTGCACAGACTACCTTTTTTATAATTTTTAAAATATCACCTGCTTATACTTCATGATGTGTAACATTATTGTTAGTCCTGTTTTGCCATGTACAAAATAGTCTGTCTTGCTCGCTTCACTGTTGTAACTATATATTTGCCCTAGTCATGTGTACTTACAGAAACATTTCAGGATGAAGTGACATCAACACAAAGATATGCGAGCAGTGCGGCATGGCCGTTACCGAATGATTATGGATTGGAATTGGAATGTGCTGATGTTCTCGGGCATCAACTAGAGGTGGCAAGACAACGTGTACATGATTCTGAACGTACAATAAACATGTTGAGACTGGACATGCAGGTATTAGATGCAGGAGTCAAAAAATGAAACAAGACACTGAGGTAATAATGAAGGAATTGGAGATTCCGTAGACTGAAATTTGTGCTATCTAAATCCGGCAAATCCTATTTTCTGAAGAGATTATAGTTCAAATGGTAAGTTATGTTGATGCGCGTCCATGATGTATGAGCCGTATTTGCCCAGTGTATGTAATTTGCTGTTTGTGTATGCTTTATTATCATTGGTGCTGAACCATAATGCCAAGTGGGTATAATCGGCTGTAATTTCTTTATTGTATAGTGTAGGATTATTCTACGTTTCTATGCCTTAGTCTCTTTATCGTATAGTGTATGTTTTTTAGAGGTGATAGTATAGAGTAGGATAATTCTTTGAATATGCTATATCATTCAAATGGGGGCCAACTAGCCCAAATGTTGTAGTGACCATGGCCCTCCACAGGCCGTACGATCCATGGGCCATCTACGAGACGGACGATCCATGGCCTTCTATGGCCGTCGGATTCGTGGGCCTTCTATGGGCTGTCGGATCCGTGTGCCTTCTATCAGCTGTCAGATCCATGGGCCTTCTATGGGCCGTCGGATCAATGGGCCTTCTATGGGCCGTCAGATCAATGGGCCTTCTATGGGCCGTCGGGTCAATGGGCCTTCTTCATCCCGTAGGATCCATGGGCTTTCTACGGGCCGTCTCATCTGTGGGCCTTGTACGGGCCGTATAAGGGGCCGTAAACAGGCTAGAATGGAAATCGTACGTTTTATGGGCTGACCATAACGGGCCGTTAATAGGACGTATTTGATGATGCTATGAAAATGGCCCAACAGATTAACGGGCCACAAACGGGCCGACTGTATCCACGGGCTGAATTTGGCCCACAAGCAGAAAAGGCCAGTAATGGGCCGTAAGTAACCGAATGCTGGAAATGAGCCCAAGAATAAATGGGCCCTCAGAAGGCCGAAAGGTAACACGGGCTGGAAACGACCCAATGGAATAATGGGTCGCTAATAGGTATAAAGCGATACACTGTTCATTACGGGCCGGTTTCACCACGGGCCATTAATGGGCCAAGAGTTACAAAGGGGCTCATATGGGCCGAAATACGTCATGGGCCATACATGGGCCGGAAGTTAAACGGGCTGGAATTATATTCGACGAACCAAATGACGCTACTGGGCCTAATTCGGATAGGCCGTAAACGGGCCCTAGGTTAGCGAGCTGTAAATGGGCTATATGAACATGTCGTTAACAGGCTTGCTGTGGGCTGGCCCGCCACCTTTTGACCAAGTCAAACGGGACGGCCTTTTCACAGGAATGGGCCTCTGTTGGGCCGTGCCATGTGTCGACATATCATAGGCGCTTTGGGTCCAATGAGTGGATGACATCTGTCCCAACAGCGAGCCGACACGTGTTCCCTCCAGCCAATGATGATTTTACACGTGGAAAATCCCCATTGGTCGGGGCTGTTAACGGGTTATCGGATCAAAATCCGGACCCGATAGCTTAACGGCATTCCGTTATGGTGGATGCCTTATGTCGGTCACCCTTGACGAAAGCACTTCTGTGACGCGCGATTTATCGTCATGGAAGTGGACACTTCCGTGATAATAATTTTGATAATGTCATGGAACACTTCTATGAAAGCACATGTATGTCTATCTTGATTCTGTCATAAATTTGTCATGGATGTACATGCATGACAGAAAACGCGACCTACTATGACAAACACGTATCATCACGGAAGTGTATTTTTTTTTGTAGTGTGCCTTCTTGCGGGCGAATGTCGATGTGTTTGCCTGGCAACCATCCGACATCCCCGGTGTTCCCAGGGAAGTAATATATCACCACCTTGCTATCTGCCCTCATGCTCGTCCCATCAAGCAGAAGGTTAGGAAGCAAGCTTTGGAGAGGGAGAAGTTCACCACTGAAGAGATCAAGAAGCTTGAAGCAGTGGGTTTGGTCAGAGGGGTGTTGCACCCCACTTGGTTAGCAAATCTGGTGGTGGTACGCAAGGCAAGTGGGAAGTGGAGGCTTTGCATTGACTTCACTAACTTGAACAAAGCTTGTACAAAGGATCCCTTCCCCTTGCCGCGTATCGATGAGATCGTCGATGCCACTGTCGGGTGTGATTTTCTCTCCTTCCTCGATGCATACTTAGGTTACCACCAGATCTTCATGGCCAAAGAAGACGAGGAGAAAATCGCGTTTATAACCCCATGTGGCATGTACTGCTTTGTACATATGTCTTTTGGGCTAAAAAAATGCTGGTTCTAGGTTTGCATGGGCCATGCAGGTTGGTTTTGAACCCTAACTACATAGGAACATAGAAGCTTACATGTATGATATTGTGGTCAAGACCAGAGATAAGTCTGCACTTATCACAAACTTGGAAGAGACCTTTGCGAATCAGCACAAGGCCAACCTGAAGCTCAATGCCGAGAAGTGCGTGTTTGGTGCCCTGTCCGGCAAGCTCCTTGGATTTTTCGTACCTCAATGAGGAATAGAACCCAACCCTGACAAGATCAAGGCAATATAGCAGACCCAAGCCCCAAAAACAGTCAAGGATGTAAGGCGCTTGGCAGGCTGCATTGCTGCACTGAGTATGTTCATTTTAAAATCCGTTGAGCGTGCCTTGCCATTCTTCAAAATCCCAAAGAAGGCTGACCTAGTAAAATGGACCTCAGAAGCATAAACTTCACTACTAGATTTGAAGGCCTACCTTTCATCTGCGCCAACCTTGGTCGCACCTAATCCACAAGAGCCGTTGTTTCTTTACTTAGCGGCAACGAATCAAGTGGTCAGTGTCACGTTAGTGGCGCAGAGAGAGGTGGGTACCAACAACAACGAGGCCTCCGATTCACCTGATGGCCAGACAAACCTATCCCCGGCAAGGCCTAGCAGCGGTAAGGAAGGCGGGTCCCAAGCAACTATTGATGACTAAGTAACACCGGCAAAGAAGAAAATGGTGCAGCGACCAGTGTACTTTGTCAGCTCCCTCTTGCAGGTGGCTAGATCAAGGTACTCTGGGGTGCAAAAGCTGATCTTCAGCCTCCTCATGGCCTCGAGGAAGCCGCGCCACTACTTCCAAGCCCATGGGATCACTGTTGTCGATCTATGTTATACTCAAGTATGAAGAACTTGCGTGCAAGGAGACCTTATCACAACTATCACTCGCGCTCCTACCCTTGGCCTGAGCCTAGTCGGCACGGTCAGTCGCAGCTACGTTTGAAAGGATGACAAGTGACTGGCCTATCTTTGTGCTCCCAAACCCACTCTTTTGAACCCACCAGACAAGGTTTGGTAGCGGCTACACTAAAGGCCGGTAAGAGATTTACCAAGGGGCTGCCCTATTGCTTCTGCTCTTTGTGCAATGTGATCATCACCCTCACCAAACACAAAGGGGCTACCTTGCCCCATAGGTGATCGTGATCCCCCCATGATACTTAATGGTTGGGAACTATGGACCTTTAGCAATAATGTCTCTTTTGAGCTCTTTTGACCAATCCCCTTTATTTACCACATACACACTCATTCAAGCGAAAGTCGAATAATATTCACTTTTAGTGTTGCCACTATGTATAGTTTCAAAGTCATAGCCGAAATCCGAGATGTCGCTCTTGATGGATCGTTCATTGGCCAGCGGAGTCCTCAACATAACATCAAGAAGGGTGAGGAAACCACATTTACACATGTAAACGTATATAGTATCAAATGCCATGACACCACCCAGAGGTTGTAACACCATCTCACCCACCTTTCAACTAAGTTTTTCTAGACAATTTAACCCACAAGTGATATCAAGTTTATTAAAATTAACAACATGGGGTTGAGCATGTTAAACATCAGTTCCACTACAATTTCTCAACTCCCAGGTCTTTAAAGACTTTCTCATGTGCAAAGTTATACTTTGTTAATTTCATTTTGTTCAAAAAATGTCCCACGACAAGTCTTAGTTATCTAAACTAAAGAAAACAAAGGCTACCAAATTATTTCACCTACTAGAGCAAAACCTTTGTATCAACTATCAAGACTCACTCCCATCTACTTATATCCCACATACAACTACTACATCTACTCTAATTATCCAAGTGCAAAAGATAGGGGTCGTAGGAGATACCACCACTGTTGCGAGTTTACACACTTCTTTTTCTTACTCTTGCATTCCTCGTTATCTTGGCATAGATCAACTCCTTTGAAAAATGCAAATGAAGTTCAAGGGGCTAACATAAGAACAAGAGCAAAGCAAAGCTTATTCTTTTGGGGGGTTTTGGGGTTTTTTGAAAACAAACTTGCAACTGAAAAAATCGCAAAGGCTAAAATAAAAAGCAAAAGCAAGTAAAAAGCAGAGTGTTGGAACAAACCAACACGAGTGTTTTGAAGCTCCTCGAGATTAAGTACAACCACATTACAATTTATTCAAATACCACCACATCTTGATGTAGAAGTGGTGATAACCTTCCCCAAGCTTAAGCTCTTGCAAGCCCAAACCAGTGAGATTATTATGGCGGTTGGTCAGGAGCCCACTCTTGGCTCCAGTTGGAGAATTTCATATTCATGTAGGCAAAGTGCCTCGAAGGGATGTGGCCAGGTTGCTCATATCATCAATAGAGCCCCGTAGGCTGCTGATGTCCGCGTCAGTAGTGTAGTCTTGTTGGGGCTGCTCTTTCTACTTGTGATACACGTTGATAAATTCCCCGAAGAGGAGGGGATGATTCATCACAAAAATGGTAAGTATTTCCCTTAGTTATGAAACCAAGGTTATCAATCCAGTAGGAGAACCAAGCAACACTATGTAAACATCACCTACACACAAACAACAAAACCTCGCAACCCAACGTGTAGATGGGTTGTCAATCCCTCTAAGGTAGTAAAATATGATAATTAGATTGATTGATAGACAGAAATAAAATAAAGGCAAATAAAATGTAGCAAAGTGTTTTTGGACTTTTGGCAAAACAGATGTGAAAATATATGATAGGAAATAGACCCGGAGGCCGTAGATTTCAATAGTGGCTTCTCTCGAGAAAATATCATACGGT
Source organism: Secale cereale (assembly GCA_902687465.1). Lineage (NCBI taxonomy): Eukaryota > Viridiplantae > Streptophyta > Magnoliopsida > Poales > Poaceae > Secale > Secale cereale. Next base: position 301,267,349 of record LR738711.1, read on the forward strand.
GGGTAAACAAATTACTGTTGGGCAATCGATAGAAGAGCAAATAATTATGACGATATCCAAGACAGCGAACATGTATATAGGCATCACGTCCAAAATTAGTAGATCGACTCCTGGCTGCATCTATTACTATTACTCCACACATCGACGGCTATCCAACATGCATCTAGTGTATTAAGTTCACAAAGAAACAAAGTAATGCTTTAAGAACGATGTCATGATGTAGACAAGATCTATTCATGTAGGAATAGACCGTATATTTTTATCCTTAATAGCAACGATACATGCGTGTCATGTCTCCTTCTGTCGCGGAGATTGAGCACCGCAAGATCGAACCCATTACAAAGCACCTCTTCCCATTGCAAGATAAATCAATCAAGTTGCCAAACAAAACCAAAATATTGAAGAAGAAATACGAGGCTAAAATAATCATGTATGGATAGATCTTATCGTAAACTCACAATTCATCGAATCCCAACAAACACACCGCAAAAAGAGTTACATCAAATAGATCTCCAAGAACAAAAAGGAGAACAATGTATTGAAGATCAAAAAGAGGGAAGATGTCATCTAGCTACTAACTACGGACCCGTAGGTCTGTGGTAAATTATTGACGCGTCGTTAGAGGTGCACCAATGAAGATGAAGAACCCCTCCGTGACCGTGTTCCCCTCCGCTGGAGTGCCGGAAAAGGCCTCTAGATTGGATCCCGTGGTTTTGGAACTTGCGGCGGCTGAAACAATTTTTCGTCAACTCCCCTAGGGTTTCTGGAATATTGTGGTATATATAGAGCCGGAGGTCGGTGGAAAAGGGCACCGTGGGCCCCACAAGCCACCAGGGCGTGCCTCGGTGTCTTGTGGGCCCCATGGGCCTCCCCTAGTACACCACTTGGGCTCTCTGGTTCTCTTCTAGGTAGAAACAATCTCCAAAAACTTCTGTTGCATTTGGACTCCATTTGGTATTGATATTCTGCAAAGTAAAAAACAAGCAAAAAACAACAACTGGCATCGGGCACTATGTCAATAGGTTAGTCCCAAAAACAATATAAAGTTGCTAGAAAATGTATGTAAAACATCCAAGGTTGATAATACAACAACATGGAACAATAAAAAAATATACAGATACGTTGGAGATGTATCAACATCCCCAATCTTAGTTCATGCTCGTCCTCGAGTAGGTAAATGATAAAAATAGAATTTTTGATGTGGAATGCTGCCTAACATACCCATCATATTATTTTATTTGTAGCATGGACATTTTGACTTGTAGATGATTCAAAGCAATAGCCTATGATTTGACATGAAGACTTTAATACTCAAGCATATCAACAAGAAACCATGTCTTTCAAAATATCAGTGCTAAAAAAAGCTATCCCTAGGCCATCATGCTCAAATATTGATCCATTCATGAAACACATCAAAATATTAGCTACATCCAATGCTCAACTATGATAATAGTGTTTCCTAGATGGTGCTTTAAAAGAGAATATGGAGACTCAAGAAAAATAAAATTGCATAAAAGTTAATGGATAGGCCCTTCGGAGAGGGAAGCAGAGATTTGTAGAGGTGCTAGATCTCTTAGCTTAAATTGAGAGATACAATTATTTTGGGTGGCATGCTTTTCGTGTCAACAAAAATGATCGAGAATTCCCCCATGCTAGACAAATCATAGGCGGTTCCAAAACATAAAATCAAATTTATTTCCTTTCCACCATTCTTCATAATCCACGGCTAGCCGTATCCATGGGTGCCTTCCATACCAACGCATACCAAGGAATTTATTATGGTATTTTTTTGCATTTCGGGACCGAGCAACCCTATTGCCGCCACACTCTTGTGCAATGACAAGTGAATAAACACTCATCTTAAGAATAACATACCTAGCATGGAAAATATCGGCCACCGCTTACCCCTTCATGAGCGGTACGGGCACACAAAAGATAAATTTATTTTGAAAATTAGAGTTGGCACATACGAATTTACTTGGAACGACATGGAAATACCACATATAGGTAGGTATGCTGGACTCATTTGACACAACTTGGGTTTTAGTATTTGGATGCACAAACAGTATTCCTGCTTAGTACAAGTGGACGCTTGCAAATAAATTGAGAAGCGACCAACCATGAAACGAAAACCATCATAAAAGAACATTAAACATAACTAACACCGAATAATGCACCATAAGTAAGATATAACTTCATTTCATAACTATTGACTTAACGTGCATGCATAGGGAATCACAAACCCTAACACCAATATTCTAACTAAAGCATAATTACTCGCCCACATAACCCACATATCACAATCTTCATATCGCAAAACTATTGCAAGGAATCAAGTTTAATATCCAATGATCTTCAGGAAAGTTTTTATACTATCCCTCTTGAATATTTATCACTTTGGGACCAAATTCTTTTAAAGCATATTGCCAATGCTAATAACAAGCTCTTAAACAAATTTAAGTGAAGTGCGAGAGCGCATATTTCTTCAAAATTTCAACTCTCAAAATAATCTAAGTGAAGCATGAGAGGATTGCTTCAAAAACTGTACAAACTCTCAATATAATCTAAGTGAAGCATGAGAGCATGTTTCTTAAAAATAACAACACCACCATGCTCAAAAAGATATAAGTGAGGCACTAGAGCAATTCCATCGCTCAAAAAAAATTAAGTGAAGCACATAGAGCAATTCTAACCAATCATATCCTAATTATGGATCTCTCAAATAGGTGTGTCCTGCAAGGATGTTTGTGACAAACTAAAAAGCGAAACAAGCATAGACTCATATAATAAAAGACGCTCCAAGCAAAACTCATGATATGTGATGAATATAAATATAGCTCCATGTAAATTACCGATGGTCGTTAGAAGAAAGAGGGGATGCCTTCCGGGGCATCCCCAAGCTTAGTTGCTTGCTTCTCCTTGAATATTACCTTGGAGTGCCATGGGGCATCCTCAAGCTTAGGCTATTTTCAGTCTTTATTCCTTCATCCATCGTTATCTCACCCAAAACATGAAAACTTCAATCACACAAAACTTAACAAAACCTCGTGAGATCCAACAGTTGCAAGTCAACTATCACCCAAATCAACCCAAAGGCTTTGCTTGGTACACACACTAATTAAAAGATCGAAAACACAATCATAATAGTAGTTTAATTGTGTATTTATTGAAAAACAGAAATAAAACAAAAAGCAAAAAGTAACTATTGGATTGCCTCCCAACAAGAGCTATTGTTTTATGCCCCTAGCTAGGCATAATGCATAGATTCTTACGTTTTCTCATCTTTGTGGCTTGATACATAGGTTTCCCTCATGATTGATTCATAAGCTAGCTTAATCGTACTTCCAGGGAAGCGTTCCATATCCTTTGTTGATTGAAACTGAAATTTTATATTCCCTTCTTTCATATCAATCATGGTACCTATAGTTCGTAGAAACGATCTACCAAGTATAATTGCGCAAGGTGGATTGAAATCAATATCAAGAACAATAAAGTCTATGGGAACATAATTTATATTTGTAAAAATAAGAACATAATTAATTCTTCCCAAAGGCTTTTTAATAGTAGAACCACCAAGTACAAATTAAGAGAACATTCTTCCATATTGCTAAGACCAAGCACATCACATAGAGATTTTGGAATTCTGGAAACACTAGAATCCAAATCACATAAATCATAGAACTCATTATTTTTTATCTTGATTTTAATAGTAGGTTCCCATTCATCATATAATTTTGAAGGAATTGAAATTTCTGATTCTATCTTTTCTTCCAAGGATTTCATTACCGCTTCCGCAATATGTTTAGTAAAATATTTGTTTTGTTCATAGGCATTGGGTGAATTTATCATAAATTGCAGCAAAGAAATACACTCAATCAAAGAACAACTATCATAATGAAAGTCTTCGTAATCCAAAGGAGTGGCCACATCAGTAGCTAAAGTTTTTACCTCTTCAAACCCACTTTTATCACGTTTTCAACAAGATTTTCACCCTCCGAATCATGGGGACACCTTCTAACTAAAGTTGAATGTTCTTCAGTTCCATCATCATCAATTTTAACATTACTAGACAAGGAATCAATAGAAGAGACTCCAATCATTTATCTCTTCATCATTAGCGCGAAAGCAATCGGGAATTTTCTAAAAAAATCCCTTTTAGCTCTAAGCATAGTGGTCATTTTCTTACTTTCATCTATAGAGGCATATAAAGATTTAATTGATTCATTGATATCAACCTTGGGTGGAAAAAATTTAATCTTGAGATTTTCTACATCATCAGTAATTCTATCAATGCTTCTAGCCATATCATCAATCTTATTTAACTTTTCTTCTATTGAGTGTTGAAAACTTTTTATGCATTGATAAATCCTTTAATATTATTCTCAAGATCAGAGGGCATCCTGTTATTATGAGAATTACCATAGGAATAGCCATAATTATTAGAGAAGCTTCTAGGAAACGACCTAGGATTAAAGTTGCCTCTATAAGCATTATTATTATAGTTGTTTCACGAGACAAAATTCACATCTATGGGATCATTATTTTGCTCAATCAAAGTAGACAAAGGCACATCATTAGGATCAATAGGAGCATTTTTAGTACCAACCAATTTTATAAGAGCATCAACTTTACCACTCAAAGTACTAATTTCTTCAAAAAAATTGACCTCTTTAGTTTTTACTAGTAGGAGTTCTTTCAATATGCCATTTTGCATAATTAGCCATGATATTATCAAGAAGCTTCACCCAAAGTAATCTCCATGAAAGTACCACCTGCTGCGGAATCCAAAAGATTTCTAGAAACAAAATTCAATCCTGCATAAAAATTATGTACGATCATCCACAAATTTAAACCATGAGCTGGGCAATTTCTTATCATCAACTTCATCCTTTCGCAAGATTGGGCAACATGTTCATGCTCAAGTTGCTTAAAATCCATGATTTGGTTTCTAAGAGAAATATTTTTTGCAGGAGGAAAATACTTCGTGATAAAAGCATCTTTGCATTTGTCCCAAGAATCAATACTATTTCGAGGCGAAGATGAAAAACAAATTTTAGCACGATCACGCAAAGAGAACGGAAATAATTTCAGTTTCACAATATCATTGCCTCTTTTTTATTTTGCATGTCACACAATTCTACGAAAGTGTTTAGATGGGATGCGACATCCTCATTAGGAGTACCGGAAAATTTCTCTTTCATAACAAGATTCAACAAAGCGACATTAAGATCATAAGACTCCGCACTAGCGGCGGGAGGAATAATCAGCATACTAATAAAATTATTATTATTACTATTGAAAAAATAACACAACTTGGTGTTTTCTTGAGACACCATGAGTACGCAAACAAGAACACACGCAAACAAGAGATCTGACACGAAAAAGGCAAACGAAAAGAGGGCAAATAAAAAAGGCAAATATTTTTGTGTTTTTTGTAAAAACATTTTAGAAGCGGGGGAGATGAAAATGAGAGGAAAATGGCAAATAATATAATTGCAAGGAGATGAGAGTTTATGCATAGGAACCTGATAGATGTTGATCGACGCCTCCCCGACAACCACATTAGAGGTTGACGAGAGACTATCTTGTCTTGATCCTCCCCAGTAATGGCACCAGAAATTATTCCTGCTACTTGTGATCCGCGTTGGAAAATTCCCCGAAGAGGAGGGGATTATGCAGCACAGCAGCGATAAGTATTTGCCCAGTTATGAAACCAAGGTTATTAATCCAGTAGGAGAACCAAGCAACACTATGTAAACAACACCTACACACAAACAACAAAACCTCGCAATCCAACGCGTAGAGGGGTTATCAATGCCTCTAAGGTAGTAAGATATGATAAATAGATAGATTGGTAGACACAAATAAAATAAAGGCAAATAAAATGCAGCAAAGTGTTTTTGGTTTTTTGGCAAAATGGATATGAAAATATATGATAGGAAATAGACCCGGGGGCTGTAGATTTCACTAGTGGCTTCTCTCGAGAAAATAGCATACGGTGGGTAAACAAATTACTGGTGGGCAGTTGATAGAAGAGCAAACAATTATGACGATATCCAAAACAGTGATCATGTATACAGGCATCACGTCCAAGATTAGTAGACCGACTCCTTCCTGCACCTACTAGTATTACTCCACACATCGACCGCTATCGAGCATTCATCTAGTGTATTAAGTTCATGGAGAAATGGATTAATGCTGTCGGTGTATTTGGATCGACACCTATGAGATCACAAGAATCCCTACTACGGTTGCGGGGCGCGGGGTTGAGAGAAGAGCGGATCTAACGGTCGGGACACGGTTCCTTTACCCAGGTTCGGGCCGCAAAGATGCGTAAAACCCTACTCCTGCTTTGGTGGATTATATGTTGGTGTTCTCCAGCTAGTGAGGAGCTCCAAGAGAGTCGTGAGGAGTTCTAAAAAGCCGAATCCTCCTCCTGGACGCCTCGGGCTTCCTTTTATAGTAAAAAGGGGTTTCTAAAGTGGCACACAGGAGGTGGAAAGGGTACAGTGATGCGAGGTTATCCCTCGCATTACAGGACAAGGTGCATTTAATGCGCTCAGCTTAGGTGTCCTTGCTTTATCGGGGATGGGGGGAGACGTCCGTCTTGTCCATCGCCGCTCCACCTCGCGTTGACACGCGCCCTGGCCAGCGGCGCCTGAGGTGCCATGTAGGCAGACAGGCAGCTGAGGTGGCGCAACGGCGGGTCTCCACGAGGATCCGCGGGTTGCCACGCAGGAGCCTGTCCAGCTGGTTGGGTCGGCAACTGCGTGGGTCGGTGAAACCCAGTTGATGCGGGCCTGACGGTGGCCCCGTGGGTGTCCTCGGCATGGGCCTTGCCGGGGCCCCGGCAAGGGTCTTGCCGTGGCGCCTGCAGTCATCCCCGGCAAGGTGCTTGCCGGGGGCCTTCTAGTCCCCGGCAAGGTGCTTGCCGGGGGCCTTCTAGTCCTCCTTGGCTGGGATCCCGCCAAGGGTCGTCGTCTTCTTAACTTGCATCTGATCTTGAATGTCTTCACAAAGATCTGCATGTCACCACGGGGATATCTCCCGAATCCTTGCCCCATGGGGGCGGTGGACTCAAGGGTGATTCGCTCCGTAGGCGCGGGGCGAGCTGCCGCGGCAAGGGCCTTGCCGGGGCTGCCAGGGCCGGCCCCGGCAAGGATCTTGCCGGGGAGAGCTGCTTCGTCCCTTTGCTCTTTGTGGTCTTGTTCTTGGTGTCGCTCCAGTCTCCATCGAGCTTCAGTCTTGCCCCGGCTTGCCTCCCTTGCCATGCTTGGTGTGGTGGCGCCGTGGCTCAGACTGCCCGTGCACAATTATAGGGGTACAAAAAGTGCACCCCTCTTTTTGTACACCGACAGGAGCCCCCGGGCCTGGGCCACACATAAGCCCGACACGTTGTTGGGCCAGGCCCAGAACGGTGCGCGGGCAGGCGGGGCGGTTTTCACCGTGGTAAAATTTCCGCGCGTTGCGCCTCCCACGACCCGCGCGCGCAGCACGGGGTGGAGGGGCGTGCGTGACGTGGGCGGCATGCGTGGGGCGGTTTCCGCAGGCATGCGTCACGTCGCAGTAAATGTGAAAGGAGGCGGCCCGCGCCTTGCCCATAAATGAGGGGAGGTGTGGGGGCGTGGCCCGCTGACTGGATGGGGCCGAGGCGCGGTCTGCTAGGCGTCCACTCCCCATGATCACGGGGTGGGGAGAGGTCGCTTCACCCATCCCTTCGGTCCTGCGTGGTCGCCACGTGCCTCCCATGCGTTCGAGCTGGCGAGCGGTGCAGGCGGGAAACCAAGTCATCGCTGGTTGGGGCGGCGGGTCGGTCCCAGCCGCCCTTCACCTACTGTGTCTTGATTGGCCGAGCGGGGCGATCAAGCTCCAGCCCCGCCCCTTTATAAAGGGCGGTGGGAGGGGACGACGCCCCACACTCCTCCATCTTCTTTCTCCTTCAGCTTCTGCTCCTTTCTTCTGTCCGCCAAGAAGAAGGAAAACCCCGGCTCCTCAACGGTGGCGGCGAGGGTCGCTGCTCGACAGCGCGTCCCCCATTCTCCTGCACCCGCAGTGGCCGAATGTAATGCCCAGGATGGGACTATACCTCCTACGTGTCGAGGCACGACTTAAAGGTATAAGCCCATCCTAGAATGATCTCAAGTTTGGTATCTTTGCACGACTCATGTAAAAGAGGGATTAAATTGCAAAAGGAGATAGTTGGCTTACACTCGCCACTTCACACAATACATTACATAAGCAATCATCATTCAAAACATCACAGCCCATCTAAGGGTAAGATCCAAAAGAAAGATACCAAAACAACATAATGCCACAGGTCAGGATCGAATCCTAGTAGAAACCACTACTGATCGTCGAAAACGTCACAAGCATACGGCCACTCTCTTCATCGAGCTCCCAGTGAAGTACTGATCCATCTCCTGCATCAAACTCGGCTGTACCTGCATCTGGTATGGTGAAGTAACTGTGAGCCACAGAGGACTCAGCAATCCCGTTCCCGGGTAACATGACTATTTAAGCCTTGGGTGTGGATAAGGCTGAAGAAAGAATAAGAGGTGAAGGAAAAACAAGAGTCTGCAGCAGCAACTAGCACTAGCTTACGTATACGAGAGCGAGAAGAGAAGGTGCATCGGTCGAGAGATGATCACGAAGTGATCCTAGCTACAACACGTCAAACATAACCCCACCGTGTTCATCTCCCGAATCCCTTTCGGAAAATGACAGTCACGGTACGCACGCTGGTAGTGTATTGGAACATGGTGTCAAGTTATCTACAACCGGATATTAACAAGCTCCCATCTGCCACATAACCACGGGCACGGCTTTCGAAAGTTCAAACCCTGCAGGGGTGTTCCAACTTAACCCATTACAAGCCCACGATCCGCGGAGTCGCAACTCCAAAGTGGGAAGACCCGAGTATTCTCGGAATCCCGTGCTCAAGATAATCCGAACTAAGGTAAGGCTAATCCAGCAAATCCTCCCGGCGTGTCGACACCCTGATAGGTAGCCGCGCGTATCTAGTCTCAGGACACGACCGGATGGGCGATTCTACAGGTTTTTACCAAACCTCGAGTTTCCTCGTGGTGGCCCCGCAGAACCCCCGTTTTGGACCAACACTCATGTGGAGCACTGGCCCGGGGTTGTTCAATTAAAATAAAAGGGATAGCTAGTCCCTATGCAAGTTTTATTAGTTATTAGGCGAATAGTACCAATGTTGGGACTTGCTGGAAAAGACTTAGCACTTAGCGGTTTATCAAGGGGGTCCCATACACCCCAACCGTGTTAGGAACGCATAATCAAGGAACATAACACCGGTTTATACGGTTCCTAACGGCATGAGTGGAACAAATCACCAAGCAAAAGGCTTAGCCTTCCACCCTTGCCAATATATAGATGATTTCATTTTAAGCATTTATATAGTGTGATATAACCCAACCAAACTTCAACATGAAGCAAACATCTTCAATCTTCACCTGCAACTAACAATGCTATAAGAAGGGCTGAGCGAAGCCTACGTATAGCCAATCAAAAGTTTGCATAGGTAGGGTGGTTAAACAGGTTCATGGTTACAATAGGAGGCCGACAGGAAAACATGGGCATCGAGGCAATATACTAAAGAGCGATACTCTAGCATTAGGCAAAGATAGTAATGGTATCCGGGTTCGGTCATCTTGCCTGGGATTCCACAAGGGAGAAGAACGGATCCATGAAGTAGACGGAGCAACAAAGTCGAGCGAAATCCTCACAACTCCGGAACGCAACCGAAGCTAACAAGAGAAGCAACCGGAAAGAAGCAAACAATACGGTAAACACACAAGCATAAACATGGCATACAATGCACAAACAAGTATGATGCATGTCCGGTTTAAATATGCATGGCATGGCTAAGTGCACAAACAAAAACTACAAGTTAAGTGGAGCTCAATATGCAACGAGTTGCATATTGACGAAACACCATATTTAATTATTTAGTTGACCCTCGTTTATTTACAAGACAAGATTAAATGTTTTTAACATGGCAAGAAGTGAAGCATAAGTAAACTACCTATTTAGACATTTTAAATGAGGCCGGAAATAACAACAACATATTCCGGAAAATCCCCATGAGCATGTTTTAGTAATTTTAAAGCAACAACAATTAACATATATAATGTAGTTAACATGATGCGGATGACATGATCAAGTTTTATGCAATTTTTAATTAAAGGTTAACATGAAGAAGATATGAAGTATTGTCACCGTGGTGGAAAGAAAAGGGTGCCACGGCAACGATCCGAAAATGATGCAACGACATCATATCGGTTCCGGTAACTCGTTGAGAGTCCGGTGCAAAAGGAAAGATGGCGTGAGCGAGCCAAACGAGATGAAAGGTGGGGCGATCCCGTTACCGGGTTCCCACGAGTCGGTGACGAGGCAACCGAGGAACATGACAAACGGACGAAACGGCACGGAGCACACACGGGAAACATTTCATACAACACAACAAGCATTCCACGAGACATCCACGGGGTCGTCTCGTTATACCTTTGAAGCGTGCGTTTCGGGGCGGTTCAAGACGTAGAGGGACGTAGTGGAAGTAGTGGTACACTGCCGTAGAGGAAGTAGTTGTTCTCGTTCGTAGTCGTACACGGGGCGACGGTAGTGGAAGTAGACGTTCCGTTCGGAGAGGAAGTAGGTTTACTCGTTCATAGCGGTCTTGCCGGACTCGTTGTAGATGTACACATTGTAGGATCGAAAGTATGTCTAGAGGGGGGGTGATTAGACTACTTGTAAATATAAAAATTCTGCCTTTGACAAAGAACAGTTTTAGGTAGTTTCACAATTAAGATCAAGTCAAGTATCACCCTACACATGCAATTCTAGAGTATAAGCAGCGGAAAGTAAATTGCACATGTAGTAAAGAGAGGTGGAGAAGATCAAACGCAATTTGGAGACGCAATGATTTTTCCCGTGGTTCCGATAGGTAGTGCTATCGTACATCCACGTTGATGGAGACTTCAACCCACGGAGGGTAACGGCTGCGCGAGTCCACAGAGGGCTCCACCCACGAAGGGTCCATGAAGAAGCAACCTTGTCTATTCCATCATGGCCTACGCCCACGGAGGGCTAGCCTTACTCGGGGTAGATCTTCACGAAGTAGGCAATCTCTTTGCCCTTACAAACTTCTTGGTTCAACTCCACATCTCGATGACGGAGGCTCCCAAGCGACACCTAACCAATCTAGGAGGCACCACCCTCCAAAAGGTAATAGATGTTGTAGATGATGATGAACTCCTTGCTCTTGTGCTTCAAATGATAATCTCCCCAACACTCAACTCTCCTCACTGATATGGCTGTGGTGGAAGAAAGGTTTGAGTGGAAAGCCATACTTCGGTTGGACCGAAATGGGTTGGACCGAAATGTATAACAAAAACTTACACACCACTTTCGGTTGGACCGAAATGGGTTTCGGTCCTGCCGATACTCTAGGGTTTCACTAAAACCATACTTCGGTCACACCGATTTGCACAACTCGGTTAGACCGAAAGTGCAGTGCAATGGCCAGAGGCCAAATCGGTCACACCGAAAATTTAAAACCGGTTTCACCGAGATGTGTTCCGTGGAAACCTAAACCTAAGAATTTTACTCGAAACTAGAAACGATCTGATGGAAAGGAAGTTTTTCAATTGTGGCTAGATGTAGGGCAAACCAATCGTGCAATGAATCAGATGGGGAGCACGAGAGGGATCGAGACTCACCCTAACTTGGTGGAGTCTCTCAACGGCGGCAACGGCGCGGAGGAGAAAACCGTTGACGGCGGCGGAGACCTGCGGCGAGGGCGCACAGGCGACGACGGCGACGATCCGGAGATCAGGGCGACGGCAGCAGGGGACTTGGGGGCGAAAACGTTTGAAGGAAAAATCGCGCGCTGCCCTCAGTATTTATATCCCCTTGCTGTCGGTGGGACCGAGTTGAAAAACTCGGTGACACCGAGATGGATAACTGCTATGCAGTTACGCATATCGGTCACGCCGAGATTTAGAACTCGGTTTCACTGAGATGAAACCTAGATCAGTCTAAGCGTTTCGGTTGGACCGAGTGGGAGAAGTTGGTCTGACCAAAATTGACTCAAAAGGTTTTGGAAGTCAGCCTTAGACGGATCGGTGGCTCCGAGTGCTCCTCACTCGGAGGGTCCGAAAATGACTTGTTCAAAGTTTGTGATATGAGCATGAATAGAATTTGAGACAAGAAAGCATAGATAGCTAGGGGAGGTACTTAGGCATTCTTGTCCATCCATTTGGCCAGAAAAATCAAAACAACCAAAACAACAAATGGATGTCCTCGAATGGATAAAATCATGCATTTAACATGCTCACACAATAAGATAGCAAATGAAATATGTGTCAAACATGCACAACCAACACTCTAGCTACTAGCACACAATTTGTCGATGACTAGGACATCTTTATATGAGTATTTTGACTTAGGAGCCAAATGAGAACATTTGATCATAGGTCATACTCATCGTTTAAGCACAAGTGGGGTTACCACTTTTACATAAAGCATTGATGTGTTCACATCATTTGGAGATGCTTTAGCTCAATTTTTAGAGCAAAGCTCCCCCTAGATGTGAGAACCCCTTTTAAAGGGTCAAACTAACCTTGGGTTGTCGTAGAAGACTTCATGTAGATGTTGAAGATGTGGATGCTCAATGTTGATGTAGATCATCAAGAGTTGGGAGCTATCCTTTGGATTAGGGCACTTTCAATACCTACATGGGTTAGTCCCACAAGGAACAAACAAGGATATCCATGGACATAGATTGAAGTTCACAATAGATGATGTCCATGAAAGCAATGATTACCTTGTCCCTTGACTTACCAACAAGAGGGTTTGTGACTCCATGAACTAGTGCATGATGTGGAAGTTGATTGCACAAGTTGCCAAAATGAATATGAGTGAAGTATATTGGCGGAGTCACCCTCAAGAACCTTCTAGTTCTTCTTCTTTGGGATCCACATCATCTTGATGGGAATCCTTGGGGTTGTAGTTGAGCTTGACGAAGTAGAACTTGATGTGTCCTTGGGAACCCACTTGACCATGGCTTGAGGTGCTTCAATGAATGCATCAATCTCCTCTTGAAGCTTGTCCTTGGCTTTTAGCTTGTGGTCTTGTGGTGGAAGGTCATCTTGAGCTTGTTCCACATTGGAAGAAGTAGGATTGTACTTCTCCTTTTGAGAAACAAACTGTGGAGTAGGGTATTGACCTTCTTCCCACTCAACACCTTCGGCGTTGAACTTTCGCTCAAAACCAATCCCTTGATTCTTCCGGTGCCTTCCTTGTTTGCGAACAATTTCCTCAAAGTTCTTGCTTCCGGCAAGACTCTTGTAGACACCTTTCTCTATGATTTCCTTCAATAAGCTATTTTCTTGCTCAAGTGTAACTTGGCTTGAAACATTGTTAGTGGAATCAAGAGAACTACTAGAAGCAACAATATTAGATTTAACATGGTTATTGTTACTACTAGAGGAAGAATTTTTCTTATGCTTGTCATGCTTAGTCTTAATAGGTGGCAAGAAATTAGACAAGGGAAGTCGTTTGGCAAGATATGAAGAACTCTTCTTTCGAAGATCGTCATTGATCGCTTTTAGAAACTCATGTTCTTGCTCTAGAGTGAGCTTCTCGAAGCATAGCTTCTCATGAGATCTTAGGAGCTCTCTATGATCTTCTTGAGTTGTTTCATGAGCTAACTTAAGAGTGTTTAGTTCTTTAGTTAGACGCTCAATCTCCTTCATAGCATTGTCATTCGACTCTTCTCGACTATAAAGACTACTAGCATTTTCATCGTTACTAAGCTCACTAGATTTATCATGCAATAGCTCATCTTCACCAAGCAAGTCATCCTCATCACTATTGAAGTCAATGAATTCAGGGTGTGATACCTTGGGGCCTTTAGCCATGAAGCATCTTCCAATTCCCTCATTTGGTGAATCAAATAAGTCGTAGGAGTTGGAGTTGGAGGATACGAGAGCAAGACCGGCAACACCTTCATCTTGACTGTAGTCGGAGTCGGAGTGATAGCTTCCATCGGATTGATTGTCGGAGTCGGAGCCGGAGACCCATTCACCTACATGAGCTTGATGTCTTATTCTTGTGTAGCTCCTTGATGACTTGTCTTTCCTCTCCGAATCCTTGCTTCTCCGAGAGGGTCTTCGTTCATAACGATCATCTCTACTCCTTCTCTCTCTCCGAGGTGACTCATCTCTTGCTCTTCTTCTTGGAGATTCTTCTCTTCTCTTGTGGGGAGCCGTACACTCATTTGAGAAGTGTCCGGGTCTTCCACAATTGTAGCAGTTCCGATCACGACTAGAAGATCTCTTTTCATCATATGATCTAGACTTTGAGCTTCTTTCTTTGCCTCTATTCTTGTAGAACTTGTTGAAGTTCTTAACCATTAGGCTTATCTCTTCATTGGAAATTAACTTGTCACTTGAGGTTGTGGGAGCATCACTTGTAGCTTTGTAAGCACCACTTGACTTGTTGTGAAGCTCTTCCTTATCCTTAAGTGTCATCTCATGAGCAACAATTCTTCCAATGACTTCAGTTGGCTTGAGAGTCTTGTAGTTTGGCATCATTTGGATCAAAGTGCACACGGTGTCATATTTTCCATCCAAAGCTCTTAGAATCTTCTTGATGATGAATCGGTCGGTCATTTCTTCACTTCCTAAGCCGGCAATCTCATTTGTGATGAGAGCAAGCCTAGAGTACATTTCAGCGACTCCTTCACCATCCTTCATCTTGAAATTGTCAAGTTGACCTTGAAGAATATCTAGCTTTGATTCCTTCACAGATTCAGTACCTTCGTGCATTTCAACCAAAGTATCCCAAATCTCTTTAGCATTCTCAAGACGGCTGATTTTGTTGAACTCCTCGGGACACAAGGCATTGAAGAGAATGTCACAAGCTTGAGCATTGTTTTGCAACATCCGCAACTCTTCCGGTGTAGCTTCGCGATCCGGAACTTTTCCTTCCTCGAAGAATTCACCTTGCATACCAACACAAATAATGCCCCATGCGGCTGGGTTATGACCAAGAATATGCATTTTCATTTTATGCTTCCAACTAGCAAAATTTGTACCATCAAAGTAAGGACCTCTACGATAATTACCCTCACTAGACGCCATACTCTCCTAGGTTGTGAAACCAAGCTTATGGAGTCCAATGCAATGGAAACCAAAACAATGGAGACCAAGGTTCTGATACCACTTGTAGGATCGAAAGTTGTCTAGAGGGGGGGGGTGATTAGACTACTTGTAAATATAAAAATTCTGTCTTTGACAAAGAACGGTTTTAGGTAGTTTCACAATTAAGATCAAGTCAAGTATCACCCTACACATGCAATTCTAGAGTATAAGCAGCGGAAAGTAAATTGCACATGTAGTAAAGAGAGGTGGAGAAGATCAAACGCAATTTGGAGACGCAATGATTTTTCCCGTGGTTCCGATAGGTAGTGCTATCGTACATCCACGTTGATGGAGACTTCAACCCACGGAGGGTAACGGCTGCGCGAGTCCACGGAGGGCTCCACCCACGAAGGGTCCATGAAGAAGCAACCTTGTCTATTCCATCATGGCCTACGCCCACGGAGGGCTATCCTTACTCGGGGTAGATCTTCACGAAGTAGGCGATCTCCTTGCCCTTACAAACTTCTTGGTTCAACTCCACATCTCGATGACGGAGGCTCCCAAGCGACACCTAACCAATCTAGGAGGCACCACCCTCCAAAAGGTAATAGATGTTGTAGATGATGATGAACTCCTTGCTCTTGTGCTTCAAATGATAATCTCCCCAACACTCCACTCTCCTCACTGATATGGCTGTGGTGGAAGAAAGGTTTGAGTGGAAAGCAACTTGGGAAGGTTAGAAATCAAGTTTCATATGGCAGGAATGGAGCAACTTGATCTCAACACAAGGGTAGGTAGTTCTCTTCTCAGAAAGTGTAAGGTAGGAGTGCTAGTTCTTTCTGATGGCTCTCTCCACGAATGAAGAGGGGGTGGAGGGGTATATATAGCCTCCACACAAAATCCAACCGTTACACACATAATTGAGCAATCTCGATGAGACCGAAGTGGAAACTCGGTCAGACCGAAAGTTCAAATATAGTGAACGTTGGGGTTTTCGGTGGGACCAAAAATACCATCTCGGTTTGTCCGATTTGAGCAAAGACAGGAACTTGCCAATTTCGGTGAGACCGAAATTATCAACTCGGATATTCCGATATGATGACAAATGGTTACAGAAGGTTGGCAGCCCGTATTTCGGTGAGACCGAACTCAAACTCGGATTGACCGATTTTTCTAGGGTTTGGCTTATGGCTGAGGTGGTTCATCTCGGTGGGACTGAGTTTGGAAAATCGGTTTGTCCGAGATTACTTATGAGTGTGTATTGTAGTGAAAGTTGCTGATAGTTGAAGGAGATATATCACTAAGCACTTGAGCAACCAGATCATCAACACAACCTCATCCCCTTTTAATAGTATTGGCTTTTCCTATGGACTCAATGTGATCTTTGATCACTAAACCAAAAATGGAGTCTTGAGCTTTTGCCAATGCTTGCCTTAGCATTTTGAGGGGTCCACTTCTTCAGTCATTTCCATACCCATATCACTGAACTTCTCTGAAAAGATTCTCAAGTAACTATTAGTTCAATGATATATATGTTGTTATTAATTGCCAAAACCACCCGGGGATTAGTTGCACTTTCACACGTACTCAGCGGTTCGGGTCGTCGTGGTACTCGTTCACGAAGTCGTGGTACTTGGGTCTTCAACTTGCCGGTCTCGGGTCGTAGTTGTACATGTCGTCGAGGTACTTGTCACAAGGTCGTCGTGGTACTTGCCGTAGGGGTACATGAGGGTCGTCGTGTAGAGGTACTCATCACGGTTCGTAGACGTTCGCGGAGCTCGTAGATGTACTTGAGGCAACACCAGGTGTAATCGTACACGGTTCTTGTGTAGAGGTACTTGACGCATCTCTGAGGTCCTGGGATATCAACAACAGCCACAAAACAACAAAACGGCAGCAAGGGCAGCAGCGACATGGCGAAAAAAACACAGCAGCAGCAGCGGTTTTGGCGTGAAGTAGGGGAGGGGCGCTGCGGTGCTGGCCTTGGCGCGCCGGAGGGAAGAACTGCGGGCTCGGCGCCGAGGTGCGTGCATCAGGACGAGGAGGGGTCGCGGTGGTTAGAAGAGGAGCCGGGGCGGCGCTGTGGTGCTCGGGGTCACTGGAGACGGGGAGGACGAACGGCGAGGAAGGGGCCTGAGGCGCAGGTTGCCTCGGTGGCGGACGGCGCAGCTCCGCGGCGCTGGAGAGGAGGGCGCCTCCGCGCCAGGAGGGAGGCCGCGACGTTGGCGAGGCAGGGCGGCGCTCCATGGTGCGGGACGAGAGAGGCCACGACGTTCCAGCAGGGGAAGGAGGACGAGGAATCGGGCACGCGGCGAGGATTCGGTCGCGAGGGAATCGGCCGATGGGGTCTCGGGCGCCGCGAGGCTGGAGGGAGCGGGGCCTGTCGGGCGCTGGGAGCGATGAGGGAGATTGAGGAAGGGAGGGGTCGGGCGAGAGAGAGAAGGGGATCGGGACGATCGGGCTCGAGGGAACGAGGCTGGCGGCGCGAGGGAGGGAGACCGAGGGGAAAGGTGCGGGCATAGCGGTCGCTAGGGTTGGAGGAGTGGGATCGGGCTGGAGGCTTGGGCCTCAGGAGGAATGGTCCTAGTGGGCCAGTAGAAGAGGGAGGAGAGATGGGCCGGAGGACTGGGCCTGGGAAGGCTGAGGGAGGCCGCAGGCCAAGGAGGAAAGATGGCCGCGGGGGAAGTGAGGCTGGTTGCTATAAAAAAACTAAAAACTTCCTTTCTAACACAGGAAAAGAAAGAGAAGCAAAATATTTATTTGGAGGACCAAATAAATATAAGTTGAGCCAAAGTTTGAATATAGTTACTCTGGCATAATTTCAAAGCTCCACACTTCAATTGAAGCAAAAAGGATAAGATCAAGGATTAAATATCTTGGAAAAGAACGGGATTTAAAATGCAAGTTTGTTGTGGTGAATTCCAAATAACTGGAATATTTATTTATATAGCTCCATAATACCAGGAGGATATGTTATAAAGAGAAAACACCATGTGCATTCCCTCGATTTAAATGGACCGAAGGTCCACACAATTTATTTAGGTTGAGATGCAAAATAAATATGACATGATGGCATGATGATATGATGCAATGCAAAATAAATAAAGCAAGCACAACTGAAACACACGGGGAAACCCGGAACATCTGAAATCTTCTGGAATCTTCTGGGACGTCGGTCTTCGGGCGTCACAACTCTCCCACACTAACAGAGGATCTCGACCCGAGATCCTAG
The DNA here is from genome assembly GCA_902687465.1 of Secale cereale. Taxonomy (NCBI): domain Eukaryota; kingdom Viridiplantae; phylum Streptophyta; class Magnoliopsida; order Poales; family Poaceae; genus Secale; species Secale cereale. Next base: position 301,285,745 of record LR738711.1, read on the forward strand.
AGATATCACCGGGTAACAACGGAAGAGGAAGAGGTAAAACAAAGTTGCTTCTTTGACAGACGAGTGAAACGAAAGAACCTTGAGAGGTTGAACAATCTTGAAGGAAAGAGTACAACAGAGATGAACGAAGTTAAGAGCACTCTGGTAAAAGGAGGAACCAGGAACATCAAGAGAACCTTGAAGGTTGAAAGACATGAAGCAAGAGCTCACGGATGACGAAAGAATATAAAACCGCAATGGTATAGCCAAGGAATAAGAATGACAGAATTTGGACAGCACTCTGTCTGAAAATGGAAGGAAATGAACAAGAACTTGAGGAGATGGAATGATACTTGATGAAAACAGCCACATTGTCTCCGAAACAATTAAAAGAATGGCACAAGGTCTAAGAAGATTCAGATAGCACTCTGGTTGAAAAGATAGGAAAAACTAGATGAGATGAGGGAACTAGAATGGAGGACACAACACTCCGGTTAAATAGATAAACAAGCAAAGAACATGATCTCGATAAAAACGAGATGATGGTGCAAAGAGAGCAACATCACAAAGCCTCCGGAATGAAAGAATAGAATATAGATCAATGAAAGAAATGAACGGAGAAAATATGACAACTTCTCTCAAAATTGAATTTGAAAGAGCATCTTTACGAAGAAGGGTTGAACGGAGTTGTTGGAAAAATCAACAACGAAAACGAATAAGCTTGATGTGGGCTTATGGAAAACATCTCAAAATTAAGAGGTGACAACCCGCCATTTATGAAAACATTTGCTTGGCTTGAGATCAAGAAGGAGATGAAAAACTTATTTCACCGGAATGAAAAATGAAGAACTTGGGTCATTTATAAGCACCACAATAGAAAAATCCTTAGGGGAAGCTTTTAGGTGAATTATAACCCAAGATTACTCCAACGAATAATTGAATGGTTGGAAAGATCTCCTGAACAAACAAAAAATAAAAAAAATGATGGGCTCAAATATCTCCTTCCTGACAACTCGTGAATCATGAAACATGAAAGAATTGTCAAGAATGACATAACACCATCTGAAAAGATAAGGTAGAACGGATTGCAATTGGAATGCATGATGAAGAATGCTTGAGTTCCAACAAGAATCTTGATGAAGACTACGAGGATGAATTAAATCTTGATGAACCACCAAGATGGACTTCGGTAATGAAAGCATTAGAAGTGAAAGATGAAAAGAATGAGATTCAAGCCCTGCGATGAATTAGATGGGGGTTTGAAATGATATAACAGAAATAACTTGGAGCTCCGGAAAACAAGATGAAGAATTAGAACCGAGAATATGATATGATGAACAAGCTCCAGACAAAAGAATTAAATCACCTCGGGGAAATAAGAATAAGATTTATTGTATGATTATCCTTCACCAATTTAAATTGATGACAACCAAAGGATTTGGCATACTACTTATTCTCGTTGGAAAGAATTAAGAGAGATCTCGCACAAGCTTGGGTAAATCTTCAACGAACCACCGGTAGGATTATGAAAAGAACGAGTGAATTAAAATGATAACAACGGAAGGGTAATCTTGAACGAGCCACCGTAAAATATGGATACGAACGAAGAGACATCAATGAAGAATATTTGGAGGACGAAGTTGAAAACTGAGAACGAAGAGATATTCTGAAAAGATGGCCTTCGGAGGAACGCAAAGAAAAGAATTCATGAAATGCTTCGGGTGGGTATGAAAATGATTCCTCACAATCGGAACAATAATGAGGATGGCATTAAGCTAGAACCACGAATCTTCAAGAAGACGGCCAAGATTAAGAGAAACACTTCTCCGGTCTTCAAATGTCAAGAATGAAGACGAGAAATGCCATAAGAATTGTTGAGCACTCCGGAATGAAGAATTAAAAGGTTGAACCAATGATGAAAAAGAATTTGAAAGCGATCTTGGAGAAGGCATGTGACTGATGGAAATCATTCTTACGTCACACTTTAAAAGAATTTGAGTATAACTCCGGAAAAAGAAGAGTCTGGTAAGATCCTGGAAAAAGACCTGTGGGTTAGGGCCCACTCAAAGAAATCACGTTGGAAAAAGATTGCTTAAGAGATATTGCACCGGTTAAATTAAATGGCTTGAATAAGATAGCAATCCTCAAAATAGCTTGAATGGATTAAGAATGGAAACACGAATCTTCCGCACTCCGGATATGAATAGCAAGAGGAGGCAGATTAATTGGGACACCGGAATAAGAAAGCATTGTGAAATGAGGAAAAGGATAAGATCAACACCAAAATCTTGAATTACATCCACCGGCAGAATTCGAGAACAAAAGAATGATGAACTTGAAGCTCTGGAGCATCTTCACGATAAATCACCGGATAAGAACATTGAAGGAAAAGAATGAAGAAACATCACATGAATAAAATGGATACTTCACCTGAGAATTTCTGACTCCAAGAAGAAGAAGGGTGGGAGGGTGGAAAAAACAAAGACAACTTGTGATGAATGAAACAGACAAATCGTCGGATTTCTCAACGACGTCCGTAAGGAAAACATGAAGAGAAGGCACGCCGGTTGAAAAGGATTAACATGAAGATCTTGATGGTCCAGAAGAATTAGCACTCCCATAGAAATATGAGAATACCGATTAGGAAAAGGTATGGAATCAACATTTGACATCGAAGCAACTCGAATACCAGAATCAAAACAAAAACAAAGGAGAGATATATAACATGATCTTCACAATATCATCCGAACATAGAATTGAACGAATGAATTCCGCAGGTACATCAACTTGTCGAGAAGCCACTTGGAAGAAGAAAAAAAATAAAAAAAAAATAAAAAGGAACAAGGATCAGATAGAACAAATACAAGATAGAAGCTTCGTTCGACATATTCGTGCTGAAAGCTCATGGAACGTGTTACAAAAGGGTTTTGCAATCCCCGGATCAGCATAGCCAAGGACCCTTTAAGATGCAACTCCCAATCAGAACAAGTCCATAAAACCACTTCACTCAATGTGGAACCCCAAACTTCGTATCATGCATTCGTTGGAAGAATGCCTAGAACTACTGGATGAACCCACCTATTAATTTCCGAAAGTTTCCAGTTATGCAATCAGGTGTTGGGGATACAGGGGAAGCACCGCGCAATCAACTCTAAACCTACATCCAGGCGTATCCATCCTTCAACACATAACCAGTCTTTCTCGGAAACTGTTTACCTCGGACCTTCGAAACGCATCCACTATACAAGCTATCGCAATACTCCCGAACTACCTCCCCAGTACTGGGTGATGTCGGGGTTATCTTGCCACTAACCGTATAGGAGATTTTTCGATGTCAGCCGTCTTAAGTATTCTAGTACTGCCGCGATGGATTTGTGACGACAACACCTCGGAGCTCAACTCCCCGGGACACTTCCACAACCCCTAATGACAGGAGGCATCGAGAACAATGTTCTCGTCACAAAGACATCGGAACAATCCAAACAATACTCGCGAGATCCTAAAAAAATTTGGTGCAATTTTTGAAAGTAGAAGAGGCAAGAGTAATCGTCAGGAGTCCTCACCAGAGTGAAAAGAGATGAGGAGCAAAAGAAATCCTACTCTCCGATATAATATAGGACTCAAAACATTTTCAGTGTGTGCCTAGACTCAACCGTCAACGATTCGATCAATCAGTGGGGTCTTCTAGGTCGGAGAAGGCTCTGAATACCAACTTGTAATGCCTAGGATGGGACTATACCTCCTACGTGTCGAGGCACGACTTAAAGGTATAAGCCCATCCTAGAATGATCTCAAGTTTGGTATCTTTGCACGACTCATGTAAAAGAGGGATTAAATTGCAAAAGGAGATAGTTGGCTTACACTCGCCACTTCACACAATACATTACATAAGCAATCATCATTCAAAACATCACAGCCCATCTAAGGGTAAGATCCAAAAGAAAGATACCAAAACAACATAAAGCCACAGGTCAGGATCGAATCCTAGTAGAAACCACTACTGATCGTCGAAAACGTCACAAGCATACGACCACTCTCTTCATCGAGCTCCCAGTGAAGTACTGATCCATCTCCTGCATCAAACTCGGCTGAACCTGCATCTGGTGTGGTGAAGTAACTGTGAGCCACAGAGGACTCAGCAATCCCGTTCCCGGGTAACATGACTATTTAAGCCTTGGGTGTGGATAAGGCTGAAGAAAGAATAAGAGGTGAAGGAAAAACAAGAGTCTGCAGCAGCAACTAGCACTAGCTTACGTATACGAGAGCGAGAAGAGAAGGTGCATCGGTCGAGAGATGATCACGAAGTGATCCTAGCTACAACACGTCAAACATAACCCCACCGTGTTCATCTCCTGAATCCCTTTCAGAAAATGACAGTCACGGTACGCATGCTGGTAGTGTATTGGAACATGGTGTCAAGTTATCTACAACCGGATATTAACAAGCTCCCATCTGCCACATAACCGCGGACACGGCTTTCGAAAGTTCAAACCCTGTAGGGGTGTTCCAACTTGACCCATTACAAGCCCACGATCCGCGGAGTCGCAACTCCAAAGTGGGAAGACCCGAGTATTCTCGGAATCCCGTGCTCAAGATAATCCGAACTAAGGTAAGGCTAATCCAGCAAATCCTCCCGGCGTGTCGACACCCTGATAGGTAGCCGCGCGTATCTAGTCTCAGGACACGACCGGATGGGCGATTCTACAGGTTTTTACCAAACCTCGAGTTTCCTCGTGGTGGCCCCGCAGAACCCCCGTTTCGGACCAACACTCATGTGGAGCACTAGCCCGGGGTTGTTGAATTAAAATAAAAGGGATAGCTAGTCCCTATGCAAGTTTTATTAGTTATTAGGCGAATAGTACCAATGTTGGGACTTGCTGGAAAAGACTTAGCACTTAGCGGTTTATCAAGGGGGTCCCATACACCCCAACCGTGTTAGGAACACATAATCAAGGAACATAACACCGGTTTATATGGTTCCTAACGGCATGAGTGGAACAAATCACCAAGCAAAAGGCTTAGCCTTCTACCCTTGCCAATATATAGATGATTTCATTTAAGCATTTATATAGTGTGATATAACCCAACCAAACTTCAACATGAAGCAAACATCTTCAATCTTCACCTACAACTAACAATGCTATAAGAAGGGCTGAGCGAAGCCTACGTATAGCCAATCAAAGGTTTGCATAGGTAGGGTGGTTAAACAGGTTCATGGTTACAATAGGAGGCCGACAGGAAAACATGGGCATCGAGGCAATATACTAAAGAGCGATACTCTAGCATTAGGCAAAGATAGTAATGGTATCCGGGTTCGGTCATCTTGCCTGGGATTCCACAAGGGAGAAGAACGGATCCATGAAGTAGACGGAGCAACAAAGTCGAGCGAAATCCTCACAACTCCGGAACGCAACCGAAGCTAACAAGAGAAGCAACCGGAAAGAAGCAAACAATACGGTAAACACACAAGCATAAACATGGCATACGATGCACAAACAAGTATGATGCATGTCCGGTTTAAATATGCATGGCATGGCAAAGTGCACAAACAAAAACTACAAGTTAAGTGGAGCTCAATATGCAACGAGTTGCATATTGACGAAACACCACATTTAATTATTTAGTTGACTCTCGTTTATTTACAAGACAAGATTAAATGTTTTTAACATGGCAAGAGGTGAAGCATAAGTAAACTACCTATTTATACATTTTAAATGAGGCCGGAAATAACAACAACATATTCCGGAAAATCCCCATGAGCATGTTTTAGTAATTTTAAAGCAACAACAATTAACATATATAATGTAGTTAACATGATGCGGATGACATGATCAAGTTTTATGCAATTTTTAATTAAAGGTTAACATGAAGAAGATATGAAGTATTGTCACCGTGGTGGAAAGAAAAGGGTGCCACGACAACGATCCGAAAATGATGCAACGACATCATATCGGTTCCGGTAACTCGTTGAGAGTCCGGTGCAAAAGGAAAGATGGCGTGAGCGAGCCAAACGAGATGAAAGGTGGGGCGATCCTGTTACCGGGTTCCCACGAGTCGGTGACGAGGCAACCGAGGAACATGACAAACGGACGAAACGGCACGGAGCACACACGGGAAACATTTCATACAACACAACAAGCATTCCACGAGTCATCCACGGGGTCGTCTCGTTATACCTTTGAAGCGTGCGTTTCGGGGCGGTTCGAGACATAGAGGGACGTAGTGGAAGTAGTGGTACACTGCCGTAGAGGAAGTAGTTGTTCTCGTTCGTAGTCGTACACGGGGCGACGGTAGTGGAAGTAGACGTTCCGTTCGGAGAGGAAGTAGTTGTACTCGTTCATAGCGGTCTTGCCGGACTCGTTGTAGATGTACACGTACGCAGCGGTTCGGGTCGTCGTGGTACTCGTTCACGAAGTCGTGGTACTTGGGTCTTCAACTTGCCGGTCTCGGGTCGTAGTTGTACATGTCGTCGAGGTACTTGTCACAAGGTCGTCGTGGTAATTGCCGTAGGGGTACATGAGGGTCGTCGTATAAAGGTACTCGTCACGGTTCGTAGACGTTCGCGGAGCTCGTAGATGTACTTGAGGCAACACCAGGTGTAATTGTACACGGTTCTTGTGTAGAGGTACTTGACGCGTCTCCGAGGTCCTGGGATATCAACAACAGCCACAAAACAACAAAACGGTAGCAAGGGCAGCAGCGACATGGCGAAAAAACACAGCAGCAGCAGCGGTTTTGGCGTGAAGCAGGGGAGGGGCGCTGCGGTGCTGGCCTTGGCACGCCGGAGGGAAGAACTGCGGGCTCGGCGCCGAGGTGCGCGCATCCGGACGAGGAGGGGTCGCGGTGGTTAGAAGAGGAGCCGGGGCGGCGCTGTGGTGCTCGGGGTCGCTGGAGACGGGGAGGACGAACGGCGAGGAAGGGGCCCGAGGCGCAGGTTGCCTCGGTGGCGGACGGCGCAGCTCCGCGGCGCTGGAGAGGAGGGCGCCTCCGCGCCAGGAGGGAGGCCGCGACGTTGGCGAGGCAGGGCGGCGCTCCATGGCGTGGGAGGAGAGAGGCCACGCCGTTCCAGCGGGGGAAGGAGGACGAGGAATCGGGCACGCGGCGAGGATTCAGTCGCGAGGGAATCGGCCGATGGGGTCTCGGGCGCCGCGAGGCTGGAGGGAGCGGGGCCTGTCGGGCGCTGGGAGCGATGAGGGAGATCGAGGAAGGGAGGGGTCGGGCGAGAGAGAGAAGGGGATCGGGACGATGGGGCTCGAGGGAACGAGGCTGGCGGCGCGAGGGAGGGAGACCGAGGGGAAAGGTGCGGGCGTAGCGGTCGCTAGGGTTGGAGGAGTGGGATCGGGCTGGAGGCTTGGGCCTCAGGAGGAATGGTCCTAGTGGGCCAGTAGAAGAGGGAGGAGAGATGGGCCGGAGGACTGGGCCTGGGAAGGCTGAGGGAGGCCGCAGGTCAAGGAGGAAAGATGGTCGCAGGGGAAGTGAGGCTGGTTGCTATAAAAACACTAAAAACTTCCTTTCTAACATAGGAAAAGAAAGAGAAGCAAAATATTTATTTGGAGGACCAAATAAATAAAAGTTGAGCCAAAGTTAGAATGTAGTTACTCTGGCATAATGTCAAAGCTCCACACTTCAATTGAAGCAAAAAGGATAAGATCAAGGATTAAATATCTTGGAAAAGAACGGGATTTAAAATGCAAGTTTGTTGTGGTGAATTCCAAATAACTGGAATATTTATTTATATAGCTCCATAATACCAGGAGGATATGTTATAAAGAGAAAACACCATGTGCATTCCCTCGATTTAAATGGACCGAAGGTCCACACAATTTATTTAGGTTGAGATGCAAAAAAAAAATATGACATGATGGCATGATGATATGATGCAATGCAAAATAAATAAAGCAAGCACAATTGAAACACACGGGGAAACCCAGAACATCTGGAATCTTCTGGAATCTTCTGGGACGTCGGTCTTCGGGCGTCACACCGAACCAGCCACGAGGGGAAGAGGGAGGGGGCGGGGTCGTGGGCGAGGCCGGGGTGCTCGGGGAAGAGGAGGACGGGGCGGCTCGGCGGCCTCGCCCCCGCCAGCAGCTCCTCCTCAAGTGGAAGGTCATGTTGGAGATGTCCCCTGTGAGTTCTTCATTAGGATGCGGGGGTCGCCGCGCCGTCGCCTTCGTCTCCCGACTCCGTTTGCGCGGGAGATGGAGGTGAAACCGCCGGAGTCGCTGCGGCTGCACATGAGGGGTTGTGGGATCAGTGGTACGCGGGCCCGCGTCGACTTCCCCGCCCCTCATGTGATGTATCTTCACCAAGGATGGAAGAGGTTCGCTCGCATCCACAGCCTGACGGATGGGCTCACCCTCCACTTCAAGTTGATGGGGGACGACCACCTCACCGTCAAGGTCTTCGGGCACCTCGGGACTCGCGCGAGGTTCTGCATGGAGAGTTCCTCTGATGACGAAGACTCCTCCTCGAACGAGGGTGACGAGGAGGACAGCGACAGCGACGACGAGGGCGGTGGACGGCAGGATGACGGGTCCGACTAGGTGTCGGGAGCCGCTCCTGGTGGCACCGGCGACCCCATCATCCGTGTCGCCGGCTCCTTGAACTTCTCGAGGCCGTCTCCTTGGCGGCTGGTGTAGGGAGGCTGCGGAAGAGGAAGAGGAAGAAGTCGGGTGGCAAGGTCGTCATGTCATAGTACGCGGGCACCGACGCCTTCGTCTCCTACTGACGTCCTGCCGCCTCGTCTTCGAGCTCTGCGTCCGGTGCCGTCATCACCGTCCAGCCCTGGGGAGGCCGCCGAGATGCCTTCTTGGTGTATTCTGCCACCCGTAGCTCGCCTAGGCGCCCCTTTTGCCCTTCTCACCTCCTTGACCTACCCCCTGAGGAGAGGGACAAGAAAGGCATTATGGGCATCTTATCTCTTTTTAGTCTATAAGCCTTCGGGCATCTGTTAAGTTTAAAACTTGTAATCCCCTTATTCATGTTTTTCATTTCCTATAGACTGTACCTGAATGGAATGTTTTTAATGAAAAAGGAATGTTTGCCGGGTCATTTGTTCGTAGGTAAAAACCCACAACAGGGAATAAATCCCTGATATCCTTAAGATTAATATTTTCTCGCCCGGCAACAGGCCCTGCCGTTTCCCTACTTCGCTCAACCTTTCTCACGCCCTTGGCGGAGGCAGGGATGAAGCGGGCTCAGGTCCTCGTTTTATCCTTTTGCTGCCGCGACTACGACCAAACTTGGTCCCAGGAACGAGCCTTAGGACCTAGAGTTATGGGAGCACGGTAGCTTAAGGAAAAGAACGAGGTTTCACATACCTCAGTCCATAACGGAATGCATGATAAGGGATAAAGGACTTATCTGGCGCTGCAGCCCCCGGCAACCCTTGCCTGCCATGGGCGAATTCTTGCCCTTGCAACCTCCGGCAATACTGGCTTGCCGGGGCCTAGGCACTGGTCTGTTCTTCTTTCCTTCCTCCAAGTGGCTTCGGCAAGGATGTCTGCGCGTCCTGTGAACCAAGGAGGACAAAGGAAAGACAAAGACTCGACCTCTAAGCTAGGAGTTAGCCGCTGCTAAGCACTATCAACCCTAACCAAGGACGAGACTCGACTCAGCATGCATGCTAAAACTTAGGGCGCCAGTGGTTCATTTATTTATGCTCAGGGTCTGCGCCTGGCTTTGTACAAAGGGTTACATGCCTTGACGACAAGGCTCGTAGAAAAGGGTGGCTTGCCGGGAGGCCCGGCAAGCTGCGCCTTATGGCTAAAACTTGCGAAGATGCTCGATGTTCCAGGAATTACTCACCGGAACGACATCCTCGGTCTCCAGGCGGACTGCGCCAGGCCTGGTGACTCGTATTACCCGATAAGGGCCTTCCCACTTCGGCGTCAACTTGTTCGTATTCCTGGCCGATTGAACACGCCAGAGAACAAGGCCGCCTTCCTCAAAGCTTCGGGCATGAACCTTGCGGCTATGGTAGCGGCACAAGGCTTGCTGGTAGCGCGCTGCTCTCACAGCCGCCCGAAGACGATCTTCCTCAAGGAGCATTGCGTCGTCTTGTCGCAAACGCTCTTTCTCAAGCTCATCATAAGCGAGCACTCGAGGCGGCCCGTATATGAGTTCCGTGGGGAGAACTACTTCTGCCCGTATATCAGGGCAAAGGGCGTCTGGCCGGTGGCTCGATTTGGCGTCATCCTGATCGGCCAAAGAACCATCGGCAATTCATCAATCTAGCGCCTCCCGCTCTTGTGCAGCCTGTCAAAGGTCTTTGTCCTTAATCCTCGCAACACTTCAGCATTTGCCCTCTCTGCTTGACCATTGCTTCGTTGGTGAGCAACAGAAGCGAAACAGACCTTGCTGCCGAGGTCTTGGGTATATTGCATGAAGGTGCGGCTCGTAAACTGCGTACCGTTGTCGGTGATGATCCTATTGGGTACACCAAAATGGCACACTAGTCCGTTCAATAACACGACTGACTGAGCTGTGACCTTCCTTACTGCCTCCACCTCTGGCCACTTTGTGAACTTGTCGATTGCAATGTACAAGTACTCAAAGCCCCCGACGGCGCGGGGGAAAGGGCCTAGTATGTCGAGCCCCCAGACCGAGAAGGGCCAGGAGAGAGGAATGGTTTGAAGGGCTTGAGCTGGTTGATGAAGTTTCTTCGAATGGAATTGGCACGCTTCACACCTGGTGACCAGCGCCACCGCATCCTGGAGGGCAGTTGTGGGGACCCCGACTTAAGAGTCGAGATCACCGAATGCACGTGTACAGTGATCCCAGATATCAATGCTCACTGAACACACAGAAGCTGAATAACAAGAGTCTTACATCCATACATACCGTCTTACACAAATTATGGCCATTATGGCCAAGTCTTACATAGATAAAGCCTCAAGGGCTGAATAGCAAATAACTCGAATAGCGGAAGTCTTCAAAGATAAGTAGAACCCATGCCATCTGCCCTAACCCTACAGGCATTCTGACTGGGATAGCATCCTAGTTCGCATGTTCGTCTCCATAGAATTCTTCTTCATATTCATGTTCCTCCATGCCTGGCCAATTAAATAACCAGTGGCAAGCCAATGAGTACTTTGAATGTACTCGCAAGCAACCCATGATTTGGTTCAAGGTAACAATGCAATTGTACAACAATGAGCAGTCTAGCTACGAGCTAGAATAAATATTCTACCGTCAAGTATATGCATCAATAAATTCACGTAACCTCGAAGACAGGTTACCGATATCAACATGAATATGATTCAGCTCAACGAGTCAAGTCACCACCTTGACTCTACACACACACACACAGGGTTTTGCAAACATTGGACGTAGCCCAAGAGCGGTTACCCAACTGTCCTTGACCGTGGACACGGCTATTCGAATAGTTTTACACTCTGCAGAGGTTGCACACTTTACCCACAAGATCCGGGAAGCTTTCGTGTCACCCACGATCCCGCAGTACCTCAAGTACTCGGGGGAAGCACCCGGTCATTATATTTTCCTAGACGACACTAACATAGGGTCCACCCGTTGGTGCATAGCCCTCGAGTACAAACAATAGATCATGGGACTTGCCCTTTTTTTCAATGTCACGCGTACACGAAGGGACCAACGGTGTGTCCGGTGCCCTGTGAAAACAGTCATGGTCGCCTATCCGAGCACGACCCCGTCCCGGGAAAGACCTCAAGTCTTCCCGTCACTAGTAATGTGGGCACCATGCTAGTATCAGCCTAAGTAATCAATAATGCCCCGTCCCATAAGGGGTAGAGTGGTTGCACATGTAAGGTTGGAATAACGGTCGCATCTTAAACCAATCTGTTGGAAAAACATCACACAAACTTGTCTTGGTACACCACTTCGTCATCAAGTGGTTACCCATCTCATCTTTTTTCCCCGGGCATAAGTGGCAACCGATGGGGTCTTAAAAAGAATGCAACCACGAAGTTATCATGGCACACATGCATCTCTAAGCATCACTACTAGTCATTTGCAATGCATCTAGCACATAGCAAGATTATGAGTAAAGCATGCATCATGTGGTGGTTCTTAACTAGGTCACCACCGTCATTCTTATCATCATGCATTCAGAAGTAAATGGGTTCCGAAGAACACAAGTGTATCATGGTCAAAGGGCTGCTTGCCTGAATTGGCTTGGTCTTCAAAGTATTCAAATCCTTCCCCTCCTTCTTCTTCAGCAACCTCGTCAAATACGGTATCTAATCATCGCAATAAACAACGGGAAAAATAAGACCACAATAAAAACAAAAAAATCAAAGTGCTCAGAAAAATGTCAACTTATTTTTGTTAAATACTAGAGGGAAAACTAAGATGGCAAAAATTCTTAGTTTGAGTTTTGGAGTGGCAGAATGAGGTACATGAATATTTGAACAAAAGTTTTATTGTTCAAATATGAATTTAAATTCGAACAGAACAGAAAAGGTCCATGGACATGTGTGAAAGTGACTTCATTAAATAGGTTGGATTTTTACAAGTTTGTAGGAACTGGAATTAATTCATTCGGATATATATTTAATTCTGTGCAATTATTTGAAAATCCACAGAAAAGAAAAATGAAAAAGGGCTCTGTGCACTGGGCCAGAATGGCCACAGTGCCACGCCCCAGGGCGAAAACAGCCCACCGCACGGCGCCAGCGCGCGCCAGGGGTTTTCAAACCTGACGGGCGGGGCCCGGCATTAGTGAGAGGAGAGAGAAGCGAGGGCGAGGGGAGGCTGACAGGCGGGGCCCGCCTGTCATCCCTAACCCTCCGGCAGAGAGCCGGCGAGCTCACCGACGGCGATTCCGGGCACGGCGGGGCGAGCTAAGGGCAGGGATGGACTCAGCAGGATGTCGCCGTTCTAGTGGTGGTGGTGCAGGTCGCCGGAGGGGCCTGGTTCGCCGGCGGCGAGGACACGCGACGGAGGAGCTTCAGGTGGATGCTGCTCCGATCCATTCCGGCAGCTGCAGAGAGGGGAGAGAGGGGGAATCGAGTCAGGGCGATGCAGTGGTGCTAGATCGAGTGCTAGAAGGGGCTGGGGCGGCCTGTACCGAGCATGCGACGGGGAGCCGCCGTGGCAGAGCTCGAGCTCGATCTCGAGCTCGGGCGGGTTTGGAGTGGGGCGAGTAGCTCTGGGGGTAGATTGAGAGAGGGAGAGTGCGACTGGTGAGGAGAGGAGGGGCTCGGGGGGCCTATTTATAGACGGGCGGCGAGGTGCCGTGGACCTGTGCGCCGGCGAGCCTCTGCTCATCGCCACAGTGCACGAGAGGCGCTGGGGAAGCGTCTGCGGTGTGGCTGGACGAGGTCCAGGGCAGAGGAGAGGAAGAGAGGGAGCGGGGGATGCTTCTGGAGCTGCGCGCGTGCGAGGCCGACGACTGGAGAAGGAGGGGGACAGCGCCGGGGAACCTTGCGGACGCCGAGGCGCATTGAACGGCGCGAGGGGGAAGCACGAGGTGGTCGGTGGCAATGGATTGGGCGAGGCTACAGTGCGGGTGCGCACTGTAGCGCGCTCTGGAGCGTGCTTACGGCATGCCACGGCATGCCGTTGGCTAACTGGGCGCGTCCGCCGTGTCTGGGAGGTCAAACATGGAGTAAACAAACTGGTTGCGGCTTTGGATGCCTTGGATGTCCAGTGAGAGAGGAGCGAAGCTGGTAGATGGTAAGAATTGGGCTGTCCAGCAAGGTAAATTGGGGTTTTCACCCTTCAATCATTGAACCCTGGTCATGGGGGAGTTACTGGAGGTAGAAGGTAACTAGGTGAGGCTGTGGTAGAAAGTTGAGTCAAGGGTAATTAGTAAAAGAGGCCAAAACAGTGGTTTTGGTAAAATGGCAGAAGGTGTTTGATCATGTTTTGGGCAAGCAAATGATCTCCACTGGCTATGACACTTAACATGATTAACTGGCATATGGAAATAGGGTGTTTCACCAAATTTGGGCTTGTTTGAAGAAACTTGCCAATGTAAATTTGGTGAACCCTAGAAATCAACAGAAATGGCTTCACCATGTTTAAGTCAAGCTAATCATCTCCCCTTGATGCACCACTTTGTCTAGTGTCATCATTTGGGGTTATGATCATGCCCACAAAGTTTGAAGCCCCAGGTAAAAAGTTGGTAATGTAAAGTTGTTCAAATTTGAATTTGAACAGAAATGGTTTTGGGGTATTCTGATCAAGTTACCCTTCTCCAAAGGTTGTGACATTTGGTCTAGATGCCTTATTAGACCATTCTAGCATGCGCACAAAGTTTGAGAGCATTTGGATAAGTTTGGCAATGTAAAGTTGATCAAACTTCAGATATGGACAGAATGGTTTTGAGGGGTTTTGATGATGTTATCTTGCTTCCCAAGGCATGGGGCTTGGCAAGATCATCAAATATGTCATATATGACATGATAGAATTTCCCTGGAATTTTTAGAGAATATTTCCTTTGTAAATATTTCAAAAGCTTGAAATATCCAAAAAGGGTTTCTGAGGGATTAGCCCATTACTTTGAACATGACCAAGTGTTGAAACTCTTATATATGGACAATATATGTCCTATGAGTGTCCCTGAATTTTGGCAAATATTTTTGAAATAATTGAATAATTTTTCCCTATTAAAGACAATTTCTGGCCTTAAGAAAAAGTATTTAAATAAAATAGGAAAATAACTTTTAAAATTATACTTTTGTGGTTTCTGGGAGTCCTATGACTACTAGGTCTCAAATATACTTTTTGAAATAATTTTCTCACCCTGAATCAAGCACTTGCAGTGCAAACCTCAATTCAAGGGTTTTTGGAATACTAATTTTTGAAAATACATTTTGGCCAAATTAATTTTATAAGAAAATACTATACTGCTATAAGCACTTGGCATGATCATTGGGCAGAAGTTTTGGGTCAGGAGATGAATTCTACAAGAGGTAATAGTTGACTTTAATGAGCACATGAAAAACACAGGAAGGAAAACTCAATTCCAAATAAAAGCCAAATGATGCCAAAAAAATTTGCTGGTCCAAATTTTCATGCTTTATTGATGCAAAAGACATGTTACAAAATGCAGGGTGTGACAGACCTACCCCCCTTACAAGAATCTCGTCCCCGAGATACCTAAACTAGGTCTTAAAAGAGATCGGGATACTCGGATCTAAGATAGTCTTCACGTTCCCAGGTTGCTTCTGCTTCCGTGTGGTTGCTCCACTGGACCTTGAAGTACTTGATGGTGCGGCTTCGCATCCGTCGTTCTGCCTCATCCAGAATGCGAAGGGGCTTCTCGCGGTAGGTCAAATCAGGCTGGAGATCAATGGCTTGGTGATCAACATCCTTGTAGCGGTCAGGCTTGTTCGGAACTTGGAGACATTTCCGGAGTTCTGACACGTGGAATACGTTGTGCACATCGGACAGCTCAGGTGGTAGTTCCAACTGGTAAGCCACTTCTCCTCGTCGACCGGTGATCTTGAAAGGGCCAATAAATCTTGGTGCAAGTTTCCCCTTGACGTGGAAACGCTTGGTTCCTTTCAGAGGAGTTACTCGCAGGTACACATGGTCTCCGACAAGGAAACTCATGTCTCGGCGACGAGTGTCAGCATAACTCTTCTGCCTTGATTTGGCGGCCTTCAAACGTTCTCTGACTAGTTGGACTTGCTCTTCTGCTTCGCGGAGAATATCCGGTCGAAAGACTAGCCCTTCTCCAGTCTCTGACCAGTTGAGGGGTGTGCGACATCTACGTCCGTACAACACCTCAAATGGTGCCATCCGAAGGCTCGACTGATAACTGTTGTTATAGGAGAACTCGGCAAAAGGGAGGCAATCTTTCCACTTGGCTCCATACGCCAAGACACAGGCTCGGAGCATGTCTTCGAGAATTTGATTTACTCGTTCTGTCTGACCTCCGGTCTGTGGGTGGAAAGCTGTGCTGAAAGACAACTTGGAATCTTTTCCAGAACCTTGAAGTAAACTGGGTGCCTCGATCTGACACAATTTCTTGTGGAACACCATGGAGGCTCACGATTCGGTTGATATAGAGAGTTGCCAACTGGTTGCCTGTATAGGTAGTCTTGACAGGAATGAAATGGGCCACTTTGGTCAAATGGTCGACTATGACCCAGATGGAGTCATGTCCTCTATTCGGCCTTGGTAATCCAGTGATGAAGTCCATTCCGACTTTATCCCACTTCCACTTAGGAACCTTGAGTGGTTGGAGCAATCCAGCGGGCCGCTGATATTCAGCCTTGACCCTTTGGCACACATCACACTTTGCAACATAGGTTGCAATCTCTCTTTTCATCCCGTGCCACCAGAATCTTTCCTTCAAGTCTTGATACATCTTGGTTCCTCCAGGGTGGATGGAATACGGAGTGTCGTGGGCTTCTTGCAGGATCAGGTTCTTCAGCTCCATCTTGTTTGGTACGCAGATGCGACCTTTCTACCAAACAATCTCGTGCTCGTCTTCGGAGAATCCTGGGGCCTTGCCTAGCTTCATCTTCTTCTTGATGCCTTCAATGCTTGCGTGCCCGCCTTGCGCCTTCTTGACTTCATCCATCAGGGTTGGTTTGACTTCCAGATGATCCAGAAATCCAGGGGTGACCAATTCCAAACTGAATTGTTCGAGTTCCTTAAACAGGGCGGGCTGCCTCTTTTGAATAATGGCATTCAAGGAGCAAGCCTTTCTGCTTAAGGCATAGGCCACCACGTTAGCCTTCCCGGGGTGATATTGAACACTAAGGTCATAGTCTTTGATGAGTTCCAACCATCTACGTTGCCTCATGTTCAATTCCTTTCGGGTGAAAATCTACTTCAGACTTTTGTGGTCTGTGTATATCTCACACTGTTTCCCTAGGAGGTAATGCCGCCATGTCTTCAAGGCATGAACCACTGCTGCTAACTCAAGATCGTGAGTAGCGTAGTTCTCTTCATGAGGTCGTAGCTGCCTGGAGAGGTAAGCTATGACTCGGCCTTCTTGCATCAGAACGCTTCCCAATCCGGTACGAGAGGCATCACAATATATCACGAACTCCTTGTGAATATCAGGTGTTGCCAGAACTGGGGCGGTGGTCAACCTCTTCTTGAGCTCTTGGAAGCTCTCTTCGCATTTTGGCGTCCACTCGAACTTCTTGTCCTTCTTCAGGAGCTGAGTCATCGGCCGGGCAATGCTAGAGAATCCTTCCACGAATTTGCGGTAATAGCCCGCAAGTCCGAGGAAGCTTCTGACTTCCTTGACGGTCGTTGGAGATTGCCATTGGGTCACAGTTTCGATCTTCGCGGGATCAACTGACAATCCTTCTTCGGTCAAGACATGACCTAAGAATCCAACTTTATGCAGCCAGAACTCACACTTGTTGAATTTGGCGTATAGTTGGTGCTCCCGAAGCTTGTCTAGGACCATCCTCAAATGTTGCTCGTGTTCTTCCTCCATCTTCAAGAAGACAAGAATGTCATCGATGAAGACAACAACAAACTTGTCCAAATATTCCATGAAGACTTTATTCATGAGATACATGAAGTAAGCTGGGGCATTGGTTAACCCAAAGGACATGACTGTGCACTCGTACATGCCATATCTGGTTACGAATGTCGTCTTCGGAATATCTTGGGGTCTGATCTTCAGCTGGTAGTACCCAGATCTGAGGTCGATCTTGGAGAACACCTTGGCTCCGCTGAGCTGATCAAACAGATCTTCAATCTTAGGAAGTGGGTACTTGTTCTTGATTGTAACCTCATTGAGGGAACAATAGTCAATGCATAAGCGGATGGTACCGTCCCTCTTTGCCACAAACAGAACAGGTGATCCCCAAGGGGAGGCACTTGGGCGGATAAATCCCTTCCTCAGCTGCTCTTCCAGTTGCTTCTTCAACTCGGCTAATTCTTCCGTCCCCATTCTGTAAGGCTTCTTATAGATGGGTCCTTTCCCGGGCAAGAGCTCGATGATGAACTCAATGTCACGGTCAGGGGGCATTCCCGGTAGCTCATCCGGAAAGACATCAGGATACTCGCATACTACCGGTACTTGCTCCAGCCCAACTTCAGACAGTCAGTTGACTTGAACGGCTTGAGCGGAAGAGGAGTTGGGAGCAAACTTAACTTCGACTCCTTGGTCATTGGTCACAGTGACAGTCTGATTGGCACAGTCTAATAAGCCTTGGTGCTTACTGGGCCAATCCATCCCTAAGATCACATCCAAGCCTTGCGATCTTAGGATGATAAGGTCTACTAGGAAGTCTACACCGTTAATGGTAATACCGACTCCTTTACAGCCTATCTTGGCTCTCATCTCTGCTCCGGGGGTTTGTACCACCATGGGGTTATTCAGGGGTGTAGGGGTCATGCCACTTTTTAATGCAAATCTTTGAGTGACAAATGAATGCGTGGCTCCAGAATCAAACAAGACAGTTGCAGGTGCTGAGTTGACAAGGAACGTACCCAGCACGACGTCCGGGTCTTCCTGGGCTTCTTCAGCAGTGACGTGATTCACACGCCCCTTCCCATGGTTAGGCGGGTTGCGAGGAGCTGGGTTCCTTGGTGGCATCCCGCGGCCTTGTCCTGGTTCTGCGCATTGGGGCGCGGGGCATCAGGCTTCTTGTTGGGGCACACCCTTGAGATGTGTCCTGACTGACCACATCCAAAGCAAGTGACTTGGTTTGGATTATTGATCTTGTTGCCACCATTGTTATTGGGGTTGAATGCTGGCCTTGGGTTGGCATACTGCTGAGGCTGATAGTTGGTGCGAGGTGTAGGAGCTCTTGGTTGCTGATAGGTTGGCTTGACCGGGGCTGACTGCCACGGGCGAGGCTTCTGGTTGCTGGAACTTCCCTTGCTGACCATCTTGCGCTTGCGAGTGTCTTCCAGAGCATGCCGCTTGTCTTCAAGCATGAGTGCTTTGTTCACCAGGTCAGGGAAGGTTGGGCAGTCGCACACGACAAGGGAGTATTGCAGAGTCTGATTGAGGCCTTCCATGAAGCGCTCCCTTTTTCCAGCATCAGTGCTGACATCTTCAGGGGCATACCTTGACAGAACACTAAACTTCTGCATGTACTCCTTGACAGTGCCGCTTCCTTGCTTCAGGGCTCGGAATTCACGCTTTTTGATAGACATGATTCCGGAAGGAATGTGGGCTTTGCGGAATTCTGCCTTGAAGTTGTCCCAAGTGATGTCTTGCCCAGCGTGCATGACCTTGAATCCATCCCACCAAGCTCTAGCAGTCCCCCCGAGGTAGTGGGCTGCATAAGCCACCTTCTCGCGGTCTTCGGTGCATCCGACTAGTTCCAGCAAGTCCTCAATGGTGCGGACCCAGTCGTCTGCATCCAGGGGTTCAACAATCTCGATGAAAGTTGGCGGTGCATGCTTCTTGAACTCTGCCAACGTGGAACGTCCATTGCCATTCCCCGCCAGCTGGCGGTTGTTGGTGACAGCTTGATCAATCAACTGAAGGGCTGCGGTGTTGGCTTGGCATTCCTCTTGGAAAGCTTGGAGAAGCTGAGCCATGTCCATGTTCGGAGGAGGTGGTGGTGGTGGAGCTTGGTCGTTGCTTTGGTCGTGGCCGGCCTCTGATTGAGCGGATGCTCCGGCTTCAGGCTGCTGGGTAGAGGTACTAGTACGAGTTACAATAGGCATCCTGTTGGAGCGGTAAAAGGTCTCATGATTTGGAAGAGGGAAAGCAATAAAGTTGGGTGCCTAGTAAGGGGGTGGGTGTGACACTAATCAAATCATGCAAGGGCCGTAAGGCCAAAACACATTCATTAAAATCCAAATGGGTGATGCAGTCATTTACATATTCCCGAAGGGAGAATACGACATGCATCCAAACACAACAAAAGCAAACACTAGATGGCTTCATATGAACCATACAAGGACTCGACTGCGCATATGGGTTACACGACCTATCCTATCGTAGAGGTCACGATCTGGCATATCCGAGTTGCGAATAATGCCTAAGCGGCAGAATGCTCGGTCGTGTATTCTGGCTCTTTTGGGTCTTCCTCCTTGTCTTCATCTGTCTGGGCCCCCTTGTCACTTGAGGGTGTGGGGGAGTGGAGGTGTTGGATACGACTGTGCTTTGTCGGTGGTGCAGGGAAAAGCTTGTAATATTCCCTTGCCGTCATACGGCGTCGCCGAGGTGGTTCTTTGTCCTTGGAAGATACATCTCCTGAGGACCTTCCGCCTCGGTACGCGATAGCGGACTGTCCGGGAGGCGCACCTTCCTTCTTGATCCTATCTGTCTTCTCTTGTGCTCGACGATGAAGTGCCTTGGTCTTGTGAAGTTCTACCCGGAGCTTCATTGATTCCGAGGCCAAATCTTGTGCCAAGCTGTCGGCGCATAGGCTGAAGTAGGTCTGGAATCGAAGCGGGAGTCCTTCCTTCAGTGGAGGGGCTAGTGCGCTGCTTTCATCTTCACCTTCCTTCCGGTAAGGCAAGAAGCGGCTTGTCATCTTGGCTGCTATCTCCGGAAGAAGCTCGCGGAGACGGGTTAGTGCCTTGAGTGCAGCAGCCTCGACAGCGAGAGGTAGCGTTTCCATCTGGGGTCCCTCGAAGAACCAACTTGTGGGAGGATCATTAGCCTTCACGATCACTTCCACATGGTACTCCACCTCAGTTTCGCTAACCCAATGCTCAAGGTAGGTGAGGATGGGCGCTCGGTGGAACTGGCACTCCTGGAGGCTATCCTCGAGTAGCAAGGGAAACTCAGTGGTCAGGTGCTTTTCGGGTACAACGGCCATCTACAAAGGGTGAATAGGAGAGGTTAATAAGCTGATGATATCTCAGGATGGTAAGGTTTAGAGAAGAAGAGAGGTTCAGAAGGTTTTTGAAAAAGGGGTCTCATCTAACTAACGGCCATGCTAACTAAGGCTTCCTACAGTCAGGATGGCTCTGATACCAGCTCTGTGGGGACCCCGACTTAAGAGTCGAGATCACCGAATGCACGTGTATAGTGATCCCAGAGATCAATGCTCACTGAACACACAGAAGCTGAATAACAAGAGTCTTACATCCATACATACTGTCTTACACAAGTTATGGCCATTATGGCCAAGTCTTACATAGATAAAGCCTCAAGGGCTGAATAGCAAATAACTCACATAGCGGAAGTCTTCGAAGATAAGTAGAACCCATACCATCTGCCCTAACCCTACATGCATTCTGACTGGGATAGCGTCCTAGTTCGCATGTTCGTCTCCATAGAATTCTTCTTCATATTCCTGTTCCTCCATGCCTGGCCAATTAAATAACCAGTGGCAAGCCAATGAGTACTTTGAATGTACTCGCAAGCAACCCATGATTTGGTTCAAGGTAACAATGCAATTGTACAACAATGAGCAATCTAGCTACGAGCTAGAATAAATATTCTACCATCAAGTATATGCATCAATAAATTCACGTAACCTCGAAGACAGGTTACCGATATCAACATGAATAGGATTCAGCTCAACGAGTCAAGTCACCACCTTGACTCTACACACACACACACACACACACACAGGGTTTTGCAAACATTGGACGTAGCCCAAGAGCGGTTACCCAACTGTCCTCGACCATGGACACGGCTATTCGAATAGTTTTACACTCTGCAGAGGTTGCACACTTTACCCACAAGATCCAGGAAGCTTTCGTGTCACCCATGATCCCGCAGTACCTCAAGTACTCGGGGGAAGCACCCGGTCATTATATTTCCCTAGACGACACTAACATAGGGTCCACTCTTTGGTGCACAGCCCTCGAGTACAAACAATAGATCATGGGACTTGCCCTTTTTTCAATGTCACGCGTACACGAAGGGACCAACGGTGTGTCCGGTGCCCTGTGAAAACAGTCATGGTCGCCTATCCGAGCACGACCCCGTCCCGGGAAAGACCTCAAGTCTTCCCGTCACTAGTAATGCGGGCACCATGCTAGTATCGGCCTAAGTAATCAATAATTCCCCGTCCCATAAGGGGTAGAGTGGTTGCACATGTAAGGGTGGAATAACGGTCGCATCTTAAACCAATCTGTTTGAAAAACATCACACACACTTGTCTTGGTACACCACTTCGTCATCAAGTGGTTACCCATCTCATCTTTTTCCCCCGGGCATAAGTGGCACCCGATGGGGTCTTAAAAAGAATGCAACCACAAAGGTATCATGGCACACATGCATCTCTAAGCATCACTACTAGTCATTTGCAATGCATCTAGCACATAGCAAGATTATGAGTAAAGGATGCATCATGTGGTGGTTTTTAGCTAGGTCATCACCGTCATTCTTATCATCATGCATTCGGAAGTAAATGGGTTCCGAAGAACACAAGTGTATCATGGTCAAAGGGCTACTTGCCTGGATTGGCTTGGTCTTCAAAGTCTTCAAATCCTTCCCCTCCTTCTTCTTCAGCAACCTCGTCAAATACAATATCTAATCGTCACAATAAACAGCGGGAAAAATAAGACCACAATAAAAATAGAAAAATCAAAGTGCTCAGAAAAATGTCAACTTATTTTTGTTAAATACTAGAGGGAAAACTAAGATGGCAAAAATTCTTAGTTTGAGTTTTGGAGTGGCAGAATGAGGTACATGAATATTTGAACAGAAGTTTTATTGTTCAAATATGAATTTAAATTTGAACAGAACAGAAAAGGTCCATGGACATGTGTGAAAGTGACTTCATTAAATAGGTTGGATTCTTACAAGTTTTTAGGAACTGGAATTAACTCATTTGGATATATATTTAATTCTGTGGAATTATTTGAAAATCCACAGAAAAGAAAAATGAAAAAGGGCTCTGTGCCACTGGGCCAGAATGGCCACAGTGCAACGGCCCAGGGCGAAAACAGCCCACCGCACGGCGCCAGCGCGCGCCAAGGTTTTTCAAACCTGACGGGCAGGGCCCGGCGTCAGTGAGAGGAGAGAGGAGCGAGGGCGAGGGGAGGCTGACAGGCGGGGCCCGCCTGACATCCCTAACCCTCCGGCAGAGAGCCGACGAGCTCACCGACGGCGATTCCGGGCACGGCGGGGCGAGGTAAGGGCAGGGATGGACTCAGCAGGATGTCGCCGTTCTAGTGGTGGTGGTGCGGGTCGCCGGAGGGGCCTGGTTCGCCGGCGGCGAGGACACGCGGCGGAGGAGCTTCGGGTGGATGTAGCTCATGTCGATTTCGGCAGCTGTAGAGAGGGGAAAGAGGGGGAATCGAGTCAGGGCGATGCAGTGGTGCTAGATCGAGTGCTAGAAGGGGCTGGGGCGGCCTGTACCGAGCAGGCGACGGGGAGCCGCCACGGCGGAGCTCGAGCTCGATCTCGAGCTCGGGCGGGTTTGGAGTGGGGCGAGTAGCTCTTGGGGTAGATTGAGAGAGGGAGAGTGCGACTGGTGAGGAGAGGAGGGGCTCGGGGGGCCTATTTATATGCGGGCGGCAAGGTGTCGTGGACCTGTGCGCCGGCGAGCCTCTGCTCATTGCCACAGTGCACGGGAGGCGCTGGGGAAGTGAAAGCACATTTGCTCTCCGGGTGGTTTTGGTAATTAATGACAACATACTTTGTGGTTGGACTAAGGCTTTTATCAAGTATGTTTCAGGAAATCCAATCACATTGGCTATGGAAAGGACTGAAGAAGTGGACCCCTCAAATGCTAAGGCAAGCATTGGCAAAAGCTCAAGACTCCATTTTTGGTTTAGTGATCAAAGATCACATTGAGTCCATAGGAAAAGCCAATACTATTAAAAGGGGATGAGGTTGTGTTGATGATCTGGTTGCTCAAGTGCTTAGTGATATATCTCCTTCAGCTATCATCACCTTTCACTTCTATACACACTCATAAGTAATCTCGGACAAACCGATTCTTCCAACTCAGTCCCACCGAGATGAACCACTTCAGCCATATTCCAAACCCTAGAAAAATCGGTCATTCCGAGTTTGACATCGGTCTCACCGAATCTGGACTGCCAACCTTCTGTAATCGTTTGACATCATTTCGGAATAACCGAGTTTGCATTATCGGTCTCACCGAAATGGGCAAGCTTCTGTCTTGGCTCAAATCGGTCTCACCGATATTGCATTTTCGGTCACACCGATACTGGCATGTTCCTGTCCTTTCTCAAATCGGTCTAACCGAGTTTTCTTTCTCGGTCCCACCGAAAACTCCAACGTTCATATCATTTACACTTTCGGTCTCACCGAGATGGTATTTTCGGTCCCACCGAAAACCCCAACGTTCACTATATTTGAACTTTCGGTCTGACCGAGTTTTCACTTCGGTCTCACCGAGATTGCTGAATTATGTGTGTAACGGTTGGATTTTGTGTGGAGGCTATATATACCCCTCCACCCCCTCTTCATTCGTGGAGAGAGCCATCAGAAAGTACTACCACTCCTACCTTACACTTTCTGAGAAGAGAACCACCTACCCTTGTGTTGAGATCAAGTTGCTCCATTCCTACCATATGAAACTTGATTTCTAGCCTTCCCAAGTTGCTTTCCACTCAATCCTTTCTTCCACCAAAGCCAAATCAGTGAGGAGAGTTGAGTGTTGGGGAGATTATCATTTGAAGCACAAGAGCAAGGAGTTCATCATCATCAACCACATCTATTACCTTTTGGAGGGTGGTGCCTCCTAGATTGGTTAGGTGTCGCTTGGGAGCCTCCGTCTTTGAGATGTGGAGTTGAACCAAGAAGTTTGTAAGGGCAAGGAGATCGCCTACTTCGTGAAGATCTACCCCGAGTAAGGCTAGTCCTCCGTGGGCGTAGGCCATGATGGAATAGACAAGGTTGCTTCTTCGTGGACCCTTCGTGGGTGGAGCCCTCCGTGGACTCGCGCAGCCGTTACCCTCCGTGGGTTGAAGTCTCCATCAACGTGGATGTACGATAGCACCACCTATCGGAACCACGACAAAAATCTCCGTGTCTCCAAATTGCGTTTGATCTTCTCCACCTCTCTTTACTATATGTGCAATTTACTTTCCGCTGCCCATACTCTAGAATTGCATGTGTAGTATGCCTCTTGACATGTGTGTTATGCAAAAACTGCCAAAATCTGTTCTTGTTAAAAGGCAGAATTTTTATCTTGTCGAGTAGTCTAATCACCCCCCTCTAGACACTCTCACCTTCTTCGATCCTACAATTGGTATCAGAGCATTGGTCTCCATTGCTTTGGTTTACACACCATTGGAGGAAGATGGACGTGTCTACGTTTGGGAGTGTTAGCCATAGAGTGCCTGTTCTTAATGGAAGGTTCTATAACTCATGGAGGTCTGAAATGCTTAGTATCTTTAAAATGTACAATTTGTGCAAATATATTGAGACCCCCTATGTGCCTCCTTTTGATCCCTTGCACCCTACCATGGATGAAGAGCTTGATTTGCTTCGTAACCTTAGAACTGTAAATCTTATCATTAGAGGGTTACCCGATGAATTGCTTAATCTTGTTACAAACTTTGAGTGTGCCTATGCTATGTGGAAATTCTTGGAAGAACTTTGTCCGGACTACTCTTTGAGAAGTCTTGATGAAATTCTACACAAGACCATTGAATTTGATAAGTTGCACCCCAATGATCCCAACTTTGATAAATGCTTCTTTGAGCTTCGTGATCTTATGAAAAAGAAGGGTGATCCCGCTCTTATCAATATTATAATTAGAAATGCTCTTGCATTGCATTCCGAAGATTATTGTCACATTGACCAAACTAATGCAAGTACTCATCAAATTGACCTAGGTGTTGATGATGAACAATCTATGGGTCAATATGATGATGAGCATGAGCACGACGATGATTACTCCGATTCGGACACCGAGCTAGACAAGGTCATGAAGAGTCTCAATCTCATGGCAAATCTGAGAGACTACATGTCCGACGGAAAAGAGTGGATTCTTGATAGTGGATGCACCAACCACATGACCGGAGATAAAGACATGTTTCGAGAGCTTGCAAAGAACGATGGTCCACGCAAGTATGTGACTTTTGGAGACAACTCCAAGGGTAAGGTACTTGGCCTTGGTAAGGTGGCCATATCTCATGATAGCTCTATTCAAAATGTCATGCTTGTAGAATCTCCTGGATACAATTTACTTTCCGTGTCTAGATTAGCTGACTTTGGATTCAATGTGCTATTCACCAAAGTAGATTGCCAAGTCTTTCGTCGTGACAATCAAAACATGGCATTTACCGGTATCCGTAGAGGTGATCTATATATTGTTGATTTCACTAAGAAATCCCAACCTAGAGCTTGTTTCATTGCTAAATCCTCTAAAGGTTGGTTATGGCATAGAAGGATAGGACATGTTGGTATGCGTAATCTAGACAAGCTGATCAAAGGTGATCATATTCTTGGTGTTAAAGATGCTCTCTTTGACAAAGATAGACTTTGTAGTGCTTGTCAAGCAGGAAAACAAGTTGGTGGAAGTCATCCCGTAAAAAACATCATGACCACAAGGAGACCGCTTGAGCTTCTTCATATGGATCTCTTCGGTCCCAATGCCTACAAAAGCCTTGGTGGTAACTCCTTTGGTCTAGTTATAGTTGATGATTATTCCAGATTTACGTGGGTATTTTTCCTTGATGATAAATCACAGGTTCAGAGGATCTTCAAGACCTTTGCCAGAAAGGCCCAAAATCAATTTGAGGTGAAGATCAAGAAAGTTCAGAGTGACAATGGAACGGAGTTCAAGAACGCCAATGTAGACTCTTTTCTCGATGAGGAAGGGATTCTACATGAGTTCTCGGCCACGTACACTCCTCAACAAAATGGAGTTGTTGAGAGGAAGAACCGAACGCTCATAGAGATGGCGAGAACGATGCTTGATGAATACAAGACACCGAAGCATTTTTGGGGAGAAGCGGTCGAGACAGCTTGTCATGCTATCAACAGGCTTTATCTTCATAAGCTCCTCGGCAAGACATCATACGAGCTTCTCACCGGTAACAAACCCCAAGTGGGATACTTTCGTGTCTTTGGTTCAAAATGCTATATCCTTGATAAGCATCGTCGGTCTAAATTTGCTCCTAAATCTCATGAAGGCTTTCTTCTTGGTTATGGATCAAACTCCCACACCTACCGTGTCTACAATAATTTCACCCGAAAGGTTGAAGAGACGGTAGATGTGAAGTTTGATGAATCTAACAGCTTGCAAGTAGAGCAAATGCCTATTGATGTAGGAGACAAGGACCCATCGGAAGCTATCCAAGACTTATCTATTGGAAAGATCCGTCCCATGGAAGTGAAGGAGAGTACCTCATCTACATATGTGGAGACACCTACCTCACGGCGAGATGAACCTCAAGGCAACATGGAGGCCTCCACAAGTGAAACTCACCAAGATGAGGAAATGCAACAAGAAGATCCACCACAACCTCCTTCTCCACCGCCTCAAGACAACACCAACAACAATGAAGAAGAAGAAGAAGAGGAAGATGAAGATGATGAGGAAGCTCAGCCACAACATCAACAAAAGCTATCCCGAGTTCGAGCAAGAGTCAAGAAGAATCATCCCGTGGAACAAATGATGAACGACATCAACTCCGGGAGAATTACTCGCTCTAAAACTCGCTTAGCTAACTTTTGTGAGCATTACTCATTTATCTCTAGTATTGAACCTATGAAGGTAGAAGAAGCACTTGAAGACCCGGATTGGGTGAACGCTATGCACGAAGAACTACACAACTTCGAGAGGAACAAGGTGTGGACTTTGGTAGAGAAGCCCAAGGATGATCAAAACATCATTGGAACCAAATGGGTGTTTCGGAACAAGCAAGATGAAGATGGACAAGTCATCCGCAACAAGGCTCGTCTCGTAGCTCAAGGTTACACACAAGTCGAAGGTATGGACTATGGTGAGACCTATGCCCTCGTTGCTAGACTTGAATCCATTCGCATTCTTCTTGCTTATGCCAATCATCATGATATTACTCTCTATCAAATGGATATCAAAAGTGATTTTCTAAATGGTGGAATTGAGGAGGAAGTATTTGTGAAACAACCTCCCAGATTTGTGAATCCCAAAAAGCCTAATCATGTTTACAAGTTGCACAAAGCTCTTTATGGTCTTAAACAAGCTCCTAGAGCTTGGTACAAATGCTTAACTAGCTTTCTTCTTGAAAAAGGCTTTGAAATTGGAAAGATAGACTCAACGCTGTTCACGAAAAGGGTTAATGGTGAACTATTTGTGTGCCAAATATATGTTGATGATATTATCTTTGGTTCAACTAACCCCCATTTTAGCAAGAAGTTTGGACAGCTCATGTCGAAGAAGTATGAGATGTCCATGATGTGTGAACTCAAATTCTTCCTTGGGTTGCAAATCAAGCAATCTAAGGAGGGTACCTTTGTCTCACAAACAAAGTACACCAAGGATCTCTTCAAGAAGTTCAACATGCAAGAAAGCAAAGGTATGAGTACCCCCATGCCTACAAGTGGACACAATGACTTGACAAAAGATGGAGAACCCGTTGATCAAAGGGTTTACCGTTCTATGATTGGTTCTCTACTATATCTTTGTGCTTCTCGTCCTGACATAATGTTGAGTGTATGCATGTGTGCACGATATCAAGCAGCCCCTAAAGAATGTCATCTTAAAGCTGTGAAAAGAATAGTGAGATACCTGATACACACACCAAACTTTGGCATTTGGTATCCTAAGAGAGCTTCTTTCGATCTTGTTGGCTATTCCGACTCGGACTATGCCGGTGACAAGGTTGATAGAAAGTCAACTTCGGGTACATGTCAATTCCTTGGTCGATCCCTTGTATCTTGGTCCTCCAAGAAACAAAATTCGGTATCATTATCCACTGCTGAAGCGAAATATATTGCTGCTGGTTCGTGTTGTGCTCAATTGCTATGGATGACACAAACACTTAAAGATTATGGGATACATGTGAGACGTGTTCCCTTGCTTTGTGACAATGAGAGTGCAATTAAAATTGGACATAATCCAGTGCAACACTCTCGAACAAAGCATATTGAAGTTCGTCACCATTTTATTCGTGATCATATTGCCAAGGGTGACATTAATCTTAAGCATGTTCGTACTGACAAACAACTTGCTGATATCTTTACAAAACCTCTTGATGAGAAAGTGTTTTGTTGCTTAAGGAGTGAGTTGAACATCATTGATGCTTCAAACTTGGAGTGATAAGTCCATTGATGCATGCAAGGCATGAGCTCTCTTGACTAATCCTTGATATTTTCTTATGATGATGATCATATGTCTTGGACACATTTGCCTCCTTGTATTGCATCTAACTCCTTGCAGGTACTTGGATGATCTACATTCCACAAGATTACCACACACTCAATTCATGAGTAATCTTGTCATTGACCAAGTATCTAGCCCTTTGGGATGTTGAGTTCAAGGAACAAAATTCCACATATCCTTTTTGACATCTTATACATCTAGTATTTCACTCTTGTCATCTTGGATATTCTTGAGTATTTCCTTGCTTGCCTAACCCATGTAGGAAGATGAACTACACAAGTATAAATGGCGCTCCAACTTCACATTCAATGAGCACCTACATCAAGCTTACCTACATGAGTAAAGCAACAACAAGCCCAAGGTATGTTCTTCACATCTTCGAGGAGCTTTGCTCAAAGTCATGAGTACAAGCAGCTCCATAAGATGTGATCACATCAAATGCTTAATCGAAAAATGGCAACCCCATTTTGAGCTTAAATGATGAGTATGACCTATGATCAAATGTCCTCATTTGACTCCTAAGTCAATATACTCAAACATAGGTGATTTTGTCGCCGACCTTTATCTAGATGAAGTACATATGTTTTTGGAGTCTTTCTGTTTTTCTCTTATGTTCTCTCATTGAGTTTTCTTTAATCAAAAAAAAAACTTCATCTAGGAATCTTTTTTATTTATTTTCTTATGTTTCTTTGTGAATATCCTTCTGGCTCTGATCAATTCCTTGAAAATCTTTCAAAAATTCATTGCAAATCCTTTGAAACATTCCTCGCAAAGTGAGCTGAATTATTTCTGTATTTCCTTGGAATTATCTTCCAGGACATCAACTTCTGCAGCTCCACTCAAATTTACATCTTAAGGGGGAGAAGACTCAAATTTAAATTCAATTGTTTCTCTATGAATGTTCCTATTTGCCCTGTTGTGATTCTTAAGGATCCCACTTCTTTCTTTCTTTCCATCTTTCCTGCCCTACCTAGTTTGCTGTCCTTTTCGGCACTTGATGTCAAAGGGGGAGAAGACTTAGGGGGAGTAAGGGGAGAAGAGAACACTTAGGGAAGAAGAAAAGCAATCTTATCTTAAGGGGGAGAGGATCACATCAAAGCTTTGCCGTTTTTTTACATTTGGATTTATTCTCAATTGGCATCATTCTTTTGATTTTGCTCTTTCCATCAAAACCCCTTGTTCTGAGAGAACTCAAAGGGAGAAGAATCTTCACAATTGATATCTTATGGAAAGCAAAATCTCTCAGAGTTCATTGAAAATCCTTTAGTTTCGGAGACATGTTTGCTGATTCAAGCCTGTGCTCAATATGAGACACTCTTTATACATGTCCTCCCTGGCTTGGTACTCTTGATGTTCTTGCAGTTGGTTGAAGGAATACTCTTGTGTTATCTAACCTTGTTTTCCCAAGTTTATCCCTTCAGGTACAAATGCCAAGGAACCTCAAGGTAAGTATATGCATCTTGCAGAATGTGCATGATGGTGACTTGCTTGTAAATACTTGTTTGCAAGAAATCACCATGCACATATGCATTATCACTCACTTCATTTTCTTCTGCTCTGATGCATATAGCCAAGCTGCATGTAGCACATCTTGCTTATCTTTCTTGTGTGCTTGTGGTAGTCCAAAACCATAATCTATGAAAATCTTGCACACTTGTAGGGGGAGCCTGTGTACTACATGCTTGTCAAAGCTTTCATGATAATTCTGTCTTTCTTTCAATAAGCTTTGATGTCTTGTTTAGTGTGATTTTAGTGTGTTGCCATCAATTACCAAAAAGGGGGAGATTAAAAGCACATTTGCTCTCTGGGTGGTTTTGGTAATTAATGACAACATACTTTGTGGTTGGACTAATGCTTTTATCAAGTATGTTTCAGGAAATCCAATCACATTGGCTATGGAAAGGACTGAAGAAGTGGACCCCTCAAATGCTAAGGCAAGCATTGGCAAAAGCTCAAGACTCCATTTTTGGTTTAGTGATCAAAGATCACATTGAGTCCATAGGAAAAGCCAATACTATTAAAAGGGGATGAGGTTGTGTTGATGATCTAGTTGCTCAAGTGCTTAGTGATATATCTCCTTCAGCTATCAGCACCTTTCACTTCTATACACACTCATAAGTAATCTCGGACAAACCGATTCTTCCAACTCAGTCCCACCGAGATGAACCACTTCAGCCATATTCCAAACCCTAGAAAAATCGGTCATTCCGAGTTTGACATCGGTCTCACCGAATCTGGACTGCCAACCTTCTGTAATCGTTTGACATCATTTCGGAATAACCGAGTTTGCATTATCGGTCTCACCGAAATGGGCAAGCTTCTGTCTTGGCTCAAATCGGTCTCACCGATATTGCATTTTCGGTCACACCGATACTGGCATGTTCCTGTCCTTTCTCAAATCGGTCTAACCGAGTTTTCTTTCTCGGTCCCACCGAAAACTCCAACGTTCATATCATTTACACTTTCGGTCTCACCGAGATGGTATTTTCGGTCCCACCAAAAACCCCAACGTTCACTATATTTGAACTTTCGGTCTGACCGAGTTTTCACTTCGGTCTCACCGAGATTGCTCAATTATGTGTGTAACGGTTGGATTTTGTGTGGAGGCTATATATACCCCTCCACCCCCTCTTCATTCATGGAGAGAGCCATCAGAAAGTACTACCACTCCTAACTTACACTTTCTGAGAAGAGAACCACCTACCCTTGTGTTGAGATCAAGTTGCTCCATTCCTACCATATGAAACTTGATTTCTAGCCTTCCCAAGTTGCTTTCCACTCAATCCTTTCTTCCACCAAAGCCAAATCAGTGAGGAGAGTTGAGTGTTGGGGAGATTATCATTTGAAGCACAAGAGCAAGGAGTTCATCATCATCAACCACATCTATTACCTTTTGGAGGGTGGTGCCTCCTAGATTGGTTAGGTGTCGCTTGGGAGCCTCCGTCTTTGAGATGTGGAGTTGAACCAAGAAGTTTGTAAGGGCAAGGAGATCGCCTACTTCGTGAAGATCTACCCCGAGTAAGGCTAGTCCTCCGTGGGCGTAGGCCATGATGGAATAGACAAGGTTGCTTCTTCGTGGACCCTTCGTGGGTGGAGCCCTCCGTGGACTCGCGCAGCCGTTACCCTCCGTGGGTTGAAGTCTCCATCAACGTGGATGTACGATAGCACCACCTATCGGAACCACGACAAAAATCTCCGTGTCTCCAAATTGCCTTTGATCTTCTCCACCTCTCTTTACTATATGTGCAATTTACTTTCCGCTGCCCATACTCTAGAATTGCATGTGTAGTATGCCTCTTGACATGTGTGTTATGCAAAAACTGCCAAAATCTGTTCTTGTTAAAAGGCAGAATTTTTATCTTGTCGAGTAGTCTAATCACCCCCCCTCTAGACACTCTCACCTTCTTCGATCCTACAGGAAGCGTCTGTGGTGTTGCTGGACGAGGTCCAGGGCAGAGGAGAGGAAGAGAGGGAGCGGGGGATGCTTCTGGAGCTGCGCGCGTGCGAGGCAGATGACTGGAGCTCGCGGACGTCCAACGCGTGTGTGAGGGCGTCCACTGGAGGGAGAAGGAGGAGGGGGACAGCGCCGGGGAACGTTGCGGACGCCGAGGCGCATTGAACGGCGTGAGGGGGAAGGACGAGGTGGTCGGGGGCGATGGATTGGGCGAGGCTACAGTGCGGGTGTGCACTGTAGCGCGCTCTGGAGCGTGCTTACGCCATGCCACGGCATGCCGTTGGCTAACTGGGCGCGTCCGCCGTGTCTGGGAGGTCAAACATGGAGTAAACAAACTGGTTGTGGCTTTGGATGCCTTGGATGTCCAGTGAGAGAGGAGGGAAGCTGGTAGATGGTAAGAACTGGGCTATCCAGCAAGGTAAATTGGGGTTTTCACCCTTCAATCATTGAACCCTAGTCATGGGGGAGTTACTGGAGGTAGAAGGTAACTAGGTGAGGCTGTGGTAGAAAGTTGATCAAGGGTAATTAGTAAAAGAGGCCAAAACAGTGGTTTTGGTAAAATGGCAGAAGGTGTTTGATCATGTTTTGGGCAAGCAAATGATCTCCACTGGCTATGACACTTAACAGGATTAAATGGCATATGGAAATAGGGTGTTTCACCAAATTTGGGCTTGTTTGAAGAAACTTGCCAATGTAACTTTGGTGAACCCTAGAAATCAACAGAAATGGCTTCACCATGTTTAATTCAAGCTAATCATCTCCCCTTGATGCACCACTTTGTGTAGTGTCATCATTTGGGGCTATGATCATGCCCACAAAGTTTGAAGCCCCAGGTAAAAAGTTGGTAATGTAAAGTTGTTCAAATTTGAATTTGAACAGAAATGGTTTTGGGGTATTCTGATCAAGTTACCCTTCTCCAAAAGCTTGTGCCATTTGGTCTAGATGCCTTATTAGACCATTCTAGCATGTGCACAAAGTTTGAGAGCATTTGGATAAGTTTGGCAATGTAAAGTTGCTCAAACTTCAGATATGGACAAAATGGTTTTGAGGGGTTTTGATGATGTTATCTTGCTTCCCAAGGCATGGGGCTTGGCAAGATCATCAAATATGTCATATATGACATGATAGAATTTCCCTGGAATATTTAGAGAATATTTCCTTTGTAAATATTTCAAAAGCTTGAAATATCCAAAAAGGGTTTCTGAGGGATTAGCCCATTATTTTGAACATGACCAAGTGTTGAAACTCTTATATATGGACAATATATGTCCTATGAGTCTCCCTGAATTTTGGCAAATATTTATGAAATAATTGAATAATTTTTCCCTATTAAAGACCATTTCTGGCCTTAAGAAAAAGCTTAAATAAAATAGGAAAATAACTTTTAAAATTATACTTTTGTGGTTTCTGGGAGTCCTATGACTACTAGGTCTCAAATATACTTTTTGAAATAATTTTCTCACCCTGAATCAAGCACTTGCAGTGCAAACCTCAATTCAGGGGTTTTTGGAATACTAATTTTTGAAAATACATTTTGGCCAAATTAATTTTATAAGAAAATACTATACTGCTATAAACACTTGGCATGATCATTGGGCAGAAGTTTTGGGTCAGGAGATGAATTCTACAAGAGGTAATAGTTGACTTTAATGAGCACATGAAAAACACAGGAAGAAAAACTCAATTCCAAATAAAAGCCAAATGATGCCAAAAAAATTTGCTGGTCCAAAATTTCATGCTTTATTGATGCAAAAGACATGTTACAAAATGCAGGGTGCGACAGCAGTGGGCCAGAAGAAGCCTTGCCGGAATGCCTTGCCGGCAAGGGCTCTCGACCCTATGTGGGATCCACATATGCCTCCATGTATCTCTGCCAGCAGCTCCAGTCCTTCCTCTCGAGGGATGCACTTCAATTTCACACCGTTCGGTCTCCTTTTATATAGGATGTCATCGACGAACTGGTACATGGCAGACCGACGGGCTACTTTCTCCGCTTCTTCCTGCTCCTCAGGAAGTTCCCCAGTCTGAAGGAATCGGACGGTATGCTACGCCCACGCTGGAGCCTGGGGCTTGACGGCGAGGACTAAAGGCATTTCCTCCGCCAAGGGAGTGGCTATCTCGACGGCAAAAGCTTGACGCTCCGCCGGAGTTAGCCCTCCGATGGCGGGCTCAGCGTCCCCGGCAACATCCTTGCCGGCGGCTCCGGGGAGCTCGGCGGGAAAGTACTTGCCGGGCCCTGACTTCCTCCTCTTGTTCTGCTCTGTTGATGGATTAACGGATGGCTGAGAAAGCTGAAGCACAAAGGTACCTGGTTCCACAGGTAGCTTGAGGGCAGCGGGCTTTGACAGGTAATCGGCGATGTCGTTCTCCGCTCGGGGAACGTGCTCCGCCTGTATACCGTCAAAGCGTTCTTCCAACTTTCTCACTTCATCGACGTAGGCCTTCATAAACAGGCTCTGGTAATCTTTGTTGACTTGTTTGACGACAAGCTGTGAGTCGCCCCTGACAACGAGCTTCCTGATTCTGAGGTCCGCCGCGATTCTAAGACGAGCAAGCAGCCCCTCATACTCGGCAGTGTTGTTCGTTGATACCTCCCTAGGGAAGTGCATCTGGACGACGTACTTGAGGTGCTCTCCGGTGGGCGCGACCAGCTGTACGCCAGCCCTGGCGCCCTGTAAGGAGAAAGCCCCATCAAAGTACATGATCCAGTTGCAACTTGCCTCTTTGCCGGGGAGAGCAGTTTCCTGGACTTCTTCATCAGGCGTTGCGGTCCATTCTGCGACGAACTCTGCCAGGACTCGGCTCTGAATTGTCGAGGTACTTTCAAACTTGAGGCCAAAGCTGGACAGCTCCAGCGCCCACTCTACAATGCTTCCCGTCGCGTCTGGATTGTGTAATATCCGTTGCAGAGGGAGGCGAGTGACGATAGTGATCTCGTGCGCCTAGAAGTAGTGACGCAGCTTCCTCGAGGCCATAAGAAGGCCGAAGAGCAATTTCTGCACGCCAGAGTACCTTGATCTAGCCCCCTGCAAGAGGGAGCTAACAAAGTAGACCGGGTGCTGCATCATCTTCTTTTTCGGCTGCACTCCAACCGACTGTGTCGCTTCCGTACCAGTGGCACCAGGCTCTGTTGCTGCTATCACCTCATCATCAATTTCTCTCTGCGCCACTAGTGCGGCGCTGGCCACCTGGTTTGTTGCCGCTAAGTATAGCAGCAACGGTTCTTGTGGTCTAGGCGCAACCAATATTGGCGTGGAGGAAAGATACCTCTTCAGATCTTGTAATGCCGCCTCGGCTTCCGGTGTCCACTCCATTGGGCCCTCCTTTTTCAAGACCTTGAAAAAGGGGAGGGCGCGCTCGGCAGACCTGGAAATGAATCTGCTCATGGCGGCAACGCAGCCAGCAAGCCGACGCACACCATTGACCCGATTGGGTGCTTCAATCTGCTCTATAGCTTTGATCTTGTCCGGATTGGCTTCTATCCCACGTTGCGACACAAAGAACCCGAGAAGCTTGCTAGACGGAACGCCGAAGACGCACTTCTCAGGGTTCAACTTGAGGTTGATCTTGCGCAGGTTCACAAATGTTTCTTGCAAATCCGGTACAAGGGTTGCCTTGTTCTTGGTTTTGACCACTATATCATCCATATAAGCCTCCATATTTCTATGGAGCTGGGGTTCAAAACCAATCTGGACTGCCCTTGCAAACGTCGAGCCAGCACTCTTCAACCCAAAAGGCATTTGTACGAAACAGTACGTGCCACATGGGGTGATGAATGCTGTCTTCTCTTCGTCTTCTCTCGCCATGAAGATCTGGTAGTAGCCAGAGTAGGCATCGAGGAATGACAGCAGGTCACACCCTGCCGTGGAGTCGACAATCTGGTCTATGCGCGGCAATGGGAAGGGGTCCTTGGGACAAGCTTTATTGATATCTGTGTAATCAATACACAGCCTCCACTTCCCATTTGCCTTGCGCACTACCACTGGATTGGCCAACCACGTTGGGTGGAGCACTCCTCTCACCAAACCCGCAGCTTCCAGTTTCCGGATCTCCTCGGTGATGAACTCTTGCCGTTCCAAAGCTTGCTTCCTGACCTTCTGCTTGACGGGCCGCACATGAGGGCAGACAGCAAGGTGGTGCTCAATCACCTCCCTGGGAACGCCTGGGATGTCAGATGCTTGCCAAGAAAACACGTCGACATTCGCCCGCAGGAAGGTGACGAGCGCGTCTTCCTATTTTTTGTCATGGGCGGAGCTTATGGTAAAAGCCCCTCCCGTGCCGTCCTTCTTGACACACACCTTCTTGGTTCCTGGCGGCGTAGCCCTTGATCTCTTGTTTCTGCCGATGGAGCTCTCTGGCACGTCCTCGACGGGAGCGTGACACTCCGAAGAGGTGCACCTGCCGGAGTGGGTGTCTGAGGTCTCGCCGGTCTTCTTCTTTCCGGTGGAGCTCTCAGGCACGTCCTCGATGGGAGCACAGCACTCCGAAGAGGTGCGCTTGCCGAAGTGGGCGCCCGAGGTCTCGCCGGTCTTCCTCTTCTTCCCTCCCGGGGCTCCAGTGGCAGGAGCAAGTGCCCCCATAGCGGCAGTTGCTGCAACTGCTTGCTGGTACAATTGGTCGGCGCAAATCAGCGCATCTTTCTTGTCAGAGGGGACGGTGATGATCGTCACGGGCCCTGGCATCTTCAGGGTGTTGTAGGCGTAGTGTGACAATTCCATGAACTTGGCCAGTGCTGGGCGGCCAAGGATCCCATTGTAAGGCAGGGGGATCTTAGCAACATCAAACACGATCCTCTCAGATCTGTAGTTCAGATCACTCCCAAAAGTCATGGGCAGCGTGACTTTCCCCCTTGGTTGACTCCTCCCCAGGCTGACCCCCTGAAACGTGCCCGTCTCCTCGAGGTCTCCATCAAGAACTTGCAACTTCTCAATCACGGTGGGCGAAAGTAGGTTCAGACCGGCCCCGCCATCAACTAGCATCTTCGTCACCTTAAGGTTGCGTATTGTCGGTGAAACCAACAATGGCAAGCACCCGACCGTAGTAGTGCGATCAGGGTGATCCTCGGCGTCAAAGATGATAGGTGTGCTGGACCATTTCAGCGGCTTTTGGGCACCGGACGATGGCTCTGCCACAATAATCTCACGCGCCCACTGTTTAAGCTGGCGGTGAGAAGCATGCAGCGAGGCGCCACCATCGACGCACATGGCATCCGTAGCCTTCTGAAATTCTTGGCCGCCGGACTCATCGTCCCCTTCGTGATCGTCGTCTTCAGGTCTTCTGTCGCGGCATCGGGCGGGCCTTTCCTGCTGTTTCTCCTTGCCGCGACGGCCTTCTTGGCCATCACGCTTCTTGCTGGATCCCTCAGCGCCGTCTTGGCCCTTCTCCTTGTCCCGCCTCTCGTATTCAGCCCTTTGCTTCTCAGCAAGGAGCTCAACCTGGTGGCAGTCCTGGAGATCATAGCCCTTGGTCCGATGGATCTTGCAGTATCGCTTGCCTGAGTTTCCTGGCTTCTCGGCAGCCGCCAAGGCCCGGCAGGCGACACACCCGGCAATTTCTTTGCCAAGGTCACACGCCTTGGTTTTCTTGGCGGAGCCGGTGTCATCAGATCCCTCGACGGCAAGCACGGCCTTCCCGTTGCGCTTCCTGTTACGGTTCCGGCCCTTCTTTGCTGGAGCGGCAGTATCCTCGTCTGAGGAGTCGGTATCCGCATCGGCGCTTTCGCCGGGGTACTTCCTTCCCTCTTCAGCCCGGGCACATCTGTCGGCAAGAACGTAGAGTTCCGCCACATCCTTCACCTTGGTCATCGCCAGTTCTTCGCGCATCTTGCGGTTGCGCATGTTCTGGTGGAACGCGCTGATGATGGCGGCAGGGTGAACATCGGGGATATTGTAATGTACCCGGCTGAATCTCTGTATGTACTTGCGCAAAGTCTCGCCTTCCTTCTAGGGTATGACATGCAGGTCACTCGCTTGGCCATGGGCTTGATGGCCTCCGGTAAAGGCGCCAAAAAACTCATGGCACAAGTCGGACCAGGAGGAAATAGAGTCTACTGGCAAGTGCATCAACCACGACATGGCATTAGGTTTAAGAGCTAATGGAAAGTAATTCGCAAGCACCTTATCGTCGCGGGCCCCGGCAGCTTGCATCGCGATGGTGTAGATGCTGGGGAACTCCGACGGGTGGGTCTTGCCATTGTACTTCTCGCCAACGTCAGGCTTGAAGGTGCGGTGAGAGGGCCACTGGAACTGCCGCAGCTCACGAGTGAAAGCTGGACAGCCTACCTCGTAGGGTAGACCTCCAGGGCTTTCCGGTGCTGGGCGGTCTGCAGCAGGCCCTGCTTGCCTGTCTGACTGGTGGTGCGTTCCGCGCCGGTGCTCGATGGTGGTTCGAGCGTCCTCATGAGATCGCTCCTGAAGAACTTGACGCTGGTCGCCGCGGGTCCATGGGTCGGACGACGCTATGGAGATGGCATCGCCCGCGATGTCTCAACGGGTCGACGCACGCTGCAATGGACGAGGAGGAGGCGAATGCACCGTAGCCACGGCGCTGCCAGCTCTCCCACCGCCGGTGCGTGGGACCCCATCGGAGCGTCGGCCTGGGAGCTCCGCTGGATTTAGGTCATCCCTGTTGGCGACTGCGACAAGGCTTCAGATGGTGGCTCTCCATTCGTCGAGTTTCCCCGTAACGGGAGGAAAGTCGAGGAGCAACTGCGCGCACGCCAAAGCTTCGGCTGGTGTCAACGAAACCTGCGCGGACCGTGACACGCTTCGACCCCTGACCGTGTCAGGTGGAGCTCCATCATGATCCCGCGGTTGCCTAACGTCTCCACCAGTGCTTTGGCGGGCGGGCATGTCTTCTACGTCCCGGGAGTGGCGCTCGGGGCCCTTCCCATGGCGACGCCTGGGATCTTCGGGGTGACGACGCCGTTCGTCGCGTGCTACTTGAGAAGAGCGCGCTGTTGGCGCCGGCGTGGGAGTTCCGGAGGCCCTTTCGTCGCCTTCGGGTGATGCGGCCGCGACCCTCGAAGGCCCCGCGCCACCCGCGGAGGGTTTGGTTCCATCATTGGAACTAGCGGTGTGTGGCCCGTTACCAGGCACACAAACGTCGCCACCTTCCAAACTCCGGCTGTCGGGATGGCGTTGGTGTTCGCGAGCAGCGCCCCGAGTCCTTTCCGCGACTGGTCCGCTGCTCGCCCGCGTCGCGACGGGCTGTCCGGCTTCCGACTGGCCAACTGCCACCGTCATCTACTTCTTGGGCGCCATGACGATGCAGGAACGCCGAACTAACCGCTAAAGCCGATTCTCACAACCGCGCCCCCTACCTGGCACGGCAAAGATGTCGGTGTATTGGGATCGACACCTATGGGATCACAAGAATCCCTACTACGGTTGCAGGGCGCGGGGTTGAGAGAAGAGCGAATCTAACGGTCGGGACACGGTTCCTTTACCCATGTTCGAGACGCAAAGATGCGTAAAACCCTACTCCTGCTATGGTGGATTATATGTTGGTGTTCTTCAGCTAGTGAGGAGCTCCAAGAGAGTTGTGAGGAGTTCTAAAAAGCCGAATCCTCCTCCTGGTCGCCTCGGACCTCCTTTTATAGGAAAAAGGGGTTGCCACAGTGGCACACAGGAGGTGGAAAGGGTACACTGATGCGAGGTTATCCCTCGCATTACAGGACAAGGTGCATTTAATGCGCCCAGCTTAGGTGTCCTTGCTTTATCGGGGACGGGGGGAGACGTCCGTCTTGTCCGTCGCCGCTCCTCCTCGTGTTGACACGCGCCCTGGCTA
This sequence comes from Secale cereale, assembly GCA_902687465.1. Taxonomy (NCBI): domain Eukaryota; kingdom Viridiplantae; phylum Streptophyta; class Magnoliopsida; order Poales; family Poaceae; genus Secale; species Secale cereale. The sequence goes on from LR738711.1 coordinate 301,326,083, forward strand.
GTGGCGCCTGAGGTGCCATGTAGGCAGACAGGCAGCTGAGGTGGTGCAACGGCGGGTCTCCATGAGGATCTGTGGGTTGCCACGCAGGAGCCTGTCCAGCTGGTTGGGTCGGCAGCTGCGTGGGTCGGTGAAACCCAGTTGATGCGGGCCTGACGGTGGCCCCGTGGGTGTCCTCGGCAAGGGCCTTGCCGGGGGCCCCGGCAAGGGTCTTGCCGTGACGCCTGCTGTCATCCCGGGCAAGGTGCTTGCCGGGGGCCTTCTAGTCCTCCTTGGCTGGGATCCCGCCAAGGGTCGTCGTCTGCTTAACTTGCATCTGATCTTGAATGTCTTCACAAAGATCTGCATGTCACCACGGGGATATCTCCCAAATCCTTGCCCCATGGGGGCGGTGGACTCAACGGTGATTCGCTCCGTAGGCGCGGGGCGAGCTGCCGCGGCAAGGGCCTTGCCGGGGCTGCCAGGACCGGGCCCGGTAAGGATCTTGCCGGGGAGAGCCGCTTCGTCCCTTTTCTCTTTGTGGTATTGTTCTTGGTGTCGCTCCAGTCTCCATCGAGTTTCAGTCTTGCCCCGGCTTGCCTCCCTTGCCATGCTTGTTGTGGTGGCGCCGTGGCTCAGACTGCCCGTGCACAGTTATAGGGGTACAAAAAGAGTACCCCTCTTTTTGTACACCGACAAATGCTTTAAGAACGATGACATGATGTAGACATGATCTATTCACGTAGGAATAGACCCCGTCTTTTTTATCCTGAATAGCAACGATACATGCGTGTCATGTTACGTGTCATTGATTGAGCACCGCAAGATCGAACACATTACAAAGCACCTCTTCCGATTGCAAGATAAATCAATCAAGTTGGCCAAACAAAACCAAAATATCAGAGAATGAATATGAGGCTATAATAATCATGTATGTATAGATCTGATCATGAACTCACAATTCATCGGATCCCAACAAACACACCGCAAAAAGAGTTACATCAAATAGATATATGAGAACATCAAGGAGAACATCATATTGAAGATCAAAAAGAGAGAAGAAGCCATCTAGCTACTAACTACGGACCCATAGGTCTATGGTAAACTAGTCACGCATCACCGGAGGAGCACCAATGGTGGATGATGAACCCCTCCGTGATCGTGTTCTCCGATGGAGTGTTGGAAAAGGCCTCTAGATTGGATCTCGTGGTTCTGGAACTTGCGGCGGATGAAACTATTTTTCGTAGATTTCCCTAGGGTTTCTAGAATATTATGGTTTTTATAGAGTTGAAGGTCAGTGGAAGAGGGCACCATGGGCCCCACAAGCCACCAGGGCGCACCTGGGCGTTTGGTAGTGCCCAGGTGTCTTGTGGGCCCGACGGGCCTCCTCTCGTACACCTCTTGGGCTCTCTGATTTTCTTCTGGGCAGAAACAAATCTCCAAAAAGTTTCATTGTATTTGGATTCTGTTTGGTATTGATAACGTGGAAAGTAAAAAACAAGCAAAAAAACAACAACTGGCACTAGGCACTATGTCAATAGGTTACTCCCAAAAATTGATATAATGTTGCTAGAAAATGTATGTAAAACATCCAAGATTTATAATATAACAACGTGGAACAATAAAAAATTATAGACACGTTGGCGACGTATCACTCCTCCTTTTCATCAGTGGCGAGTTCTTCTTCATCTACTTGTTTAGGTTCTAGACCTTCTTGGTCAAAAGCTGCATCTCCTTCCTATGCAACATAATGCGATTGTCCATTCTCGATGGATAAACAGTTAGGCCTAGGTGTTGGTAACAAGTACGCCGCTCCAGGAATTTTGAGACAATGACGTCCATTACGAACTTCTACCATACCATCACTAGTAAGAACACAAATGTTAACAAGGCTGTTACCAACAATGGGTCGGAGATGACTATAGTTAAGGCCACGGGATTTAGCCAATGATAACCCACAAGTATAGGGGATCGCAACAATTTTCGAGGGTAGAGTATTCAACCCAAATTTATTGATTCGACACAAGGGGAGCCAAAGAATATTCTCAAGTATTAGCAGCTGAGTTGTCAATTCAACCACACCTCAAAGACTTAATATCTGCATCAAAGTATTTAGCAGCAAAGTAGTATGGAAGTAACGGTAATGGTGGCAAAAGTAATAGTAGCAATTTTGTAGTGATGGTGACAGCAGTAGTGACGAAGGTAACGAAGCAAGTATCAATATGAAACAAACTCGTAGGCAATGGATCGGCAATGATAGGTGTCGGACAATATTCATCATGTAGCAGTTATAACCCAGGGTGACACAGAACTAGATCCAATTCATCAATATAGTGTAGACATGTATTCCGTATATAGTCATACATGCTTATGGAAAAGAACTTGCATGATATCTTTTGTCCTACCCTCCCGTGGCAGCGGGGTCCTAATGGAAACTAAGGGATATTAAGGCCTCCTTTTAATAGAGTACTGGACCAAAGCATTAGCACTTAGTGAATACATGAACTTCTCAAATTACGGCAATCACCGGAAAGAATCCCAATTATTGTCACCTTGGGGTATGCTGATCATAACACATAGTAGGTGTCTACAACTTGCAAGATAGGATCAAGAACACATGTATATTCATGAAAACATAATAGGTTCAGATCTGAAATCATGGCACTCGGGCCCTAGTGACAAGCATTAAGCATAACAAAGTCATAGCAACATCAATCTCAGAACATAGTGGATACTAGGGATCAAACCCTAACAAAACTAACTTGATTACGTGATAAATCTCATCCAACCCATCACCGTCCAGCAAGCCTACGATGGAATTACTCACACACGACGGTGAGCATCATGAAATTGGTGATGGAGGAATGTTGATGATGACGACGACGATGATCTCCACTCTTCGGAGCCCCGAACGGACTCCAGATCTGGTCTCCGGAGGAAGAATAAGAGGTGGCGGCGGCTTCGTATCGTAAAATGTGATGAATCCTCCTTCCTTATTATTTTCTCGTCGAACATGAATATATGGAGTTGGAATTGAGGTCGGTGGAGGTCCAGGGGCCCACAAGGACGGAGAGTGCACCCCAACCCTTGTGGCCAGGATGTGGACCCCTCCGGTGGATCTTTTGCCAATATTTTTATATTTTCTAAAAATACACTTCGTGAAATTTCAGGTCATTCCGAGAACTTTTATTTCTGCACAAAAATAACACCAAGGCAATTCTGCTGAAAACAACGTCAGTCTGGGTTAGTTCCATTCAAATCATGCAAATTAGGGTCTAAAACAAGGGCAAGAGAGTTTGGAAAAGTAGATACGATGGAGACGTATCAACTCCCCCAAGCTTAAACCATTGCTTGTCCTCAAGTAATTCAGTTGATAAACTGAAAGTGACAAAGAAAAAAACTTTTACAAACTCTGTTGGATCATGTTGTTGCAAATATGTAAAGCCAGCATTCAAGTTTTCAGCAAAGATTATGAACTAACCACATTCACAGTAACATTTAGGTCTCACATTTACTCATATCAATGACACAATCAACTAGCGAGCAATAATAATAAATCTCGGTTGACAAAACTTTTTCAAAACAATCATGATATAATATGACAAATTGGTATCTCGCTAGCCCTTTCTGAGACCGCAAAACATAAATGCAGAGCACCTGGTAAGATCAAGGACTGACTAGACATTGTAATTCATGGTTAAAGAGATCCAGTCACACTCATACAAAATATCAATTAATAACCAAGCATATAGATGACAGAGGTGCTCTCCAACTGGTGATTTTTATAAGAGGATTATGACTCAACAATAAAAGTAAATAGATAGGCTCTTCGGAGAGGGAAGCAAGGATTTGCAGACGTGCCAGAGCTCGAGTTTTTAAAATAGAGATGAATAATATTTTGAGCGGTATGCTTTCATTGTCAACGCTACGACCAAGAGTTCTCAATATCTTCCATGCTACATACATTATAGGCGGTTCCCAAACAGAATGGTAAAGTTTTACCCCCCCTCCACCATCAATCGCACTCCATGGCTTATCTGAAACAACGGGTACCGTCCATACCAACAACTATCCAGGGGGAGTTTTGTTTAATTATATTTTGATTTGGTTTTGAGCATGGGACTGGGCATCCCGGTTACCGGCCATTTTCTCGTGAATGAAAAGCGGAGTCTACTCATTGTGAGAATAACCCAACTAGGATGGAAGATACTGACAGCCCCCAGTCGCTGCATGAGCGATTTAGGCATACAAAACATAATTTTATTTGAAGGTTCAGAGTTTGGCACATGCAAATTTACTTGGAACGGCAGGTAAGTACTGCATATAGGTAGGTATGGAGGACTCATATGGAACAACTTTAGGTTTATGCAAGTGGATGCACAAGCATTATTCCCTATTTGTACAGGTGAAGGCTAGAAAGAGACTGGGAAGCGACCAGCTAGAGAGCAACAATGATCATAAACATGCTTAGAGATTAACCAACATTGTGCAAGCATGAGTAGGATATAAATTACCATGGATATAAATATCGTGAAGGTTATGTTGATTTTGTTTCAGCTACATGCATGAACATGTGCCAAGTCAAGCCACTCGAATCATTCAAAGGAGGATACCATCCTATCATACTACATCACAATCATTTTAAAAGCTTGTTGGCATGCAAGGTAAACCATTATAAACTCCTAGCTAATTAAGAATGCCTTGTGTAACTATAATATCTAATTGTCATTGCAAACATGTTTCATTCATAATAAGCAGAATTAGGAATGACAAGCTATCATATTTACGAAAACAAAATAGGTCGAGTTCATACCAGCTTTTCTCCATCTCAATCATTTCATCATATATCGTCATTATTTCCTTTCACTTGCATGACCGAACGGTGTGAATAATAATAAGAGTGCACGTGCATTCGACTAAGCTGGAATCTGCAAACATTTATTCAAAGGAGAAGACAAGGTAATATGGGATCTAGTTAGATAATCAATAATGCATATGCGAACCACTCATCATTTTCATCGTGGTCTTCTCCTCTCGACCCCAAAGAAAAAGAAAAGAATTTCAAAGAAACATAATGAAATGTTTTTGGATTTTTTGTTTTTCTGAAGAAAGTAAAACAAGAACGAGAAAAAAAATTTACACAGGAAAGCTCCCAACAAACAAAAGAAGAACGAGAAATCTTTTTGCGTTTTCTTTTAAATACTACAACTTATTAAAAGTACAAAAAAGAAAGAAAAGACAACAAAAAATGAGTTTTTTTGGGTTTTGAAAGTTTTTCGTACTCACAAGAAGAAAGCGAGGACAATAAACTAACATGGATAATACAATAAAAAAGTATGAACACCGACAACTGGAATGAATGTGTGAACATGAATGTAATGTTGGTGAGAATACGTACTCCCCCAAGCTTAGGATTTTGCCTAAGTTGGTCTAGGCCACGTCTCAAAGTATACCTCTCCTGGGTACTGAGGTGGATCTTGGGGGTTCCACTGGTTGGTGAGCTCCTGCGGCTCCCACTAAATTATAGGCTCATGATACGGATCAAGGGCTAGTGCTGGCTCAGTTACTGAAGGCTGTGGAAGTCCCCAAAATATGTAGATGTCCTCGGGCCAAATAGTGTACCTGCCTGAATGAATATAGAACAAGGAAGGTACATGCAAAGTAATAGTCTGACAAGAATCCTGTCTGAATAACAAATTATAAATAAGCCTCTTTTCCTCGTCATAGCGAATAAATTTATGTGCTACCATGCTGTCATAATCTAAGTAAATAGTGGGTAGCAATTTCTCCTCTTTTTTATAATGCCTAATGGGTATCTCGAAGTGTTTAGCAAGGCGAGAGGCGAAAATGCCTCCGAAAATAGGACCCTTCAAGCGGTTTAAACTCAACTGTTTAGCAATCATAACACCCAAACTAAAAGTCCTATCACGAAGTAAAGCATGGCACAAAATGGCAAGGTCAGGAGCACTAAGGCCTCCACTCTCCCCGCGACCAATTAAACATCTCCTGGCAAATAATGAGTAATAGTGTAAAATAGGAAAAAAAAAATGTAAACTAGCCTCTCTCGCTTCTGACACCTTTCTCCCTTCCCCTACGATAACAACATAAATGAAATCTTCCACATCTTTAGGACGTGGTTCATCGACGCTGCCATCATAAGGTAGTTTGCACACCTCACAAAATTCATAAAGCGACATCTCCTTATGCACATCATATAAATCAAATTCTATCGAATGTGGTGATTTCCTAGCATGGAAGTAAAACTTTTGCATAAAGGTATTAGTGAGTAAGAGGTGTTGATCACACTTATCATGGAGGAAGTCGGTGATGCCTGCATTCTCTGCCAAGTAATAAAAATCCTCATAAATTTCGGCTGCCCTCAAGAATGCATCACATGGCCATTCACATGGCCGCACCTCCGCGGTGCGATGAATGTTGTACTTGGGCTTCTCCTTCTCCTCATTTTCTTCTTCCTTCGAACCCTGGATCGAGGAGCCTCTCAACAATCTCCTCATCATTTGCTTTCACTAAAAAAATCTGAAATTTTTAGTGACTCATAATAGAAGTGAACTAAACTCAACAAAATTGATAGCAACTACTCCTACAAGTGCCTAGAGGCTATATCATGCATCACTACTTTGGACCATATAAATTTGACATGCAAGCTCAAGAACAAGGTCACCACAGCAACAAAAATTTGCAATAAATAAAGCACTAGATATGAAACCAGAGAATTTTATTAACAAACTTCTTCTGAAAGATATGAAACCAGAGAATTTTCGAATAACACTAGGTTACCTAAATGGGGATATGCATGCATGTCCCTCGCAATAAGAATATCATATTTCTTCTTGACAGTAGGGAGAGGGAATTCAAAGCCTCCGATAATAATAGTTGAAAATTTTCCAATAGAATTGATACTATGAACTTGAGGTTGTTTCTTCGGAAAGTGTACCATATGCTCATTACCATTAATATGAAAAGTGACATTGCCTTTGTTGCAATCAATAACAACCCCTGCATTATTCAAAAAGTGTCTACCGAGGATGATCGACATATTGTCGTCCTCCGGAACATCAAGAATAACAAAGTCTGTTAAGATAGTAACGTTTGCAACCACAACAGGCACATCCTCACAAATACCGATGGGTATAGCAGTTGATTTATCAGCCATTTGCAAAGAAATTCCAGTAGGTGTCAACTTATTCAAATCAAGTCTATGATATAAAGAGAAAAGCATAACACTAACACCGGCTCCAAGATCACATAAAGCAGTTTTAACATAGTTTCTTTTAATGGAGAATGGTATGGTGGGTATCCCTGGATCTGCAAGTTTCTTTGGTATTCCACCCTTAAAAGTATAATTAGGAATCATGGTGGAAATTTCAGCTTCCTGTATCTTTCTTTTAGTAGTAACAATATACTTCATGTACTTAGGAGAGGGAGACATTTTCAGCATATCAGTCAAATGCATACGCAAAAAGATTGGTCAAATCATCTCACAAAAGTGTTCAAATTCCTCATCATCCTTTTTCTTGGATGGTTTAGGAGGAATGGGCATTGGTCTCTGAACCCATGGTTCCCTTTCTTTACCATGTTTTCTAGCAACAAAGTCACTCTTATCATAACATTGATTCTTTGATTGTGGGTTATCAAGATCAACAACAGGTTCAATCTCTACATCATTATCATTACTAGGTTGAGCATCAGTATGAATATCATTATTAACATTATCACTAGGTTCATCTTCATCACCAGATTGAGTCTTAGTATCAGAAATAGAAATATCATTGGGATTCCCAGGTGTATCTATAAGAGGTTCACTAGAAGCATGCAAAGTCCCATCAGCTTTCTTTTTCTTTTTATTACTAGGACCAGTTTTATCAGTATTAGTTCTAAGAGAATCTTGCTCAACTCTCTTAGGATGTCCCTCAGGATGCAAAGTTTCCTGAGTCACAACTCTAACATAATTATCTTTGTTTTCACTATTCAACTCATTAAGCAAATCATCTTGTGCTTTAAGTACTTGTTCTACTTGAGTGGTGACCATGGAAGCATGTTTACTAATAAGCTTAAGATCATTAACAATTCTAGTCATATAATCACCCAAGAATTCAAGCGTATAAGCATTACGTTTCAATTGTCTACTAACATAAGCGTTCAAGTTTTCTTGTTTAACAATAAAATTATCAAACTCATCGGAGCATTGACTAGCAGACTTATATTGGGAAATATCACCTTCATTAAATCTATAGAGAGAATTTACCTGTGTCGGGTTGTCAAGACCATGTATTTCTTCAATAGGCGGTAAATTCTTAACATCTTCAGCTTTAATACCTTTTTATTTCATAGATTTCTTTGCCTCTTGCATATCTTTCGAACTGAGAAATAGAATACCTCTTTTCTTCAGATTTGGTTCGGGAAGAGTCCAATTATTATCATTTCTCAATATATTATTCAATAATTTTTCAGCTTGCTCAACAATTCGTTCCCTGAAAACACAACCATCACAACTATCTAGGTGGTCCCTAGAAGCATCGGTTAGTCCATTATAAAAGATATCAAGTATTTCATTTTTCTTGAGAGGATGATCAGGCAAATAATTAAGTAATTGGAGAAGCCTCCCCCAAGCTTGTGGGAGACTCTCTTCTTCAATTTGCACAAATATAAATATTTCCTGTAAGGCAGCTTGTTTCTTATGAGCAGGAAAATATTTTGCAGAGAAGTAGTAAATCATATCCTCGGGACTGCACACACAACCAGGGGCAAGAGAATTGAACCATAACTTAGCATCGCCCTTTAATGAGAAAGGAAAAAACTTAAGAATATAGTAATAGCAGTTTTTTTCCTCATGAGCAAATAGGGTGGCTATATCTTCTGTTTAGTAAGATATGCCACAACAGTTTCAGATTCATAACCATGAAAAGGATCAGATTCAACCAAAGTAATTAACTCAGGATCGACAGAAAATTCATAATCCTTATTAGTAACGAGGATATGTGAAGTAGCAAATTCAGGATCATATTGCATTCTAGCATTCAAAGACTTTTCTTTCCACTTGTGTAGTAATTTCTTAAGATCATTCCTATCCTTACAAGCAAGAAAGTCTCTAGCCACCTCTCCTTCCACAACATATCCCTTACGCATAACAGGCAATTCATATTTAGGAGAGCTAGGTTTGACAGGAGTTTCAAAGGCTCCAGTTTCAATAATTTCACCAGTTTCAGAAATATCATCATCTTTAGCATAATCAATAGTTCTAGCTCTACCAAGATGTTCATCAAGTAATTGGCCTAGTGGCATAGTTTTATCAAACGTGTAGTAGCATCATAAGCAACATTCATAGTAGAAGTGGCATCATCAATAGCTTGCTACATATTAGAATCAATAGCAGGTGTAGGTGTCGCAAGCTTACTCAAAACAGAAGGAGAATCAAGTGCCGAGCTAGATGGCAGTTCCTTACCCCCCCTCCACTTGTTCTAGAGGGAACGATCTTGGTTCTATCATCCTTTAGTGGCCTCATAGTGATCAACAGATATAAATCTCAAGTAACTCAGAGAATAGAGCTATGCTCCCCGGCAATGGCGCCAGAAAAAAGGTCTTGATAACCCACAAGTATAGGGGATCGCAATGTTTTTGAGGCTAGAGTATTCAACCCAAATTTATTGATTCGACACAAGGGGAGCCAAAGAATATTCTCAAGTATTAGTAACTGAGTTGTCAATTCAACCACACCTAGAAGTCTTAATATCTGCAGCAATGTATTTAGTGGCAAAGTAGTATGGAACTAACGGTAACGGTGGCACAAGTAACAATAGCAGTTCTGTAGTGATGGTGACAGCAGTAGTAACAAAAGTAACGAAGCAAGTATCAATATGAAACGAAGTCGTAGGCAATGGATCGAAAATGATAGGTGTCGGATAATATTCATCATGTACCAATCATAACCTAGGGTGACACAGAACTAGCTCCAATTCATCAATATAATGTAGGCATGTATTCCGTATATAGTCATACGTGCTTATGGAAAAGAACTTGCATGACATATTTTGTCCTACCCTCCCATGGCAGCGGGGTCCTAATGGAAACTAAGGGATATTAAGGCCCCCTTTTAATAGAGTACCAGACCAAAGCATTAGCACTTAGTGAATACATGAACTCCTCAAACTACGACAATCACCGGAAAGAATCCCGATTATTGTCACCTTGGGGTATGCGGATCATAACACATAGTAGGTGTCTACAACTTGCAAGATAGAATCAAGAACACATGTATATTCATGAAAACATAATAGGGTCAGATCTGAAGTCATGGCACTCAGGCCCTAGTGACAAGCTTTAATCATAGCAAAGTCATAGCAACATCAATCTCAGAACGTAGTGGATACTAGGGATCAAACCCTAACAAAACTAAATCAATTACATGATAAATCTCATCCAACCCATCACCGTCTAGCAAGCCTACGATGGAATTACTCACACACGACGGTGAGCATCATGAAATTGGTGACGGACGAAGGTTGATGATGACGACGACGATCTCCGCTCTCTGGAGCCCTGAACGGACTCCAGAACTGGTCTCCCGAGGAAGAACAGGAGGTTGCGGTGGCTCCGTATCATAAAACGCGATGAATCTTTCTTTATTTTTTTCTCCTCGAGCAGGAATATATGGAGTTGGAGTTGAGGTTGGTGGAGGTCCAGGGGGCCCACAAGGACGGAGGGCGCGCCCCAGGGGGACGCCCCGCACCCTTGTGGCCAGCGTGTGGGCCCCCTCTGATGGATCTTTTAGCCAATATTTTTTATATTTTCTATAAATACTCTCCGTGAAATTCCAGGTCATTCCGAGAACTTTTATTTCTGCACAAAAATAACACCAATGCAATTCTGCTGAAAACAACGACAGTCCGGGTTAGTTCGATTCAAATCATGCAAATTAGAGTCCAAAACAAGGGCAAAATAGTTTAGAAAAGTAGATACGACGGAGATGTATCAGCCAACATGGCTATCACTCCTCCACACACGATATCTCTTTGTGCATGGTTTGCTTGATGTGTGAGGTGTAGCAATTGCCCATAGGATGGACAAATAACTGATGTCTAGGTTTGCTGCTTTCCTGAGAATTAGCATGTTCTCATCATTCACCTTAGAAACTTCTCCTCGTGCCTGCAACAAGTTAGTGATAACATAGTAGAAATAATGTATAGCTGGACTTTCAATTCAACTGTCTCTTTGCTTAGAGCCAAAGTGACTCATCCAATAAAACGATTGCCTTGGGTGCAGGCTAGTGAAATCATAAACATATCTAATATCAGCATCATTTTTAGGAAAGCCAAAGTAGTTGCCACTCAACAAAAGTGATGTTAAAGTTTGGTTCAAGGAGACAAAAAGCGATCATCTCCTCCTCATATGCATTTGGCACTAAACCAACATTGTGCAAGAGAGTACTGATAAACTCAAGCATCAATCATTCATAAGTCCCACGTCCTTGATAAGCAAAATGGTGTGACCCGACATTATGACAAAGCAAATTAAAATCATGAGTTATACCTAGCTTGGCGAGAGTATTCGCACAAGCCCATTTGGTTGCTTTGATCTTCCTTTTAGTGAACTTATGTAACTTCTTCCTTGCTCCACAGTCGGTGAATATGACCCCCCCTGAGTGAAAACTTGTTGCGGTTGTGGGGTGGATGAACTCAAATCACCGCGTACACGAGAAGACCTCCGTGTAAATATCTAAAAAACTTTTTTAGTCCAACATAATGAAACAACAATGATACTACGGTACTCACAACATCATACTCCTCTAAAAACATCAGCAAATTCATGCCAAACTCAATTTTAAATCAAAAATATGCATCTCCTAGTCATGGCAATGCTAGGCATGAATAACATAGATTCACGAAAAATAAATTGGGGATCGGCGGAGAAACATTCCATATATCGATCACACGGAAGGATTTAAATTGAAAACGAATGAGTACAGAGATCGGGCAAAGTTTTGCTAGGGTTTGCAGAGGTTTGGAGGAAGAAGAGGAAGAAAAGAGAGGGATAGGGCAAAATACCTCCTTCCTCGGCCTTTTTGGTTTCGCCGACACATGTTCCCATTTGGAACTCTGTCAAACGCTCTGTACTCATCGATGGTTTCTGCAGAGAATCAAAAAGACCGCAAAAATGAGTGTATGTGCACGTTTGGTACGCCACCCTTCGCTGTGTGGCCTCTAGTTGTTTTGTGCTAGAACCTCCTGTATGTCAAACAACCGCCTGTATGACCGCTGAGGTCCCAGGAAGGGTCGTATATTGGTATGCTTCTACCAAAACTTGTATTTTTCTTCGATTTCCTGCGGTGTTAGTTCCATAGCAATACATAGACATATTTCTAAGCAATCAAACATCAATCTCGCATGTAAATTATCTTGCACAAATCTACGCCTTCATTAGAACAACTCTTCCAAACTCACTTCTTCACATGGAACTTCAATCTCTCTTTTATTAAAAATAAAACAAAAACTTACTTGTCTACTTTATTCACGTGGGTTGCCTCCCACGAAGCGCTTGTTTTCGGTCGGTTATCTCGACCGTAGTGGCTATGAAGGTGGTGCTGGAACACCGAGACCATAGCTTCTGGCATTCAAAATGATGCCACCTCATATGTAGGTCTTCAATTTCTTTTTCCTAGGGAAATGCCTTATAAAGGGGTCTTTAGTTGGTAAATCAAAACAAACATTCCCCACAAAGACATGTATCACATCTTTGATAGTCCTTAGAGAAGGTCTACCGAGAATTATCGGAGCAATTGGATCTTCATGCATATCTATTATAACAAGATCAATCATGACAGGGCAATCATTAATTTGAACTATAACTCCATGCTTAATGCATACTGCCTGAGTAAAAGTAGAGTTAGCCATATTCAATATAATCTCAGTATTAGCATAAGGACCAAGATCGAGACTATTATAAACATAATTAGGCATAGTGGAGACACTTACCCCTAGATAACATAAAGCACTGAACTTATTAAATCCTATCTCAATCTCTATATTAGGTTCAAAAGCATCCTCTTGCTAAGTTGGTAACTTGCTGAATAACTTTCTTTTCATCATCAAGTTCATGCACCTTGGCTGCAACTTATTCAAAAAAGACATCATATGCCTCATCGTTAGTTACCTTTGGTAGTGGATATGGATATCATCTTGACAAAATCTGAAACGATATAATTGTACCTTGGCACATGACTTGCGTCAAGTACCTTAGCTTTGTCTTCACTTGTTCTTACCATTTTAACTTCTTCAACCAGGTTAGGCTCCGGTTTACGTGCAAACTTGACCAAAATCAAGGTTTGGCTTTCTTCTATCTTTGCCACTTGTGCCTCCATATTCTTGGATCTGGCTTCAAGTATTTTCATACCATTTGTTAGTCCAACAACCTTACTGGTCAATTGACCAAGTAAGTTATCATAATTCTTCAAGATATTCTTGAAGTTTTTGTTCCACTCAGTCTGGCTAGCAATAGAACTTTTAAGAGTTTCTTCAATAGTATTTCTATTCCTAGCATTAGCTCCATTAAATTATTTGATGCTCCTCCATTATTAGGATAAGGAAGTTTAGGAGCATAACTATTGTTTTCCCAATTGGTATTATTGCTATTACGAGCAATAAAATTCACCTCACGAGTATTTTCATCAGTGATGGCATTGACATTTACCTCTTCTTTACCATTCATTAAAGAGATACGTTCTTCTAGCTTGGTTGTTAACTCTGAGCTATTTTCTTCTATGACATTTACCTTCTTAGTGGTGGTTCTCTTGCATATCATCTAGTATCTTATTGACATGTGATTCAAGCCATTATAAAACTTATGAAGGATTAACCACTCCTCCATTCCATGATTGGGGCAGTTTCTTATAGCTTCTTTCATTCTATCCCACACAAGCGCTAGTGGCTCACGTTCCTCTTGCTCGAAACCTATAATACGAAAATGTAATTGCATAATTTTTTCAAGTGGATAAAACTTAGATAAAAATTTACTACAACAAGCATCCCAATAAGTAATACTACCTTTAGGCAAAGCTAAAAGCCATTCTTTAGCTTTTCCTCTCAAATAGAAAGGAAATAAGTGAAGTTTTAAAGCATCTGGGTCATAATCATTTATGCTCATCATGTTGCACAATTTTGTAAAATTATGTAGATGCATACTTGCATCTTCAGAAGCAGAGCCTCAAAATTGGTCATGTTGAACCATGCTAACTAGGTTCAGTTTGATCTCATATTGGGCAGCTACAACATCAGGTTGTGATGTTGGTTCACACATGAAATTTTTTCTAGGAGTAGGAAAACTCCCTAGATTATGAGCCATAGTAACGTTTTGGTTTTTTCAACTCACAAGACTTACGACAAAATAAAACTTAAACTAAAATTGAAAAATGAAAAACTAAAATTGAAAAATAACTTTAATACTAACTCTAAACACAAAGACTAGGAATACTAAACTCCTCCCTGGCAATGACACTAGAAAAGGGCTTGATATCTCTTTTTTACAGATCTGGTATTGGAACAAGAAAGGGTATGCCACACCTATTTCCCCAGAGGCAACCCTGGTATTGAACCGACGAGAGGAAGATTCCCTTGAAGCAATGGTCTCTACCAAGCTTTTGCCAAAGTGTCGATTCCATCTTTTGACATGATCATCAAGCAAATTGTGATTCAAACACATATAATAAAAAGAAGGTACACAGATGAGGTCTTAATGCTTCCAATGATGTATTGGTGTTGGGATAAAAAATGATATTAGTTTGTGCTCGGGAAGTCGACCATCAAGAGGTGCTTGCTTCGTATTAGAGTAGGGGATGTGTCCAAATTAAATCTTGACCGAGACGAGTGCTATTTCAAGAATCATTTGTCCTACTGAAGGCCCTATCCGTCTAGCGGGGTTGCCCCGATAATTAAGATAATAATATCAGACAAAATAATTGGGTGTTTAATAACTAAACCTCATGAATCCTCAAGGAAATGATCCATGTTACCCTACTAACCTTACTGTCACCGATGTTTGGTTTAACACATCATGGACCCCTTGCTCCTAGCCTCACTAGTGCTCAATATCCATGATCCTGGGTACTCACAGTGATCAAGATTGCAGACAAGACAAGATATGTTTCACGAAACAATTTTATTTCACACATACAAGACGTTATGTCAAAGAATTCCATTGATCCTTTCACCAAATACCTGGGGTTGCAAGGCTCATGCCTCACCCAATTCCTTACCGAACTACTCACACATGGGGATCAGACTATGAGAAGAAATCACTGAAGAACACATCTTGGGATTAATTGATTGCAATATGTCTTACAACTGATGTCTTGTGCGATGCACGATTACAAGTATGAACTAGATGCCATAGCACTATGGTGGTGGAGATGGCTATGGAGGTGAAAAGGGCGACAACTAGGGTTTGTGGATGAAGATGATGATGAACACGTTCTGGCTATCCTGGACGCTCCTCGTTCGCTTGTTCTGTTGATATTTTGATGGGATCCCCTTTATAAATTTTGTTTAGGTGGAGAACCTACCTAAGTTTCCACACCAAACGACCCCTCATGAGGGTGCATGCAGTCGCATGGAACAGCGTCTTTCACTCTTGTCATCTTCTGACGCCTCCTGGTGATTTATTTCTTCTCCATTTTCCTTCCTTTCCTTTTCTCACGTGTTTTCTTCCCCTTTAAGCCCATTTCATGTGGAAAAAATATGAAAGAGAGGATTTGTGGAATCCTTTGCATTCATTAGTAATTAGTGGCAATATCGGAGGGAATATCTCTCTTTTAGTGGAATATCTTGGTTTAAACAAGGTTGAAACGAGTGTAAAAATGTCACTCATCACCCACTGCCTATTGATGATAATTTTCCTGATGAGCAATTAGTTGTTATAAATGCTTCTTCTTCTTGTAATATTCCTTGGTATGTAGACTATGCTAATTACATTGTTGCTAAATATATACCACCTAGTTACATGTACCAACAAAATAAAAAAATTCTTCTTTGATCTATGACATTACTTTTGGGATGTCCTACATTTATATAAAGAAAAAGTACATTGTTTTATTAGACATTGTGTACCTGAGCATGGACAGGAACAAATCCTTCAGAAGTGTCATTCCGAAGCATACGGAGGGCACCATGCGGGAGACAAACTGCACATGAGGTATTACAGTTTGGTTATTATTGGCCTACTCTCTTTAAAAATGCACATAAGCTCATCCTTTCTTGTGATGAATGTCAAAGAATTGGTGATATTGGTAGACGTCAGGAAATGTCTATGCATTATTCACTTGTTATTGAACCATTTGATGTTTACGACTTTGACTATATGGTACATTTTCCTTCCTCTAATGGATACACTCAAATTTTAGTTGTTGTTGATTACGTTACTAAGTGGGCATAAGCTATTCCAAGTAGTAGTGATGATCATAACACATCTTATAAAATGCTTAAAGAAGTTATTTTCTCAAGCTTTGGAGTCCCCAGATATTTAATGACTAATGGCGGTTCACATTTTATTTATGGTGCATTTTGTAAACTCCTTGCTAAATATGATGTTAATCATAGAATTGCATCACCTTATCATCCTTAGTATAGTGGTGAAGTTGAATGGAGCAATAGAGAAATACAATTAATTTTGCAAAAGACTGTTAATAGATCAAGAAAGATTTGGCCTAAGAAACTTGATGATGCATTGTGGGTTATAGAACTGCTTATACAAATCATATGGGTATGTCTCCGTATAAAATGGTTTATGGAAAAGCATGCCATTTACCTCCTGAGCTAGAACATGAGACTTATTGGGCAATTAAAGGCCTTAATTTTGATTTCAAACTTGCAAGTGAAAAGAGGTTGTTTGATAGTAGCTCATTGGATGAATGGAGAGCCCAAGCCTATGAAAATGCTGAGTTATTTAAAGAAAGAGTGAAAAGATGGCATGATAAAAGAATCCAAAATGGGAATTTAAAGTAGGTGAACAAATTCTATTGTACAATTCTCATTTATGATTGTTTGCAGGGAAAATTCTCTATAAATGGGAAGGGCCACATATCATCAAAGAAGTTTACCGCTCTGGAGCTATCAAGATCAACAACGCCAATGCCATTGATCTGAGAGCAGTTAATGGGAAAAGAATTAAACTCTAGAACCTTGAAAAGGTATAGGTATGTGACACGGTACATAAACCGACTTTGAAAATTCCATAAAAAATATTTCTGTCGGTTTTGGAATATTACAAAAAAATAAAATAAGAACCAACTGAGTGGACCCACTAGGAGGTCACAAGACAACCGGCCATGCCGGGTTGCCTTGTGGGCCCCTCGTGTGTGTGACACCCCCCACTCGACTATGCACTAACCATATACTCAATTGCGCACGATCAAGATCAGACACGCATAGGAAGCTATCACAACACAACTCTAGAAACAAATTCAAACATAAAACTTTACATTACAAGCCAGGGCTATGCAGGCTCGAATACATATATCTGAGTACAAACATAAGATAAACAAGTTTGCCTTAAGAAGGCTAGCAAAACAGGCCTCTTGCCTGGGAGCCTCCTAACTACTCCTGGCCATCGGCGGTCTCCACGTAGTAGTAGGCTCCATCGGGGTAGTAGTAGTCGTAAGGTGGACTAGCTGGCTCCTGGGATCTGTCATCTGGCCGCATCAATTGGGTAAAGAGAAAAAAGGTAGGAAAGCAATCATGAGTACTCATCCGAAGTGCTCGCAAGACTTGCATCAAACATATGCTAAGTATGTATCGGTATCAATGGGAAGGGCATGTATCTGTGGACTATACTTCAGAATTGCCAGAACAGAGGGGAAGGCCTAGCCAATCGAAGTCTAACATCTTGTAGAATCTTGCAGCAACATAAGAGAGTAGAATAACATAACATAGAGTAACACGTATATATTAGTCTCGCCCAGAGATCCTTCCTCGGCTCCTTGCGAGAAAACTATCCAGAGCCATCATATCCATTTAGTGTCTCGAGTATCCAATTCTAGTTGTAATAGATCAGGATACAACTCCATGTGTCCGTTACGGTGAACACGGCTATTTGAATATATATACTTCCCTACAAGGGTGCACCAATGTACCCAACACGCTCGATTAACTCTACGAGACACACTTTTTCGGGTCATGCCCGACGTCGGCTGATCAACACGTTGTAGTCCTACCTAGGCTCTCCAGAGAGGTCACACGCTAGTCTACATCCTAAATGCGAAGGGGTCATGGGCCAATCATCATTTGCAATCCTGTGTGTTGCGAGGACGGCTGGTATTAGTCCTAGCTACCTCTTTATACAAAGTAGGTGCTTACGCGGACCACCCGGGCGCGTGCCGCCCAACTGTGATGTTTGTAGAGCTTTTGGAAGAATCGTACGATGCCGAGTGCCCATACTTATCCGGCATGGTAGTTAGTGCAAAAAGGCCAGAGGCCTACTCAGATCACATATTCAAACACGTTAGTGTCTTAGGATCATGCGGAGATGATCAGTGATCCATGATCAATGGTCCCGTCGCCCCGCCTCGTGGACTTACGGCAAGGGCCAAGACTGCCCGGCCGTGTTGCGTAATTAGCTCGTCGGTACCCTCACGGTCAACCCGACTGCAGTAACTCTCATGAGTACCCCTCGAGGCGACCCAACTTCATCAAGGTTCTGAGGTAAAGTCAAGGTAACCGTGTGTCCATAACATCAAGGGGGAATCCAAAGAATCACCCTCGATGGATTCCTACTCGATGGTCCATAACATCAAGGGGGAACCTGAGGAATCACCCTTGAACAATTCCTACTCGATGTAACTGTCAGGGTGACATTGGCGAGGAATCACCCTCGATAGGCTTACACTTGAGGGGCAGCACTACAGAGGCATCATTGGAGCTGGTGAAAGAGGAATCACCATTGGTAACCCACAACCGACTACCTATGCTACATAGGTATCATCATGAGTGAGGTAGGAGGTATCACCCGTCATTCAACTAAGGGGGTGTGCGGTGATGTGTCGGTCTCTGCACATCGACCACGTTGATCGAGTCACCCATAACTAAGCGGGGCAACAAGGACAAGGGTGAGGTGTCACTGATGGTTCACTAACCAACCTATGCAAAGCATATAGGATATCAGGTAAAGTAACAACAACAGGTCACAAAAGCAAGCTATGCAGCAGAATAGGAGCTATCGAACAACAATAGCAAATTCTAATGCAAGCATGATACAAAAAGAATGAGAGATATATGAATGATCAAGGGGTTATGCTTGCTTGGAAGCTCTGCTGCAAGTGGCTGAATGTCGGTGGTTTAGTCGTACTTGGGATCAGCTTTGGTCTCAGGGTCTACCAGAGAGAAGAGGGTGAAGAAACAATAAATATAAAGCAATCAAATGCATCATGATGCATGAAATGGCAATATGATGTGCTAGGGGCAACCTAACGCAGTGCTACACTTAGACGGAGCGGGAAACTATCTGTGGATATTTCCCCGACTTTTGGCAGCTGTCGGACAGATGAAACAGAGGGGAAGGTCCCATGTTCATCATGTCAGAGGCATGTGACAGATATGTGGATAGCATATCCGGATTCATCATATTTTTCTAAGCAACTTTCATATAAAAATTATTTCATCCATGTTACAGATTATTTTATATGATTTTTCAAAGTTTAAATGATATTCGAAAAATTCATGGATTTAACTTAATTCGAAAATGAAATGTGTAATTGCTAGATACACCCAAAAGTGTACATAACTAATTGCAATAGGGGTTGTTAGTGTCCCCTGTTGACTAGGTCAACAACCCATTCAGCAGAGGCTGACTCATGGGCCAGCTGCCCAGTTAGCAGGCTACCTGGGTCAGCATTATCCACTAGAATAGTGGTTGGCCCCATCTGTGAGTCTCACAGGGGCTAAACCATTTTCATTTAATCAAACTGGGTTTAGTTAGGGGTGGGCCCAACATGTCACTAGCAGAGTTAGTTTGCTAGAACTACGCAGTGGCCACATGTTAGTGGTTGGGGGCATAGTCTGGACGATTGACTAATCAACTAGACTAGCTGGGCCCGCATGAACCAGCGGCCAGTGTCCCAGGGGTGGCCCCAGACGGTGTCACGTTGGCGCCGGCGCCGGAGGGGCTCCGGCAAGCCAAAAACGTGGCGCCGTGCGGGGCCGGTTTTGGGTTTCGTCTATGGTGGGTCAAAACGGGTGTGGCCGGTGCCGTTCAAACGAGCCGCATTTAACGATGGTGGTGGTGGCATGCTCCGGGGCGATTGGAATCGACGTCGCTGTCGAAGTCAGCGGCCGCAGGAGTACGATCATGGATGGGATTGACGTGGCAGCAATAATGCATGCTATCTAGGGGACTACTGGGCTATACTCGTCGTGGTGGTGATGATGGGCAACACCGCATGACCATAAGATCATCGGAGACGTGCCGGAGACGAGCTCACGCAGCGGTGAGATCAGTTGCGACGAGGACAACGTCTACATGTGTGGAAATAGAGGGGAAAGAGGCTAGGCTCACCGAGAAGGCTCAGGGAGGCCCAGTGAACATTTAGAAGCTCCAACAATGCTAGAATCGCCGGAAATGTCGGCGGGGATCCGAGGAAGAAGATGACGGCTCCGCGGTGATGTAGGGGTGATGAGCATGAGGCCGGGATCGGGGAAGACGAAGTGGAGCACGATGGAGCTCGTGGACATGCTGGGGAGGCGCAGGGGCGGCGGTGGCTGCGAATGTGATTAAGACACGATGATGAGGATGCTCGGGCAGAGAGAATAGAGAGAGAGATGAGAGGGGCGAAAGGAATGGCCAGGGAAAGTGAGTGGAGAGTAGGAGTCCAAGGGGCCAAGGGTGCAGGCTCATCCTCCCCGTGGCGGAGGCGGTGAGGTGGTCCAGTGGGGACGAGCGATTGCGCGCGCGTCCCTGATCAGCCACTGTCGTGAGGTTGATGCTGGGGGTGTGGGTTGGGCCGGCCTGGCACTATTGTCGTGGTTGGGCCGTGGTACAGTGCCAGTTTTCCTTTTCTTTTTCTTTCTCTTTTTCTATTCTTTTTGTGTTTTCTTTTATTTGTTTTTATTTTGCCTTTATTTTTAATAGTAATTTAGTTTATAAAATATGAAACTTGGTCCATAATTAGTACTGCAATTTTGTACACTACCACAAAAAGTTTGGGAGGCAGTTGAAATGTTTTGGATTATTTATAATTTGGGAAACGCACTTAAAGTATTGTTTTGGTTATTTTAAACGCGAGAGCCCAAATGAGCAAACAAGTGAAGTTGTTTTTCTTCACCAATATCTGTTTCGGAATATTTGCTAAAACGTGAACTATTTTCCTACCTTGTTTGTGAATTTAAATTCTCACTTTTAAATTTGAATTGAATTCAGAGGTGGAATTTGAAAAGAGATATGAACCAAAGGTGATCAGGCATTGCAAACCAAAGTAGCGTAGCTTAATGATGAGGATCACTGTAGCTCATTACACCAGGGGTGTTACAACTCTCCTCCTCTCAAAGAAATTCTCATCCCGAGAATTAAGAGGTGGAGTTGGGGGAGATGGTTTGGTTATGGAAGTCTAACGAATCTTCTTGTTCTTGTTGACCTTCTCGAAGAGGTTGATCTATTGTGTTGATGTGTCCATTTTTTTGCTTCAGGTCATCATGATGAAGTCGTCATCCTTTCTTTGGGAACTCCATCATACTTACGAGTAGGGTAGAAGAGGGAAACTATAAGGACATATGTCTAGAAGGATTGGCATCCGGTAATTAGGGAAGGAGATATTAGAAGCACCAGGAACATATTGAGAGTGACATAAGGAGGTTCCACAAGTTTCAACTTGGTAGACATTAAGCTGATGCCTGAAACATGTGATGAAGGGGTTCAGAGCAATGAAGAATAATGTTGCCTTTGATACCGGAATGAAACATGGTAAGGAAATTAGCTCGTGATTTACTTACGAAGCCAAGTGTAAAGGATACTTCGGAATCAAGGATTTACATGAGAGTCACGTTTCGATCCTGTGGAATTGTGGTTACTGTGGATTAAGAGTAGGAAGGGCAGCGACATCTTGCACGATCATGATAGCAAGGGATGTCAAAGGATAGCTTGTCAGCTACGTCGGCAACAATGTCGGTACCAAGGGCGGGGATGAAGAGAACCATTTTCCTGATCGCAAGGCGAGGCACACCAATAGGCAAAGTTCACGTCCACCGGTGGTTACCGGAATGTCATCAACAATAGTCACAAGGTCTTACTCACAATGTTGTACACCGAGGTGTTTACATAAGCCGGGAATTATTACTGCTTAGATCATATAAATCACAAGAAAGGTTAAACAAAACAGTGGAAATGAAAATGTGATTATCAGATTAAACAAACAAACGGAAAGGAAAATGTGTTTATACACAAGTATTAGGAGTATTTCCTTCACAAGAACAAGAAGAGCATGGTATACATAAAATGAAAGAAAGTAGATAACCATTTAGGCAAAGGGGTGAGGAAATTCATGATGTTAGCCGTATAATGGTGTTTGGATAACTGATCAACAAACATTTAGAATTATGCTTCCAATGTTCTTGTTGATGTTTGAGTACCACAGTCATGCTTCAAGGTAGCAATGTTATGGTGTTTCAAGTAAGGTCGGGTCTGAAGATCATAAGAATTACACAAGGAAAAATTTCTAGAACAAGGCATACAATTTCCTCAAGGGAGAAATGCTAATTTTGCTAAACAAGATAGTATAACAATAGGTCCTCCGACCAGGTGTTCTAGGCATTACATTATATTACCGGGTTACCTAAAGACCAATGTTATAACTCTTGGAAAATGTTCCAACCATAATATCTGCCCAAGACTCAGATCTGATTGATTGGGATGATTCCAGAGGAAGCAAAACAAAACATCATCATATTCACAGCGGCAAAAATGCACGTGACCTTAGAGAAAAACTGTTTTTTTATCGAACTTGTACTTCATGAACATATACTCCATGAACAACTTCATGCTCATCATGAACCACTGAGAAGATGAGGATGTGGCTGATGGGATAACCAACGATGCAATGAGATTTCCATCAAGATGGGTACCCAAAATTATATGAATATGGAGATAGCATCTGTTAGATCAAATGATGTATTGACGTATACTCAAGAAAAAACATTCACAATTAATCATTAATCAAAAAGTGAACCTGCAAACATGGACTATGTTGCATGATCAATGTTAGAATGTCGATTTAGCAACCAGTACACTAAAATGAAATTATTGTCCATTAACTTCAAAGTAATAGGGTTGCTAGAAATACTAAAGCCTCACAATAGAGTTCACTTGTTGGTATTCTGGTTAGAAACAACACGGGGACCATGAAAAGAATGGTGATGGGGAGAAGCATTACTGTATGAATAATTCATAAGAGTTAGTGCCATACTCACGACATTCTTGACATAGAGATGATAATACTCCAAGGTAGAACATAACATAAGCTAGATAGCAAGGAGCTCCATAACATGAACAAGTTTGTGTTGGAAAGAATGTACTAATGATGTCGATGACGACACAAATTACCAAGGGACAAAGATGGTATTTCTCATCGTGAGTTCGAAGCACAACTTGGAAGAAGTTAGTTTGTTGACGGTGATTATGACACATTTTGTTGAGAGGTTTCATGAAGATGTAATCGGTCAGCAATGACATCAAGCCAAAGGAATGGTGAAGCAAAAGGTTATTTGAACCACGGACAAGATGTAAATATCAGAATCAGAGTTGCCTCTCAAGACAAAAATATGATGTTGAAAGCTCAATGTAAGCTTAGTGCACTGTCGGGAATTATGTTCTGGGGATGAAGGATATAGTAGCACGGTCAAGCTTTGGCATGGCGATGATCATATAGTTAATCGACTGGGAATGACACAATCAAGTACAAACTCGTAAGAATTAAAGATTACTAAGAGTTGTGGAATCATAGTGCTAACTTGATTCACTTATAGGTGTTCTCGGTTGACAAACAACCCAGAACCCGTAGGATGACTTAGATGGGGGAAAAGTGTTAAGTTATCAAAAATACATAAGACAAGTGTTTTAACTTGTCCGAGAAATGGGATCAAAGAAGAACAATCATGATCAGAAGCACGGTTGCAAGGACCAAATACAAGATGAATTTATAACAAGGGGTTAATCATTATTACAAGAAGCTTCCGCGATAAGATCTACATCATGTCCATGGGCATGAATACAAAGTTCAAGGCTGATTCCCACTTCTCCAATGCATAACCTTTCATTCACTTCTCGCTTTTGATGAAGTTGTAGTGTTGAAACTTTATCCGGGATAATACCAATAGAGCATGACCCGTAGAATCCCCCGATTCACACAGATTCGGGAAGTCATTGGTTCAACCCATCGGGGGAGCTTAGGAACATATACCACAAATTCAAGAGTAAATAACACAAGCTTGATAGTAGATCATGGTTGACCAAACCCGAGGATACAATTTTCCAAAGGCATTTGTATCAGGGGAAGAACTCACAAGGTTATTGAATATAAAGGATACTGTCAATAATAATCCAACAAGGATCGGGTAGCCTACAAAGGATCTAATGTGAGTATTGGTACTCAATCAGAAGAAAAAAGAATGCAAAGCATATGATTATAAAAACATATGTATACTTCATAGTATATTATATACAAAGGGTTGCGATTTCTAAATCAGGGATCAGAATCAGACGCTCTGATCAAAGATGGATAAGTTTAATAGACTTAGCGGCACAACCGATCAAAACTTGATTAGTCAAGATACATCTTATATTCGGAATAACGCTCGAGCTGGAAGGATAAATTCTTGGAATTAACTGATGATTGCGAGCATTCACATACACATTTAACCAAAGGCTCAAAATGACGATGAAAAAGGATGCTAAAGAATATTGGTAGACATGCTGAATTAACCATAATGTAGGCAGCCAAGAGTTCTAAGAGCAATAGGCTACGAAGGATTATTCGGAAGATCAAATAGCATTTAGAAGAATTTTGCAAAACGTATGAATAACTAGGGATGAACGAATCCCCGGTAAGTGTGAGGAATTATTCGTAGGTGTAATCGCGAGACAACGAACTACAAGGCAGTAGGCATAAAGGATTCTCAGAACATTGGAGAGTATTTCAGGGCATATTGTAATAACAAGAGCATCTAGGGATGAATGTATGAACGACAAATATTGGTAGTTATCCATAAGGACTTATCAGTGGTAGCGAATTGCAAAGGCGGTGGGCATAAGGGGCTCTGGAAAACATCAACGAGTTTCTTCAGAGTCTTATGGTGAATCAAGCGACCATCTGGAATGAAGGGCTCCCCGGGAGGAAGTGGTTACGAATCCTAGAGTCAGGGTTAGTAAAATCTTTAACCCGAATAGAAGAGAGATTAGAGTCCCAGAGTAAAGGAGAGGAATAAAAGATCCTTAACGCATCCATTTGCGACGTGGGCCTGTAAGGCACATAAGGATGTTAGTAAAATAGTTTCTTAAAGACAAGACTCAACTTCGGCCAATGAGTTGGAAAGGTGCTTCCTACATGCAGTCGTCTCTGATACCAACTTGTGACGCCCCCGACTCGACGGTGCACTAATCATACACGGAATTGCGCACAATCAAGATCAGACACTCACATGACGATATCACAACACAACTCTAGACAAAAATTCAAGCATAAATCTTTATATTACAAGCCAGGGCAACGAAGGCTCGAATACATAAGTCATCGGAAGCAACAACACTTGAGTACGTACATAATATAAACAAGTTGGCTTTAAGAAGCCTAGCAAAACAAATATAACTGGATCGAAAAGGCACATGCCCCCTGCTTGGGAGACTCCTAACTACTCCTACTCATCGGCGGTCTCTGAAGTGGGGATGATGATGCAGTATAGTAGAGATAAGTATTTCCCTTAGTTACGAAACCAAGTTTATCAATCCAGTAGGAGAACCAAACAACACTATGTAAACAACACCTGCACACAAACAACAAATCCTCGCAACCCAACGCTATAAGGGGTTGTCCATCCCTCGATGGTTACGTGCAATATTAAATTGTATGGTATTTGATAAATAGATATATTGAAAGATGCAAATAAAATAGAAGTAAATAAATTGCAGCAAAGTAATTTTGTATTTTCGATATAATAGATCTAAATATAAAATGATAGAAATAGACCCGGGGGGCATAGTTTTCACCAGGGGCTTATCTCTTGAATATAGCATACGGTGGGTAAACAAATTACTGTTGGGTAATTGATAGAAAAGCAAATGATTATGACGATATTCAAGGCAATGATCATGCGTGTAGGTCACGTCCAAGATTAGTAGACAACCTCCTGCCAGCATCTATTACTATTACTCCACACATCGACCGCTATCCAGCATGCATCTCGTGTATTAAGTCCTTAAAGAATGGAGTAATGCTTTAAGAAAGATGACATGATGTAGAGATGATAAACTCATGTATGAATAACCATGTCTCTTTACCCTTAATATCAATGATACATGTGTGTCATGTCTCTTTCTGTCACCGAGATTTAGCACCGCAAGATCGAACCCATCACAAAGAACCTCTTCCCATGGCAAGAAAAATAAATCTAGTCGGCCAAACTAAACCAGTAAATCGGAGAAGAAATACAAGGCTACACATATAATGCATAGAAGAGTTCTGATAAAACTCAAATAATATTCAAGGGTAGATCTGATCATAAACTCATAATTCATCAATGATAACACTGTATTGAAGATCAAATAGAGAGAAGAAGCCATCTAGCTACTAGGATAAAACTCATAATTCAAGGATAAAACTCATAATATACAAGGCTACACAAACAAACCAAATAATTACATCAAATAGATCTCCAAGAACATCAATGAGAACACTGTATTGAAGATCAAATAGAGAGAAGAAGCCATCTAGCTACTAGCTATGGACCCGTAGGTCTATGGTAAACTACTCACACATCATCGAAGAAGCAACAAGGTTGATGTAGAGCCCCTCCGTGATCATTGCTCCTCCGATAGAGTGACGGAAAAGGCCTCTAGATTGGTGATACGTCTCCAACATATCTATAATTTTTGATTGTTCCATGCTATTATTTATGAAGTCTTGGATGTTTAATGGGCTTTATCATACACTTTTATATCATTTTTGGGACTAACCTACTAACCCAAAGGCCCAGTCCAGATTGCTGTTTTTTACCTGTTTCCGGTTTTTGCAGAAAAAGAATATCAAATGGAGTCCAAATGGAATGAAACCTTCGCGAGAGATATTTTTGGAGAAAATCACGCACAGGGAACTTGAGAACCACGTAAGGGGAGCATCGAGGCCCCCACAAGGGTTGGGGCGCGCCCCCTTCCCAGGGCATGCCCCTGCCTCATGGGCCCCTCGAGCACCCCTCGGTGTCCTCCTTCCTCCTATATAAGTCTACGTAACCCGAAACCTTCAACAACAAAGAGAAAACCCTAATTCCACCGCCGTAACCTTCTGTTCCCGTGAGATCCCATCTTGGAGCCTGTTCCCGAGCTCCACCGGAGGGGGATCCATCACAGAGTTCTTCTTCATCATCATCATCGCCCTCACCATGAGTTGTGAGTAGTTTACCACAGACCATCGGGTCCATAGCTAGTATCTAGATGGCTTCTTCTCTCTCTCTGGATATCAATACAAAGTTCTCCTCGGTCTTCGAGGAGATCTATTCGATGTAATCTCTTTTTGCGGTGTGTTTGTCGAGATCCGATGAATTGTGGGTTTATGATCAAGATTATCTATGAGAAATATTTGGTTGTTTTCTGAACTCTTTATGTATGATTATAATATTCTTGCAAGTCTCTTCAAATTATTGGGTTGCTTTGGCCTACTAGATCTATAGTTCTTGCAATGGGAGAAGTGCTTGGCTTTGGGTTCAATCTTGCGCTGTCCTTTCCCAGTGACAGTAGGGGCAGCAAGGCACATATTGTATTGTTGCCGTCGAGGATAAAAAGATGGGGTTTATATCATATTGCTTGAGTTTATCCCTCTACATCATGTCATCTTGCCTAAGGCGTTACTCTGTTCTTATGAACTCAATACACTAGATGCATGTTGGATAGCGGTCGATGTGTGGAGTAATAGTAGTAGATGCAGAAAGGTGTCGGTCTACTTGTCTCGGACGTGATGCCTATATACAATGATCATGCCTAGATAGTCTCATAATTATTCACTTTTCTATCAATTTCTCGACAGTAATTTGTTTTCCCGCCGTAGAATATCGCTATCATGAGAGAAGCTACTAGAGAACACTATGGCCCCCGGGTCTATTCTCAACATATCAATCTACATCTACTTTACTTTTATGGCTTTTATTCGCTGTTCTTATAAACCAAAAATACCAAAAATATAAACTATCATCTCTATCAGATCTCACTTCCGTAAGTGATCGTAAAGGGATTTACAACCCCTTATTGTGTTGGCTGCAAAGTTCTTATTTGGTTGTGCAGGTGCAATGGACTCGCGCGTGGTCTCCTACTGGATTGATACCTTAGTTCTCAAAAATTAAGGGAAATACTTACGCTAGTGTGCTGCATCTCCCTTTTCTCTTCGAGTGAATACAACGCAAGCTCAAGAAGTAGCAATTGGAACCCATGGTTCTGGAACTTGCGGCAGCAAAAATATAATTCCTCTCTTTCTCTACTGGTTTCATGATTTATGGGTATTTGTAGAGGAAGAATTGGGTCAAACGGAGCCACATGGGCCCCACAAGCCACCAGGGCGCGCCCACCCTGGGGCGTGCATTGGTGCCTCGTGAGCCACTACTCCATCTTCTTGCATCCTCCTAAAGCTTCCAGGGTTCCTTATTGCCAGAAAAAGTCTCCAAAAAGTTTCATGGCATTTGGACTTCATTTGATATGGATATTTTATAAAACCAAAAACATGCAGAAAACAACAACTAGCACTAGGCACTAGGTTAATAGGTTAGTACCAAAAGTGATATATAATTGCTTGTAATTGTATATAGAACATCCAAGATTGATAATATAACAACATGAAACAATCAAAAATTATAGATAAGTTGGAGACGTTTCAAGCATCCCCAAGCTGAATTCCTAGTCGTCATCGAGTAGGTAAATGATGAAAACAAAAAATTTGACGTGGAATGCTGCCCATCATGTTCATCTTATACTTTTATTTTTTTGTCGTGGATATTTGGACTTAGAATGATTCTAAGCAATAGTCTATAATTGTGTGACTTCTCCAATACCAACAATAATGATTTTATTAGCACTCTGATTGCTCCTATTACCAATGCCGAATCTTGTGAGATCAATGCTGCTTTGTTGAATCTGGTCATGAAAGATCAATTCTCCGGCCTTCCTAGTGAAGATGCCGCTACCCATCTGAACAACTTTGTTGAATTGTGTGATATGCAAAAGAAAAGGGATACGAATAACGATAATGTTAAATTGAAGTTATTTTCGTTTTCACTTAGAGATCGTGCTAAAACTTGGTTTTCCTCTTTGCCTAGAAATAGTATTGATTCGTGCAATAAGTGCAAAGATGCTTTTATCTCTAAGTATTTCCCTCCTGCTAAGATCATCTCTCTTAGAAATGTTATTATGAATTTTAAGCAACTAGATCATGAGCATGTTGCACAAGCTTGGGAGAGAATGAAATTTGTAACATCCCAAATTTCCAATTTGGAATGTGTTACAATTATTAACTAAGCATCTATGCATTTTTTTATTTTGAGTGTCATTTAGAAATTTCAGAGGCATTTGAGTTTTATCTGACTTTGGATTCTACTTGGCAATTGAAATTTATTTCAAAAATCCCTGACGAGATACTTGTTCAAAAGTATGAGAGGAGCTAACATGACACTCCAAAAAGTCAGAAGAAAACAATGCCAAAAGTTTTGAATTCAAATTGGAGTTTCATTTGGATTTTAAGAAAAATGTTTTTTATAAAGTTTTTATTTAGCCTCTGAAAAATAGTTCATCTTGTAGGATTTATTTTTCTGATTTTTTTGATATATATATGTCCTATAGTAAATTATTTTTATTTTCTATCTATATTTTTTTTTTCTCTCTGTCAAAAAAAAAATGCAGCCCAGCAGGCCCATGCCCAGCGCTATCTTCTTCTTCCTCCTCGTACAACTACAGAGGAACACGAACGGAGAACTTCCATGGCGCCTCCACCTCTCTCTCCCCTCAACTCCCTTCCCCCGCACTCACTAACCCCCGGAATCGGTTCCCCTCGCCTTCCTCTACCCCTTCCCCTTCCTAGTGCACCTTGGAGTCGCCTGTAATGGCCATTACGAGGCAGAGAAACAGCCACCATTAACACATCTCGCCCCACCCAACTCTGGACCTCCCCAAGCCCTATAAAAGGCACCCCGCGAGCCCCTCTCACCCCTCGTCCGAAGCCCTCTCCTTCTGGAGCTTTTCCCCCTCCCAAACCTCGCCAATTGCTCGCCGGAGTTCGTGAAGTCCGGCGACCTCTCACCGTGTGTACATGAAGCTATCTTCAACCAAAACTTGATCAAGAGGTTCACCACATCGTCCTCTACACCGTCCCGTACGTGTCCTTCGCCGAAACACACCGGAGCCACCTTCTTCCTCGTCTCCGGCGACAAGTCCGGTGAACACCCTGTTTAGTTTTTTTTCTCTTTTATTAGTATATTTTCCAATTCAGATTCTTTACCGAATCTTGTTTCTAGTATATCTTTTAGTCTATAGATCCGATTTAGTTGATTCTTTTTCCTACGGTTTCATAAAAATATCCTCTATCCAGAGAACCAAACGAAATATATTTTTGAAAATTTTAAAATTTGAATTCAAACAGATCTGAATTCAAACTTCGTTAGGTCATAACTTGAGTTTCGTAACACCGTTTTGGGTGATTCTTTTTGCAAATCGAAGCTTGTGACATGTACTTTCTGTTAAAACCAAAACAATTTATTTTTGTTGCTGTGAAAATTATATTCTGTACAAAAACTTTATTTTGGTGTTTTTGGAGTTTTCCGAAGTCTTTTATTCGTTTTCTTTTGATTCCTTGCTTGTATGCTTATGTATGTTATTGCTTGCTTACGCTAGATCATCCGGAGTACGAAGCTTGCTACTACGAATCTTTAGAGTTCAACGAACGTCAGCAAGGCAAGTTCACACTTTGATCATAAATTTTTCAATACCCAGTTTTTACTATGCATTTGTTTCACCCTCAAAGATTGCATGAGTAGGATTGGGAACATGTGGTTATGCTATGTAGTTCATTTGGTAGGAACCTATGACCTTTTATCACCCCGGGAATATTCGTTATATCATATATTGCTTAGCCATGCTCGTAGACGGGGATTGGTATGTGTGATACATGCAAGTTGCGAGAGATAATAATTTTTGGACAACATAAGGTGGCAACTGTAATACACATCTGGGTGGATTGTTTGGGGCACCTGGAGAAACCAGTTCTTGCCCAAGGGGAATCCCGGAGTACCCGTGTGATTACCCTAGGTCCGCCACCCAGGCTCAAAAGGATCATAAGATATTTCATGCCTAGAAACTTCCGTGTGCAGCCACAAGCCATTATGGGCTCTGGCATAGTTGAGTAAGTTGTGTGACCTCTTTCCGTGGTAGACTAGCTGATGTAGGGGAAAGTAGGTGTACCGGTCTACCCAGGGTTTGGAGGAAATACTTCAGAAAGACTATGTCTCGATCTTCCGATCATGGAGGTGGTCGAGTCTTGTGGGGAAAAGTGCACAAACCTCTACAGAGTGTACAAACTAATCATGATTAGCCGTGTCCCCGGTTATGGACAACTTGAGTATCTGGAAGTGAATTATTGGTTGATCTCATCACTCTTCTTAATGAAATTATTGGGTTACTAATAACTTGGGAATTTTGAGATTGAGTTGGAGGAACTTTCTCAATAATGGCATTTTTAACTTAGTAGTATATAAAAATTTATTCCTTTGTTGTAGGGTAAAATTGGCTTTATGCAAACATTAAACTTAGAGCCTCCACCAGCTAAATTTGCATATAGAGATAGTCTTTTTCATTATTATTATTCAATGGTGTGACATTGCCAGCATATTCCATGTGCTGACCTACACGGCTGCAACGTCTCATGTTGCAGAGTTTTCCGACGAGGAGTAAAGGTGCGATAGGTCGTTGTTCTGCACTCAGTTTGCCGTGGAGTTGATGGACTCATTTTACTTTTGATGCTTCCGCAGTTATTTTATCCAGATGGCCTTTGGCCATATTATTGTAATAAATACTCTTTTGAGGACCTCGATGTAATAAAGTGTGTGATTGAACTCTGTTATAATTCATCGAGTACTGTGTGTGTCAGCATACCGATCCAGGGATGACACTTAAGCACAGAGACTTCGATCCATTTGGGTCGGGTCGCTACAAGATGGTATCAGAGCCCACGCTGACTGTAGGACACGACCACTAGGAAATGGACAACCATAGGAAGAAAACTCTATTTTACCACTTCCTTATATATCCGTTGGTCTGTACTTTTCTCTATTCATTTCTATCTCTTCTATAGTTCAATTCAATAGTTGTTGAACCCCATCACCAAGTTGCTCAGCCGATGAGACCAAGACCTATGAAGACATCATTGACGAAGAAGAAGAAGAAGAAGAAGCTAGAGTTGACTTTGATTTGAGAAGATTTAGTTCAGACCACCACAACCAAATGGAGTCCAACGAATGATTACGGTAGTATGAAGAGATCATATCTCTTGTGGATATGACCTTACCTGTAGGTTTTGCTTGTGTGGTGTGATTTGTGTGAATTGCTTGATTTGAAGTTTCATTGCTATCATAAGCATATGGGTAGTGATTTCTCTCACTAGGCCTTTATTCTATTCAAATTTCTCATCCACTCTAAACCGTACCGGATGCCCGCAAATGATCTGGAGGAAATTAAGAAGCAGATTAAGGAATTATTGGAGAAAGGTTATATTCGACCGAGTACATCACCTTGGGGAGCCCCCGTGCTTCTAGTTGAGAAGAAGGATGGATCCTTGAGAATGGTTGTGGATTACCGTGCGTTGAATGAGGTGACGATCAAGAACAAGTACCCTCTGCCGATGATCAATGATTTGTTTGACCAGCTACAAGGAGCAAAAGTTTTCTCAAAAATCGATCTTCGATCTGGATATCACCAGCTGAAGATTCGAGAACAGGATATACCCAAGACAGCCTTTACCACGAGATATGGGCTTTATGAGCATACAGTCATGTCTTTTGGTTTGACTAATGCCCCTGTCTATTTTATGAATATGATGAATAAGGTATTCATGGTGTTCTTGGATAAGTTTGTTGTGGTATTCATTGATGACATATTGATTTACTCGAAGAATGAAGAAGAACACAAGGAACATTTGCGCTTGGTTCTTGAGAAGCTCAGGGAACATCAGTTATATGCAAAGTTCAGCAAGTGTGAATTCTGGTTGAAGGAAGTTGGATTTCTCGGACATGTTATATCAGGGGAAGGAATAGCAGTGGATCCTTCGAAAGTTGAAGCCGTCACCGAATGGAAGGCACCCACCTCAGTCGGAGAGATTCACAGTTTCCTTGGACTTGCAGGATATTACCGAAGATTTATTGAGAATTTCTCCAAGATCGCAAAGCCCATGATAGAGTTGTTGAAGAAAGACACCAAGTTTAATTGGACCGAGGAATGTGAGGCCAGTTTTCAGGAGTTGAAGAAATGTTTGGTCACAGCCCCAGTGCTAATTCTTCCGAATATACGCAAGGATTTTCAGGTATATTGCGACGCTTCTCGTCAGGGACTTGGAGGTGTTCTTATGCAAGAAGGAAGAGTTGTTTCATATGCCTCACGTCAGCTTCGACCTCATGAGCGGAATTATGCCACGCATGATTTAGAGTTAGCAGCCGTAGTGCATGCACTCAAGACCTGGAGGCATTTTCTTATTGGAAATCACTGTGATGTTTACACGGATCTCAAGAGTTTGAAATACATCTTCACGCAAAAGGAGTTGAACCTCAGGCAGAGAAGATGGTTGGAGCTCATAAAAGATTATGACATGAAATTGCACTATCACCCGGGAAAGGCAAATGTTGTGGCAGATGCATTGAGCCGCAAGAGTTATGTCAATACCCTCACATCAGGAGGATTACCTCAAGAGTTAATTAATGATCTCAGAGATCTCCGATTGGAGATAGTACCACGAGGTTTTGTTACCGCAATGGAAATTCAATCCACCTTGTTGGGAAAGATTCGAGAAGCCCAGAAGTTAGACAAAGGTATTGCAGAAATAAAGGAAAGGATGAACCAAGGAAAGGCGGAAGGATTTCGTGAGGATGAACACGGAACCTTATGGTTTGAGCAGCGTATTTATGTGCCAAATGACACAGAGATCAGGAAGTTGATTCTTCAGGAGGCTCATGATTCACCTTATTTGATACACCCAGGAAACACCAAGATGTATTTGGACTTGAAGGAAAGTTTCTGGTGGACAGGTATGAAAAAGTATATTGCCGAGTATGTCGCAGTATGTGATGTATGTCAAAAGGTTAAGGTAGAGCACCAGAAACCAGCAGGATTACTTCAGCCTTTGCCGATACCGGATTGGAAGTGGGACAAGCTTGGCATGGACTTCATTACAGGATTACCCAGGACCCGATCAGGCTATGATTCTATTTGGGTAGTAGTTGATCGCTTGACCAAGGTAGCTCACTTCATCCCCGTGAAAACCACATATACAAGTGCTAAGTTGGCCAAGATATATATGACCAGGATCGTATGTCTGCATGGAGTTCCTAGGACCATCGTATCAGATAGAGGAACACAATTTACCTCAAAGTTTTGCCATCAGTTACACGAAACTTTGGGTACCAGGCTAGAGTTCAGTACAGCCTTTCATTCGCAGACAGATGGGCAGACCGAGAGAGTCAATCAGATTCTGGAGGACATGTTGAGAGCTTGTGCGCTAGATTATGGATCTAGTTGGGATGATAATTTGCCATACGCAGAATTCTCATATAACAACAGCTATCAAGCTAGTTTGAAGATGTCCCCTTTCGAAGCTTTGTACGGAAGGAGGTGCAGGACACCATTAATGTGGGATGGAGTTGGAGACCGTAAATTATTTGGTCCCGACCTTATCAGAGATTCAGAGGAGAAAGTCAAGTTGATCCGTGACAAACTTAAGATAGCCCAATCCAGACAAAAGAGTTATGCCGATACTAAATGCAAGGAAGTAACTTATGAAGTCGGAGATAGAGCATATCTTCGTGTGTCTCCACTTCGAGGAGTTAAACGGTTTGGAGTTAAAGGCAAACTAGCACCACGATTTGTGGGGCCATACAGAATTTTGGAACGCAGAGGAGAAGTTGCATATCAGTTGGAGTTACCCGAAGCCTTGTCTGGAGTTCATAATGTGTTTCATGTTTCTCAGTTGAAGAAGTGCCATGCAGAGATGGCTGATATTCCTTTGAGAGATACAGTGCCACTAGAAGCCATACAGTTGGATAGTGATCTGTCCTATGAGGAGAAGCCCGTCAAGATTCTCGAAACAGCAAGCAGGGTTACCCGCAGCAAGGTCATCAAGTTTTGCAAGGTTCAGTGGAGTCATCATACTGAGGAAGAAGCCACCTGGGAACGCGAAGAAGATCTTCGACAGGATCACCCACACCTTTTTGCTAGCCAACCCGAATCTCGAGGGCGAGATTCATCTTAAGGGGGGTAGGTTTGTAACATCCCAAATTTCCAATTTGGAATGTTTTACAATTATTAACTAAGCATCTATGCATTTTTTTATTTTGAGTGTCATTTAGAAATTTCAGAGGCATTTGAGTTTTATCTGACTTTGGATTCTACTTGGCAATTGAAATTTATTTCAAAAATCCCTGACGAGATACTTGTTCAAAAGTATGAGAGGAGCTAACATGACACTCCAAAAAGTCAGAAGAAAACAATGCCGAAAGTTTTGAATTCAAATTGGAGTTTCATTTGGATTTTAAGAAAAATGTTTTTTTATAAAGTTTTTATTTAGCCTCTGAAAAATAGTTCATCTTGTAGGATTTATTTTTCTGATTTTTTTGATATATATATGTCCTATATTAAATTATTTTTATTTTCTATCTATATATTTTTTTTTCTCTCTCTGTCAAAAAAAAAAAACGCAGCCCAGCAGGCCCATGCCCAGCGCTATCTTCTTCTTCCTCCTCGTACATCTACAGAGGAACACGAACGGAGAACTTCCATGGCGCCTCCACCTCTCTCTCCCCTCAACTCCCTTCCCCCGCACTCACTAACCCCCGGAATCGGTTCCCCTCGCCTTCCTCTACCCCTTCCCCTTCCTAGTGCGCCTTGGAGTCGCCTGTAATGGCCATTACGAGGCAGAGAAACAGCCACCATTAACACATCTCGCCCCACCCAACTCTGGACCTCCCCAAGCCCTATAAAAGGCACCCCGCGAGCCCCTCTCACCCCTCGTCCGAAGCCCTCTCCTTCTGGAGCTTTTCCCCCTCCCAAACCTCGCCAATTGCTCGCCGGAGTTCGTGAAGTCCGGCGACCTCTAACCGTGTGTACATGAAGCTATCTTCAACCAAAACTTGATCAAGAGGTTCACCACATCGTCCTCTACACCGTCCCGTACGCGTCCTTCGCTGAAACACACCGGAGCCACCTTCTTCCTCGTCTCCGGCGACAAGTCCGGTGAACACCCTGTTCAGTTTTTTTCTCTTTTATCAGTATATTTTCCAATTCAGATTCTTTACCAAATCTTGTTTCTAGTATATCTTTTAGTCTATAGATCCGATTTAGTTGATTCTTTTTCCTACGGTTTCATAAAAATATCCTCTATCCAGAGAACCAAACGAAATATATTTTTGAAAATTTTAAAATTTGAATTCAAACAGATCTGAATTCAAACTTCGTTAGGCCATAACTTGAGTTTCGTAACACCGTTTTGGGTGATTCTTTTTGCAAATCGAAGCTTGTGACATGTACTTTCTGTTAAAACCAAAACAATTTATTTTTGTTGCTGTGAAAATTATATTCTGTACAAAAACTTTATTTTGGTGTTTTTGGAGTTTTCCGAAGTCTTTTATTCGTTTTCTTTTGATTCCTTGCTTGTATGCTTATGTATGTTATTGCTTGCTTACGCTAGATCATCCGGAGTGCGAAGCTTGCTACTACGAATCTTTAGAGTTCAAC
Source organism: Secale cereale (assembly GCA_902687465.1). NCBI lineage: Eukaryota > Viridiplantae > Streptophyta > Magnoliopsida > Poales > Poaceae > Secale > Secale cereale. The sequence continues at coordinate 301,363,280 of LR738711.1, forward strand.
GAACGTCAGCAAGGCAAGTTCACACTTTGATCATAAATTTTTCAATACCCAATTTTTACTATGCATTAGTTTCACCCTCAAAGATTGCATGAGTAGGATTGGGAACATGTGGTTATGCTAAGTAGTTCATTTGGTAGGAACCTATGACCTTTTATCACCCCAGGAATATTCGTTATATCATATATTGCTTAGCCATGCTCGTAGACGGGGATTGGTATGTGTGATACATGCAAGTTGCGAGAGATAATAATTTTGGGACAACATAAGGTGGCAACTGTAATACACATCTGGGTGGATTGTTTGGGGCACCTGGAGAAACCAGTTCTTGCCCAAGGGGAATCCCCGAGTACCCGTGTGATTACCCTAGGTCCGCCACCCAGGCTCAAAGGGATCATAAGATATTTCATGCCTAGAAACTTCCGTGTGCAGCCACAAGCCATTATGGGCTCTGGCATAGTTGAGTAAGTTGTGTGACCTCTTTCCGTGGTAGACTAGCTGATGTAAGGGAAAGTAGGTGTACCGGTCTACCCAGGGTTTGGAGGAAATACTTCAGAAAGACTATGTCTCGATCTTCCGATCATGGAGGTGGTCGAGTCTTGTGGGGAAAAGTGCACAAACCTCTACAGAGTGTACAAACTAATCATGATTAGCCGTGTCCCCGGTTATGGACAACTTGAGTATCTGGAAGTGAATTATTGGTTGATCTCATCACTCTTCTTAATGAAATTATTGGGTTACTAATAACTTGGGAATTTTGGGATTGAGTTGGAGGAACCTTCTCAATAATGGCATTTTTAACTTAGTAGTAAATAAAAATTTATTCCTTTGTTGTAGGGTAAAATTGGCTTTATGCAAACATTAAACTTAGAGCCTCCACCAGCTAAATTTGCATATAGAGATAGTCATTTTCATTATTATTATTCTATGGTGTGACATTGCCAGCATATTCCATGTGCTGACCTACACGGCTGCAACGTCTCATGTTGCAGAGTTTTCCGACGAGGAGTAAAGGTGCGATAGGTCGTTGTTCTGCACTCAGTTTGTCGTGGAGTTGATGGACTCATTTTACTTTTGATGCTTCCGCAGTTATTTTATCCAGATGGCCTTTGGCCATATTATTGTAATAAATACTCTTTTGAGGACCTCAATGTAATAAAGTGTGTGATTGAACTCTGTTATAATTCATCGAGTACTGTGTGTGTCAGCATACCGATCCAGGGATGACACTTAAGCACAGAGACTTCGATCCATTTGGGTCGGGTCGCTACAAAATTAATGATACGTAATTTCCCTACACATGGTTTGAATCTATGGATGATTATTCAGAACTTTTATGCTGGCTTGAATTTTTCTTCTAGAAATCTTTTAGATTCAGCCGCCAGAGGCACTTTCATGGAAACCACCTTAGGAGAAGCTACCAAACTCCTAGATAATATTATGGTTAATTATTCTCAGTGACACACCGAAAGATCTACTAGTAAAAAAGTGCATGCTATCGAAGAAATTAGTGTTTTAACTGGAAAGATGGATGAACTTATGAAATTGTTTGCTGCTAAGAGTGCCTCTTCTGATCCTAATGATATGCCTTTGTCCACTTTGATTGAGAATAACAATGAATCTTTGGATGTGAACTTTGTTGGTAGGAATAATTTTGGTAATAATGCTTATAGAGGCAATTTTAATCCTAGGCCTTTTCCTAGTAATTCCTCTAATAATTATGGTAATTCCTACAACAACTCTTATGGAAAGATGTCTTCTAAATTTGAAACTAGTGTTAAGGAGTTTATGATCTCGCAAAAGAATTTCAGTGCTATGCTTGAAGAGAAATTGCTTAAGGTTGATGAATTGGCTAGAAGTGTGGATAGAATTACTCTTGATGTTGACTTTTTGAAACTTAGATCTATCCCACCTAAGCATGATATCAATGAGTCTCTCAAATCCATGATAATTTCCATTGATGAATGCAAAGAAAGAACCGCTAGGATGCGTGCTAAAAGAGAGGATTATATTAAAGCGTGTTCTTCTTGTTATCATGAAAGTAAAGATGAAGATCTGAAAGTTATTGATGTGTCTCCCATTAGATCCTTGTTTTCTAGTATAAATTTTGATGAAGATAGGATTGGAGATGATTCTGCTTTAAAGTGTCCCAATGATTCAGAGTTTTTAGATCTTGATGCTAAAATTGCTAAAAGTGGTAATGAAGAGATTAAAACTTTGCATAGAGATGAACCCACTACCTTGGATTTCAAGGGACTCAATTATGATAATTGCTCTTTTATTGATTTTCTTTCCTTGTTGCAATCCGTGCTAAATTCTCCGCATGCTTATAGTTAAAATAAAGCTTTCACCAAACACATAGTTGATGCTTTGATGCAATCTTATGAAGAAAAACTTGAGTTGGAAGTTTCTATCCCTAGAAAGCTTTGTGATGAGTGGGAACCTACTATCAAAATAAAAATAAAATATCATGAATGCTATGCTTTGTGTGATCTGGGTGCAAGTGTCTCCACTATCCAAAAAACTTTGTGTGATTTGCTAGGTTTCCATGAGCTTGATGATTGTTCTTTAAATTTGCATCTTGCGGATTCCACTAGTAAGAAACCTATGGGAAGGATTAATGATGTTCTTATTGTTGCCAATAGGAATTATGTGCCCGTAGATTTCATTGTTCTTGATATAGATTGCAATCATTCATGTCCTATTATTCTTGGTAGACCTTTCCTTAGAACGATTGGTGCAATTATTGATATGAAGGAAGGAAATATTAGATTCCGAGTTCCGTTAAGGAAAGGCATGGGACAATTTCCTAGAAAGAAAATCAAATTACCATATGAATCTATCATGAGAGCCACTTATGGATTGCCTTCCAAAGATGGCAATACTTGGATTTATCTTGTATCGTGCCTACCTAGGGGCGTAAAACGTTAGCGCTTGTTGGGAGGCAACCCAATTTTATATTTTTTTGTTTTTGTTACTGTTAGGGAATAAATATTGCATCTAGCCTCTGATTAGATGTGTTTTCAGGTTTTTTTAGTGTTTGTGCCAAGTAGAACCTTTGGGAAGACTTGTGTGAAGTTTATGTGATCTTGCTGTGAAAAACAGAATCGTTAGTGCTGGCTAAAGTGGTCGTCAAATTTTACTGGAGTGTGCTATTTAGTTGATTATTTTTGCAGATGATTGGTAGACAAATTCCTCCAATTTACCAATTTATTTTGAAATTTTTGGAGTTATAGAAGTAGGCGAAACCTGCAGATTACTAAAGACTGTTCTGTTTTTGACAGATTCTGTTTTTCGTGTGTTGTTTGCTTATTTTAATGCATCTATGAGTAATATTTGGTGGTATGAACCATAGAGAAGTTGGAATACAGTAGGTTTAACACCAATATAAACAAAGAATGAATTCATTGCAGTAACTTTGAGTAGTGATTTCTTTTCTTATACTAACGGAGCTCACGAGAATTTTTGTCTAAGTTTTGTGTTGTGAAGTTTTCAAGTTTTGAGTATTGCTTTGATGGACTATAGAACAAAGAGTAACAAAGGACTAAGCTTGGGGATGCCCATGGCACCCCAAGTAAAATTCAAGGATAATCACAAGCCTAAGCTTGGGGATTCCCCGGGAAAGCATCCCCTCTTTCGTCTTCATACATCGGTAACTGTACTTGGAGCTATATTTTTATTCACCACATGATATGTGTTTTGCTTGGAGCGTCTTGTATAATTTGAGTAAAATATGTGTTTTGCCACAATCATCCTTGCTGGACACACCTGTTTGAGAGAGTCAAATATGGCCTAGGAATTTTTAGAACACTCTATGTGCTTCACTTATATCTTTTGAGTTGAATAGTTTTTGCTCTAGTGCTTCACTTATATCTTTTAGAGCACGGTGGTGGTTATATTTTGAAGAAATTGTTGAACCCTCATGCTTCACTTATATCTATTTAAGAGTCTATTAAAACAGCATGGTAATGTGTTTAGGCTAAGAAACTAGTCTTCACATGATAGACATCCAATGTCAATGTAGTAAAAAAATTCACACTAACTACATTGAATATGATGAGATGTTGGATGCTTGATAATTGTTTTGAGATATGAGGATAGTGATATTAGAGTCATGCTAGTGGAGTTATTATGAAACTGAGAAATACTTGTGTTAAGGTTAGTGATTCCCGTATCATGCACGTATGGTGAACCGTTATGTGACGAAGTTAGAGCATGAGGTATTTGTAGAGTGCCAACCTTTGAGTGGAGGTCGGGGGCGCGCGATGGTTAACTCCTACCGACCTCCCCCCTAGGAGCATGCGTTGATTGCTTTGTTTTTACGACTCGTAGATTTTTGCAATAAGTATATGAGTTCTTATGACTAATGTTGAGTCCATGGATTATACACACTCTCACCCTTCCACCATTGCTAGCCTCTCTTGTACCGCGCACTATATATCCTTCCTCAAAACAGCCACCATATTATTCCTCAAAACAGCCACCATACCTACCTATCATGGCATTTCCATAGCCATTCCGAGATATATTGCCATGCAACTTTCCACCGTTCATTTCATATGACACGCATCATATTGTCATATTGCCATGCATGATCTTGTAGTTGACATCGTATTTGTGGCTAAGCCACCATGCTTAATTTTTCATACATGTCACTTTTTATTAATTGCACATCCCGGTACACCGCCGGAGGCATTCATGTAGAGTCATACTTGTTGTAGTATCAAGTTGTAATTTCGAGTTGTAATAAAAGTGTGATGATCATCATTATTAGAGCATTGTCCCATGTGAGGAATGGCCAATAAAAAAAGAGATGGCCCCAAAAAATAGAGAGGGGCTAATAAAAAAAGGGAGAAAGCCCGTCCAATAAAATGGGAGAAAAGAGAGAAGGGACAATTGCTACTATCTATTTCCACACTTGTGCTTCAAAGTAGCACCATGTTCTTCATGATAGAGAGTGTCATGTTTAGTCACTTTCATATACTAGTGGAAATTTTCATTATAGAACTTGGCTTGTATATTCCAACAATGGGCTTCCTCAAATGCCCTAGGTCTTCGTGAGCAAGCAGGTTGGATGCACACCCACTAGTTTCTTTTGTTGAGCTTTCATACATACTTAGCTCTAGTGCACCCGTTGCATGGCAATCCCTACTCACTCACATTGATATCTATTGATGGACATCTCCATAGCTCGTTGATACGCCTAGTCGATGTGAGACTATCTCCCTCCTTTTTTGTCTTCTCCACAACCACCTCTATTCCACCCATAGTTCTATGTCCATGGCTCACACTCATGTATTGCGTGAAAGTTGAAAGGTTTGAAAAGATAGAGTATGAAAAAAAGTGATTGGCTGAAATCGGGGTTGTGCATGATATGAATATTTTGTGTGATGAAGAGGGAGCATAGCCAGACTATATGACTTTGTAGGGATATCTTTCTTTAGCCATAGTATTTTGAGAAGACATGATTGCTTTGTTAGTATGGTGAAGTATTGTTATTTCTTATGTCAATATAGACTTTTATCTTGAATCTTTTAGATCTGAACACTCATGCCACAATTAAGAGAATTACATTGAGAAACTATATTGGTTAGCATTCCACATAAAAAATTCTTTCTTTATCATTTACCTACTCGAGGACGAGCAAGAATTAAGCTTGGGGATGCTTGATACGTCTCCAACATATCTATAATTTTTGATTGTTCCATGTTATTATTTATGAAGTCTTGGATGTTTAATGGGCTTTATCATACACTTATATATCAGTTTTGGGACTAACCTACTAACCCAAAGGCCTAGTCCAGATTGCTGTTTTTTGCCTGTTACAGGGTTTTGCAGAAAAAGAATATCAAACGGTCTCCAAACGGAATGAAACCTTCGCGAGATATATTTTTGGAGAAAATCACGCATAGGGAACTTGAGAACCACGCCAGGGGAGCATCGAGGCACCCATGAGGGTGGGGGGCGCGCCCCCCTGCCCAGGGCGCGCCCCCTGCCTTGTGGGCCCCTCGAGCACCCCCCGGTGTCCTCCTTCCTCCTATATAAGCCTACATACCCCGAAACCTTCGACAACATAGAGAAAATCCTAATTCCACCGCTGTAACCTTCTGTTCCCGTGAGATCCCATCTTGGAGCCTGTTCCGGAGCTCCACCGGAGGGGGATCCATCACGGAGTTCTTCTTCATCATCATCATCGCCTTCACCATGAGTAGTGAGTAGTTTACCACAGACCTTCGGGTCCATAGCTAGTATCTAGATGGCTTCTTCTCTCTCTCTGGATCTCAATACAAAGTTCTCCTCGGTCTTCAAGGAGATCTATTCGATGTAATCTCTTTTTGCGGTGTGTTTGTCGAGATCCGATGAATTGTGGGTTTATTATCAAGATTATCTATGAGAAATATTTGGTTCTTCTCTGAACTTTTTATGTGTGCTCATAATATCCTTGCAAGTCTCTTCAAATTATTGGTTTGGTTTGGCCTACTAGATCTATAGTTCTTGCAATGGGAGAAGTGCTTGGCTTTGGGTTCAATCTTGCGGTGTCCTTTCCCAGTGAGAGTAGGGGCAGCAAGGAACGTGTTGTATTGTCGCCATCGAGGATAAAAAGATGGGGTTTATATCATATTGCTTGAGTTTATCCCTCTACATCATGTCATCTTGCTTAAGGCGTTACTCTGTTCTTATGAACTCAATACACTAGATGCATGCTGGATAGCAGTCGATGTGTGGAGCAATAGTAGTATATGCAGAATGGTTTCGGTCTAATTGTCTCGGACGTGATGCCTATATACAATGATCATGCCTAGATAGTCCCATAATTATTCGCTTTTCTATCAATTGCTCGACAGTAGTTTGTTTACCCGCCGTAGAATATCACTATCATGAGAGAAGCCACTAGAGAACACTATGGCCCCCGGGTCTATTCTCAACATATCAATCTACATCTACTTTACTTTTATCGCTTTTATTTGCTGTTCTTATAAACCAAAAATACCGAAAATATAAACTATCATCCCTATCAGATCTCACTTTTGTAAGTGACCGTAAAGGGATTGACAACCCCTTATCGTGTTGGCTGCGAAGTTATTATTTGTTTGTGCAGGTGCGAGGGACTCGCGCATGGTCTCCTACTGTATTGATACCTTGGTTCTCAAAAACTGAGGGAAATACTTACACTACTGTGCTGCATCTCCCTTTCCTCTTCGAGGGAATACAACGCAAGCTCAAGAAGTAGCAATTGGAACCCGTGGTTCTGGAACTTGCGGCGGTAAAAAATATTTCCTCTCTCTTTCTCTATTGTCATGATTTATGGGTATTTTTAGAGCAAGAATTAGGTCAAACGGAGCCACATGGGCCCCATAAGCCACCAGGGCGCGCCCACCCTGGGGCGTGCATTGGTGCCTCGTGGGCCACTACTCCATCTTCTTGCGTCCTCCTGAAGCTTCTAGGGTTCCTTATTGCCAGAAAAAGTCTCCAAAAAGTTTTGTGGCATTTGGACTTCATTTGATATGGATATTTTATAAAACCAAAAACATGCAGAAAACAACAACTAGCACTAGGCACTAGGTTAATAGGTTAGTACCAAAAAAGATATATAATTGCTTGTAATTGTATATAGAACATCCAAGATTGATAATATAACAACATGAAACAATCAAAAATTATAGATACGTTGGAGATGTATCAAGCATCCCCAAGCTGAATTCCTAGTCGTCCTCGAGTAGGTAAATGATGAAAACATAATTTTTGATGTGGAATGCTGCCCATCATGTTCATCTTATACTTTTCTTTTTATGTCGTGGATATTTGGACTTAGAATGATTCAAAGCAATAGTCTATAATTTTACATGAAGACATCAATACTCAAGCATATCAACAAGCAACAAAGTCTTTCAAAATATGAATGCTAAAGAAAGCTATCCCCAGCCCATTATGCTCAATCATTGATCCATTCATGAAACATATCCGAATATTAACTACATCCAATACTCAAGTATGAAAATAGTGTTCTTTAGTTGGTGCTTTATAAGAGAAGATGGAGACTAAAAAAAGTAAATAGATAGGCCCTTCGAAGAGGGAATCTTGGATTTGTAGAGGTGCCAGAGCTCATAGTTTAAATTGAGATATAAAATTATTTTGAGAGGCATGCTTTTTCCTATGAACGAAAACCACTGTGAATTCCCAATATCTTCAGTGCTAGACAAATTATAGGTGGTTCCCAAACAGAATATAAAGTTTATTTTCTTTCCACCATTCTTTCACAATCCATGGTTAGCCGTATCCACGGGTGCCTTCCATACCAACACATATCAAGGAATTTATTATAGTATTTATTTGCATTTTGGGACTTGGCATCCCTATCACCGGCCACACTCTTATGCAATGACAAGTGAATAAACACTCATCATGAAAATAAAATATCTAGCATGGAAATATTAGCCACCCTGTGCCGCATCATGAGCGGTACGGTCACACAAAAATGAAAAATTATTTTGAAAATTAGAGTTGGCACATACAAATATACTTGGAACGACATGGGAATACTGCATATAGGTTGGTATGGTGGACTCATTTGGCCCAACTTTGGGTTTAAAGAGTTGGATGCACAAGCAGTATTCCCGCTTAGTACAAATGAAGGCTAGCAAATAGATTGAGAAGTGGCCAACCAAGGAACTAAAACGTTCATAAACAAACACTGAACATAATCAACACCGAATAATGCACCACAAGTAGGATATAATTTCATTGCACAACTATAGACTTACATGCATGCATAGGGAATCACAAACCTTAACACCAATATTCTTACTAAAGCATCATTACTCATCAACATGACTCACATATCCCTATCTCCATATCGCAAAACTATTGCAAGGAATCAAGTTCATAATTTCCAATGATCTTCATGAAAGTTTTTATTATATCCTTCTTGGATATCTATCATATTGGGACTAAATTCATATCTCGTGCAAATTAACATTACTATTTTTGACTCTCAAAAAGATATAAGTGAAGCATGAGAGTTCATATATTTCTTTAAAATTTTCATCTCTTAAAATAATATAAGTGAAGCATGAGAGAACATTTCTTAAAACATTACTAACTCTAAAAATAATATAAGTGAAGCATGAGAGTTTATTTCTTCAAAACATAACCACCGACATACTCACAAAGATATAAGTGAATCATTAGAGCAATTTCCTAGCTCAAAAGATTTAAGTGAAGAACATAGAGTATTCAAACAAATTATAATAAGTGTGTTGCTCTCTCAAATAGGTGTGTACATCAAGGATTATTGTGGTAAGCTCAAAAGAAAATCAATAAAAGACTCGTATAATACAAGACGCTCCTAGCAAAACTCATGATATGTGATGAATAAAAATATAGCCTCAATAAAATTACCGATGGTCGTCAGAAGAAAGAGGGGATGCTTTCAGGGGCATCCGCCACCATAGTTGCTTGGTTCTCCATGAATAGTACCTTGGGGTGCCTTGGGCATCCCCAAGCTTAGGCTCTTGCCACTCCTTATTCCTTCATCCATTGTGATCACATCGAAAACTTGAAAACTTCAATCACACAAAACTTAACAAAACCTCGTGAGATCCGTTAGTATAATAAAACCAATATTTACTTTCAGTACCATTGCAAACCCATTCATATTTTGCTATTACATTATATCTACTGTATTTTGACTTTACTTGGGCTTATACCCCCCGATATAATCCATATAACAATATGTCAAAAATAAGCACATAATGCAACGAAAACATAATCTGTCAAAAATAGAACAATATGTAAAGCTACAATTTTTGGTCATACTTATGTAGATCAGAAAATTCTAAAAATGAGGAAAAGGTGTTAAATTTGTATATCAATTATGTGTAAAAAAATTAAAAAAATTTCACACTCCAAAAATCGCAAACAATTCTTCTACCTGACGTGAAAGTTTCTGTTTTCCAACAGGATCAAGTCAACTATTACCCAAATTAACCCAACGGCTTTGATTGGCACAAACACTTATTAAAACACTAAAACACGATCAAAATACTACCATAATTGTGTATTTATTGAAAAACAGAAACAAAAAAAACATAACTATTGGGTTGCCTCCAAACTAGCGTTATTGTTTTACACCCCTAGCTAGGCATATTGCATGGATCTTAAGTGTTGTCATCTTTGGTGCTCAATTCATATGTGGCTCTCATGATAGATTCATATGGTAGGTTGATTTTATTACTTGGTAAGTGTTCAATGCCTTTTAATGGGAACTGAAATTTTATGTTTCCTTCTTTCATATCAACTACGACACCTATAGTTCGTAAAAACAGTCTACCAAGTATGATGGGGCAAGACGGATTGCAATCAATATCAAGCACAGTAAAATCAACGGGCACAACATTTCTATTTGCTAGGATAAGAACATCATTTATTCTACCCATAGGCTTTTTAATCGAAGAATCCGCCAAGTGCAAATTAAGAGAGCATTCATCCAAACTAGTAAAACCTAGCAGATCACATAGATATTTTGGTATTGTGGAAACACCAGCACCCAAATCACACAAAGTATTGCACTCATAATTTTTAATTTTAATCTTAATTGTAGGTTCCCACTCATCATGCAATTTTCTAAGAATTTAAATTTCTAATTCCAGCTTTCCTCCCACGGATTTCATAACTGCTTCTACTATATGTTTAGTAAAAGCTTTGTTTTGCTCATAAGATTTCGGGGAATTTAACATGGATTGCAATAAATAAATAACTCAATCGAGGAACAACTATCATAATTAAAGTCTTTGTATTTCAATATAGTGGGCACATCACTACTTAAAGTGTTTACCTCATCAAACCCACTTTTAACAATTTCACTCTTCTTCAGTTCCTTTATCATCAATCTTAACATTACTAGACAAAGAATCAATAGAAGAAACACCAAGCATTTTAATATCCTCATCGTTACTATCATCTAAAGATAGCGGCTTAGCTACCATTCAATTTATTAGAGTAGCTTCTGCATCAGAGATTTTTCTAACAATTTTTCAATATTCGGAACTGACATTGAAGATTAGAAACCACTTTGTTGACATGATCAAGTTGTTTCCCGCTAGCAATAAGTAAAATAGAATGTTCCTTAAGCTCTTCGGTAATAAACTTGTTGTGCTCAAATTGCGTAGTGATATAAGCCTTAGTATTTTTCACAATTTCTACTTAGATATTAGGGTAAGAAATACCATGATAATTTTCTTGAAACATTGCAACTAGGCAAAAAAGATAAAAGGCAAACAAGATATCTAACAAGAAAGAGGCAAACTGAAAGAAGGAAAACAAAAGGCAAATATTTTTATCTTTTCAGAAAACATTTTAGAAGTGGGGGAGATGAAAACGAGAAGCAAATGGAGAATAAGTTGATTGCAAGGAGATGTGATGTTATGCGTAGGTACTTGATAGATGTTGATGATGTCTCCCTGGCAACAGCGCCATAATTTCTTCCTGATACTTTTGATCTGCGGTGGTGTTTCCCCAAAGAGGAGAGGATGATTCAGTACACTAGAGATAATTATTTCCCTCAGTTAAGAAACCAAGGTTATCAATGTAGTAGGAGAACCAAACAACCATATGTAAACAACACATGCACACAGACAACAGATCCTCGCAACACAACGCTACAAGGGGTTGTCAATCTCTCGATGGTTACGTGCAAGATTAAATTGTATGGTACTCCCTCCGTCCCAAAATAAGTGACTCAACTTTATACTAGCTTTAGTACAAGTTAGTACAAAGTTTAGTCACTTATATTGGGACGGAGGGAGTATTTGATGAATAGATAGATTCATAGGTGCAATTAAAATAAAAGTAAATAAATTGGATGAAATCAATTTTTTGTATTTTTGATATAGTAGATCTGAAAATAATATGATAGAAATAGACCGGGGGGCATAGTTTTCACTAGAGGCTTCTGTCTTGAAGATAACATACGGTGGGTAAACAAATTACTGTTGGTCGACTGATTGAAAATCAAATAGTTATGATGATATCCAAGGCAATGATCATGTGTATAGGAATCACAACCAAAGATTAGTAGACCGACTCCTGTCTGCATCTACTCCTATTACTCCACGCATTGAAAGCTATCCAGCATGCATCTAGTGTCTTAAGTCCATAAAGAACGGAGTAATGCTTATGTAGACAAGTTTACCTCACGTATGAATAAACCCCATCTTGTTACCCTTAATAGTAATGATACATGCGTGTCATGTCTCTTTCTATCACTGAGATTGAGCACCGCAAGATCAAACCCATCACAAAGCACCTCTTCGCATGGCAGGAAAAATCAATCTAGTCAGCCAAACTAAACCAATAAATCGGAGAAGAAATACGAGTCTACATAAATCCTTGAAAAAAGAGTTCAGAAAAAACTCAAATAATATTCATGGATAGATCTGATCACAAACTCACAATTCATCGGATCCCAACAAACACACCGAAAAAAGTCATACATCAAATCGATCTCCAAGAACATCAAGGAGAACGTTGTATTGAAGATCAAAGAGAGAGAAGAAGCCATCTAGCTACTAGCTATGGACCGGTAGGTCTGTGGTAAACTACTCATGCATCATCGAAGAGGCGGAAAGGTTGATGTAGAGCCCCTCCGTGGTCGTTGCCCGCTCCGTCAGAGTGTCGGAAAGGGCCTCTAGAGAGGACCTCGTGGTTCTGGAACTTGCGGCGATGGAAAAAGTATTTCCTCTCTCTCTCTCTCTCTCTGTTGGTTTCATGTGTTTTGGGTATTTATATAGGAAGAATTCATTACAAAAAAAACACTTCCGTGATAATACGTGTTTGTCACAATAGGTCATGTTTTCTGTCATGCATGTACATCCATGACGATTTTATGACAGAATCGAGATAGTCATACCTGTACCGTCGTTGAAGTATTCCATTACAATACCAAAATTATCATCACGGAAGTGTCCACTTCCATGACGATAAATAGCGTGTCATGGAAGTACTTTCGTCAAGGTTAACCGACACGTGGAATCCATCATAACGGGTCCCTGTTTAGCTATCGGGTTCCGGTTTGGATCCGATAACCCGTTAACCGCCCATACCAATGGGGATTTTCCACGTGTAAAATTCTGATTCGCCCTGGTATCCACGTGTCGGCTCTAGGTTGGCACATGTGTCATCAAGCGAGTGGACGGGACAAGCCTATTCTATGTCGACACGTGGCTCGACCCAACAGTGGCCCTTTTAGGTTAAAAGTCCCGGCCTATCAAAATAAGCGGTTCGGCCCATTAGCGGCCTACTCGAGTCAGCACCATACACAAGCACGGCCCATACAAGTTACACACAGTCGGCCCATCATAGGCCCATTCTTGAGTTGTCAATTTCTAGCCCATCATCAGTTCTAGCCCGTTTACGGCCCGCTACGTCCTTGGGCCCAATTACGGCCTGACCTTCTTTCGACCTGTTAGTAGCCCATCGTCAGTTCCAGCCCGTGAATGACCGGTTACGTCTTTCGGCCTTTTCTTGGCCCATTCTGCAGCTGGGCCAACTTCTAGCCCGTTGTGACTTTCAGCCTTTCCTCGGCCCATAAGGTAAACATGCCAATTTCCAGCCCATTTTGTCTTTCGGCCTGTTAACTGCCCACACAATAGTTGGGCCTAAGGCGTGCAACCTGATTTTGGGTCCATTAGCGGCCCACGTTCAGCAGGTCACTATTTCAGCCTGACGCGACTTTCGGCCTGTTAGAAGCCTAGTTTGCAAATTGGGCCTCTTCTTGCCCAAACTCTTTTGGCCTCTTAAAAGCCCGAAAAGTAAAAGGGCCAAAACAAAATTAACATTTATTTTGGCCTGCTAGGGCCCACGGGCCATTTCCAATTTATACGACCATGTCGTTCTTTCTGCCTATTAATGGCCTGCTAGGGCCCGCGGGCCATTTCCATTTGTAAGGCCCTAGCGAGCTTTCGGTCTGTTAAAGGCCTGCTAGAGCCAGCATGCCATTTCCATTTATACGGCCCTATCGAGATTTCGGCCTGTTATCGGCCTGCTAAAAGCCATTGTTATGGTGGGCGCCATCATTTGGGATCCACTAAATATTAAGTAGACCATCCCAATGAAGGCCCGATGTGACTAACATGTATGCTCGTCCGGATGTAGTCCAGGTAACGTTTGGGCATGTTGGCCCCTGTTTCAACGATATACCATATACAAAGAATTATCCTACTCTATACTACCGCCTCTAAAAAACCTGCACTTATACAATAAATAGACTAAGGAATAAAAACAAAGAATAATCCTACACTACATAATAAAGAAATTACAGCAAATTATACCCATTTGGCATTATAGTTCTGCGTTCGGCACCAGTGATAATAATGCGTACACAAAAAGCAAATTACATACACTGGGCAAATAAAGCTCATACATCATGGACACGCATCAACCGAACTTACCATTTGAACTATAATCTCTTCAGAAAATAGGATTGACTGGATTCAGATAGCACAAATTTCAGTCTACAAAATCTCCAATTCCTTTGTGGTTACCTTAGTGTCTTGTTTCATTTTTTGACTCCTACATCTAATACCTGCAAGTCCAGTCTCAACATGTTGTCTGCATGTTGATAACCATGTACACGTTGTATTGCCACCTCTAGTTTAAGCTCGAGAACATCACCACATTCGAATTCCAATCCATAATCATTTGGTACCGGCCATGCCGCGCTGCTCTTAGATATTTTGTGTTGATGTCACTTCATCCTGAAATGTTTCTGTAAATCCACATGACTGGCAAAAATATAGTTACAACAGTGAAACGAGCAAGGCAGACTATTTTGTACATGGCAAGACATGACAAATAATAATGCTACACGTCATGAAGCATAAGCAGGTGATATTTTAAAAATTATAAAAATGGTAGTCTGTGCAACCCGCATACATAAATCTCTCTTAGCTCACTAGAGAAGCATGACGTTGGGGCCAAATCGAAAACACAGACAGGTTACAAATTTAGACCACACGCAACCACTGGACATTATATATATACTAACAAGATGCCCGTGCATTGCATGGAATATCAAGATGCATTTGTATGAGTAGTTTATCTTCTGAGAGAAAAGGATGAATGAGGGAAGGCCTTATTTGCAAATGTGGACAGGGGTGTGGGTATCTTTTTGCAAAATTGACATAGTTACCTTCCTATCTGTTAGATATAAATCAGACGACCTATAATGCAAGACGACAGACACACCATCATCACCAACTCTATTTTTAATAAGAGTGTAGAGAGTAGAGATAGAGATATAGATACATATATATATATTGCGTATAAGTAAGCAAGCAGTTGGCCATTATGTATCTCAATTAAAGTCTTAGGGAGCATAATGAACAACGGAGGGATTCATGAAAACCTACAACAACAAGCAAAACTATGCAATCATTAGCCTTGTATAAACTAGACTGTGAGCCTCATGGAGTAATAGTTGGTTAATAGACTTTAAAGCTTCATGCAAACTTCGCTAGAGTAATTAAATGGTAAGGCCTTTAATTATGTAAACTAATAGTTATACAAGTACCCAACATCAGGCATCATTGTTTGGACATCTCATTAACTGAGGACAAATAGAGCAATTGAAAAGAGCAATTTAACTATGCCTGAAACAAACAAGCAATTGAACTGTTGAGTTGGCAGTATGCATACATGCACGAATCAATAACATCCATGGCCTAGCTACATTTCTCTACTCTTATAAAAACAAAGTTGGTGATGATGGTGTGCCTGCCATCCTACAATATAGGCCGTCCGATCTATATCTGACGGATAGGAAGGAAACTATGACAATTTTGCAAAAAGATACCCGCACTCCTCTCCACATTTATAGATAAGGCCTTCCCTCGTTCATCCTTATCTCCCACAGGATAAACTACTCATATGAATGCATCTTGATGTTCCGTGCAACACACGGGCATCTTGCTAGTACTATATAAAGGAACAAGTAATGTAATATTGTTTGCCCTCTATGAAGTATCTCGAGTAGTATGTAATCAAGATCCTAGTAATGATAGGGAGGGTAATGATGTGAATATGTTTTTGGTTATGACATTTATGACATCAATAACTCTAACATAGCAGGAAGCACTTTCACACTATTCTCTAATATAAGATGTTTTAGATATTTAAAAGTGGACTACATCCGTAGTGAGTGAACAGACACATTAAAATGTGCTTACATACATCTGATTTACAAAAAAGTGAGAACATCAAATAGTAGTGAGTGGAGGTGTTTTTAATCAATGGCCAAATGACTGGGTTAAAGTGAAGAACCCTACGCAAATACAATGTCAGACAAATATGATGTCCTGGTAATTGTAATATAGTGACTTACCATAACTGGTTGAACACGCTCAACGCTGCTCCTCCTTCTCTTGCAAGGCTCCTTCCTAACATCTTGTACTTAGAAATCCTCAATCTTATCTTCATTACACCCCCTCTGCAAGGTGACACAAACTAGTTACTGGTCTCCTTGGAAGATAAATATCAATACTTTCCAGTCTATGGACAACACAAAAGGATGAGTTTATAAAAAAACAACACCACATAATGCAATGTGCCACATCTCTTGCACACAATGAAATGAGCGTTTTCTATGTGTGCACTATGTAAAAACTAGGCATACCTTCGAACTGGATCTCCAAGTACTCTTGGAGAGCCTACTTTAGTGTACAGCCAAACCTTTATGTCACCTATGAGTTATACAAGCCCCCACTACAGCAGGCCTTAGTGTTTAAATCATTGATAAGCTCTGTTAGGTCAAGAACAACAAGTAATCAAAGCAAACAGTCCTAGTATGGCTGGCTGATACAAACAAGCAATTGAACAGATGTGTGAGCAAATCTTGCACAACACTGAATTGCATATCAAGAAAAGAAGCATAGAAGGAGGCTTAAAGACCATCAATTGACTGACCAGATTTAAGGGGCATTTAAACATCATGTGCAATGTATGAACTAACATAAACATTACATATTTTAGATTCTATAATGAAATGCACATGTGTTAGGTTGTGCCATGTATGATGCCTAAATGTACACTATAGCAGTGTCGGGGAACTGATCGCCCACGAACACCTATGGGACCGGAGCCCCTTTTCGGTACGGCAAGGGAGCGGAGGGAGCACAAAGAGCGGATCGAGGCGCGCACGCGAGCAGTTTACCCAGGTTCGGGCCGCACGGATGCGTAAAACCCTACTCCTGCCTTGGTTTGTTATTGAGTTCTTGGCTCGGGAGCAAGAAGATCTACAGTGCTCAGAGCTAGCTACACCGAGCGTGAGAGTGATCGAGTTTCGGAACCCCCCCTACGTTGTGCATGTGCCTCCTTTTATAGGTCAAAGGGGTCACCGACAGGTGGCAACGTAGCTGAGGGTAAAAACGTAAAAGTGGTGGTAGTTGTAACAGTGTATGCATAGTGTTTTGTACCTAACCCTGACGGTGGGGGACAAAGGCATTGAATGCCCGTCGCCGTCGCCCCAAATAGTGCAAAAAGCGTCCGTCCGGGCGTCTCCGTTCGCCACGACGGTGGCCTTGTCATCGTGGCTCGCCATCATGTCCCCCAGGCTGCACAGCCTTCCGCCACGTGCCCCTGGAAGGGCCCCAGGGCGACGCGTGGCCGGATGAGCTGGAGCGCGGGCACACAGTGGAAGCTTGCCGCGGCAAGCGCCTTGCCGCGGTCGCTACCTTGCCGGGTCCGGAAGCTTGTCGCTCTCCGGGCCTTGCCGGGGCGCGCGATGCGCCACGGCAAGTCTTCTGAAATGCTGTTCTTTGGCCTTCCTGGCAAGCTCCTCTTGCCAGGGTCTTGTGCTAGAGGGGTGGTCTTGAGCCTGGAGCGGCCTTCCCGGCAAGCTCCTCTTGCCGGGGTCTTGTTTCTTAACTTGAATACTTTGTTCTTGAATGGCTCCAAAGGAACTAGAGTGGGCCTTGGCGGGCGCGTGGCAAGCCCTGCCACGGGGCGCTGCTACTGTCCGTGCACAAGTCGGGATACTAAGGTACCCCTACTTTAGTACACCGACAGGAGCCCCCGGGCATGGGCCACACACGGTGCCGAGCGCTGTTGGGCCAGGCCCAAAACAGTGCACGGGCACACGCGGCCCACGGCGCGCCGTATCCCACTCCGTATCCGCCGCATCCCTCCCTAACGGCACACGTCGATTGCGGCGTCGTGGGAGAGATCGCGGCCTGTTTCTTTAATGGGAAAATGCGGAACGTCCCCCTCTCCCCCTTAAAAGCAGAGGAAACAGGGGCAGTTTCCCCCATTGCTTCATTGCGTCTTCAACCTCCAGAAAACCCCTGCCGCTCTCCTCCTCCCCCTGAGCTCCACCCTTCTTCCGCCGCTGTCAGTCTCTCCAGCGCCGCTGGCCTCCCTTGCCGTCCCCGCCATGGCCCCGAAGAGCGACAAGGCGAAAACCGCGAAGACCGACCGGGCGGCAAAGCTAGTAGCGATGCGGAAGAGGATGGTGGTCTTCCCGCCGAGGCTCGGCGCGAGGGAGCTGAAGGACAAGTTCTACCTCTTCTGGTTGAGGGAGACGAAAGCTCACCCGCGCACCAGAGTTCTCCCCGCCAAAGCCTGCGACATGTTTCCGGGAGGTTATCCTTACTTTGCTCTGTTCTTCCAATGCGGTCTCTGCCCTCCATACTCTGAGTTTTTCTGCGACATTATGAACACGTATGGATTCCACCTTCTGGATTTTACCCCGAACGCAGTCTTAACCATGGCCGTTTTCGCACATCTGTGCGATAACTTCGTCGGAGTCACCCCCAACGTATCCCTCTTCCGCCATTTCTTTACGCCTCGGGTAGAGTCTGGGTCTCCTTTGTCCGACGGGATCTCTGGGATCTTCAGGCTCAATAAGAAAGAGGCGTACTTGATTGGAGAGCTCCGCGGCAAGTGGGAAGAGTGGAGGGCTGACTGGTGCTTGATCATGGAGGAGGGACCCCAACAGTTTACTTCCCCGCGCCGAGCTGCAATAGTGCGCGGCAAGGATTGGAGTGATCTGGCCCCGGAGGACGAGAAGCTGAAGATAGCCCTCACTAGGATCCTTCGCCTCCGGCAAGCCAATCTTACTGTAGGTGAGGTCGGGGAAGATTTCCTTCGTCGCCGCATTGCCCCCTTGCAGGAGAGGAAAAGGGCTGCTTGGGATTTCGGCAACGCGGCAAACTGCATGAGGCTATGCCCCGGCCTCAACTACAACTTCACTGTCCTAGAGCTCAAGGGGATGATCCGGGAGCTATTCAAGCATGACCCCAAGCACCCGGAGTGGTTTGCCCCGTCGCGGGGAGTAGTTCCACTATGTAACAACTCGTCACTTAGTGCTATCCGCGCGGCAATGCCGCTGTGCGACTCCCACGGGGTTGATCCCACTTGGCTGGCGCCTTCTGACGAAACTGCACAAACTTTCTTCGACAACTTGGTTGAGCTGCCGATCAATCTCGATGAGAAGAAGGGTCTCACCCGCGACACCACCGACCGGGATTTGGCATATATCGCCACCAGGATGGAGGAGGCAGCAGTAGCCGAGGCCGCGGGCGAGTTTGGGTACTCCTTGGACGAGGCGGATGCAGCGGACGCGGTGAGTCGGGCCGAGGAGGAAGAGATCCTCAAACTGCTGAAGCCTGCCAGGCAGCCTGTCGGGACGAGCGAGGCTGCCGGGCAGGGCACAGAGTCAAGTGAGCCCGCCGAGGAGGATGCCGAATCGGGCGACCCTTCAGAAGACTCAGGCGGGTCTCTGGGCCTCGACGACTCCTCTTCATCCTCGGAGAGCTCTCCGCCACCGCCAAGTCCTCCGCCTCAGCCAAAGAAACGCCTCCGCAAGGCCACTGACACGGCGAGGCAGCCGGCGGCCCAGCAGCAGCCACAGCGTCGCTCGACGCGCGCCACCACGACGAGCAAGGTCGTCAAGGGGGCGCCTCGCGCCTCAGCGGCAGGCGGAGGAGGATCTTCCCGAACTGGCTCTGGCGTTTCTTCCGTTCCTCGGGCTTTGACGACGACCGGAGCGGGGTCTTCTCAGACCACGGCTCCGAAGCCCTCCAAGCGCCCGAGGGAGCCTACTCCTCCAGCCCCTCGCGCCGGGACACGCGAGGCAGACTTCGACTTCTCCGTCCTCAGTTCCGACGAGGAGGAGGAAGAGTAAGCACTTGCAATTCTTATTTCTTTTGATATTTTGTTGCTCTTGTCTTGAATTTTCTTGGTCTGACTCTGATCTTGTTTATCTTCCAGGACCTTGGCCCAGAGAGCGGCGAAGAGTGCCAAGATCCCGGTGGTCGATCTCGAGGATGAGCTCGTCGCAGCGGCAGGAGATGCGCCCGCGACAGGCTTGCCGGACCAGCCTGCTGCTCCGCAGAGAAGCCCCCAGCGTAAGTCTTTTGTTCACTTCTCTGCTTGTCGGGCGCGCGTGGGTTTCTCATCCTTGTTAATAGTCTTGTTTGTTTGCTGATTTATGCAGGAGTGGAGCCGCAGCCTCAGGAGCGTCAAGAGACTGCTCCCGACGAGCCGCTCGTCTCAGCCTCCCCGCCAAGGAGGAGCTCCCCGGCGAGGGAGAACACTCCGCCAAGGGCGAGTACCCCGCCAAGGGCGAGCACCCCACTAAGGGTGGGCACCCCGCCAAGGGAAGGCGCCAGCGGCCCTCCGCCGGCAGGGGCTACTACCACGCCGCCAAGGGAGAACTCCCCGGCAAGGAACCCCGTAGAGGAAGAGGCCC
Source organism: Secale cereale (assembly GCA_902687465.1). Classification (NCBI taxonomy): domain Eukaryota; kingdom Viridiplantae; phylum Streptophyta; class Magnoliopsida; order Poales; family Poaceae; genus Secale; species Secale cereale. Next base: position 301,384,020 of record LR738711.1, read on the forward strand.
GCGCAGGTAACCCTTGTACTTTTCTTCTCTTGAATTCTTATTTTTGGATATTTGCTTGACAATTCTTCTTCCTTTTTCTTTTGTCAGATCCGCCCGCCCCGGAGCCGATGGAGACACAGGCCATCGCCGAGGAGGACGCGCGCGGCAATGCTGGCGACGCCGCCACTGCTGAAGGGACGGCCGGCGCCGACGAGCCAGCCGCCGATGAGACCGCCGCGGCCACTGAGGCGGCAGCTGAGGAGGGGACCGCGACCGCACTGACGGCCCTGAGGCCGCAGGAGCGCCGGACGCTGCACCGGTCGCCGACCCCTCCGCCGCCGTGACTGGGCCGGGTGTTTATCTGGAGGCCGCAAACGGGGTCTTCATCCAAGTCCCGTGGGCTTCTATGTCGAGGGCGCCCGTGGAGGGGGGGAGCTTCGATGGAGAAGTCCTTGCCTCCGCCGGGCTGGCGCCTGTCGACGCGCCCGGCAGCAGCAACGAGCCCGAGGAGGAGCAGCTTCTGCGCCGGCTCCTGGCTCTGTACCGCGCCAGGCAGGCTAAGCTGGAGTCCCGAGAGGCTCTGGCTGCCAAGGCTGGCGTCGACTTGGAGAAGCGCGCCGAGGAGCTCCGCGCCGCCAACCAGGCGGCCCTCCGGTCCTTGGCGGAGGAGCGGGAGGAGCTCGCCGAGGCGCATCAGGCATTCATCCTCGAGAAGGCCGAGGCTGAAGAGCAGCAACGACTAGCCGCCGAGGATCTATCTTGGCGGGAAGGTGAGCTGCGGTAGCGGAAGGTCGACCTCGATAGCCATGAGGACGACCTTACCGCGCGCGAGTAGTCCATTGGCGGGGCTCTGCAGGAGGCGAGGGACGCCACTGCCGCCGCAGAGACCGCCAAGAGAGACTTGGAGGCGAGGGTGGCGCAGTTTGAGGCGAACTTGAAGACGAGCGAGGAGAGGGTTGCCGCGCTCACGTTGGCGAGGGAGAAAGACGCCCACAGCCACTCGGAGCTGCAAGTCCGTCTCTCTGACAAGGGCCAGGAACTCACCGCCGCCAAGGATTCCATCGCGGACTTAGAATTAAAGTTGTCCACCCTCACTGAATCACTTGACGGCGCCAGGAACAGGGAGACGAAGCTGAAGGAAGATCTCCGGGCTGAGAGGGCACTGTTAGAGAGCGCCGCCCTCACGCAGAAAAACTTCAGGCAGACGGTGGAGCAGTGGACCGAGGAGCTCGTCACCGCCGCCGCTGACATCGACAGGGAGATGGCGGCGCTGAGGACAGAGCACCTCGTGTATTCCCCCGACGCAAACCTCCCTCACAGCGCCAAGCTGAGCTTATTCTTCAGGGGAATAGCGCCGGCCCTCGAGCAGCTCCGGGAAAGGATTCCAACGGAGCTGGAGGACGAGGCGCTCAGGCTCTGCACGGGTACAGTGGAGCGAGTGCTGACGAAGATAGCCTACCGCAACCCCGGGATCAATCTTGACAACGTCCTCCGGACCTTGCCGCCCGACACTGACCAGGAAGCGCTGAAGCCTCGTGTCGCCCACATCGTGGCCAAGGTGGGCAAGATTAGGAGAGTCGATGGCGACCGTGTAGACTAGGCTGTCTTCTTTCTGCTTCCCTTGTCGCTGTCAATCAAGTTATGGACAGTAGTTTATTAGAACAGCGACAAGTCATCTTGTAATATAACATTGTTTTGGGTAGTTGATGCAGTGTTATTTCCTTTACTCAACCTCTTTACTTTGTATGCTTTTACCCTATGCTTTTAGGAAACTTGCCGGCAAAGGGACCCTTGCCGCGAGCGCTGAGTGCGGAACTTCAGCAGCCTGCTGGCAACGTCTCTACCGGCAAGAAACTTTGCCGCAGCTAGTCGCAGCACACTTAGGTTGTTGAGCGAACTCGAAAACGAAGTAAGGGCGCGACACTTGTCGCAGCTCACTTAAGCCGTTGAGCCTGCTCGAAACAAAGTAAGGGCGCGGCTAGCTACGGGTAGGTTCCTCCGCGCACAGGTTTTCCATACAAAGTGTGGTCCTTCGAGGAAGATAACTTAAATTTTTTAAAAATTTGAATGCTCAAACTTTGGCAACTTAGCTTTTGTGTTGTTTGCTTCCCGGCAAGGCGAGGCTTTCTTGAACGGCACTTGGTCCATACAACTGTCTCCTCCCCCCCCTGGCAAACTTGTGCGCGAGGAATCCTTCTTCTGCTTGAGAAAAGAAAGAAAAACGGAGGAAACATAGGCATGGAGCTTTGCGGCTCGTTATTGCTGACCGGGGGTGTGTGCTGCACAAACTGTCAGATAACACATGCAAGAAAAATGAAAAGGCATGAAATAACAAGTTGTGCAAGGCACAAAGGTTTCACTGATGCACGGGGTCTGCGCCCGGCTTTGTACAAAGGTTTACATGCAACAACGGCAAGACTTGTACAAAAGGTGGTTGCCGGAGCGGATCACGGCAACCGCGCCTCATGGGTGAAACTTGTGAAGATGCTCAATGTTCCAGGAGTTGCTCACCGGTAAGCCTTCTTCGGTCTCAAGGCGGACAGCGCCGGGCCTTGTGACTTGACTCACCCGATAAGGGCCTTCCCACTTCGGCGTCAACTTGTTGGAATTCTTGGCGGACTGAACACGCCGAAGAACAATGTCGCCTTCCTCGAGACTTCTGGCCTTGACTTTGCGGCTATGGTAGCGGCGCAAAGCTTGCTGGTATCGAGCAGCTCGTACAGCAGCCTGAAGACGGTTCTCCTCGAGGAGCAGCGCATCATCCTGCCGCAGCCGTTCTTGCTCGAGCTCATCATAAGCGAGCACTCGAGGAGACTCGTATACGAGTTCCGTGGGGAGAACTGCCTCTGCTCCATAGACAAGAGCAAAGAGTGTCTGTACGGTGGCTCGATTTGGTGTCGTCCTGATTGACCAAAGAGCCGCCGGCAACTCCTCAATCCAGTTTCTTCCGCATTTGCGCAGCCTGTCGAAAGTTCTTGTCTTGAGCCCGCGCAGCACTTCAGCGTTTGCCCTCTCCGCTTGACCGTTGCTCCTTGGGTGAGCAACAGAAGCGAAGCAGACCTTGGCGCCAAGGTCTTGGACGTATTGCATAAAGGTGCGGCTTGTGAACTGTGTGCCGTTGTCGGTGATGATCCTGTTAGGGATTCCGAAATGGCAAACAATTGACCTGAAGAACTTGACTACTGACTGTGCGGTCACCTTTCTCACTGGTTCCACTTCCGGCCACTTTGTGAACTTCTCGATAGCGACGTACAAGTACTCAAAGCTCCCGACTGCGCGGGGAAAGGGGCCGAGGATGTCGAGTCCCCAGACCGAAAAGGGCCAGGACAAAGGGATCGTCTGGAGAGCTTGAGTTGGCTGATGTATTTGCTTGGCATGGAACTGGCACGCTTCACACTTGGTTACTTGTGCAGTTGCATCTTGGAGTGCTTCTGGCCAAAAGAAACCTTGCCAGAACGCCTTCCCGGCAAGTGCTCTTGCGCCAATGTGGTGGCCACATATGCCTCCATGTATCTCCGCCAACAACTTCTGTCCATCTTCCCGGGAAATGCACTTCAATCTGACACCATTGAGTCTTCTTCTGTACAGTTCATTGCCGACGAACTGGTACATACTTGACTGCTTGGTTATTCTCTCTATCTCTTCTGGCTCTTCGGGAAGTTCTCCAGTTTGAAGAAAATGGACAATTTGATGTGCCCAGGTTGGAGCTTGAGGCTCAACAACAAGGACTAAAGACATCAGTGTTGTTGCGGGAACGTCAGCTTCTACGGCAAGAACCTGCGGCTCTGCCGGAGCTGGACGTTCCCCGGCAAGTCCGCCGGGGCAAGACTTGTCGGGAACGCCTACTTCAACTGTACGAACCCTAGGGTCCGCAGGAGCATACTATTCCTCAGCAACTTGGTCGTTGATCTTGGGGACCTTGGCGGCGGCTTCAGGAAGATCCGCCGGCAAGTAGTCGTCGGAGACCAACTTTCTCTTCTTGCTTTGCCCAATTGATGGTGTAACGGATGGCTGAGTTAGCTTGAGCATGAAGGTTCCTGGTTCCACAGGTAGCTTCAATGCAGCACACTTTGACAGGCCGTCTGCGATGTCATTTTGAGCCCTCGGAACGTGCTCCATCTGTAGGCCTTCAAAGTGTTCTTCAAGCTTTCTCACTTCGTCGACGTAAGCTTCCATCAATGGGCTCTGGTAGCTCTTGTTCACTTGTCGGACAACCAACTGCGAATCTCCCCGCACAATCAGCTTCTTGATCGCAACTTCTGCTGCAATTCTGAGGCCGGCAAGCAAACCTTCATACTCTGCAGTATTGTTTGTTGCTTGCTCCTTGGGAAAGTGCATTTGGACAACGTACTTGAGGTGCTCTCTGGTGGGTGCGACAAGCAGCACACCAGCACCGGCGCCTTTCAGCGAGAAGGCACCATCGAAGTACATTATCCATTCTTTGCTTGCTTCTTTGGCGGGGATGTTTGTCTCTGGAATCTCTTCGTCTGGCGTTGGTGTCCATTCTGCTATGAACTCTGCCAATGCTGTGCTCTGGATAGTTGAAGTACTCTCAAACTTAAGACCAAAGCTTGACAGCTCCAGTGCCCACTCGACAATCCTTCCTATTGCTTCTGGATTTTGCAATATCCTCTTCAGCGGAAAGCGAGTGACCACTGTTATCTCATGTGCTTGGAAGTAGTGGCGCAACTTTCTCGAGGCCATGAGGAGGCCGAAAAGCAGCTTCTGCACCCCAGAGTATCTTGACCTAGCCCCCCTGCAAGAGGGACCTGACAAAATAAACTGGGCGCTGCACCATCTTCTTTCGCACTTCTTCTTGCATCTGCGCTGACTCATCCTTGTCGGGGCCAGAGCATGTCGGGGAAGCCCCCTGCTTGTCGCGGGATGTGCCTGCCGGGGCTGTGGGTTCCTCATCTGCCTCCCTTTCCGCTACTAACGCAGCACTAACCACTTGATTGGTTGCTGCTAAGTACAACAGCAACTTCTCTTGTGGCCTAGGTGCGACAAGTATTGGAGTGGAGGATAGGTACCCTTTCAAGTCTTGCAGCGCTGCCTCTGCTTCCGGAGTCCATTTCATTGGACCTGCCTTTTTCAAGATTTTGAAAAACGGCAGGGCGCGTTCCGCAGACTTAGAAATGAACCTGCTGAGGGCAGCCACGCAACCAGCAAGCCTCCGTACATCCTTGACGCGCTTCGGAGCTTTGATCTGTTCGATGGCTTTGATCTTGTCGGGATTAGCTTCAATCCCCCTCTGGGACACAAAGAACCCGAGAAGCTTGCCGGAGGGGACTCCGAACACGCACTTCTCGGGGTTCAGCTTGAGTTGTATCTTGCGCAGATTTGTAAAAGTTCCATCCAGGTCTTGGATCAGGGTATCCTTGTCCTTGCTCTTGGCCACTATATCATCCATGTAAGCTTCTACATTCCTGTGTATCTGTGGCTCAAAAGCAGTGTGGACCACCCTTGCAAATGTTGAACCCGCATTCTTCAATCCAAAGGGCATGCGTATGAAACAGTAAGTGCCACATGGAGTAATGAATGCGGTCTTCTCTTCATCTTCTTCAGCCATGAATATCTGGTGGTATACGGAATATGCATCAAGAAACAAAAGCAACTCACATCCAGCCGTGGAGTCAACGATCTGGTCAATGCGCGGCAAGGGAAATGGATCTTTGGGACAAGCTTTATTCACATCAGTGAAGTCTATACAAAGCCTCCACTTCCCATTAGCTTTGCGCACGACAACAGGGTTGGCCAGCCACGTGGGATGAAGAACACCTCTAACAAGGCCTGCCGCTTCCAACTTCTTGATTTCTTCAGCAATAAACTCTTGGCGCTCCACCGCTTGCTTCCTGACCTTCTGCTTGACGGGCCGCGCATGAGGACAAACGACAAGCTTATGCTCAATTACTTTCCTGGGAACGCCGGGGATGTCAGACGGTTGCCATGCAAACACATCGACATTCGCCCGCAGGAAAGCAACGAGCGCGCTTTCCTATTTAGGATCGAGCGTGGCACTGATGGTGAAAGTACCACCAGTGCCGTCCTCCTTGGCGGACACCTTCTTGGTTGCAGGTGGAGCTGCCATTCCCTTCTTGCACTTGCCGGTGGAGCTCGATGGTGCGTCCTCGACGACAGCGCAGCACTCTGAAGAGGTGCGTTTGCCGGAGTGGGCCCCAGAGCTCTTGCCGGACTTGGTCTTGTTCTTCCCCCCGGGAGCTTCAGCGGCAAGTGTTTTGCTGTCTGTGGCGGCTGATGCGTCCCGGTAGATCTTGTCGGCGCAGATAAGCGCGTCCTTCTTCTCGCCGGGGACAGAGATGACGCTTATCGGCCCTGGCATCTTGAGCATGTTGTAGGCGTAGTGAGAGGCTGCCATGAACTTGGCGAGCGCTGGACGGCCAAGTATCCCATTGTATGGCAATGGGATATCGGCAACGTCGAATGTGATCCTCTCAGTCCTGAAGTTTAGCTCTCCGCCAAAGGTTACTGGCAATGTGATCTTCCCCTTTGGCTTGCTCCTTCCCGGGTTGATACCTTGGAACGTGCCGGTCTCTTCGAGCTCGCTGTCGGGGATCTGCAACTTCCGGATCACAGCGGAGGAGATCAGGTTCAGGCCGGCCCCGCCGTCAACTAGCATCTTGGTGACCTTGAGGTTGCGGATGGTTGGCGAAACCAACATCGGCAAGCACCCGACCGCGGTTGTGCGGTCAGGGTGGTCCTCAATGTCGAAGATGATGGGCGTGCTGGACCACTTCAGGAGTTTGCGCGACTCGACAGGTGGCTTTGCTGCATTGACTTCCCGCATCCATTGCTTGAGTTGGCGGTGGGAAGTATGCAGAGAGGCACCTCCATCGACGCACAAAACTTCTGTGGCCTTCTGGAACTCCTGCTCGCTGTTGTCTCCGTCGTCCATGTCCTCATCGTCGTCTTCGTCTTCGTCCTTGTCGCGGCCGCGGGGAGGTCTATCTCCTTGCCGCTGCTTGGCCTTGCCGCGGCGTCCTCCCCGGCCATTGAATGGCCGCTTCTTGCCGGACTCTCCTCCACCTCTCTGGGCCTTCTCCTTGTCGCGTCGCTCGTACTCAGCCTTCTGCTGCTCAACGAGGTATTCGACCCTTTTGCAGTTCTGGAGATCATGGCCCTTGGTACGGTGGATCTTGCAGTACTGCTTGTCGGAGCCGTCCTGCTTGTCGGCGGCGGCTACAGTGGCGGCTTCCTTGCCGGAGCCACCAGCCTGAGCTTTCTTGGCGCCTGCCTCCTTGCCGGACTGCTCGACTGCCAGTACTTCCTTGTTCTTCTTCTTCCTGTTGTTCCGCCGCCGGTTTTTCCTTGCTGGGGCGGCATCCTCACTGTCCGATCCTCCTGCTCTAACATCCTCTCCGGGGAGTCTCCTCCCCTCTTCAGCGCGCGCGCACTTGTCTGCCATGGCATAAAGCTCACTGACATCTCGTATCTTGCACATCGCCATTTCCTCCATCATCCGGCGGTTACGCACGTTCTGATGGAACGCGCTAATAACCGCGGCAGGGTGGACGTCCGGAATGTTGTGCTGGACGCGGCTGAATCTCTGGGTGTATTTCCGCAGGGACTCTCCCTCCTTCTGGGCAAGTATGTGGAGATCACTTTCCTAGCCATGGGGCTTGTGGCCGCCCGTGAAGGCGCCGACAAACTGGTGGCACAGGTCGGCCCAAGAAGAGATGGAGTTCTCCGGCAAGTGCATAAGCCAAGATCTGACGTTTGGCTTAAGCACGAGCGGGAAGTAATTTTCTAGTATCTTCTCATCCCGTCCCCCGGCAGCCTGCACCGCGATGGTGTAGATGCTGAGGAACTCCGAGGGATGGGTCTTGCCATTGTACTTCTCGGGTACGTCGGGCTTGAAGTTCTTCATGCTGGGCCACTGGACTTGCCGCAGCTCACGGGTGAACGCAGGGCAACCTGCCGCGTATGGCAAGTCGCCCGGTTCATCGGGCGCGTGCATGTCGACAGCGGTCCCAGCGCGCTGGTCGGACTGTCGTCGCGCTTCTCTTCGACGCTCGATACGAGTCCGAGCGTCTTATTGTCGCCTGTCGTCGAGGACTTGGCGTTGATCGCGGCGAGCTCGTGGATCCGACGACGCCATGGAGTCGTCGTCGATGTTGATCCGACGAGTCGGCGATTTCTGCTTCCGCGGCGGGGAGTGCACGGTAGTTGCACCCCCGGCGGTCTTGTCTCCATCAGCCCGTGCCTAGCTGACTTGCCGCAGCCGTGATGTTGCCGGCTGCTGCGGCGTGTCGTTGTTGGCGAAGGCGATGAGGCTTTGGATGGTGGCCCTCTAGTCTTCGGCCTTGTCTGCCGCTGGAGGGAAGTCGAGGAGCAGCTGAGCTCTAGCGAGAGCTTCTGCTGGAGTGGAGGGGAGCGGTGGCGAGCGGTGCGAGGAGCGAGATATGCTCGGACTTCTAACCGCGTTAGAAGGAGAAGGTTCTCGCCCCGGCGACCGCGCCCTGCTCGTGCCAGCGCGTTGGCCTTAAGCGTCCCTCGTCCCGCCAACTTTTCCTTGGCCCAGCAAGCGGATGGTACCCTGCGTACCACGCCGCTGCCGTTCCAGCACCTCCTGAGAGGGGCGCGGTGCGTGTACGGACACCAAGGTCTTGGAGTGGGCTCGGTCGTCCGTCTAGTCCTTGAACTTGGCGGCGCCGGGAGTTTCCTCGCCGGCGTCCGTCCTTCCGCCAGCGTCTACCCCACCAACCGTTGGTTCTGGTGGTGGCGGGATCGACGCGGACGGGCCTCCTACCTCCGAAGCTTTCTTCTTCGGCGGCATGTCGATGAAGTTATCGAAGTTGATGAAGTTGCTGAAGATTGCGTCCCCGTGAATGCCAGATCGGGTTCGCACAACCTCGACGCCCCCTACCTGGCGCGCCAAAGATGTTGGGGAAACTGATCGCCCACGAACACCTATGGGACCGGAGCCCCTTTTCGGTACGGCAAGGGAGCGGAGGGAGCACAAAGAGCGGATCGAGGGGCGCACGCGAGCAGTTTACCCAGGTTCGGGCCGCACGGATGCCTAAAACCCTACTCCTGCCTTGGTTTGTTATTGAGTTCTTGGCTCGGGAGCAAGAAGATCTACAGTGCTCAGAGCTAGCTACACCGAGCGTGAGAGTGATCAAGTTTTGGAACCCCCCTTACGTTGTGCATGGGCCTCCTTTTATAGGTCAAAGCGGTCACCGACAGGTGGCAACGTAGTTGAGGGTCAAAACGTAAAAGTGGTGGTAGTTGTAACAGTGTATGCACAATGTTTTGTACCTAACCCTGACGGTGGGGGACAAAGGCATTGAATGCCCATCGCCGTCGCCCCAAGTAGTGCAAAAAGCGTCCGTCCGTGCGTCTCCGTTCGCCACGATGGTGGCCTTGTCATCGTGGCTCGCCACCATGTCCCCCAGGCTGCACAGCCTTCCGCCACGTGCCCCTGGAAGGTGCCCCAGGGCGACGCGTGGCCGGATGAGCTGGAGCGTGGGCACACAATGGAAGCTTGCCGCGGCAAGCGCCTTGCCGCGGTCGCTACCTTGCCGGGTCCGGAAGCTTGTCGCTCTTCGGGCCTTGCCGGGGCGCGCGATGCGCCACGGCAAGTCTTCTGAAATGCTGTTCTTTGGCCTTTCCGGCAAGCTCCTCTTGCCAGGGTCTTGTGCTAGAGGGGTGGTCTTGAGCTTGGAGCGGCCTTCCCGGCAAGCTCCTCTTGCCGGGGTCTTGTTTCTTAACTTGAATACTTTGTTCTTGAATGGCTCCAAAGGAACTAGAGTGGGCCTTGGCGGGCGCGTGGCAAGCCCTGCCACGGGGCGCTGCTACTGTCCGTGCACATGTCGGGATACTAAGGTACCCCTACTTTAGTACACCGACAGCAGGCAGGAGTGATTCAACATTGCACGCACAATTGAATTGTAGGTTAATGGCCAGTTCTATTCTGACTTTTCAGAGCTTATTGTCAAAATAAGCCATAAAAGATGTAAAGAAGTCGTTTTTGAGTTATGGGCTTGGGCTTAACTTATTTCGCTTTGGGGGGGTGCTTCGGGTCGAAGCTAACTAAAAATCGAATGGAAGGGGAATAGTGAAATGACTCGGTTGTCTTCCTATATTACACTTAGAATGCCACTGCTCACGCCCGCATCACACCTGACCCTCAAGTAAAAACAAACACGCAAGCGTTCATTGCCCTATTCGCTTGCATGTCCGCTCCCCTTTCCCTCTACCTCAATCCCCTGCCTGCAGCGCTAGGGTTCCTGCTGCTGTTATACGATGAATTGCTATGAGCTGTTGCTGCTATATGATGAATTGCTATGAGCTGCTGCTGCTGCTATATGATGAGTTGCTGTAAGGTGCTCCTGCTGCTGATATATGACGAATTGCTATGAGCTGCCATAGCACACTTTCAAAGGTGCTTACTTTCTTAGGATAACTCGGAATAACTGTCCCTAAGAAACTTGGCCAACAACATTGACATACAAATACCATGTCACGATGATTGCAATGGGAGTGGCCTACCATAGCACACTGTATAGGCTCACCGCCGCCTCTCCTTTTTTTGCAATGTTTTATGAAATTGCCGCATGCATCTTGTACTAAGAAATCTTGTACTTTTTCATTGCGTAACCCTATCTGCAAGTTTACATTGCTAATTTCAGATATATCTACATGATAATACATTGCATATCCCATGCGCATATTTAAACCACCGATTAACGATTGTGCGTAGCATAAACTAGCCATGACTCTGTGTACTGGACTAGCACGCATTCTAAGGGAGCCTAATGTAGTGCACTAGAATTCCTACATGCCACCTAGGATTTTGTTTAATGTACTACCTCTGTTCCTAAATACATGTCTTTGTAGAGATTCCAGCATGGACCACATACATATGTATATAGATGCATTTTCGAGTGTAGATTCACTCATTTTGCTCTCTATGTAGTCTATAGTGGATTATCTGGAAAGACTTGTATTTTGGAATGAAGGGAGTATCATGTATGACATCAACATCTCTAATTTAGCACCCAATAGTGGAAATCATTGTCTGCACAAAGGGATTACTGGTCGAAAATCCTATTAAAGCAAGCTGCATGCACACAACAATACAAGAGAGAGAGAGAGACACACTTACAAGACCATAGCAATGCCTCAGCCCAAGATCTTGGTTAGCCAAGCTGTTAGATCCAGAAGAAACATCGTCCTTGTAGTTTTTGTGAGCTGCATAACATGTAATAGAAACCTGTTAGTATATTTCAAGTACATTGGGCAGGTGATGTTGGACGGGTTTAAAGTTGAAAAGTACCTAGGCCTCGGAGAGTGCTTGGCATCTTGCCAGTCGGTGGGAATCAGGTTAGAAACGTCAAGGGTGATGACGTTGCGCTAGCTATCGGGGTCCGGTAAGGAGATCTAGAACCGTGGAGTAGGGTGTTTGTGGAGTGGCTCCTGTAGGGTGGACTACGGTGTGGGCGAAGTGGATCTGAGGCCGTGGACGAGGGCGTCGATGAAGCTCCTCCGATTCTTGGATTCAGGATCTACCACATCGTACACACCTAAGCACCTACAATAAGCACAAAAGTGCTCACTCCAGACCCATGGCGGCGATGCGTGCGAGCAGCCAGTGGCTATGCCAGATGGTCCACGACGCCGGCCTACGACATGGCACCGAGGATCGTCTCCAGACGGTGTTGGCGACCGGCTGGTTCATGGCCATCGTCGACGCTAGCTACGACTCTCAATTCGACAAGATGATCATTGCCACCATCAACAAGTTCACTGTCGTGAAGAAGCTCGCGGACGGCATCGCCATACTCCTCCAGCCTGCGCGCCCAAGCTCCTCATTTCTTGCCACCCTAATAAGCCTCCATGGTGAGAAACTCTTTCAAGCCCTAGTGGCCTTGCGACTGCCCGCCAACGCAACGAAGAATGTCCACCTCAAGGTTGCGCTCGCCGCTAGGCGCGTCGCCTACAAGAATTCATCAACCTACACATCCACGTGTACGAGCAAGTCATGTACATAGGCATCTACAAGGCCGCTGAGGACGCTACAATGTTGGCCTTCATCAACCGGCTGGAAGCCTTGGACGCCTTTGTTGAGAAGCACCTTGACCTCGCCAAAAAAGCCGCCGCTCCTCAGCCGCTGGTCCGTGGCCCGACACACTGAGTCGAGGAGGAGGAGGTCGTTGATGGATGCATCTTTAATTTTGCCTCCTGTAATCACCACTGCGATCGCGTCGTCGTGGTCTTAATTCTTGTTGTACTATTGCATTGTCGTTCCAGTCGACAAATACATGTGTGATCCCTTTGCTCACATTTGGCGTCAATATATGCATCAGTGTAAGTCTGTAACTAGTACTCCCTCCATCAATTTGTAAGATGTGCTTACCTTCTGCATCAACTTTGTAATTTACGTACGATGCTTGACTCGACCTACGAACTACTCGTACATTAAAAAATAGAGACTGAACTTATAAATTCAAAACTACTCATGCAGCACACCTGTCACGTTCGCATGTTCAAAACGAGAAACCGGAACACGTACATGAAGCATGTCCCTTACTCGTCGCATACCGCACTTTCGTTCCGACTGCTCGGTCAATTCGCATTGGCAGGCTTTATATCACTACACATGTGGGACCGCATGTGACCAAACCGATGAGGCGCCAACCTAGCTACTACCCTGCTTATTTGGTGGGAAAAGCATAGCTGTAGCGACCCGGTCCCAATGGATCAAAGTCTCTGTGCTTAAGTGTCATCCCTGGATCGGTATGCTAACAAACACAGTACTAGAGGATTTATAACAAAGTTCAATCACACACTTATTACATCGAGGTCCTCATAAAGAGTATTTATTACAAAAATATGGCTAAAGGACAACTAAATAAGATACTGCGGAAGCTTCAAAGATAAATGAGTCCATCCAACTCCATGGCAAAACTGAGTCCAAAACAACGACCTATCGCACCTTAATCCTCGCCAGAAAACTCTGCAACATGAGACGTTGCAACTGTGAAGGTCAGCACATTGAATATGCTGGCAAGGTCACACTATAGCATAATGATGAACAATATCTATCACTACATGCATATTTGGCGGGTGGAGGCTCTAAGTATAATTTTGCATAAAGCTAATTTTTTCCTACAACAAAGGAATTAATTTTTATTTACTACTAGATTTAATTACCAATATTGAGAAGGTTCGTCCAACTCGATCCCAAAACCTCCAAGTTATTAACAACCCAACAATTTCATTAAATAGAGTGATGAGATCAACAAATAATTCACTTCTAGATACTCAAGATGTCCATAACCGGGGACATGACTAATCATGATTAGTTTGTACACTCTATAGAGGTATGCGCACTTTTCCCCACAAGACTCGACCGCATCCATGATCGGAAGATCAAGACATAGTCTTTCGAAAGTATTTACTCTTTACTCTAGGTAGACCGGTACACCTACTTTCCCCTACATCAACTAGTCTACCACCGAAAGGGACACACACCTTACTCAACTATGCCAGAGCCCATAATGGCTTGTGGCTGCACACGGAAGTTTCTAGGCATGAATAATCATACGATCCCTTTGAGCCCGGGTGTCATTTCGTAGGATGATCACACGGGCCCTCCGAGATCTCCTAGGACAACACTCGATTCTCCAAGTGCCCCAACCAATCCACGCAGATGTGTGTTAATGTTGCCACCTTAAACTTTACCTTTGTTATTATTACTATCATATCTTGCATGAATCTCACATACCAATCCCTGTCTACGAGCATGACCAAGCAAACTGTAATATAACGTATATTCATGGGGTGATCAAAGTCATAGGTTCCTACAACATGATCTTCATAGCATAATCGCATGTTCCCAATATCCTACTCATGCAAATCTTTGAGGAGTGAAACTAATGCCTAGTAAAAACTCGGTATTGGAAAATATGATCAAAGTGTAACTTGCCTTGCTAATGATCGTTAAACCCTAGGGATTCGTAGTAGCAAGCTTCGCACTCCGGATGATCTATCGTAAACAAGCAATAACATACATAAGCACTCAAGCAAAAAGATTCAAAAAGAAATCGAAGAAAAAGTCTCATGAAAACGCAAAAACAACCAAACATTTTTTGTCCAGAAAACAGTTTTTAACAGTAACAAAATTGTGTGAGTTAGATCTTAACAGAAAGTATACGTCAAGAGCTTCGATTTGCAAAAAGAATCAACTTAAACGGAATTTCAAAACTCAAGTTACGACATAAAGAAGTTCAATTCAAATCTGTTTGAATTCAAACTTTCAAACTTTCAAAAATATTTTTAGTTTGGTTTTCTGGATAGATGAGATCATGATGAAATTATTGGCGTAGATTTCGTTGAATCTGGACAAACGGTTGAAAAGTTGTGCTAGTTTGAAAAACAAGGGCTAAACTGAAAAAAGTAATTGCATCTAAGTCCCTGGCCACGTGTCAGATTTAGACAGGCTGAAAACGTTCGCTACAGAACTCTAACCAATGAAAGTTCGCTATTTAAAGAATAATGGTTCGAAAGAAAAAACAAATCCTAATCTAATCTGGACTTTAGGAGGGGAATCAGATGAGCGAGTGAAAGCCGGTGGCTTACCGCGGCGGCGGGCTGCTCGGCTGCGGACGAGGCGGCGGCTCCGGTGGTCCTCGAGGGCAGCGAACTGGACGAGAGGGACGACGCGACACGTCGGTTGCGGTGGTGGAGTCGACGAAGGTTGACGACGAGGCGGGCGGCGGCTGCTGAGTTCGTCGGCGACGGCTACGAGATGCGTTGGCGTTCGACTTGGGGAGGACAGAAGAGGGGATGGGGCGATGGTATATATAGGAGGAGGGGGCGAGGGTGGCTTGCGCGATGGGAAAGGCCGAGGGCAGAGTCCTGCCCAGACACGGCGTCGTCGGCGAGGCGTGCGGCAGCAGGATTCTGGTGCGTGGTCGGGGAAGGCCCGACGGGTAGGGCCCACCTGTCGAGGGCACGATGCGGTTGTGGCGAGCTGGTGTGGGCAAGCGGTGCTCGGGTGCGGCTCCTTGTGCGGCTCGGCTGGGCTGGCTGCGGCTGGCTGGCCCAGTTCGGCGGACTGCTTCTCTTTTTTAACCGTTTTTTCTTTTTCTTTTTCAGAAAAAATAAAACCTCGAAAAACAAAAATAATAAGAGGGCTAAAATTACCAGAAAAGTTCACATAAATATAAGGCCTAATATATGACCTTGTGAACATTTTTGTGGACCTAAATGCAAAATTTAAAAAATAAACTTTTCCATACTAATAAAATTTGCATAAAAGAAATATTTTTGCAAATAAAATCAAATAAATATATTCTGATTCCAAATTCAATTTCCAATATTTCTTTCTGTTTTTGAAGAAGTCATTTTATCTTCTCTCTATATTTTATTTATGTTGAAATAATGGAATTGAAAATTGATGAAATCAAATTTGATCCAAACTCAACTTTAAAAATTACAAAATGGGTCTTTAGGGAAGCTTCCAACTGTCTCTCAATTGGTCCTTTGAGTTGCTAAAAGCCCTTAGGATCCGGTTCAAATAAAAACCAGAGAAAAAAATGCAGAAATCATGGATGCATATGAATGATGTAAATAATAACATCCAAATTGAAAATTGGGATATCTTCTTTTCATCAAGATAAGCATATTTAAGGGTATCAGGTACAGGTTATAGCTCAAACACGGGATCACCCTTGGGTGGAGGAGGATCCCCTAGTATTTCAACAGGAAAGTTGCATTTCAAAATAGGTCCCTGCTTACAGAATACTTAATCTATTTCCCTTCTCTAATTCATAAACATATCATTTTCATGGTCTAGCAAATATTGTTCTAAAGGATCGTTAGGAGGCACGGCAATAGAAGCAAGACCAATAATTTCATCCTTACTAGGCAATTATTTATCATGGGGTTGTCTACGGAATTTAGAAAAGTTAAAATCATGAGACATATCCCCTAAACCAACAGTAAAAATATCCTGTTCGCAGTCTATCCTAGCATTAACAGTATTCAAGAAGGGTCTACCAAATATATTGGGGCAAAAGTAATCTTGTGGGGAACCAAGAACAAGAAAATCACTAGGGTATTTAACTTTCCCACACAAGACTTCGACATCTCTAACAATCCCAATTGGTGAAATATTATCTCTATTGGCAAGCTTAATAGTAACAATAATACCTTCTAACTTAGCAGGTGCAATATCATGCATAATTTCTTCGTATAAGGAATGAGGCATTGCACTCGCACTAGCACCCATGTCACATAAACCATGATAGGAATGATCTCCTATTTTAACAGAAATAACAAGCATGCCTACAATAGGTCTATGTTTATTTTTAGTATCAGGTCTAGCAATTCTGGCAGCTTCATTACAGAAGTAAATAACATGCCCATCAATATAACCGACCAAGAGATCCTTAACCATAGCAATACTAGGTTCAACTTTAATTTTCTCAGAGGGTGTAGGTGTTCTAGTATTACTCTTATGAACCACAGTTGAAGCTTTGGCATGTTCCTTTATTCTAACAGGGAAGGGTGGTTTCTCAATATAAGCGGTAGGAACAATAGGATCAACATTATAAGTGATAGTCTTTTCTTCAACTCTAATAGGTTCAACTACTTTTACTTCTATGGGAGGATGATATTTAAACCACTTCTCCCAAGGGAGATCAACATGAGTAGCAAATGATTCACAGAAAGAAGCTACTATCTCAGAATCAAGTCCATATTTAGTGCTAAATTCACGGAAAACATCGTTATCCATAAAAGATTTACCACAATCAAACTTAGGTGTTATACCCGACTCCTTACCTTCGTCGATATCCCAATCTTCAGCATTGTGTTTAATTATTTCCAATAAATCCCATTTGAATTCAATAGTCTTCATCGTAAAAGAACCAGTACAAGAAGTATCGAGCATGGAGCGATTATTCAGAGAAAGCCGAGCATAAATTTTTTGAATAATAATTTATCTTGAGAGCTCATGATTGGGGCATGAATATAACATTGAATTAAGCCTCCCACAAGCTTGAGCCATGATTTCTCCTTCGCGACGACAAAAATTATATATATAATTACGATCATGATGAACCATATGCATATGATAAAACTTCTAATGAAATTCCAATTTCAATCGGTTGTAGTTCCATGATACAATATCATCGCATAGCCTAAACCATGTCAATTCCTTTCCCTTCAAAGATAAAGGGTAGATCTTCTTTTTGATAACATCCTCGGGCATACCTGCAAAATTAAATAATCCACAAACTTCATCCACATAGATTAGGTGCAAATCGGGATGCAATGTTCCATCTCCTTTAAGGGATTAGCTAGCAGCTTCTCTATCATACCCGAAGGAATTTCAAAGTGAACATTTTCAGTAGGTTCAGTAGGTTGAGGAGCAACTCTTTGCTCTACTGGTCGGGGTGAAGATACACCGAACAAGCCCCTCAAAGGATTATGTTCCATAGTAACAAGTGACAGTAAATTTCAGCACACTACATAAATATTTCCTTAGAAAATTCTACTTACCAAAGGCGCTTCACTCCATGGAAATGGCGCCAGAAAAAAGTATTGATGACACACAAGTATAGGGGATCTATCGTAGTCCTTTCGATAAGTAAGAGTGTCGAACCCAACGAGCAGCAGAAGGAAATGATAGACAATTTTTAGTAAGGTATTCTCTGCAAGCACTGAAATTATCGGTAACAGATAGTTTTGTGATAAGGTAATTTATAACGAGTAACAAGTAATAAAAGTAAATAATGTGAAGCAATATGGCCCAATCCTTTTTGGAGCAAAGGACAAGCCTGGACAACCTCTTATATAAAGGAAAGCGCTCCTGAGGACACATGGGAATTATCGTCAAGCTAGTTTTCATCACGCTCATATGATTCGTGTTTGTTACTTTGATAATTTGATATGTGGGTGGGCCGGTGCTTGGGTGCCGCCCTTGTTTGGACAAGCATACCACTTATGATTAACCCCTATTGCAAGCATCTGCAACTACAAAATAAGTATTAAGGTAAAATTCACATGACTACTTATAGCAAGACTGCTCCCATGTCCTTGGGAACAAAAGTAACTACTCACAAATCATACTCGTGTTCATAAACAGAGGGGTATTAATATGCATAAAGGATTTGAACATATGATCTTCCACGGAATAAACGAACTAGCATCAACTACAAGGAGTAACCAACACTACTAGCAACCCACAGGTACCAATCTGAGGTTTTGGGACAAAGATTGGATACAAGAGATGAACTAGGGTTTGAGAGGAGATGGTGCTGGTGAAGATGTTGATGGAGATTGACCCCCTCCCAATGAGAGGATCGATGGTGATGATTTTCCCCTCCCGGAGGGATGTTTCCTCGGTAGAATAGCTCCGTCGGAGCCCAAGATTGGTTCCACCAAGGTTCCGCCTCGAGACTGCGGCGCTTCATCCCGAAAGCTTCCTCCCTATTTTTTCCAGGGAAAAAGACACTTATACCTGAAGATGGGCATCGGGGGGCTGCCAGGTCACCCACGAGGCAGGGGGCGTGCCCCCACCCTCGTGGACGGTGGGTGGCCCCCCTCTGGTGCTTTCTTCGCCCAATATTTTTAATATATTCCAAAACTGACTTTCGTGGAGTTTCAGGACTTTTTGAGTTGTGCAGAATAGGTCTATAATATTTGCTCCTTTTCCAGCCCAGAATTCCAGCTGCCGGCATTCTCGGTCTTCATGTAAACCTTGTAAAATAAGAGAGAAAAGGCATAAGTATTGTGACATAATGTGTAGTAATAGCCCATAATGCAATAAGTATCGACATAAAAGCATGATGGTAAATGGACGTATCATTGGCAAAGTAGTATGGAAGTAATGGTAATGCTGGCAAAAGTAACAGTAGCAGTTTTTGTAGCAATCATAACAGTGGCAACGGAAAAGTAACTAAGCAAAGATCAATATGTGAAAAGCTCATAGGCAATGGATCAATGATGGATAATTATGTCGGATGCGATTCCTCATGCAACAGTTATAACATAGGGTGACACAGAACTAGCTCCAGTTCATCAATGTAATGTAGGCATGTATTCCGAATATAGTCATTCATGCTTATGGAAAAGAACTTGCATGACATCTTTTGTCCTACCCTCCCATGGCAACGGCGTCCTATTGGAAACTAAGGGATATTAAGGCGTCCTTTTAATAGAGTACTGGACCAAAGCATTAACACTTAGTGAATACGTGAACTCCTCAAATTACGGTCATCATCGGGAGTGGTCCCGATTATTGTCACTTTGGGGTTGACGGATCATAACACATAGTAGGAAACTATGGACTTGCAAGATAGGACCAAGAACTCACATGTATTCATGAAAACATAATAGGTTCAGATGTGAAAGCATGGCAATCCATCCCTAGTGACAAGCATTAAGCATAGCAAAGTCATAGCAACATCAATCTTAGAACATAATGGATACTAGGGATCAAACCCTAACAAAACTAACTCAATTACATGGTAATATCATCCAAGCCATCACCGTCCAACAAGTCTACAATGGGATTACTCATGCACGGCGGTAAGCATCATGAAATTGGTGATGGAGGATGGTTGATGATGACGATGGCGATGGATTCCCCTCCCCGGAGCCCCAAACGGACTCCAGATCAGCCCTCCCGAGGAAGATTAGGGCTTGGCGGTGGCTCCGTATCGTAAAACGCAATGATCCTTCTCTCTGATATTTTTCTCCCTGAAAGTGAATATATAGAGTTGGGGTTGAGGTCGGTGGAGTCCTAGGGGGCCCACGAGGTAGGGGGCACACCCCAGGGGGGCGCGTCCTGCACCCTCGTGGACAGGGTGTGGGCCCCCGGATGCTGATTCTTTCGCCAGTATTTTTTATTATTTCCAAAACGTGTCTCCGTGGATTTTCAGGTCATTCTGAGAACTTTTATTTTTGCACAAAACTAACACCATGGCAGTTCTACTGAAAACAGTGTCAGTCCGGGTTAGTTCCATTCAAATCATGCAAGTTAGAGTCCAAAATAAGGGCAAAAGTGTTTGGAAAAGTAGATATGTTGGAGACGTATCATACACCGCTGCAATGAAGGGGAGAGAGTCGGTGTTGACGGTAGCAAGATTGTTCGTGTAGTTCACCGTTCCAATCGTTGCCTCGGTGGCACTCCGGCGCCATCATAAGCGAGGGGGAGAGAGCCCCCCTCCTTCTTCTTCTTCCTTTACCTCCTCCCTAGGTGGGAGGAGGGTTCCCCCTTTGGTCCATGGCCTCCATGGCTGTGGAGGGGCGAGAGCCCCTCTGAGATTGGATATGTCTCTCTATCCTCTTCTGTTTTGCGTTCCCCGGATCTGGCTGAAAACCATTTCTTATATTCCCGTAGATCCTTAACTCCGATTGCGCTGAGATTTTAACACAATTTTTTTCCGGATATAAGCTTCCTTGCGCCCGAAGTAGAGCTCCAGCCGACATTCGAGGAGGGCACAACCCACCACCACGCGCCAGGGGGCAGGGGCCTCTGACACGCCCTGGTGTCTTGTGGGCTGTGTGGGCCGCCGTTTCCGGTGATTCCGACTCTCGAAAATCACATATATTCCAAAATAATTCTTCTTAAAACTTTATTGCATTTGGACATCGTTTGATATGGATTTTCTGCGATACAAAAACATGCAAAAAAACAGGAACTGGAACTAGGCACTGGATCAGTAAGTTAGTCCAATATATCATATAAATAGTGGCCAAAAATATGTGAAAATTTTATAATATTGGCATGAAACAATAAAAAATAATAGAAACGATGGGGACGTATCAGCATTCCCAAACTTAATTCTTGCTCTTCCTCGAGTAGGTAAATGATAAAAAAGATAAATTTTTGATGTGGAATGCTACCTAGCATAAACTTGAACATATATCTAATCATGTCATGAATATTAATACATGACTGATTCAAAGCAATAGTCTATAATTTGACATAAAGACATCAATACTCGGGCATCCCAACAAACAATCATGTCTTTCAGAATATAAAATGCTAAAGAACGTTATCCCTGCAAAATCATATACTCTTGTCATGGTCTGTCTTCCCAGCTCAAAGTATAAATCATGTACTACCCCGGTGTCAGCCAAGCAATTGGTTCATACTCCCTCCGTCCCATAATGTAAGACATTTTTTGACTCTAGTGTAGTGTCAAAAAACGTCTTACATTATGGGACGGAGGGAGTAATTTTTAACTCGCTTCAGCATTTTCAACTCTCACGCAATACATGAGCACGAACCATGGATATAGCAATATAGGTGGAATACAATGCAGTGGTAGTAGACACAAGAATGGAAGAAAGTGTCACATCAACTAGGCAAACTAATGGACTATGGAGATGTCAGTCAATCGATATCAATGTGAGAAGTAGGGATTGCCATGCAACCGATGCACTAAGAGCTATAAGTGTATGAAAGCTCAATATGAAACTAAGTGGGTGTGCATCTAATCCTATACTATGGACAAATTACCACTAGTATATGAAAGTGACAACATATGAGACTCTCTATATGAAAAACATGTTGCTACTTTGAAGTCTGGTATTTGCATGCCTCCTTTTTTCATTCATTTTTTCTTTTCTTTTCCTTTTTTTCTTTCCTTTTTTTCTTTTTTTTTCTTTTTTTTTCTTTTAGTCCGGAATCTCTTCTCGACTTGTGGGGGAATCATGGTCTCCATCATCCCATCATCATGGGGGCAATGCTCTAAAAATGAAAAATGATGATCATCACACTTCTATTACTTATAATTCAAAAGAAATAAAAATTACAACTCGGTACCTATAACATAGTATGACTCTATATGATGAAAATGAAAGCTCAAGTCAACTATATGATGGAAGTGCATGGAAATATATCTCAGAAGGGCTATGGAAATGCCATAATAGGTAGGTATGGTGGCTGTTTTGAGGAAGGTATAATAAAGTTTATGCACCGGCGAAAATTGCGCGGCACGAGAGAGGCTAGCAATTATGAAAGGGTGAGAGTGAGTATAATCCATTGACTCACATTAGTCATAAAGAGCTCACATACTTATTGCAAAAGTTTATTAGCCCTCGAAGCAAAG
Source organism: Secale cereale (assembly GCA_902687465.1). NCBI lineage: Eukaryota > Viridiplantae > Streptophyta > Magnoliopsida > Poales > Poaceae > Secale > Secale cereale. The sequence continues at coordinate 301,406,090 of LR738711.1, forward strand.
TAATACTATGCATGCTCCTAGGGGGGAGGTTGGTAGGAGTTAACCATCGCGCGCCCCCAACCTTCACACAAAGATAGGTCAATCAAGGATAAATTATGCTCCAACTTCCCCGCATAACGAGAGACCATACGTGCATGCTTCGGTAATCACAAACCTTAACACCAATATATTACTAAACATGTTCATCCACTAGTACCTCCCACATATTATCATCTCTATATCGCAAAACTATTGCAAGGAATCAACCATATCATATTCAGTGATCCATAAGTTTTATGTAGGATTTTATGACTAACCATACAATTGACCAATTCCATTTGACTCTCTAAATAGATATAAGTGAAGCATGAGAGTTTAATTATTTCTATAAAAGATCATTCTCTAACAAATATAAGTGAAGCACGAGAGCATTCTATGAACATTGGTTTTCTATGTGAAGAGAATCAGGCAATCCAAAATTCAAAAGATATAAGTCAATCATATGAAGCATTCTATAAAGCTATACTCAAAAGATATAAGTGAAGTGCAGTGAGCATTCTATAAATCAACCATGGACTATCTCATACCACCATGGTGCATCTTTAAAAGAAAAAGAAAAAGCACACGACGCTCCTAGAATTTACGCATATCATGTGAACGAAACGAATCCGAAAACATACCAGTACTTGTTGAAGAAAGATGGTATGCCTTCCGGGGCATCCCCAAGCTTAGACGCTTGAGTCTCCTTGAATATTTACTTGGGGTGCCTTGGTCATCTCCAAGCTTCAAGTCTTGCTTATCCTCCTTCTCCTCACAGTGATACCTCCTCGATCTTCGAACATTTCATCCACACAAAACTTAATCAAATTTTTTAGTGCATATGATCAATGAAATCCCATCATGTATTGATCTAACATTATTGTATAATTATAAACAAACATTACCTACTATATTCTATCACAATTCTATGGCCCCAAGTCAAGGAGGCTTCACCAAGAATTCAAACATAAGCAAATAATGAAGCTATAACAACAATCTGTGGAAACATGACAGTCTGTAAAGATTTGAACATCCACCATACTTATGTAAATCTAAAAATTCTGAAAAAGGAAAAATAAACATTTTGTATAGAAAGAATGTGCAAAATGTTTCAGAACCGTTTGACTTTCCAGTAAAAAATGAAAAATCATGCACTAGAGCCAAAGCTTCTATTTTTCACCACACAAACCAACAAGCAATCTAATCATCCTAAAGGCAAACTTTTGGCACATTATTTTTATTATACAATGGAATTGTACAAGTGGATAATTATTTTTTCAAGAAACTTCCATGAAAAATTCTACATTGTTTCCATAAGCATGAACACAAGTGTTCAAGGTCGACCCTTATTTCCACAATGCATCATGTTTCAATCGCTTCTCTTTTTTAAAAAGTTTTAGGTTCCCCTCTATATTTTTTTGTTTTTAAACTTTATAAAAGCACTCAACAGAAATAAATGACTCTTTTATGTAAACTTCCGGGTTGTCTCCCTGGCAGCACTTTCTTTAAAGCCATTAAGCTAGGCATAAAGTGCTCAAGTAATGAATCCACCCGGATCCCAAGGTATATCAAAGCCAATTTGAATCAACAATGAATTAGCATTTGGTAGTGAGCACAAAGAGACATATATCAAGTAATGACGAAGTATAACTCTCTTCCTATGCATCGGCATGTCATAAAAGAATAATTCATGCACATCAAGTAAAGACCAATGCATAGTATAAGCAGTTTCTTGCAATTCTATCATGTTGGAAACATAGAGATGCAGAGATGTAGTTCCTCCCTCAAAATAATTGCAAGTAGGAGCAGCAAGCACATGCATATTACATTCATCAAACTCATCATGTGCAATGGTAAAAGGCTACCCATCAATATAATCCTTAATAAGTGCAAACTTCTCTGATATAGTGTACTTGGGAGAATTCAAAAAGATAATAGGACTATCATGTGTGGATGCAATAGCAAAAATTTTATTCTTAACATAAGGAACAATAGCAAGTTCATCGCCATAAGCATAATTCATATTGGCATCATGGCCACAAGCATAGCAAGCATCATCAAAAAGGGATATTTTGAACGAATCAACGGGATCATAGCAATTATCATAGCATTCATCCTTCAGTAAACACGAAGGGAAATTAAACAATGTATGAGATAAAGAGTTACTCTCATCAAAAGGTGGGCACGTGTAGCTAATCCGTTCTTCTTCCTTTTGTTCTTCGCTCTCCTCCTCATATTTTTCATCTAATGAGCTCACAGTGTCATCAATTTCTTCTTCCATAGTCTCCTGCAAAATGTTAGTCTCTTCTTGGACAACGGAGATTCTCTCAATAAATAAATCAATATCGGAATTGTATTTGTAATTATCATAGCAATATTTAAGGATGACAAAAATTTCAGGTCTATAAACATCATCATCAAAAGCTTCATACTTTTCAAACAAAGATTCAATTTCATAAGCTCCCTTAAAAGAAACACATTCCTCTATTCTTTCCACATCATAGTAATCATATATACCATTAGCATAAGAAGCCAAGGTATTATTATCATTGAATTCACATGAAAATCGAAGATGTGGAGCATTCATCCTAGAGCAACAAGTATAATCATATCTCAAGCATAAATCATAAGCATACCAATGCAACATATGAATTTGATCCCATAACAATTTCCCTTTATGAGTCAAGCAGTAATCCCTAAAGTATTCAAATTGATCCAACGTTACTCCCATTATATAGTTCAATGGGGTTTTCTCAGGATTATCAAAGTAGTGCATAATATCCTTCACACAACGAGTATCGAGGGTTTTAGGAGGTTCCCCATCTCCATGAGCAGCAAGTACCACTATTTTTTGGTGTTTCGTCTTCCATATCCATAACTAAAGATAGAGAACAACTTAGAACAGAAAATAAAAACTACTTAGTGATAAAGCAAACAAGCACACACGAGAATATTCACCCGACGCTATAACTCCCTGGCAACGGCACCATAAAAATGTCTTGATAACCCACAAGTATAGGGGATCATTTGTAGCCTTTTTCGCTGAGTAAGAGTGTCAGACCCAACGAGGAGCTAAAGGTAGAACAAATATTCCCTCAAGTTCTATCGACCACCGATACAACTCTATGCACACTTGACGTTTGCTTTACTGGAAACAAGTATGAAACTAGTTTGTAGGAATGATGCTAGAACTACTTTGCAAGAATAAAACTAGAAGTACTTTGCAATATAATAAAAGTGGATAGCTTTTGTTAAAAAGAAAGTTATTTATCCCTAGGTAATCGATAACAAGTATCGGTAATCATTCTTGCAATTTTATATGAGGGAGAGGCATGAGCTAACATACTTTCTCTACTTAGATCATATGCACTTATGATTGGAACTCTAGCAAGCATCTGCAACTACTAAAGATCATTAAGGTCGTGAAAGCCAACCATAGCATTAAGTATCAAGTCATCTTTACTCCCATACATCATACCCCCTTACTCGAGTTTAAGTTTCTTTCACTCTCGCAACCCACTATAAGCGAACCATGAACATATTGCAACACCCTACAGTGGGGGGGGGCTCATGTTCGCGTGATAATGGAGGGCACTGTAGGACATTACCATAAATAAAATATACAATCATACCAACCAAGACTAAATTAACCCACATGACAAAACGGATCTACTCAAACATCATAGGATAACCATAGATCATTGGGAAATAATATATGGAGTTTAGCACCATGTTTAAGTAGATATTACAGTGGGGGAAAGAGGTGTTACACTGCTGCAATGAGGGGGAGACATTTGGTGTTGACGGTAGAAAGATTGTTGATGTAGATCGCTGTCCCGATCGTTGCCCCGGTGGCACTCCGGCGCCACCAGAAGCGAGGGGGAGAGAGCCCCCTCCTTCTTTTTTCTTGACCTCCTCCCTAGGTGGGAGGAGGGTTCCCCCTCTGGTCCATGGCCACCATGGCTGTGGACGGGCGAGAGACCCTCCGAGATTGGATCTGTATCTCTGTCCTCTTCTGTTTCTTGTTCCCCAGATCTACCCAAAAACCGTTTCTTATATTCCCGAAGATCTGTAACTTCGATTGCGCAAAGATTTTAATGCGATTTATTTTCTGGATATAAGCTTCCTTGTGCTCGACAGTAGAGCTCCAACTGATGTTCGAGGAGGGCACAACCCAACCCACCACCGCGTGCCAGGGGCCTCTGGTGCGCCCTTGTGTCTTGTGGGCTGTGTGGGCCTCTGTTTTCCATGATTCCAACTCCCAAAAATCACATATATTACAAAATAATTCTCCATAAAAATTTATTGCATTTGGACTTCGTTTGATATGGATTTTCTGCGATACAAAAAACATGCAAAAAAACAGGAACTAGCACTGGGCACTGGATCAGTAAGTTAGTCCAATAAATCATATAAGTAGTTGCCAAAAATATGTGAAAGTTGTATAATATTGGCATGAAACAATAAAAAATTATAGATACGATGGAGACGTATCACATGGCACTCATAATCTTTAATCTTGATCTTAATAGTTGGTTCCCACTCATCATAAATTTTTCTAGGGATAAAAACTACCAATTCAAGCTTTTCTTAAAAAAGGTTGCATCATAGCATCAATGATAAGTTTAGTAAAAGATTTATTTTGATTATAAGCATGTGGAGAATTCAACATGGATTGCAACAAGGAAATACAGTCTATTAAAGAACAATTATCATAATTAAATTCCTTGAGATCCAAACTAGTGGGTTGATTGCTACTTAAAGTTTTGACTTCATCAATCCAACTTTTATCAATTTTTGCATCGAGATCTAAAAACTCTGAATTATTGGGATGCCTTTTAACTAAAGTTGGTTCATCTCCAGTCCCATCTTTATCAATATTTATTTTGGAAAACAAATATTCAATAGGAGTCACATTAATCGCTTTAATATCTTCATCATTATTTTCACGGAAACTAGAAGAACATGTTTTTATAAACCAATCCTTTTTAGCACGCATCTTAGCAGTTCTTTCTTTGCACTAATAAATGGAAATTCTCACAGCTTTGAGAGACTCATTGATATCATGCTTGGGTGGAATAGATCTAAGTTTCAAAGAATCAACATCAAGAGAAATTATATCCACGCTCTATGCCAAATCATCCATCTTAAGCAAATTTTCTTCAATAAAAGCATTAAAATTCTTTTGAGCACTCATAAATTCTTTAACACTATTATCAAAATCAGAGGGCATCTTACTATAATTTGCATAATAATTGTTGTAGGAATTACCACAATTATTAGAGGAATTACTAGGAAAAGGCCTAGGATTAAAATTTCCTCTATATGCATTGTTACCAAAATTGTTCCTACCAACAAAATTGACATCCATAGATTCATTATTATTTTCAATCAAAGCGGATAAGGGCAATATCATTAGGATCAATATTAGTACCCTTGCTAGCAAATAATTTCATAAGTCCATCCATCTTTCCACTCAAAGCATTAATCTCTCCAATTGCATGTTTTTTTTTACTAGTGGAAGATCTTTCGGTATGCCATTGAGAATAATTAACCATTATACTACCTAGGAGTTTAGTAGCTTCTCCTAAAGTGATTTACATAAAAGTACCTCCCGCGGCCGAATCTAAAAGATTTCTAAAAGCAAAGTTTACTCCGGCATGATTTTTTTGTATAATCATCCAGAATTTCAAGCCATGCGTAGGACAATTTCTTATCATAAGTTTCATCCTCTCCCAAGATTCGGTGACATGCTCATGATCAAGTTGTTTAAAATTAATAATAACATTCCTAAGGGAGATGATCTTAGCAGGAGGAAAATACTTGGCAATAAAAGAATCTTCACATTCATTCCATGAATCGATACTACATTTAGGCAAAGATGAAAACCATGTTTTAGCCCGATCACGTAATGAGAACGGAAATAACTTTAATTTAACAACATCATTATTTATATGCCTTTTCTTTTGAATGTCACACAAATCAAATAATTATTCAAACGGGAAGCGACATCTTCACTAGGAAGGCCAGAAAATTGATCTTTCATGACTAGATTCAATAAAGCTACATCGATTTCACAAGATTCCGCATTAGTAGTTGGAGCAATCGGAGTACTAATAAAATCATTATTATTGGTGTTGTAAAATTCACATAATTTAGTACTTTCTTGAGCCATCATGATAAAGCAGGAAATCCAACACACAAGCACACAAAAAGCAAGCGAACAAGACGAACGGAAGAAGGGCGAAGAAAAGGCAAATCTTTTTGAAAATCGTTTTAGAAGTGGATGAGAGGAAAACGTGAGGCGAATGGCAAATAATGTAAGTGCAAGAGGTGAGATTTTTACGAAAGGTACTTGGTATGTATTGACTTGGCGTAGATTTCCCCGACAACGGCGCCATAAATTCTTCCTCATACCTCTTGAGCTTGCGTTGGTTTTTCCCTTGAAGAGGAAAGGGTGATGAAACAAAGTAGAGTAAGTATTTCCCTTAGTTTGAGAACCATGGTATCAATCCATTATGAGATCAAGCACAAATAGCCAAATACCTGCACAAACAATCAAGCAACTTGCTCCCAACGCAAAAAGGGGTTGTCAATCCCTTCACGGTTAATTGCAAAAGTGAGATCTGATAGAGATAGATAAACTGTAAAGTAAATATTTTTTGGTTTTTTGTTTATAGATTGGAAAGTAAAAGATTGCAAAATAGTATATCTAAAACTTATAAGATGTAAAATAGACCCGGGGGCATAGGTTTCACTAGAGGCTTCTCTCATGATAGCAAATATTACGATGGGTGAACAAATTACTGCCAAGCAATTGATAGAAAAGCGCAAAGTTATGACGATATATAAGGCAAGATCATGAATATAGGCATCATGTCCGTGTCAAGTAGACCGACTCCTGCCTACATCTACTACTATTACTCCACACATCGACAAAAATGATTCTGCATCTAGAGTATTAAGTTCATAAGAATAGAGTAACGCATTAAGTAAGATGACATGATGTAGCGGAAGTAACTCAAGCAATATGATGAAAACCCCATCTTGTTATCCTCGATGGCAACAATACAATACGTGTCATGTCCCTTTCTGTCACTGGGATTGAGCACAGCAAGATTGAACCCAAAGCAAATCACTTCTCCCATTGCAAGAAAAACCAATCTAGTTGGCCAAACCAAGCTGATAGTTGGAAGAGAATTACTAAGATATAAAATCATGCATATATGAATTCAGAAGAGACTCAAATAATATTCATAGATAATCTAATCATAAATACACAATTCATCGGATCTTGGCAAACACACCGCAAAAGAAGATTACATTGGATAGATCTCCAAAAACATCCAGGAGAACATGTTATTGAGAATCAAAGAGAGGGAAGAAGCCATCTAGCTACTAGCTATGGACCCGTAGGTCTGCGGTAAACTAATCACACTTCATCGAAAGGGCAATAGGTTTGATGTAGATGCCGTCCATGGTCGAGTGCCCCTCCGGCAGAATACCAGAAAAGGCCTCCAGATGGGATCTCGCGGAAACAGAAGGTTACGGCAGCGGAAAAGTGGTTTCGATCGATCTTTTGATGTTTCTCGAATATTTGAGAATATATAGGTGGAAGAATTATGTCAGGGGATTTACAGGGGGTCCACAAGGTAGGGGGCGCGCCCTACCCCCAGGGTGCGCCATCCACCCGAGTGGCCGCCTCGTAGATCCCCTCGCGTATACTTCAAGTCCTCTAGATGTCTTCTGGTCCAAGATAAATCCTCGTAAAGTTTTGTTCCGTTTGGACTCTGTTCGATATTCCTTTTCTGTGAAACTCAAAAACAAGGAAAAACAGAAACTAGCACTGGGCTCTGGGTTAATAGTTTAGTCCCAAAAATAATATAAAATAACACATTAATGCATATAAAACATCCAAAACAGAAAATATAATAGCATGGAATAATTAAAAATTATCGATACGTTAGAGACGTATGAAATGGCTTGCTACAACTTGTTCCTAAATAGGCTATTGAGAAGAGATGGGGTCCTGATCCATCCGGTACGGGTTGCGCCTACGTGTGGTATAGAACTCCTGAGCTGGTCCCTTCTCAATGGTCTTGGACCCCTTCTTCTCGGAAGTAATCATTTTGACTTTCTGCTTGGCTGCGCATTGGACCCCTCGGGCACATCAGTAGACAAGTAATGCTTAGAGCCTCCAAAACATTCTGGATTCTTGCGACGAGCCAGATGCCCGAAGATACTACCACCTGGAACACACAAACAAGCATGATGAAAGGCAGGAGTAAACAAACAACACAAGCCAAAGAAAAAGGAAAAACAAGATCGAAGATTTAAACAAAAAAATAGGAAATTGATAGCTCGGGCGGTAGTACCATGCCCCCAGCGGAAGTACCGCCTACAGGCGGTAGTACCGCTCGAGGCGGAAGTCAGTGGATCTGACAATTTCCGCGGTGAGATCCGGTAGTACTGGAGGTGCCAAATTCAAATTTTTGCGGCTAGACTATCAATCTTGAAGGAAATATGCCCTAGAGGCAACAATGAAGATGTCATTGATATTTCCTTATATATCATGATAAATGTCTTTTATTCATGCTAGAATTGTATTAACCGGAAACTTGATACATGTGTGAATACATAGACAAAACAGAGTGTTCCTAGTATGCCTCTACTAGACTAGCTCGTTGTTCAAAGATGGTTAAGTCTCCTAACCATAGACATGTGTTGTCATTTTATGAACGGGATAAGATCATTAGGACAATGATGTGATGGACAAGACCCATCCATTAGCTTAGCATAATGATAGTTTAGCTTTATTATTATTGCTTTCTTCATGACTAATACATGTTCCTCTGACTATGACATTATGCCACTCCCGAATACAAGAGGAACACTTTGTGTTCTATCAAACATCACAACGTAACTGGGTGATTATAAATATGCTCTACATGTGTCTCCGAAAGTGTTTGTTGAGTTGGCATAGATCGAGAATATGATTTGTCACTCCGAATGTCGGAGAGGTATCTCTGGGCCCTCTCGGTAATACACATCATAATAAGCCTTGCAAGCAAATGACTAATGAGTTAGTCACGAGATGATGTATTACGGAATGAGTAAAGAGACTTGCCGGTAAAGAGATTGAACTATGTATGTGATACGTCTCCAACGTATCAATAATTTTTGATTGTTCCATGCTATTATTTATGATGTTCTGGATGTTTAGTGGGCTTTGTTATACACTTTTATATTATTTTTAGGACTAACCTATTAACCCAAAGGCCCCGTCTAGATTGCTGTTTGTTTGCCTATTTCAGGGTTTTACATAAAAGGAATATCAAACGGAGTCCAAACCGAATGAAACTTCGGGAGAGATATTTTTGGAGAAAAATACACACGGGAGGCTTGAGAACCACGGAGTAGGGCACACGTGGTGTCCACGAGGGTGGGGGGAGTGCCCCCCTACAGGGCGCGCCCCTGCCTCGTGGGCCCCACGTCTGGCCCCCGGTGCCCTCCTTCTTTCTATATATACCTATGTACCCCGAAACCATCAGAACAACAGAGAAAACCCTAGTTCCACCGCCGCACCCTTCTGTTCCCGTGAGATCCCACCTTGGGGCCTGTTCCGGAGCACTGCCGGAGGGGGGATCTACCATGGAGTGCTTCTACATCACCATCATCGCCTCACCATGAGTTGTGAGTAGTTTACCACAGACCTTCCGGTCCATAGCTAGTATCTAGATGGCTTCTTCTCTCTCTTTGGATCTCAATACCAAGTTCTCCTCGGTCTTCGAGGAGATCTATTCGATGTAATATCTTTTTGCGGTGTGTTTGTCGAGATCTAATGAATTGTGTGTTTATGATTAAGATTATCTATGAGAAATATTTGGTTCTTTTCTGAACTCTCTATTTATGATTATAATATCCTTGCAAGTCTCTTCGAATTATTGGTTTGGTTTGGCCTACTAGATCTATAGTTCCTGCAATGGGAGATGTGCTTGGCTTTGGGTTCAATCTTGCGGTGTCCTTTCCCAGTGACAGTAGGGGCAGCAAGGCACATATTGTATTGTTGCCATCAAGGATAAAAAGATGGGGTTTATATCATGTTATTTGAGTTTATCTATCTACATCATGTCATCTTGATTAAGGCGTTACTCTATTCTTATGAACTTAATACTCTACATGCATGCTGGATAGCGGTCGATGTGTGGAGTAATAGTACTAGATGCATAATCGTTTCGGTCTACTTTTCTCGGACGTGATGCCTATATATAATGATCATGCCTAGATATTCTCATAATTATTCGTTTTTCTATGAATTGCTCGACAGTAATTTGTTTACCTGTCGTAGAATAACGCTATCATGAGAGAAGCCACTGGAGAAAACTATGGCCCCTGGGTCTATTCTCAACATATAAATCTACAATCTACTTTACTTTATGTTCTTATATCCAAAAATACAAAAAATACTAAACTATCATCTCTATCAGATGTCACTTTCGTAAGTGACCGTAAAGCGATTGACAACCCCTTATCGTGTTGGCTGTGAAGTTCTTATTTGTTTGTGCAGGTGCGAGGGACTCGCGCGTGGCCTCCTACTGGATTGATACCTTGGTTCTCAAAAACCGAGGGAAATACTTACGCTACTGTGCTGCATCACCCTTTCCTCTTCGAGGGAATACAATGCAAGCTCGAGAAGTAGCAGTATGATGATACCGACGATCGAATCTCGGGCAAGTAACATACCGATGACAAAGGGAACAGCGCATGTTGTTATGCGGTTTGACCGCTAAAGATCTTTGTAGAATATATAGGAGCCAATATGAGCATCTAGGTTCCGCTATAGGTTATAGACGGGAGATGTGTCTCGGTCATGTCTACATAGTTCTCGAACCCGTAGGGTCCGCACGCTTAATGTTCGATGACAATTTGTATTATGAGTTATGTGTTTTGGTGACCGAAGTTTGTTTGGAGTCCCGGATGAGATCACGAACATGACGAGGAGTCTCGAAATGGCTGAGAGGTAAAGATTCATATATTGGAAAGTTGTATACGGTCTCCGAAATGGTTCCAGAGAGGTTCGGGGATTTATCGGAGTACCGGGAGGCTATTGGAACCCCCCAGGAAAGGTAATGGGCCTATTGGGCCATAGTAGTGGGAGGGAGGCTGCCACATGAGGTGGGCCGCCCCCCAAGCCCAAACTGAATTGTACTAGGTTTGTGGCGCCCCCCTTTCCTTCTCCCTCTCCTTCCCTTTCCTCTTTCCCCTATGCATTGGAAGGAAGGGGGGCGAATCCTACTAGGTTTGAAGTCCTAGTAGGACTCCCCCATGGCGCGCCACCCCTATGACTGGGCTCCTCCTCCTCCCCTCCTTTATATATGTGGGCAGGGGGGCACCCCAAGGTCACACAAGTTTCTCTTAGCCGTGTGCGGTGCCCCCTCCACAGATTACACCTCAAATCATATTTTCGTGGTGCTTAGGCCAAGCCCTACATGGATCACATCACCAACACCGTCGCCACCCCGTTGTACTGACAGAGCTCTCCTTCGAGCATCTGCTGGCTCAGGAGCTCGTGGGACGTCATTGTGCTGACCGTGTGCTGAACACAGAGGTGCCGTACATTCGGTACTTGGATCGGTTGGATCGTGAAGACGTTTGACTAAATCAACCGTGTTAACATAACGCTTCCGCTTTTGGTCTATGAGAGTACATGGACACACTCTCCCCGTCTCATTGCTATGCTTCTCCTAGATTGGTCTTGCGTGAGCATATGCATTTTTTTGAAATTTCTTGCTGCATTCCCCAAGAGTGGCATCATGAGCCAGGTCTATGTGTAGATGATATGCATGAGTATAACACAAAGAGTTGAGGGCGATAATAGTCATACTGCTTACCAGTAATGCCATACTTCGATTCGGCGATATTGTTGGATGAAGCGGCCAGGACTGACATTACATGACCGCGTTCATGAGACTGGTTCTACCGATGTGCTTTGCACACAGGTGTCTCGCGGGTGTCTGTTTCTCCAACTTTAGTTGAATCGAGTGTGACTATGGCCGCTCCTTGTTGAAGGTTAAAATAGCACACTTGACGAAAAATCATTGTGGTTTTGATGCGTAGGTAAGAATGGTTCTTGCTAGAAGCCCGTAGCAGCCACGTAAAACTTGCAACAACAAAGTAGAGGACGTTTAACTTGTTTTTGTAGGGCATGTTGTCATGTGATATGGTCAAGATGTGATGAGTTATATGTTACTGTACGATTCGATGATGTTTTGTAAATTATCGACAACCGGCAGGAGCCTTATGGTTGTTTCATTATTGTATGAATAGCGAACACCATGTAATTGCTTTACTTTATCACAATGAGTTAGCGATAGTAGTAGAAGCAATAGTTGGTGAGACGACCACGACGCTACGATGAAGATCATGGTGTCAAGCCGGTGATGATGGAGATCACGACGATGCTTTGAAGATGGACATCAAAAGCACAAGATGATGATGGCCATATCATGTCGCATATTTTGATTGCATGTGATGTTTATCTTATTATGCATCTTATTTTGCTTAGAACGATAGTAGCATTATAAGATGATCCCTTACAAAGTTTCAAGGTACAAGTGTTCTCCCCGAGTATGCACCGTTGCGACAGTTCATCGTGCCGAGACACCATGTCACTACAGGAATCAGCTACTTTGCCATCTGGCACGGCGGACGGCAAAGGCATGATCGGCGGACGGCAAAGGTCTTTGCCGTCTGCCGCGGACGGCAAAAGGCCCCGGCAAAGTAAGGTCCGGCAAAAAGCTACTTTGCCGTCTGCTTCGGACGGCTGACGGCAAAGGGGCCTTTGCCATCAGCAGCGGACGGCAAAGAAAGCAGACGGCAATAAATGCGCTATTACTCCGTTAGATGGTTAACGGCAGGCCTTTGCCGTCAGCCCCTGACGGCAAATTTTGACTTGCCTTTGCCGTCCGCCGAATGATGTCAGCTGGACGTCACTACACGCCAGGCCTTTTCCGTCCGCCGCTGTAGGCAAAGTTTTTTTTGTTGCCCTCTGCCACTGACGGCAAAGCCTTTGCCGTCAACCATTGTAGGCAAACTGACCAAATTGGTCAGCCTCCCAGGAAGCACAGTTGCCTGCCACGTGGCCTCTTTGCCGTCCGCTGCTGATGGCAAAGAGCCCTTTGCCGTCGGTGGCCGACGGCAAAGAGCCTGCATATTGGCTCTTTTTCCGTTTGTTTTTAATCCAACAATTTTCACAGCAAATATATATGACAGATATAGATATATTTCACAGGGCTATTTAACAACAATCATATCACATATCTAGCACATAAGTTTCATCCATTTATACATAAGCAAGTTCCATCCATACACATTGTTCCATGCATATACATATTACAATGCAAAGTTTCATCAAGATAGCAAGTTCCATCATAGCAAGCTAGATGCAATGCAAAGTTTCATCAAAGAAAAAGCAAGCACTCCATCATAGCAAGCTAGCTTCCATGAAGTGAATGAAATCTGCAAAATGGCAAATAAGAAAGTTAGAAATAGGTGAGTAGAACAAGAAGAAGACTAGAATAAGAAGAAGACTAGAACAAGTATATGTCATTTATGAGCTAACTTAGGTGAAATGGATCATATATGAGCTAACTAAGTTGAAATGGGTCGTTTATGAGCTAACTAAGGTGAAATGGATCGTTTTTGAGCTAACTAAGGTGAAATGGATCGTTTTTGAGCTAACTAAGGCGAAATGGATCATTTATGAGCTAACTTAGTTGAAATGGGTTGTTTATGAGCTAACTAAGGTGAAATGGATCATTTTTGAGCTAACTAAGGTGAAATGGATCGTTTTTGAGCTAACTTAGGTCAAATGGATCATTTAAGAGCTAATTTCGGTGAAATGGATCGTTTTTAGCTAACCTAGGTGAAATGGATCGTTTAGGAGCTACTTTAGGTAAACTGGGTCATTTTATAGCTAACTTGGATAAACTGGATCATTTATAAGCTAACCTAGGTAAGATGGGTCATTTCGGAGCTAACCTAGGTGAAATGGGTCATTTATAAGCTAACCTACTTAAGATGGGTCATTTTGGAGCTAACCTAGGTAAAATGGGTCATTTTGGAGCTAACCTAGGTGAAATGGGTCATTTTGGAGCTAACTTAGGTGAAATGGGTCATTTTAAAGGTAACGTAGGTAAAATGGATCATTTAGGAGCTAATCTCGGTAAAATGGGTCATTTTAGAGCTAACTTGGATAAACTGGATCATTTATAAGCTAACTAAGGTAAAATGGGTCATTTTAGAGCTAACTTAGGTAAAATGGATCGTTTATGAGCTAACTAAGCTAATTATGCAAAAAAAATTACATAAGTAAGCTAAGTACATATCGTTTTAGAGCTAACTTAGGTAAAATTGATGGTTTATGAGGTCAGTAAGCTTATTAAGTCATTTTGGAGGAAACGAAGCTAACTCTATGTCATTATGGTAAGCATATTGGAGGAAATAAAGCAAAGTCTAGGTCTTTATGCATTTGTCAAGCAAAACACTAGAGAAACTTATCGTGATCAGGGAGGTGCAGGAGTGGGCTGGCTCGTGCCGGTAGCTGGAGAAGGATCATGCGATGCGTGTCTGGAGTTAAGCTGCACCAAAGATCATTTCCAATGTATCGTTAGCATTATGACACTCAAATGTTAAGACTAGCAAGTAATGTCCATTCAAATTAATGTCACCGTGCTCCCAGGAGCAATCACTGGCATCGGCGGAGCGGACTGACCGGACTTCTTGCACACAGACTGCACATTTGGTTTTGACAACAGTGTCATACTAGTTAGTAATGAGACTCAAATGTTAAGACTAGCAAGTAATCTGCAGAAGAAACTTACCACAAGGAGCTCGTACATGGCCCTTGCCTACATGTCATTTCGTGCCCTCTCCTCCTCCAACATCTTTGTCGTCTTCTCCTCCAACTCCTGCTGCCTCTCTGGCGCCTCCCTAGAAGTTTCTCCGTTCTATCTCTCTCACTCTGTATAGCAGCCTGCAACACCACTCACATGACCATTTGTAATCATTGATGGAAGCGCACACAATGTAATGGAGAAAGATAGCTGAGTACGTATAACTATACTTGATGGCGAGTTGGACTGGCCATTCACGAGGCCTTATCTCAGGAGCGGAGCTCGACTGGCGCGCCTTGATCTCTAGGAGAGTGCTAGGACAACGGATAAGTCCATCTCCCATGGTTATGGAGCCATGGGACCTCCCGCCACCAGATATCATCAGCAGCTCTGTATCAATGGGACCCTTGCTCGGGTTAAAGTCCTCCCCTTTCCTCGCCTTCCCCTAATCTCTATATTGCACGAGCTTGTCGTGGGCAGAGATGTTGGTGAAGTTCAGTGGATCATCGAGGTCAGACGCAGAGAATGCCTTGACTTTCTTGTAAGGGCCAGTGTGGGACATGGCATACAGGTCGTACACCTCTGGCACCTTATCCGCCTTATTGTAGCGTGCCTGAAAGAGAGAAACAAAGTAAATTAGTAATTAATGGGATAAAGCTAGCATGATGAATGAATTGCATGAATGATGACGCAAACCACATACCCAGTCCCGCCCGTACTGAAATAAGTTGGAGCTTCCTTGATGGTGTGGCACACCTTCCATTTGGGCACATTTGTCCTTGGCCTCCTTGTGGATGGCCCGCCATTCTTTTGAGCACCACACATTGACCAACACCTCCCAACAATCCATCCGATCTGCACACCATCTCGGAGGGGCCTACGTTAGCAAATAGAAACTTGAGCGCTACGGCTATGAATTACTAAATGAAGGAAGTAAGTACAAGGCTTTAAGAATTACCTTCATGTACTGCTCCTTACTCAAGAACTTATCGCGGCATGCCCGCTTGGGCTTCTTGATACCACGCCCGGCATAGTAGTCTCGAACAGCCTGCACCCTAGCCTCATGCCGTAAGTTCTGTAGTAGGTGCTTGCAGACGTTATCGATAACATGGGCCGCTTCCTCCTCATATCCCTCCTCACACCTGTAGAACGTCTGCAATCAAATGAGACAATATTTATTAGTACAATTAATAACTATCTAGTTGAAGATTTTTAATTGTGTAAAGGAGATATTACCCAGAACTTTCTGATCACCACGTCTGCCCTCGTCTTGCACAAGACACCGTCGATAATCTCAACCGGCGGGGCCGGGGCAGCCAAGTAGTGCTCCCAACTCAATCCAAGCTCTGGAAGCCGGCCCTCACCAGGCAACGTGACAAACCCCGGGAAGTTTTGCCGACAAAGAACTCCAAGGACGGAGTTGGGCCGGCGGACACTTTCATGGTGGTCCCAACCCCTGCAGCATGACAAGGCCAACGCATTAGTTATTTGAAGAAACGTGAATGCAGAACGTACAAAAAGATTAAATGCACTTACCTCTCCCCATCAGGGAAAATCAACCACCTCTGCTCGCGGGTCGCCGGCACGGACGGGAGCCGTGTACAACCACGCTGGTAGACGTTGCCCCCCTCCTCCTCATCAGTCAGCTCCCCGTCATCATCAGCATGGCCACTCGGCTCCTTAGGCTGATCCGGCCAGGTACCCCATCGAGATGTGTGCTCCTCCGGGGTCTCGTGGGCCGAACTCTCGTGGGCCGAAGGCCCGTCGACCCGAGGCTTGTGGGCCGAAGACCCGTGGACCGGAGGCTCGTGGACCGGAGTTCGTGTAGCCTCCTCCTCGGACGAGTCCACCCTAGCAGTCACGTGCTCGGGTGAAACAGCTGGGGGTGGCGGCGAGGAAGGCGCCGCAGCAGTCACCGTACCTCCTCTCCCGCGACCACGTGCTCCACCTCCTCTCTTCTTATTACCTCATCCCCTGCTGGGCATCGCGGTAGACAAAGAAGGGCCCGGCGGTGTCGCCGTACTGTCCAGCAACGCTCGGTGGAGAGGCGCGTGTGGAATGGAAGACCTCACACCATGCGTCGACGAAGAAGGGGCCTCGGCGCCCTCCCAACCAGTGCCAACCATCTTTCAACACCTGCCATGACAAAGAATAAATGAAATTAGTACAACATAAAAAAAATACCGACATGAATAATAATATGTATATCACTTAAGTGTATCATCATCAAGTACAACATAAAAAAATTGAATACCTGACACTACTAATAATCTCGATCAGTATCATCAATAAATGCATAATCATCATCATCACTATAATCAATGATGGGCTCATAGGGTTCAGTGGCATCAACATGTGCAAGGCCACCTTGACGTAATCGGTCAAGCATTGACAGGTCATCCACAGCAGTAACCTCTTCTTGTTCCGGCTCTTCTTATTCCTCCTCTGGGGTGATGTCGGATTCACTGTCGCTGTCTACTTCAATGTTTTGGGGTGAAGTATAGCGGTTCTTGAAACGCTTTTTGGAAAGACGTGTCTCTTGGAAGAATTCTCCTTCATATGTGTCTGGGTTAATGTGAAGTTCATAATCCTCTTCTTTTGGGGGAGAAAGTCTAGCACGTGGCGACACTTCATAAACGACATCCCAACCTTTCAGATTTGGATTAGTTTGGCAGGCCCACGGTAGATAGAATACTTGGGTCGCCTGTTGACAACTCTATCTCTGATGAAGTTCTTCTTGTCTTTCCTAAACTTATGGCGAGGATCCAGGAACTTTCTGTGCATGTCGAAGCAAGAAAACTTGCGACCGGCCTGAAGCCAACAAAACTTAAGAGCTCCCTTGCATGTGGGGCACGGAAACCTTCCATGCACACACCAGCCAACGAATAGCGCATACGCCGGCAAGTCATGCATCGAGTACATGTACCAGACACGCATTATGAAGTTCCGTTTTCTATAGACGTCGTATGTCTTGAACCCATTATCCCAGGCTTCTTGCAATTCGTCCTTAAGCGGCTGCATGTACACATTCATATTTTTTCCCGGATAGTTGGGCCCTAGAATTATCAACGTCAGGAAAATAATATTTCTTTGCATAATCTGTCCGGGGGGAGATTGAGTGGAAAGACAAATACGGGCCAACAACTGTATTGGGCTGCCGTCAAACCAAACACACTGAACCCATCCGTGCTGACGCCGACTCGAGGATGCCTTGGATCTGTCGCTTTGTCATCATGTAATTCATCAAACTTTTTCCACGCAACACCATCCGATGTGTGTACCATCATCAGATTCCCATCTGCATCTAGTTCGGTTCTTGTGCCATGTCATCTGTCTGGCCGTCTCTTCGACCATGAAAAGACGTTGAAGTCTTGGTACGATTGGCATATATCGAAGAACACTAATGGGGATTTTGGTCTGTGTCTTCTCACTCATACCGTTGTCTACCACAATATACCTAGATGACTTGCAAATGGGACAATAGTTCAAGTCTGCATACTCAAGCCTAAATAAGGCACATCCTTTCTCACAGGCATGTATCTTCTCATAGGGCATCTTCTGTGCACGGAGAATTTTGTCCGACTGGTACAGGTTTGCAGGCATTACATGGCCTTTGGGTAGAAAGCGTCCAAATACTGTCATAATTGCGTCATAGCATTCTCTGCCCAAGTTGAACTGAGCCTTCAGAGCCATTACTTGTGAGATGGCATCCAACTGACAAAGCTCAGTGTGCTCGTGGAGCGGACGTTTTGAACACTCCAACATTTCATTGAAGGCCTTTGCAGATTCCTCCATCTCCTCGTCCGAACCCCGAGCATCATCATAGTCTTGCACCATGTTTTCCATCCTGGTACCATGCTCGTCGGTGCGACGACGATCCACCTCAGCTCGGTCACATTGGGCAGACTCACCGTGAAATGTCCACACCGTATAATCGTGCATAAAACCACTCTTCTACGGGTGTTTGCCCATTTCAGCCTCTGTCCTCTTTTCCCAATTGCCGCACCGGAAACAGGGGCACCAGGTTTTCCTCTGGCCATTTGCAAATACGGCTTGCACAAACCCCTTGGTTTTTGTGAACCATTCAGCGCTCCATTTGTTCTGACTAGTGTGACTGGTATACATCCACGCACGATCACTCATCTTGACTTTCAGAGCTACTGGACACACAACAATTGTATATGTAATTCACCATGTATATATTCATCAGTTGATCTACTTTGTCAATTTTATTACGTCCATGCAACCTACACTCTAATAGGTAATGATAGGTCCTAATCCCACCCGAGTATGTGTAGATTGGGTTCATTTTCCCATGCTATGCTCCGGATCTGACGCAAAATTTCGGCAGCACCTCACCGTTGTTCTCCTGATACACGTCTCTACAATAAACAGAGAGGATGTGTACCCGGAGAACAACAGGGGAGGCACTGACGAAATTTATGCGTCGGATCCGGAGCAAAGCATATGGGAAAACGAACCCAATCTACACATACTTGGGCTGTCCATGGATATCGTTGGACAATTCGAAAGAATCGATGTTATAAATATGCAAATGCATGCATATTTATAACTATGAAGCTTTCGAACGGAAGACACATATTGGTTACGCATACTAATGATTCAAGACACATATATAGCTAGCTATCAAGTTTCATCGGAGTAGAGCAAATAATTAATGGTGGAGGAGGACATGTCATTTGTGCTCACCCACGAACGAAGGGGCAGAGCTCGTCAAACGCACGGCGAGGTCGTCGAACACCAAACCTCGCAGCGATGAAGCAACTGCACATTTAAAACTACCCGATCAAGACAATTATATATGATGTTTTTCATAACAAAATCGAAAAATATATTACCCCTAACTAATAATTCACAAATATATGACCCCGTCGGCTTCTGGAAGGCCATAGAACACCTTTTCGGGTGGTGTCGGGGGTCAGGGTCGGGTGTCGGGGTGTCGGGGTGTCGTGTCGGGGTCGGGGTGTGTTGTCAGGGTGTCCAGGGTCGGGGG
>LR738711.1:301426386-301457145 GCA_902687465.1 Secale cereale
CGGGGCGAGGAAGGTGGGGCAAAGGGGCGGCGATTGGTGTCGGGGGTGGCGGTGGTCGTCGGGGAGGAGGGGGACAGAAACAGAGAGAGGTGGGCGGGGTGGGGCTCGGCCGTTAGTACCCTAATTGTTTGCCATCCGCCCCCCTTTGTCGTCCGCTTTTTTACTCATTGATGTCTGCTAGCGGACGACAAAGAGGGACCCCGTTAGGTTTTCCCTAATCAGCCCGTTAGTGTGGGCCACCTCCCTCTTTGCCGTCTGCCAGCTGACGGCAAAGAATCTTTGCCGTCTGCTAGCGGACGGCAAAGAACTGGCTGATGACAAAGAAGGTCTTTGCCATCAGCCAGTTCTTTGCCATCTGCTTTTGGGTAGCTGATGGCAAAGAGCTTCTTTGTCGTCTGCTAGCAGACGGCAAAGAGCTGGCATATGGCAAAGTAGCTGATTCCAGTAGTGTGTGATGATCGGGTGTGATAAGCTCTACGTTCACATAAAACGGGTGTAAGACAGTTTTGTACATGTAGAATACTCAGGTTAAACTTGACGAGCCTAGCATGTATAGACATGGCCTAAGAATAGGAGACCGAAAGGTCGAGCGTGAATCATATAGTAGATATGATCAACATAAGATGTTCACCATTGAAAACTACTCCATCTCACGTGATGATGGGACATGGTTTAGTTGATTTGGATCATGCGATCATTTAGATGACTTGAGGGATGTCAATCTAAGTGGGAGTTCTTTAGTAATATGATTAATTGAACTTTAATTTATCATGAACTTAGTCCTGATAGTTTTTGCATATCTATGTTGTTGTAGATCAATGGCCCGTGCTACCGTTCCCTTGAATTTTAATGCATTCCTAGAGAAAGCTAAGTTGAAAGATGATGATAGAAACTACACAGACTGGTTCCGTAACTTGAGGATTATCCTCATTGCCACATAGAAGAATTATGTCCTTGAAGCACCGCTAGGTGACATGCCTGCTGCAGGAGCTACTCCTGACATTATGAATGTCTGGCAAGCTCAATCTGATGACTACTCGATAGTTCGGTGTGCCATGCTTTACGGCTTAGAATCGGGACTTGAAAGACATTTTGAACGTCATGGAGCATATGAGATGTTACAAGAGTTGAATTAAATATTTCAAGAAAATGCCCGAGTTGACAGATATGAAGTCTCCAACAAGTTCTATATCTGCAAGATGGAGGAGAACAGTTTCGTCAATGAACACATACTCAGAATATCTGGGTACCAGAAACACATGACTCAACTTGGAGTCAAAGTTGATGATGATAGTGTTATTGACAGAGTTCTTCAATCACTACCACCAAGCTATAAAGGCTTCTTGATAAACTATAATATGCAAGGGATGCAAAAGAAAATTCCAGAGCTCTTTGCCATGCTCAAAGCTGTGGAGGTAGAAATCAAGAAGGAGCATAAAGTGTTGATGGTTATCAAGACCACTAATTTCAAGAAAAAAGGGAAAGGGAAATAAGGGAACTTCAAGAAGAATAGCAAGCCAGTTGATACTCCAGAGAAGAAACCCAAGTCTGGAGCCAAGCCTGAAACTAAGAGTTTCTACTTCAAACGGACTAGTCACTGGAAACGGAACTGCCCCAAGTATTTGGCGGATAAGAAGGATGGCAAAGTTAACAAAGCTATATTTGATATACATGTTATTGATGTGTACCTTACTAATGCTTGTAGTAGTGCCTGGGTATTTGATACTGGTTCGGTTGCTCATATTTGTAACTCGAAACAGGGGCTACAGATTAAACGAAGATTGGCTAAGGACGAGGTGACGATGCGCGTGGGAAATGGTTCCAAAGTCGATGTGATCGCCGTCGGCATGCTACCTCTACATCTACCTTAAGGATTAGTTTTAGACCAAAATAATTGTTATTTGGTGCCAGTGTTGAGCTTGAACATTATATTCGGATCATGTTTGTCGCGAGACGGTTATTCATTTAAATTAGAGAATAATGGTTGTTCTATTTATATGAGTAATACCTTTTATGGTCATGCACCCTTGATGAATGGTCTATTTTGGTTGAATCTGGATCGTAGTGATACACATATTCATAATATTGAAGCCAAAAGATGCAAAGTTGATAATGATAGTGCAACTTATTTGTGGCACTGCCGTTTAGGTCATATTGGTGTAAAGCGCATGAAGAAACTCCATGCTGATGGGCTTTTGGAATCACTCGATTATGAATCACTTGGTGCTTGCGAACCATGCCTCATGGGAATGATGACTAAGACTCTGTTCTTCGGAACAATGGAGGGAGCAACTGACTTATTGGAAATAATAAATATTGATGTATGCGGTCCGATGAGTGCTGAGGCTCGCGGCGGGTATCATTTTTTTCTGACCTTCACAAATGATTTGAGCAGATATGGGTATGTCTACATAATGAAACATAAGTCTGAAACATTGTAACAATAAAATAAAGTTTCTATGATCTGATTATGGAGGCGAATATTTGAGTTACGAGTTCGGTCTTCATTTGAAACAATGTGGAATAGTTTCGCAACTCACGCCACCTGGAACACCACAGCGTATTGGTGTGCAATCTCTATGTCTCTTACCGATTTACCACTATGGTTTTGGGGTTATGCTATAGAGACAGTTGCACTCACGTTAAATAGGGCACCATCTAAATCCGTTGAGACGACACCTTGTGAACTGTGGTTTGGCAAGAAACCCAAGTTATCATTTCTTAAAGTTTGGGGCTGCGATGCTTATGTGAAAAAGCTTCAACCTGATAAGCTCAAACCCAAATTGGAGAAATGTGTCTTCATAGGATACCCAAAAGAAACTGTTGGGTACACCTTCAATCACAGATCCGAAGGCAAGATATTCGTTGCTAAAAATGGATCCTATCTAGAGAAGGAGTTTCTCTCGAAAGAAGTTAGTGGGAGGAAAGTAGAACTTGATGAGGTAACTGTACCTTCTCTCGAATTGGAATGTAGTTCATCACAGAAATCAGTTCCAGTGATTCCTACGCCAATTAGTGAGGAAGCTAATGATGATGATCATGAAACTTCAAATCAAGTTACTACTGAACCTCGTAGGTCAACCAGAGTGCATACCGCACCAGAGAGGTATGGTAACCCTGTTCTAGAAGTCATGTTACTAGACCATGATTAACCTACAGACTATGAGGAAGCGATGATGAGCCCAAATTCCGCAAAATGGCTTGAGGCCATGAAATCTAAGATGGGAACCATGTAGGAGAACAAAGTGTGGACTTTGGTTGACTTGCCCGATGATCGGCAAGCCATTGAAAATAAATGGATCTTTAAGAAGAAGACTCACACCGATGGTAATGTTACTGTCTACAAAGCTCGAGTTGTTTCAAAAGGTTTTCGACGAGTTCAATGAGTTGTCTACGATGAGGCTTTCTCACCTATAGTGATGCTTAAGTATGTCCGAATCATGTTAGTAATTGCCACATTTTATGATTATGAAATCTGGCAAATGGATGTAAAAACTGCATTCCTTAATTGATATCTTAAAGAAGAGTTGTATATGATGCAACCAAAAGGTTTTGTCAAACCTAAAGGTGCTAACAAAGTGTGCAAGCTCTAGCGATCCATCTATGGACTGGTGTAAGCATCTCGGAGTTGGAATA
Source organism: Secale cereale (assembly GCA_902687465.1). Classification (NCBI taxonomy): domain Eukaryota; kingdom Viridiplantae; phylum Streptophyta; class Magnoliopsida; order Poales; family Poaceae; genus Secale; species Secale cereale. Next base: position 301,430,023 of record LR738711.1, read on the forward strand.
TACGCTTTGATGAGGTGATCAAAGCATATGGTTTTATACAGACTTTTGGAGAAGCCTGTATTTACAAGAAGGTGAGTGGGAGCTCTGTAGCATTTCTGATATTATATGTGGATGACATATTGTTGATTGGAAATGTTGTATAATTTCTGGATGCATAAAGGGATACTTGAATAAAAAAATTCAATGAAAGACCTCGGTGAAGCTGCTTATATATTGGGCATCAAGATCTATAGAGATAGATCAAGACGCTTAATTGGAATTTCCCAAATCACATACCTTCATAAAGTTTTGAAGAAGTTCAAAATGGATTAGTCAAAGAAAGGTTTCTTTCCTGTGTTACAAGGTGTGAAGTTGAGTTAGACTCAATGCCCGACCAGTGCAGAACATAGAGATAAAATGAAAGTCATTCCCTATGCTTCAACCATAGGTTCTATCATGTATGCATTGTTGTGTACCAGACCTGATGTGTGCCTTGCTATAAGTCTAGCAGGGAGGTACCAAAGTAATCCAGGAGTGGATCACTAAGGATATGTTTCTCGTTTATGGAGGTACCAAAGAGCTCGTCGTAAACAGTTACGTCGATGCAAGATTTGACACTGATCCGGATGATTCAAAGTAACAAACCGGATACATATTTTTGTTGAACGGTGGAGCTATCAGTTCGTGCAGTTCCAAGCAGAGCGTCATGGTGGGATCTACGTGTGAAGAGGAGTACATAGCTGCTTTAGAATCAGCAAATGAAGGAGTCTGGATGAAGGAGCTCATATCCGATCTAGGTGTTGTCGTCGTTCTGGGAACAGGGGTACCCAGACATGCCTGCCTGCGGCCCAGGGCGTGGCTCGTCCAGCGGCCTAGTATGGCCCAACTTCATCAACAACCATTCAAGACCCTCGCGAGGGGGAAAGCCTCACGAGGGGGACGACGCAAGACCTCCCCAGGAGTAGCCTCACTAGGCTGGCTCCCGAGGAGCGGAGATATCAAGGCAAGGGGCACCTCACGAGGTTCGCATGACGTGAGCCATGACGACCAAGGCCAGGCGGGCGCCGGCGGGCGTAGGACGCCGGTTTTCTCTTTGGTGCTAAAGGGGCAAGCGTAGGCGATGAGTCCCGAGGCATCATGCAAAGGTTTCCATATCGGTGCAACAAGACCAAGACCAGCAGGACGACAGAGCGAAGGTGACCACGGAGCCCACGGCGGCATCACACCAGAGCCTTTGGTAGGCGTGGACCACCTTTTGTCAGGATAGCTTGTACTAGCTGCCCCCTTCAAACTTGGCCGCTGTGGGATCCCTTCCCGCTCAATATTTGGGAACAGGGCTCGGGCCTCTATGAATAGGACTACCACCACCATAGGGGGCGTCCCATCTTGAGCTAACCCAACCTAGAGCGGTCGGATCATTGAGACCACCCTTACACCCACTAGCTCGCCGAGCACCAGAACACCTCCCCTCAGGGGCTATTCTTCCCATGTACTAGTTCATCCTCAGCCTACAAGGCAATCCACCACACCTCACTGGATTAGGGTGTTACACCACAACAGTGGCCCAAACCAGTATAAACCCTTGTGTCTCTTGTTCTTCGGGTTCGACGAGATAGGCCTAGGAATCGGTGCGAGAGTGAGCTAGAGCGGAAAGGAGAGATCTTTGTGCACACACCAGTGTTCGAATCTCAAGGGTTTGCCGGAACACACAATGTGACATTTGGCGCGCCAGGTTGGCGTGTACCGAAGCTTCCCTTCCGTCGATCCAAGCTCCGTCATCCCGCCGGCTCCATGGCCGACGCTCGCCGAGCCCGTGCTGAGCGGCAGGCCGCCCTTGCTGCCCGCGTCGCTCAGATAACTCCCGCCGACGGACCTCCTCGCCATTCTCAGTCACCTGCTGCCAACGCCACCATCGGCCCGGCGTGGCACGAGCAGCAGGCCTCATCCCTACACCCCTCCGTGTGGCGAGATGGACGCACCGCAACCCCGTCGCTGACCCCGGCGGGATCGTCGTCTCATGCTCACCGCAGACCCGCGGACACGCAGGCTGCGTTGCTCATGGCACGCGAGCTCTTGCGCTACCGCCCTGTCGACGACTTCTACGAAGACTGGCTCGACCGCATCGCCAAGCTCGTCAGCGCCGCTGGGAGCTCTCCTGCACCGTCCCTCTCGCTGCCTCGCCCACCTCCCCATGCGGGCGATGTGGCCCATTGAGCGCCTCCACCACCTTCGCATCATGGAATCTTCCACGACACAAGGCACGTGGCCCTGGGGCGCGACCCCCCGCGCGCGGCGCCCGTGCACGAACAAGGAAGCTACCAAAGAGATCCAGCGGCCTCGAGGAGGAGCGCCAGCGCTCCCTCCACCGCCATGCCGACACCATGCGCCCTCTGCCGTGGTGGCGCGCGAGGACCAACACTAAGCTCCGCATCAACAAAAAGCTCCGGTGTCATCAGCAGGCTGCAAGGCCCTCGCTCCCGAACTGCGCAACGTCAACTGGCCCGAGAAGTTCAAGCCCGACCTGCCTCCGTGCTATGATGGCACCCCCGACCCTGCTGAGTTCCTGCAGCTCTACAAGTTGAGCATCGAGGCATCCGGCGGCAACGAGAAGATCATGGTGAACTAGTTCCCCATGGCTCTCAAGGACGGCGCGTGCTCTTGGCTCCTGAACCTGCCCGCGGGATCGATCTCCTCCTGGGGTGAGATGCGTGAGTGGTTCATTGCCAACTTCCAGGGCACCCGCAACCGCCCCCCAGCCGCAGGTGACCTGCGGCGCATCAAGCAACAACCAGGAGAAACCCTGCAGAAGGTCATCCAGCGCTTCAACAGTGTCTGCGTCAAGATCCCCAAGGTCACGGACGAGGCCATCATCTCAGCGTTCTCAGATGGCGTCCGCGATGTCAAGATGAAGGAAGAGCTCCCCACCATTGAACCCGAAGACAAGAAGGCCAAGGGCAAGGACGTGAAGCGCAAAGGAGTGGCTGTGCTCGCAGCTGAGCCAGAGATGAAGCATGGCCATGACTACTTGGAGTCATCCAAGAGCAGCCGACCGTTCTGTGCCTTCCACAACGTGTACAACCATAACACCAATGACTGTCAAGAGCTCAGGGCCATCCGCGAAGGACGCATCGGCCAACGCCCCGAGCGCAACAACCATGGCTACGGCCATGGAGCAAGCCAGACCGGGGGGCGCTGGGACAACCGCGGCCCCCATCAGGAGTGGCGTGATCAGCTTCGTGAGGACCGCTGGCGCGATCAGCCTCGCGAGGGTGCCTTGAGGGACCAGCCTCGTGAGGGTGCCTGTTGGGACCAGCCCCACGAGGACCGTCCTCAGGGCAAGGCCGGCCTCCCTCTGCTGCCACCACCAAGAAGGAATAACGACCAGGACGAGGGGGCTGGGGGATTCTAGGAGCCTCGCGCCATTGCCAGCATCTTGGGCGGGGCGCAAGCCCCAGCCTCTCGGCGCCTCTTCAAGCAGTTCGCCCGAGAAGTAAACGCGGCTCTCCCCAAGCTCAAAGCCACGCGCCCTCTCAGGTGGTCCAAGTGCCCCATCACCTTCAGTTTAGCACACCAGCTCAAGTGCGCGGCGACTGTCGACGCCCTCGCAATGCTCTGTTCACCCGTCATCAGCAACTTTCAAGTTACCAAAGACCCGGATCAACGGCGGCGTAGGGCTCAATGTTCTTTCCGTCAAGACATTCAATAGCCTCCAAGTGCCCTATGATCAGCTGCTGCCTACCAAGCCCATCTCAGGAGTGACCGACGGCTCCACCACCCCGATAGGGCAGGTCCTCATGTCTATCACCTTTGGCAAGCGCGACAACTACCACACAGAGCTCATCGACTTTGATGTCGCCCACATTCATCTTCCCTACAACGCCATCCTCGGGTACCCAGCCCTGGCCAAGTTCATGGCGGTGACTCACGATGGCTACAGCGTCCTCAAGATGCCAGGAAGCGGCAGCGTCATCACCGTCACCTGTGAAGAAAAGGATGCGGTATGCTCGCTCGAGCGGGCTTACCAAGCTGTGGCGGTCGAGGAGTTAGATAACGATGGCTCTGTCTACCGACCTGAGGCCGTCCCCAAGGAGAAGAAGTAGCTGCTCGCCCTAGAGCCTCACGAAGATGTAGCACCCGGTGGCCGTACCTCAGGATCTGCGCCCAGGGATGGGGCGCCTCCCTCCCTTGCATAGGAAGGCAAGCCCAACGCTCCCCTCAGGCTGGGCTCAGGGGCTCTCCTCCAAGCGGCCGAGCTCTAGCTCGTGGGCCAGCCCCGTGTACGTCACCTCCCGTGGTCCTTGGTGCCTCTCCCTTGCATGAGCTGGGTGTGAATAGACGGGTAAGGGCTCGCAACATGGTGCCTCATCGCTACGGGAGCCGCGCGCCGGTTGTCTTTCCTTAGGATATCTGCATGAGAAGACTATAGGCACGGTGTCTGTGCTCGGGTCCATCCCTGCAGCGTCGATACACCCAACGGCTGAGCTTTGTCTGGCGGGCCGGCCCTGTTCACGTCACCTCCTGGGGTCGTTGGTGTCTGGCTTTCTCATGTGGCAACCTCGAGGGATTCACTCGGCCCAGGTTGCCTAACCATCTTGCAGGATCACCTCAGGCGCTCCCAATCAAGACCAGGCGCAACCCGCCTTGAGGTAGGGCCCCATGAGTCCCGCACTGGCTCGTGGGTGCCCAGATACACCTCATCTAGCCCTGTCATGCAAGCCACGTGTTAGGGCGGGGTTGTACACGCCCCGGGGGATCTCCGCAGTAGGGAGTCCCCTCCCACGTGCCAGTGGAAGCACCATGCTCCGTGCTGGCAGTCGACACGGTCGAGGAGTGGCTATGACCATGCAAGAAGGGTAGCGCCATGCTCCGCGCTGGTGATAAACAACTAGGGGTGGCCTCATGGCTGCTTTAACCTCAGGGAGCCACCAGGCTCGGTGGCCAGCCCCACCACGCTGCTCCCCCTCGAGAGGGTAGCGCGAAGGGGCTGGGCATGGGGGCTACACTCAGGTCACGCATGGCGTACGCCCCACCAGGTCCCCCGGACCTGGTCGTCATGCAACCCTCCTGGGCGAAAGCCCGGTGAGGACGGGTATGAGGTATGTTCGTACGTCAAGGGGGACCCTTGAACATCGCGAGCGAAGGGCCTAACTGGTCCCGTAGCCCCTCATCCCTTGGTCTCGTCCTGGTGATCCAGATGACCCAACAGTGGCTGAGGTACGTGCAGGGCCGGGCTCTACCGACGCATAACACTAAGGCCTGCTCTCACATTTCTTTCCCAAGGGTTGTTCGCACGTCAAGAGGGACCCTTGGGCATCGTGACCCAAGGGCCTAACTAGTCCGGTAGCCCCTCACCCCTTGGTCTCGTCCTGGTGATCCGGACAACCCAACGGCGGCTGAGGTACACGTGGGGCCGGGCCCTACTGACGCAGAATGCTAAAGCCTTGTTTCGTGCTTCCTTCCTAGAGGCTGTTTGCACATCAAGGAGGACTCCTAAGCATCGCGACTCAGGAGCCTAACTGGTCACGTAGCCCCTCACCCCTTGGTCTCGTCCCGGCGATCCGGACGACCCAACGGTGGCTGAGGTATGCGTGAGGCCGGGCTCTGCCAACGTAGAACCACAAATAAAATAGGAAGGGAACCGCGAATAGCTAGCAGTTATTATAAGCCAATTTGTTCTTCAAGCATCAAACAAAAGTTTTAACACCTCCACGAGGCACGTCGCATGTCGCATGCAGGTTCGCAGGAAAGTAAAGATAGGAAGGAGCACCGTCGTCCACCAGCAGGCCCCTTCTTCTCCCTTAGGCACAGGGTTGTTCGCACGTCAAGAGGGACCCTTGGGCATCGTGACCCAAGGGCCTAACTAGTCCGGTAGCCCCTCACCCCTTGGTCTCGTCCTGGTGATCCGGACAACCCAACGGCGGCTGAGGTACACGTGGGGCCGGGCCCTACCGACGCAGAATGCTAAAGCCTTGTTTCGTGCTTCCTTCCTAGAGGCTGTTTGCACATCAAGGAGGACTCCTAAGCATCGCGACTCAGGAGCCTAACTTGTCACGTAGCCCCTCACCCCTTGGTCTCGTCCCGGTGATCCGGACGACCCAACGGTGGCTGAGGTATGCGTGAGGCCGGGCTCTGCCAACTTAGAACCACAAATAAAATAGGAAGGGAACCGCGAATAGCTAGCAGTTATTATAAGCCAATTTGTTCTTCAAGCATCAAACATAAGTTTTAACACCTCCACGAGGCACGTCGCATGTCGCATGCAGGTTCGCAGGAAAGTAAAGATAGGAAGGAGCACCGTCGTCCACCAGCAGGCCCCTTCTTCTCCCTTAGGCGCCGCCGTCAGGAAGCGCTTCTCTATCGGCAACATCGCCATGCCCTGCAAAGTTGCACTACTAGAAAAAGGGCTATAGATAGGATTGTTACTAATGGCGCACTAGACATGTGGTGCGCCATTAGTATATACTAATGGCGCACCATGTGTTGGTGCGCCATTAGTATCCAAATACTAATGGCGCACCGTTGATGTGGTGCGCCATTAGTAACAATTTTTTTTTCATTTTATTTTCAAAACTACTAATGGCGCACCTGTGGATAGTGCGCCATTAGTAGTTAAACTACTAATGGCGCACCACATCCACGGTGCGCCATTAGTATTTTTTTTTTCAAAATTTATTTTTATTTTTTTATTTTTATTTTCAAAACTAGTAATGGCGCACCGTGGGAGTGGTGCGCCATTAGTAGTTGAACTTACTAAGGGCGCACCACTCCCACGGTGCGCCATTAGTAGTTGAACTTACTAAGGGCGCACCACTCCCACGGTGCGCCATTAGTATTTTTTTATCATATTTTGTTTTTTTTTTCAAAACTAGTAATGGCGCACCGCGGGAGTGGTGCGCCATTACTAGTTGAACTACTAATGGCGCACCACTCCAACGGTGCGCCATTACTAACTTGGCCATTACTGCACACCCCCCCCCCTAGTGGACCGCCTTTTCCAGTTCAAAAATAAATAAAAGAAAATGATGTAGATGTCAAAAAAATAAAAGAAAATAAGTTTCCCATGTGATATGTGGTCTACTTGTTGGGAAAATTTACAAATATGAATTTTGACTTTATTTGCAAAATATGTCTGGAATTTAGTAAAACGGGCATAACTTTTGCATACGAACTCGGATTAAAAAGTTTTTTATATGAAAAATCATCTACTCGAAAAGTTACCTCCAAATTTAAAAGGGGGGAACCCCGTTAAACATTTTCAAAATCCCCAAAAACCTAACAAAAAAAGTTACGGGGCTTTTAAGATCTAGAGGCAAAAAAATTCAAAAAATTTCAAACTTACTAGTGGCGCACCGTTTGCTAGGTGCGCCACTAGTAACAGAAAAAAAATATAAAATTTTCGAAAAAAAAGTTACCGAGAAGTTTGAAATATATTTTTTAAATTTCATCATACTCATGAACATTAACAAACTCCTAGACATCAAGAAGGGTTAATAGGATTGATATGATAGATATATCAACAAGTGCTTGTGAAGTGAGCTGGTGCTGGGGTTGGATAGAACTACGAAGTTAAGCATGATCGGGCTGGAGTAGTGTGAGGATGGGTCACCTTATGGGAAGTTTGACCATAGAGTGCGGTTTGACTTGAGATTAAGCAAATTGACCCCATATTAAGCCATAATGACCCGAGATTAAGAAAAAAAAATTGAAATTTTTTTTTTCGAAAAAAAATTACTAATGGCGCACTTCTATGTAGTGCGCCATTAGTATGCCAAAGCACCTGGATATATATGGCCCCCTGAGAGGCATACTAATGGCGCACCGTGCCCTATACTAATGGCGCACCTATGGTGCGCCATTAGTATTCTAGATACTAATGGCGCACAAGTGGTGCGCCATTAGTATCCAAATACTAATGGCGTGGGACTAATGGCGCACCAGTAGTGCGCCATTAATGGCCAAAACTGGTGCGCCATTAGTAGGCCTTTTTCTAGTAGTGTTTTCCTTGGCTGCAGGATTGGTGGCGTCGTCAGCTGGATGTGAGGGGTCGATGGCGAGGAACTTCTTCAGCAAGGCCTCTACCGGGCCCTTCACGGCTTCAGCGGCGGCCTCGCAGCGCTCTTCATCCACAGGCTCGAGCAGTGCACCAAGGTCAGCGTCGGGATCGCGAAGATGCAGGTGGCTGAAGACGCGCGTCAGGGTTGAGGAGGAAAGCGCGCGGGCTTCCCCCTCCACCATGGGGATGATCTCGTTGGTTACACCCTCGAGCACCATAACAAGATAGGGAAGAAGCTGGGCAGGGCCTTCGTCGTCCGTCACCAGCGGCTTCTCCAACCCCTTCTCGTAGATTGCCCTCAGCGCTTGGCGGGACCTTTCCTCAAGGGACTTGAAGGCCGCGTGATCCTCGGCCAGAACCTTCGCCTTGGTTTCCAGCTAGGCCTTTTCTGCTTCCACCTCCTGCCCCAGCTCCACCAGACGGCTGCGCTCTGCAGCCTGCGCCTTGGCCAACTGTTCCAACTCAGCGTCACGACTGGCTACGACGTCTTCTTGGCATTTCATCCTCTTCTCCTTCGTCGCGCGCTCGTCGCCCATGGTCTTTAGCTTGGCCTCCATTGGCCGGCAGCGCTCCTTGGAAACCGACGCATCCTTTAGCGCCGCCTTGCGTGCAGCTATGGCTTGGTCGGCGGCCTGCTTGTCCTCTTCGGAAGCTGCCACGACCTGGCTCAGCACGGCCCTAACAGACACGTCGTGGTTCAGCCAGCCTGAGATCAGCTCCAAGCGCCCTGCCACCAAACGATAGTCAACACCTCGGAGGTCATCCCGGAGCTGCGTCAGCGCAGAAAAAGCCCCCTCCAGGGCGTCAGACGAAGCGGAAGGGCCGCGAGCTAGCTGCACGGCTAGAGTGAGAGGTTGTGGCATGTTCAAGGCCTCCTGAGCCCTGGCAACACCCACAGGCAAGCTGGAGATGGGTGCCTCCGGAGCCGTCTTGACCGAGGATGTCATCCCCTCCTGAGGTCTGTCCACTGGACATCGCGAGGATGACCGAGCAGGAGAAGTAGGGGCACCTCCACCGCCCGTCTACGTTGGGGAGGTGAAGTCAGGCCAAATCGCTGGGCCTCAGATGCGGTCGCCCCCTCCTTCTTCTTCTTCACCAACGGTGCTGGCCTGGCAATACAAGGGAAGGCATCAGGAATTGGCAACGGAATCAAGAGTGAAGACAAGACCAGGCCAAGGTACATACTGATCCACGACGACGTAACCCCGCGGCCTCTTCACCACGGAGCCCAAGGGCCTCGTAGCCTGCGGCACAGGTGCGCGAGCCCCCAAAACAGATGAGGCCGCAGCAGCTGTCCCAGCGGTGACGTCAGGCGGTGTCAGATCCGGAGCGTCGCCTCAGGAGATCAGCGCTGACCCGCTCTTCATCGGGACCCCAGCTGGTGGCTTCTTCGAGGGGGTGACCTTAGATCTCGTGGTGACCCCGGCACGGGGTGTCACCTCCTTCACCAGGTGGTCGTTGGCGTCGTCATCGTTAGGCAAGGCGTGGAGGAGATCGGCCTTGCGTGGAGGGGAGGTCTCCCCGCCCCCTCCGCGGTCGCCTCTAAGCCCTCCTCCCCGCTGGTGTCGCCTAAAGATAGCTCCACCGGATCAATCGCCATCTGGACCTTGGGGGGCGCCGAAGGCACGAGCTCGCGTCCGTCAAAGGTGGGCATGGTGGCCTCCACCTTAAGCCCATCCTAGCGGCGGAACAGGGAGGGCGTGGGTAACAGGCAGATACACGAGGTCGTCCCCAACCAGGAGGCGGAGAGCTGCTCCAAGCTGCTCGTCGGAAAGGGCGCCGAGGCGCAGTCAGAGGTTGTCAGTTTCGTCCCCGAGCATCCACAAGGGGCGTGAGTGCGCCTGAAGTGGAGCTACGCGGCGTGCTAGGAATTCCTTGACGATCATGGCCCCCATCAACTTCACCGCTTCTTGGTCGTCGGGCTTCAAGTCGGCGGTCATCTTCTCCACCACCTTCTCCGCCCGAGGGTCAATAAGCTTCAAGTTGAACCACCTGTCGCTAGACGTGGGCATCTCCATCGGCAGCACCAACCGAGGATGGGAGCACTTGGCGTCCACAAGGACCCACTTGTTCCCGAAGTTCTCAGCCTTCTTCCCGGATTTTGAGATCACATTGGTTCCGTTGGCCGCGATGAAATTGGCACACCCTGAACAGATCTTGCCCTTGTTCTGGAGGTAGAAGAAGTGGCGAAGTAGTGCCACAGATGGCATCACCCCAACAAATGCCTCGCAGTAGAAGGTGTAGATCGACAGGAGGAGGACAGAATTGGGTTGAAGATGAAGGGCATGCAGCTTGTAGTGGCTAAGGACGGCTAAGAAAAAGTCAGAGAAAGGGGGAACTAGCCCCGCAACAACACTGCTCATGAACAGGGGATAGAAAGTACTCTTTGAGTCCTTCGGCTCAGCGGAGGCGGCCCTGATCGCGGTCTTCCCCTTCTCACGGCCTCCGTCTTACCGGACACCATCAGCTGCGAGCTCGGAGGCGAGACGGTGCGAATCTGGAGTCCTTGGGGGAGAAGAGCAAGAAAGGGGATCTGGAGCAAGGCGAACGCAAGCAATGAAGGCACTGGGGCGCGCACTTGCCTTTTGTCACTCGTGCAGTTGCCGAGGCAGCGTGGGGAAGTGGAGACACCCACGTCCCTTCAATCTCCACGCGTCGATCAAGGCCACATGCTTTTGGGGCCCGCGGTGCTCCGCACTTGACCCTTGGCTTCGCCCCGAAGCCAAGTCGGAGTGCACCTTGGGCCTGGGGGCTACTGTCGGCGTTCTGGGAACAGGGGTACCCAGACTTGCCTAACTACGGCCCAGAGTGTGGCTCGTCCGGCAGCCTGGTATGGCCCAACTTCATCAGCAACCACTCAAGACCCTCGCGAGGGGCTAATCCTCGTGAGGCGGACGGCGCAAGACCTCCCCAGGGATGGCCTCACTAGGCTGGCTTTCGAGAAGCGGAGATATCTAGGGAAGGGGCACCTCACGAGATTCGCAAGACGTGAGCCATGACGACCAAGGCCAGGCGGGCGCCAGCGGGCGCATGACCCCAGTTTCCTCTTTGGTGCTAAAGGGGCAAGCGCAGGCGACGAGTCCCGAGGCTTCAGGCAAAGGTTTCCATATTGGTGCAACAAGACCAAGACCAGCAGGACGGCAGAGCAAAGGTCACCACGGAACCCACGGCTGCGTCACCACCAGAGCCTATGGCACGCGAAGACCACCTTTTGTCAGGATAGCTTGTACTAGATGCCCGGCTTCAAACTTGGCCGTTGTGGGATCCCTTCCCGCTTAATATTTGGCAAGAGGGCCCGGGCCTCTATGAATAGGACTAGCCACCACCATATGGGGCATCTCATCCGGAGCTAACCCAACATAGGGCGGTCAGATCATTGAGACCACCCTTTCACCCACTAGCTTGCCGAGCACGAGAACACCTCTCCTCAGGGGATTTTCTTCCAATGTACTAGTTCATCCTCAACTTACAAGGCAATCCACCACACCACACTGGATTAGGGTATTACACCACAACGGTGGCCCAAACCAGTATAAACCCTTGTGTCTCTTGTTCTTCGGGTTCGATGAGCTAGGCCCCGGAATCGATGCGAGAGAGTGCTAGAGGGGAAAGGAGAGATCTTCATGCGCACCCTAGTGTTCGAACCTCAAGGGTTTGCCGGAACCCACAATCCGACAGGTGTAATACCTAGTGCATCGGGTCCAATGAAAATCTTTTGTGACAACACTAGAGCAATAACCTTAGCAAAGAAATCCAGGTTTCACAAGAGAACCAAGCACATCAAGAGACGCTTCAACTGCATCCGCGATAAAGTCAAGGAGGGAGACATAGAGATTTGAAAAATACATACGGATCTGAATGTTGCAGACCCGTTGACTAAGCCTCTTCCACGAGTAAAACATGATCAGAACCAAGACTCCATGGATGTTAGAATCATTACTATGTAATCTAGATTATTGACTCTAGTGCAAGTGGGAGACTGAAGGAAATATGCCCTAGAGGCAATAATAAAGTTGTTATTTATATTTCCTTATATATCATGATAAATGTCTTTTTTCATGCTAGAATTGTATCAACCGGAAGCTTGATACATGTGTGAATACATACAGAAAATAGAGTGTCCCTAGTATGCCTCTACTTGACTAGCTCGTTAATCAAAGATGGTTGAGTCTCCTAAACCATAGACATGTGTTGTCATTTGATCAATAGGATCACATCATTAGGAGAATGATGTGATGGACAAGACCCATCCGTTAGCTTAGCATAATGATCGTTTAGTTTTATTGTTATTGCTTTCTTCATGACTTATACATATTCCTCTAACTATGAGATTATGCAACTCCTGAACACCGTAGGAACACCTTGTGTGATATCAAATGTCACAACATAACTGGGTGATTATAAAGATGCTCTACAGGTGTTTCCGAAAGTGTTTGTGGTGTTCGCATAGATCAAGATTAGGATTTGTCACTCTGAGTGTCGGAGAGGTATCTCTGGGCCCTCTCGGTAATACACATCATAATAAGCCTTGCAAGCAAGTGACTAATGAGTTAGTTACGAGATGATGTATTACGAAACGAGTAAAGACACTTGCCTGTAACGAGATTGAACTAGGTATGATGATACCGACGATCGAATCTAGGGCAAGTAACATACTGATGAAAAAGGGAACAATGTATGTAGTTACGCGGTTTGACTGATAATGATCTTCGTAGAATATGTAGGAGCCAATATGAGCATCCACCACTATTGGTTATTGACCGGAGATGTGTCTCAGTGATGTCTACATAGTTCTCGAACCCGTAGGGTCCGCACGCTTAACGTTCGATGATGATTTGTATTATGAGTTATATGTTTTTGATGACCGAAGATTGTTCGGAGTCCCGGGTGAAATCACGGACATGACGAGTCTAGAAATGGTCGAGACATAAAGAATGATATATTGGACGATGTTGTTCGGACAACGGATGAGTTTTGGGGGACACCAGATGAGTTTCGGGGGTCAGCGGATAAATATCGGAGTGCCGGAAGGGTTATCGGAACCACCTGGGAAGTAATGGGCCTTATTGGGCCTTAGGGAAGACAGGGGGCATCAGCCAAGGGCTGGCCGAACGCCCCCCCATGGGCCTAGTCTGAATTGGACTAGGGGGAGGGGCGGCACCCCCTCTTTCCTTCTCCTCTCCTCTCCTTACTTCTTCTCCTAGTTGGACTAGGAAAGGGGGGATCCAACTCCTACTATGAATAAGATTGCCCCCCTTGGGAGCGCCCCTATGAGGCCGGCTGGCCTCCCCCTTGCTCCTTTATATACGGGGGCAGGGGCACCCTAGAACACACAAGTTGATAGTTGTTTTAGCCGTGTGCAGTGCCCCCCTCCACAGATTCCACCTTGGGTCATATTGTCGTAGTGCTTAGGCGAAGCCCTGCGCGGATCACATCATCAACACCATCGCCACGCCGTCGTGCTGACGGAACTCTCCCTCATCCTCAACTGGATCAATATATCAAGGGACGTCATCGTGCTGAATGTGTGCTGGCCATGGAGGTGACATACGTTCAGTACTTGGATGGGTTGGATCGTGAAGACATTCGACTACATCAACCGCGTTACTAAGCGCTTCCGCTTTCGGTCTAGGATGGTACGTGGACACACTCTCCCCGTTCATTGCTATGCTTCTCCTAGATAGATCTTGCATGATCATAGGATATTTTTTAAATACTATGTTCCCCAACAGTGCTGATGGAATTCTCCTTCGAGCATCTGCTGGATCAAGAGCTCGTGAGATGTCATCTTTCTGAATGTGTGCTGAACACGAAGGTCCCGTACGTTTGGTACTTGGATCGGTTGGAACGTGAAGACGTTTGACTACATCAACTGCGTTAACATAACGCTTCCTCTTTCAGTCTATGAGTGTACGTGGACACACTCTCCCCATCTCGTTGTTATGCTTCTCCTAGATAGATCTTGCGTGAGCGTAGGATTTTTTTTGAAATTGCATGTTGCGTTCCCCAACAAATCTATCTACACTAGCAGTCTCCCAAGCCCTACTCATGCCTCAATTTGACAAAAAATCGATGAAAGCAACAGATAGAGCCCAAGACCTAGATTTAAGAAAAAGAATCCTAGGAGAGAGAAACGGGGGCAATACCGTGTTCCATGGCACGAGTAGATGGTGGGGATCGATTCCACCGGTCAGAATCAAGGGAGACGGCATAGATCTGACAGGCTGGTGGTGGCCCTCCAGTGCTTGATTCGTCACCTGAGAGAGAGAGAGATGGGAGAGGAGGCGAGTTGAATGGGTATGCGGGAGCGAAGACTCTCCCTGCCCCGACTCATAACCCCCTCGTCCATGTACTCGGTGGTAGTACCGGGGGCCGGGGTGGTAGTACTTGGGCCGGGGCAGAAGTACCGCCCGGGCTCCGTAGTAGTACCGTGTAGGCGACATGAGGCAGGACCAAAGCGGAAAAAGGAAAGAAAGAGACAATCCCAAGAACAAAAGCAATAGAAAAAAGAAGCAAACACGAACCAACCCAAAACACACCCAAGGACCTCAAGACAAGATACAACAAAAGACCAACTTGAGGAGAAAACTCTCAACGAGAGGGCGGTAGCTGAAGCCACCTATGTTTGAGTCAATTGGTATGGCACCACGAAGATTCTAACCTTGGGTCCATGACCAAAACTTTTCTTTGAAGTAGAGGTACCATCAAAAATGGTTAATGTGAAAGATTTGATTGATTTATGCATAATGGGGGGAGGGAAAGTTCATTGAGAGAACAACATTCCCTCTATGTCCATGCCTACATCTAGAATAAGATAAAACAATGAGTACAGTGGTGTGTGCCTAGTTTCAAGCCACGTTGCTCAAATCAATGATATTTAGCTCATGCCTTAACTCGCGAAATCTTGCTTCATCCAAAGGCTTTGTGAAGATATCTGCTAGATGCACTTGTGTACCTACATGAATAACCTCGATCTCCCCACACATGATGTGATCCCGGATGAAGTGATGGTGAATCTCAATATGCTCTGTCTTGCTATGTTTCTCCGGATTGTAAGAGATCTTGATTGCACTTTCATTGTCACAAAAGAGAGAAACTTTGTCACGAATGACATAGTAATCCTTTAAAGTTTGCCTCATCCATAGTAGTTGAGCGCAACAACTAGCAGCAGCGACATACTCGGCTTCGGTGGTGGAGAGAGAAATACAATTTTGTTTTTTTGAAGAAGAACTTACCAAAGACCGACCAAGGAATTGCACCCTCTAGAAGTTGATTTCCTATCCACACGGTATCCCGCCCAATCCGAGTCCGAGTCCCAATGAGATCAAAGCTTGAACCTTTGGGGTCGAAGATACGTCTCAAACGTATCTATAATTTTTTATTGTTCCATTCTGTTACATTATCATTCTTGGATATTTTACAATCATTTTATCGACATTTTATATAATTTTTTGGTACTAACCTATTGACATACTGCCAACTGCTAGTTGCTGTTTTCTGCATGTTTTTTACATCGCAGGAAATCAATATCAAACGAAGTTCAAACACAGCGAAACTTTTTGGAGATTTTTTTGGACCAGAAGAAACCCAATGGGCCAAGGCAGCACCTGGGGGTGCTCCGAGGGGATCACAACCCACCAGAGCGCGCCAGGAGGCCCAGGCGCGCCCTGGTGGGTTGTGCCCACCTCGGGTGCCCCTGGACCGCCTCTTTGCTCTATAAATACCCCAATATTCCAGAAACCCTAGGGGAGCAGATGGAATTTTGTTCCAGCCGTCGCAGAGTTCAGAACCACGAGATCCAATCTATAAACCATCACGGAGGGGTTCACCCCTTCCATTGGTGCCTCTCCGATGATGCATGAGTAGTATCTTGTAGACCTTCAGGTCCGCAGTCAGTAGCTTGATGGCTTCATCTCTCTCTTTTGATTATCAATACAATGGTCTCTTGGAGATCCATATGATGTAATTCTTTTGCAGTGTGTTTGTTGGGATCCAATGAACTTTGAGTTTATGATCAGATCTATCTTTCTATATCCATGAAAGTTATTTGAGTCTTATTTTTATCTCTTATATGCATGATTGCTTATAGCCTAGTATTTCTTCTCCGATATTGGGTTTTATTTGGCCAACTTGATCTTTTCATCTTGCCATGGGAAGAGGTGCTTTGTAGTGGGTTTGATCTTGCGGTGCTTGATCCCAGTGACAGAAGGGGAACCGACACGTATGTATCATTGCTACTAAGGATAAAACGATGGGGTCTATTTATACATAAATAGAGCTTGTCTACATCATGTCATCGTTCTTAATGCATTACTCCGTCTCTCCATGAACTTAATACACTAGATGCATGCTGGATAGCGATCGATGTGTGGAGTAATAGTAGTAGATGCAGACAGGAGTTGGTCTACTAATCTTGGACGTGATGCCTATATAATGATCATTGCCTGGATATCATTATAATTATTTGAAGTCCTATCAATTGCTGAGCAGTAATTGTTTTCGCACCATTTTCTATTTTCTCAAGAAGCCACTAGTGAAATCTACGGCCCCCAGGTATCTTCCTCATATTATTTGCCTTTGCGATCTATTTTCCTTTGATTTTATTTTCAGATCTATTAAACCAAAAACCCAAAAATAGCTTGCTGCAATTTATCTTATTTACCGTCCGATCTATCTATATTTATATCTCTCTCACGTCCGTTACCCGAAAGGGATTGACAACCCCTTTTACACGTTGGGTTGCGAGTATTTGTTATTCGTGTGCAGGTGTTGTTTACGTTGTGTTGCTTCGTTCTCCTACTGGTTCGATAACCTTGGTTTCATCACTGAGGGGAATAGCTACATCTCCTATACTGGATCATCCCTTCGTCTTTGGGGAAAAAACCGATGTAGCTTTAGCAACCATCAAAAGGAATTTTTTGGCACTGTTGCTGGGGAGCACCTTCAACATATACCAGGTTCCGAATCACAAATCTCATCTCCTCGCAATTACATTATTTGCCATTTGCCTCTCGTTTTCATCTCCCCCACTTCACAAACATTTTCCATTTTTATTCGCCCTCTTTTTCGTTCGCCATTTCTTGTCAGGTGTATTTGAGTTCTTATCATCATGGCTAGCGCGTCTACTCCTCCTTTGTCACCTGATTTTGAAGTTCTATACTTCAAGGAAAGACAAGGAGAAAATTTGAAAGATGCTTGGTATATGCTTATGGAATCCTATTTTATTAGCAGTTTAAAAGGGGATCCTAAAATTTTGCTTTGTAACTTTTACATAGGATTAGCTTTGCATCATACACAACTCTTAGATTTTGCCACCAAATGGAATTTTATCGAGCTCGATGCCAATGCTGCCTATGAAATTTTAGAAGGAACTTTGGGGACCCCACCTCAAAAGAAAGGGTTTTATTTCACCCTAAAGGGAGTTCAAATGATGGACAAACTTGGTGATTTACACAAACACATGGTTGAATTGCAAAAATATAATGAACCCCTCAAACATCTTAATGGTAGTGTCAATCACATGAATACTATGATTACCATTTGCAATAAACGATTAGATATTTTGGATATCAAGTTGGTATCTTTTCCTGAGAATTTATGAAAGCGCAAAGAGCCTCTCGGGTTTGAGAAAACCCTCACAAAGGTTGCTAAAACTACGGATGAGAAAACTTAGATCCTGGTATTATGTCTTTGTTAAGGGCGTAAAACGATAACGCTTGTTGGGAGGCAACCCAACTTGTATCTTTTCGCTTTTTGATTTCCTTGATGTTTTCAAAAAAACTTTAATATCTCTGTTGAGATGTGTTTTTGTGGTTTGAATAAAGGTTTGTGCCAAGCAAAGCCTTAGGGACACATTGGGTGTTAGTAGATTCGATCTTGCTGAAAAAACAGAAACTTTTGCGCTCACGAGAAAACTTCTCATTTCTAACAAAAGAGTGTTTTTTGGTTGATTCTTTTTGCAGAAGATTTATATACCAATTGTCCACGTGGCCCTATTTTTTCAAGATTTTTAGAGTTACATAAGTATCCGAAACATCCAGATTACTACAGACTGTTCTGTTTTTACAGATTATGTTTTTATTGTGTTATGTGCTTGTTTTGATGATTCTATGGTTTTCTTTGATGAGTTTTTGCCATAGAAAAGTTGGAATATAGTAGATATAATACAAATACAAAATATGAATGGGTTTACTATAGTACTTATAGTAGTGATTTGTTTTCTTATACTAACGGATCTCACGAAAGTTTTGTTGGAGTTTTGTGTGATTGAAGTTTTAAGTTTTGGGTTATCTTACGATGGATGAAGGAATAAGGAGTAAGAAAAAGCATAAGCTTGGGGATGCCCCGGAATCCCAAGCTATTATCCAAAGATAAGCAATCAAATAAGCTTGGGGATGCCCTCGAGTGGCATCCCCTGTTTCTTCTAACGATCATCGTTATTTCACTTGAAACTATATTTGTATTCGTCACATGATATGTGTTTTGCTTGGAGTGTGTTTTATGATATGAGTCTTTGCTTGTTTTGTTTTGATTTTTAAGTCATAAATACTTGCTGTACACATCTATTTGAGAGAGCCAAAATTATGCCATGACTTGTTAGAATAGCTCTCTATGCTTCAGTTAAATTCTTATGAGCTATGGATTTGCTCTAGTGCTTCACTTATATCTTTTTTAACACGGTGTGCTTTAGTATCTTTGGAGAAATACTCTCTTGCTTGACTTAGATTTATTTGAGAGTTAGTAATTTTTTAAGAAATTCTCCTTTGCTTCACTTCAATTATTTTGAGAGAAAGAAAATTATTATGCTCATGATCTTGACTTATATTTGTTCGAGCTTATCAAAAGCAACACATGAAAATTAGTCCCAAAGTGATAGATATCCAGGAAAGATATAATAAAAATTTTCATGAAGATCATTGGACAAAATAAACTTGATTCCTTGTAATAGTTTTGAGACATGATGATATAATATGTTAGTCATGTTAATGAGTAATTATGTTTTAGTAAGAATATTTGTGTTAAGGTTTGTGATTCCCTATTGAAGAACGAAAGTCAATAATTATGCAATAAAATTATATCCAACTTGTGGTGCATTATTTGGTGTTATTTATGCTCAATGTTCTCTTATGAGATTATTCATTTCATGGTTGGTCGCTTCCCAGTCTTTTTCTAGCCTTCATTTTGCACCAAGTATGATCACTACTTGTGCATCCAAAATCCTTTATCCCGGTTTTGCCACATGAGTCCACTATACCTACCTATATGTGGTATTCCCTTGCCGTTCTAAGCAAATTTGTATGTGCCATCTCTAATTTTCAAAATAAACTTCCCTTTTAGTGTGCCCGTATTGCTCGCGAGGCGGTGATGGGTGGCCAATATTTTCTATGCTAGATGTGTTATTCTCACGATGAGTGTTTATTCACTTGTTATTGCACGAGAGTAAGGCAAAGGTATCAGGGATGCACAGTCCCAAAATGAAAAAAAAATACTTTATGTTGTCAAATAATAAATTCCTTGGAAATTGTTTATATGGCATGCAACCGTGGATTCGGCTAGCCATGGCTTGTGAAAGTTTGATGGAAAAAGAATAAACTTTATTTTCTGTTTAGGATCCACCTATGATATATCTAGCATTTCAAGTGTTGGGAACCTCAAGTTGTTTTCGTTGGTGGTAAAAGTATACCTACCAAAAAAATTATCTCTCAATTTAAGCTTTGAGCTATGGCACCTCTAAAAATCCCTACTTCCCTCGACGAAGGGCCTTTCTTTTACTTATGAAATTTTTATTTTTGAATTTGAGGCTCCATCTTTTCTTACAAGCACCAACTAGGAAACACTATGATCGTACTTGAGCATTGGGTGTAACTAATATGCAAGTGTGTTTCATGAATGGATCAATGGTTTAGCATGATGGGCTAGGTATAACTTATTTTAGCATTGATATTTTGAAAGACATGGTTGCTTATTGATATGTTTGAGTATTTAAATCTCATGTCAAAACTAGACTATTGCTTTGAACCATATAAAAATCCAATTGTCCATCGTATAAATAAAAGAATATGACATGACATGATAGGTAGCATTCCACATAAAAAATTCTATTTTTATCACTTACCTACTCGAGGACGAGCAGGAGTTAAGCTTGGGGATGCTGATACGTCTCCTATGTATCTATAATTTTTTTATTGTTCCATGCTGTTATATTATCATTCTTGGATGTTTTACAATCATTTTATAATCATTTTACATCGTTTATTGGTACTAACCTATTGACATAGTGCCAAGTGCCAGTTGTTGTTTTCTGCATGTTCTTTACATCGCAGGAAATCAATATCAAACGGAGTCCAAATGCAGCGAAACTTTTTGGAGATTTTTTTTGGACCAGAAGAAACCCAATGGGCCAAGGCAGCACCTAGGGGTGCTCCGAGGGGAGGACAACCCACCAGGGTGCGCCAGAAGGCTCAGGCACGCCCTGGTGGGTTGTGCCCACCTCGGGTGCCCCCCGGACCGCCTCTTTGCTCTATAAATACCCTAATATTCCAAAAACCCTAGGGGAGCGGGCGGAATTTCGATCCAGCCGCCGCAGAGTCCAGAACCACCAGATCAAATCTAGACACCATCACGGAGGGGTTCACCACTTCCATTGGTGCCTCTCCGATGATGCGTGGGTAGTTCCTTGTAGACCTTTGTGTCCGTAGTCAGTATCTAGATGGCTTCATCTCTCTCTTTTGATTATCAATACAATGGTCTCTTGGAGGTCCATATGATGTAACTCTTTTGTGGTGTGTTTGTTGGGATCCGATGAACTTTGAGTTTATGATCAGATCTATCTTTTATATCCATGAAAGTTATTTGATTCTTCTTTTGATCTCTTATATGCATGATTGCTTATAGCCTTGTATTTCTTCTCTGATACTGTGTTTTGTTTTCCCAACTTGATCTCTTTATCTTGCCATGGGAAGAGGTGCTTTGTTGTGGGTTCGATCTTACGGTGCTTGATATCAGTGACAGAAGGGGAACTGACACGTATGTATCGTTGCTACTAAGGATAAAATGATGGGGTCTACTTCTACATAAATAGATCTTGTCTACATCATGTCATCGTTCTTATTGCATTACTCCGTTTCTCCATGAACTTAATACACTAGATGCATGTTGGATAGCGGTCGATGTGTGGAGTAGTAGTAGAAGATGCAGGCAGGAGTCGGTCTACTAATCTTGGACGTGATGCCTATATAATGATCATTACCTGGATATCATCATAATTATTTGAAATTCTATCAATTACACAATAGTAATTGTTTTCCCACCGTTTGCTATTTTCTCGAGAGAAGCCACTAGTGAAATCTACGGCCCCCGGGTCTCTTCCTCATATTATTTGCCTTTGCGATCTATTTTTCCTTTGCTTCTATTTTAAGATCTATTAAACCAAAAAACCAAAAATACCTTGCTACAATTTATCTTATTTATCGTCCGATCTATCAATATTTATATATATCTCACGTCCGTTACCCGAAAGGGATTGACAACCCCTTTTACATGTCGGGTTGCGAGTATTTTTTATTTGTCTTCCGGTGATGTTTACGTTGTGTTGCTTGGTTCTCCTACTGGTTCAATAACCTTGGTTTCATCACTGAGGGAGATATCTACCGCTGCTATACTGGATCATCCCTTCCTCTTTGGGGAAAAACCGACGTAGCTTTAGCAGCCATTAGTCGAATAAGCCAAAGTTTGGGGTATGAGCCAAATATCAAAAGATTCGCTTGATCGCCACGTAGTGACTTTCCATCGGCACTACTTGAAACCGTGCACACATTCCCACACTCAACATGATATCCGTCCTAGATGCACAAAGGTAAAGCAAGGATCCAATCATAGAATGAGATACCTTTCGATCCACCGCTTTACCATTGGGATCAATGTCAAGTTGGCATTTGCTAGGCATTGGAGTAGAGGCCGTCTTGACATCACTAAGCTTCAATTTAATGAGCATGTCTTAGGTATATTTGGCTAGATTGATGAAGGTTCCTTCTCTTCTTTGCTTGATTTTGAATCCGAGAAAGAACTTCAACTCTCCCATCATAGACGTCTCAAAATTCCAAGTCATAAGTGCGGCAAACTCATCATTGAAAGCGTATTCGATACCCTCGACCTGGGAGTAGCCTTGTTCCAACAATATTGCTTTGTTTTAAATGACAACACCGTTCGCATCTTGCTTGTTCTTGAATATCCATTTGGTTCCAATTGCATTATGATTCTCCATTGGCCTTGGCACCAATGACCACACTTTGTTGCACTCAAAGTTGTTGAGTTCATCATGCATGGATTCAAGCCAATCCGAGTCCTCGGGCGCTTCATGTACCTTTTGGGTTTCAACAAAAGAAACAAACGCGTGATGCTCACAAAAGTTTGTTAATTATCTACGAGTAGTTACCCTTTCCTTAAGTTTCCAAGCACATTCTCCAACACATGTTCTTGACGCTTGAGAGTGGAGGATATCTTTGCGGCTCGATGCTCTAAAAGTTCCTCCATAGACATATGATTGTCAACTTGAGGGTCATCATCTTGATCGCCTTAAGCGTCATCTTGAGATTCCTCTTGATCTTGAACTAGTTCTTGATCTTGAGGTTGCTCAGTTGTGTGAACTTGATCTTGGGCATCACTTTGTGAACCAACATCACCATTAGGTTGATATTGCTCTTGATATCGTTCACGAGGTTGAGGGCCTTCACTTTGTTCTTCGGAAGCGTGTGAGTCTAGCATTGGTGATGGATCCACTTGAGTGGAGCATTGTCCTTCTCCCTTCGGCCACAAGGGGTTCCTCAATGGGGAGTATTTGACCAATCCCCATTCTTCTTATTGCTTGACGAGGAATTTCATCACCTACATCACAAATACCAATTTGCTCCACTTGGGAGCCATTATTTTCATCAAACTCTATGTGACATGTATCCTCAATGAGTCTGGTGGACTTGTTAATGACATGATAGGCATGAGAGTTTGTAGCATAACCAACAAATATGCCCTCTTGAGCTCTAGGTTCAAACTTAGAAAAACATGCACTTTCTTGAGAATGAAACACTTACACCCGAACACCTGAAAGTACTTGAGGTTGGGCTTGTTATCGGTGAGTATCTCATATGGAGTCTTGTTCAAGCCTATGTGAAGATATAGCCAATTTGATGCATGACATGCAGTGTTGATGGCTTCAGCCCAAAAGTTGTATGAAGATTTGAATTCCGCCATCATAGTCCTTGTCGCGTCCATCAATGTCCGGTTCTTCCTCTTTGCGACACCATTTTTTTAGGGTACAAGGTGCTGCATATTGGTGCTTGATCCCCTCATCACTGAGAAACTCATCCAAGGTGTAGTTCTGTTTTTTAGAGAAAAGGCATCGACCGAGCCCGAGATAGAGCTCGAGCCTAGCCCAACTTGTAATTAACAAAGCCATCCACCAGCAAGGATTACAAGCACACCCATGGGAAAGGTGAAATAAGAACAAAGCGGTAAGATAAAAATACGTTGGACATGGATAACATCAAACTAAGCCTCGGACACTATGAACTATGAAGATACATAATGGAAACAAGAGCCGAAGACGTCGAGGTCCTCCTTCGAGATTACTGCACCAGGAACAAGAACACACTGGCACGACGGAGAGAAGGTCCGACATCAGTAGGGCATGCAGTCACCAAGCACCTACGGACCTCGGCACAGCACATCCAGCAAGCCATCTTCGAAGAAGGCCACTACCTTCTCGCCTGGATCGAAGGCACCGCACCGTTGCAGGATGAGGTGCATGTCGTGTAATGCCTAGTATGAGACTATACCTCCTACGTGTCGAGGCACGACTTAAAGGTATAAGCTCATACTAGAATGATCTCAAGTATGGTATCTTTGCACGACTCATGTAAAATAGGGATGAAATTGCAAAAGAGTAGTTGGCTTACACTCGCCCCGTCACACAATACATTACATAAGCAATCATCATCCAATAAACATCACAGTCCAACTAGGGACGAAGACCCAAATGAAAGATACCAAACAAATAAAGCCACAAGGTCCGAATCGCCCCTAGTAGAAGCCACTACTGATCATCGGGATAGTGCACATAGTATCGACTATGTTCTTCATCGAACTCCCAATACAGCTCCGTGCCGTCACCTGTGTAGTTCACCATAGTACCTGTATCTGGTGTTGCGTGGAATCTGTGAGCCACGGAGGACTCAGCAATCCCGTTCCTGGGTAGCAAAACTATCTAAGCCTTGGGTGTGGAACACGGCTGAAGAATAAAGGTTTCAGCTGCACTAGCACTAGATTACGTGTTTAGAGCGAGAAGAGAAGTGCCACGAGCCTCAAAGTGATCACGAAGTGATCCTATCTAAACACGTCAAACATAACCCCACCGTGTTCACTTACCGAACCCCCTTTCGGAAAATGACCGCCACGGTTACTCACGCTGGTAGTGTGTTCTGAACATGGTGTCAAGTTTTCTACAACCGGATATTAACATATTCCCATCTGCCACATAACCACGGGCATGACTTTCGAAAGTTCAAAGCCCTGCAGGGATGTCCCAACTTAGCCCATCACAAGCTCACGATCCGCGGAGTCGCAACTCCAAGGTGGGAAGGCCCGAGTATTCTCGGAACCCCGTGCTCAAGATACTCCGACATAGGTAAAACTAATCCCGCAAGACCTCCCGGCGTGCCGACACCCTGACAGTAGCCGCACGTATCTAGTCTCAGGCCACGACCGGATGAGCACAGCGTACCGTGACCAAAACCCAAGTTGCCAAGGGGGTACCGCACACGACTCTAGTTTGGACCAACACTCAAATCGAGCACTGGCCTAGGGGGTTGATTAATTAATCCTCGGGTTAATTACTCCCTCGGCAAGTTTTAGTTGTTAGGCAAATGTAGAACCAATGTCGGGCCTCGGTGGAAAAGCTTTAGCGCTAAGCGGGTTATCGAGGGGGTCCCATAACCCCAACCGTGTTAGGAACGGATAATCAAGGAACATAACACCGGTTTATAAGGTTCCTAGGGTGGCATGAGTGGAACAAAACACCAAGCGAGAGGCTTAGCCTTCCACCCATTGCCAAGTATATAGATGATTTAGTATTAACAGATTATATAGTGTGATATCCCAACAATAACTTCAACACGAAGCAAGAATCTTCAAATCTTCACCTGCAACTAACAATGCTATAAGAGGGGTTGAGCGAAGCTTACGTAGCCAAACAAAGGTTTGCTAGGTTGGGTGGTTAGACAGATTCATGGTTACAATAGGAGGCTGACAAGCAAACATGGGCATCGAGGCAATGAGCTAAAGAGCGAGACATCTAGCAATAGGCAAAGATAGTAATGATATCTGGGTCAGGTCATCTTGCCTGTCGATTCGTCGATGGGATTGTAAGACGGCTCCTCGTACTCAACCTCGGTAGTAACCTTGTTCTCGGTCTCGGCTTCCGGCTCTACTCAACACAAGAACACAACATGGCACGGAATCAAACATGGTGCAATGCACAATCAACATGATGCAAGTATGATGCATTTCATGGCAATGGATGAAGCACACAAGAACGACACAAAACAACAAGTTTAAATGAGGCCGGAATCAACATATATCAAATCCGGTAAGTCCTCATATGCATGTTTTGAAATTGGTCAAGATCTAAACAAACCTTAAGTTAAAGTTGTTAAACATCAAGTTAACATGCACCATGATGATCTACACGAAATTCTAGTCAAGTTTCATATAAAGTTTGTTTAATTCGGAGCTACGGACTTGAAGATATGAGCAAAACCGGACAAGCATGGCAACGGTGCAAGATGCACCCAAACGTCAAGCAAACACTCTACAAACATGTTAACAACAAGATATTATGATTCTACATGAAAAATCACACAAGTTTCATACAAGGCACGCTCAAAACGGAGCAACGGTTCAACACAAACACACGAAACAAGGTACAATGCAAAGCTGAAATTAACATCCACATAGCAACTTTGGAGCAAGAAATATATACTCTGCAGCACCCAAACATGATGAAAATAAGCATGGACATGAATTAGACATATCCTAAAGCAAACAACTCCATTGGAGCAACTCCATAGGAGGCATGGATCAATAGAAACAAGCTACACCAAATTGATCATGCTGTTAAAAACCTGACAGTTATAATTTATAGCAACTTGGGAGCAAGAAATAAATAAGCTATAGCAAGCCATATGAGCAAGTGAAGGCATGGATGGATAGACAATAACATGGAAAACAAGGAATGTTCATTGGCCATTCCAAAACATGCATGAATTTGACTAGGGCATCAAGCAAACATAGCATCAGGTTATAACAGATTCCAGACTTAGCAGAATTTTCACTAAGTATAAAACAGATATGTTGGCATGGCATGTTTGCAAGCATGTTTACGTCACCTCAAGGCATTTCATGGAAAGTGTTTTGCACCACATCAAATACCATATGATGGAGATTCTAAAACATATTGACATGTGACATGGGGACAAACACATCAATATCAACGAGCACTTCAAATCAGCATCCCATAACATGTTTCATAACTTAACAGCCACATGCACTTTTGCAAAAGAGATTAACATGGCAATATGAGACCTAACATGAATGCTACAGCAACCATCATGTAGAGCATTTCACAATGAACATTTTGACATATCATTTGCTTCATTTGGATAAATATGCACCAAGTTATCACATCTCAAGCATGGCATGAAAATAACAAGTTGCAGCAGTTTATAACAAGTAGCACTCTTGTCACGAAGATTAAGACATCTAGATGATCTCAAACAAGCATGCCACAATGGAACAAAATGTATAGCACATCACCACGATCATTTTGATATATCATATGCACAATTGGACTTACACACAAAAAGATACAGCCACATGAACATGCAACAAAAATATATAATTTTTAAGGACTTTGCAGAAAAGAGCACTAGGGAAAGAAAAAAACAACGGGGAATATGGGGAACTGCTCACCCTGAGCTTCGGCCCAAGTAGAGGAGGGAGTAAGCTCACGCGGGGTACGGTTCGCGCGGCCCACGGGGGGG
>LR738711.1:301457214-301469242 GCA_902687465.1 Secale cereale
GGGGGGGAGAGAAGGCCCACGAGGCCTTCGCGATTGCGGCGTCGTGCTCGACCTCCTCTAGGAGATCGAGCGAGGCGGCGGTGCTGACGATCTGCTCCGGCGACGGCGGCGTGGTCGGAGGAGGCGCTCGGCAGGCTGGGGCGACGAGATCCCGGCGGCGGCTGGCACGGCAAGGCGGCGGGGGAAGGCGACTAGACGGCGGCGGCGCTAACCGGTGGGGGCGGTGATAGGACGACGGCGGGGCTCGGGCTGCAGACGGATCGAGGACGGATGCTCGGGCGGCGGTCGGCGGGATCCGGGCCCGACGGGCCGGATCTGGGCGGCGCGGGCCCAACGGCGTGGGCGCAGCGACGCTGATGAATAGCGCGCTGACACATGGCGGCGGTGGACGAGGCTGGACATGTCCGGATCGGGCTGGACGTGTCCGGCGGCGGCGGGGAGGAGTTTTGCTAGGGGAAGGACGCAAAAATGGACGTGGGGGACTAATTTATAGGCATAGGGAGCTAGGAAGGTCCAAATGGGGAGCGGTTTTCCGCCACGCGATCACGATTCGACGACCGCGATGATGGGAGGGTTTGTGCTGGGTTTGTGGGCTGTTGTGGAGGGGGTCTTGGGCCTTAAAGAAGAGGGTCTTTTAGCCCACTATGTTAACCGTTGGAGTACCAAACGAACTCCAAACGCGACGAAACTTGACAGGCGGCCTACACGTACCAAAACAACAACGCACGACAAGTCTCACGTCATTCCGGGAATGTTACACAGCCACCCACAGAAGAAGGACTCGGGGATGCCGCTGGCACGTGTGTGAGCGTCGGAACTCGAAAGGGACAACGGGAAGAGGCGAGTGGAACCGGGTGCAAGTGACACACGAATGCAATGCAATGCAGAAGACAACATGACATGGATGAAATGCACACATGCACAGGACAAAACAAAGAAAGATGAAATGAAAGAAGAGCCCAGAATGGAATGGATGAAGTCAAAGTTTCATATATTTCCATAAATGGAAAGTGTTACATCTGGGGCATTACAAACTCTCCTCTACTACGAAAAGGTCTCATCCCGAGATATAGGACTGGAAGAAGGAAGGGTACTCGGAACGAAGGTGATCTTCTCGTTCCCACGTAGCTTCTCGGTCGGTATGGTGTGACCACTTAACTTTCAAGAACTTGATCGACTTGTTGCGGATCTTGCGCTCGGTTTCTTCAAGAATAGCAACAGGGTGCTCACGGTAAGACAAGTCTTGTTGAAGATCAATCTCCTCGAACGGAATGGTTCGTTCAGGTGTCTTGAAGCACTTGCGGAATTGAGACACGTGAAACACATCATGAACATTTGCAAAGTTGGATGGAAGCTCAAGTTGATAGCCTAGATCGCCTCTTTTGCCATGAATCTTGAAAGGGCCCACGTATCTAGGAGCAAGCTTTCCTTTGATACTGAATCTTTGGGTTCCTTTCATAGGAGAAACACGGAGATAGACATGATCTCCAATGTCGAAAGCCAAATCACGATGCTTGTCATCATAGTAACTCTTTTGACGCGACTGAGCGCCCTTGAGATTCTCACGTATGACTTTGCACATTTCTTCGGCTTCTGAGATCAAGTCATTGCCAAGGAGTTGACATTCACCAGTCTCGGACCAGTTGAGAGGGGTACGGCACTTTCTGCCATAAAGGATTTCAAATGGAGCTTTGTCGGCACTTGCTTGGAAACTGTTGTTGTAAGAGAACTCGGCAAACGGAAGGCAATCTTCCCACTTCATGCCAAAAGAGATGACACAAGCTCTCAGCATGTCTTCGAGGATCTGGTTCACTCTTTCAACTTGACCACTAGTCTGAGGGTGAAACGCAGTGCTGAAATGGATCTTAGTGCCCATGGCTGACTGGAAGGAGTCCCAGAACTTGGATGTGAACAAACTTCCACGGTATGAGGAGATAACTTGAGGAATGCCATGTAACGACACAATTCTGGAAGTGTACAACTCTGCCAGCTGAGCTGCATTGATGGATTCTTTGACTGGAAGGAAGTGAGCTACTTTGGTTAGCTTGTCAATCACCACAAAGATAGCATCGTTCCCCTTCTTGGACTTAGGAAACCCAGTGATGAAATCCATTTCAATGTGTTCGAATTTCCACTCGGGAATAGTAAGAGGTTGGAGGAGATCGGCTGGACATTGATGCTCTGCCTTCACTCTTCTGTAGACATCACATTCATTCACGAATTGGGCAATCTCCCTTTTCATGCGAGTCCACCAGTAAGATTGCTTGAGATCTTGGTACATCTTGGAACTTCTGGGATGAATCGAGAGGAGGGAGTCATGTGCTTCGTTCATTATGAGCTTTCTGAGATCACCCTTGAGAACCACAAGTCTGTCCTCAAAGAACAAGGTGTCTTTCTCATCAACGCGATAGCACTTGTATTTGGGAGTACCCTTGGCAATACCATGTTTCACTTTCTGCACCATAGCATCACTGAGCTGGGCCTCACGGATCTTATCTTCCAAGGTAGGAGGAACTTGAAGGTTTGCAAGAAAGCCTTGCGGAACAACTTGGAGGTTGAGCTTCCTGAATGATTCACAAAGCTCAGGCTGAAACGGCTTGATAAGGAGACTGTTGCAATATGCCTTTCTGCTCAAGGAATCTGCAATGACATTGGCCTTGCCAGGTGTGTGTATTCGATGCTTGGATCATACTCTTGTATCATCTCAACCGAATGAGTCTGGCGAAGGTTCAGGTTCGGTTGTGCGAAGATGTACTTCAAGCTCTTGTGATCGGTGAAGATGTCCACTTTTCTGCCCAATAGAAGGTGTCTCCACGTGATCAAGGCGTGTACCACTGCTGCTAGCTCGAGATCATGTGTGGGGTAGTTCTTCTCATTTGGCTTCAATTGACGAGAAGTGTATGCCACAATTTTCTTGTCGTGCATTAGAACACCACCAAGTCCTTGAAGAGAAGCATCACATAATACTTCGTAGGGCTTGGACTCATCCGGAGGAGTAAGAACCGGAGCAGAGATGAGCTTTTCTTTGAGTGTTTTGAATGCCACATCACAATCCGGAGACCAGTTGTACTTGACATTCTTCTGCAGCAAGTTGGAGAGAGGCTTGGCAATCTTGGAGAAGTTCTCAACGAACCTTCTGCAATAGCTAGCGAGACCAAGGAAGCTTCGGAGTTGCTTGACGTTTTGCAGGGGTTCCCAGTTGATAATCGCTTCAACTTTCTCGGGGTTGACAGAAATACCCTCAGCAGAGATGATATGGCCAAGATATAAGACCTTATCTAGCCTGAATTCGCATTTGGAGAACTTCGCATAGAACTTGTGTTCACGGAGTCTGTCAAGAACCAAACGGAGGTGCTTGGCATGGTCTTCTTCATTCTTGGAGAATACCAAGATGTCATCCAGATAGACGAGAACGAATTCATTGGTGTAGGGGTTGAATATGTAGTGCATCATCCTCGAGAAGGTGGGTGGAGCATTTGCGAGGCCAAAAGACATGACTGTGTATTCATAGGAGCCGTAGCTTGTTCTGAATGCAGTCTTGTGAATATCTTCTTCACGGATACGGATCTGATGATAACCCATCCGGAGATCGAGCTTTGAGAACACTTTAGCTCCTTTGAGCTGCATGAACAATTCATTGATGTTGGGGAGTGGATACTTGTTCTTTATTGTCTTCTTGTTCAATGGCCGGTAATCAACGCAAAGGCACTCCGTGCCATCCTTCTTCTTGACAAATAGAACACCACAGCCCCAAGGAGAAGTGCTAGGCCTGATTAGACCCATACGCTCTTGCTCATCGAGTTGTTTCTTCAGCTCCTTCAACTCATCAGGGGAAAGCTTGTACAGACGCCGGCATGCTGGCTCGGTACCGGGCTCGAGTTCAATATCGAATTCAACTTGACGAGGCGGAGGCATGCCTGGAAGCTCTTCAGGGAAAACATCTTCATATTCATTAACCACTAGAATTTGAGAGATGGCATTAATCTCGCCCTTGTCATTGAGAGAGAATAGCCTGATAGTGTTATCTCGAGAGGCGAAGATAATCACGTCTTCGTCAGGATGAGTAAGCTTGACTTCCTTATTTGCACAATCAATGTTTGCATCATGCTTGGAAAGCCAATCCATACCAAGAATAAGATCAATTTTGGAGTTGCTGAGAATAACCAGAGAAACCAGAAAACGGTAATCACCCATACAAATAGATACTTCTGGAGCAAAGTTGTTGGAGTTCATTAGCAAACCCGGAGAAAGCACAGACATTGGACTAGGCAAAGCTTGCAATGGCATATCATGTGACAATGCAAAAGGTCTTGACATGAAAGAATGTGATGCACCTGAATCAAACAAGACTTTTGCAGGAATAGAGTTAACTAGAAGGTTACCAAGTATCACATCTAAAGAATTCTCTGCTTGAGCTGCATTCATCAGATTCACTCTTGCTGACTTGGGGTTGTGCTTGACAATAGCAGTGCTGACAGGTGGAGGAGGCGGAAGGCGCCTTGGGTTGGGGCACTTGTTAGCATAATGACCCTTCTGAGAGCACTTGTTGCAAACCACTTCTGAGAGAGGACGGTGATAAGGAGCACTTGAGTTCAAAGCTTGAAAGTGATTCTTTGACTGATTGCTTGGGTTGGGTGGGTGGGTGAAACCACGGCTACCAGAATGCTTGTTATTGTTGTTGGAAGGTCGGATCACTGGAGGAGGTGGAAGCCAAAACTTCTGCTGCTTTGCAACCACTTGGGAAGAAGAGGAGGAGTGAACAGCATCTCTGATCCTCTTTTTGGAAGCTTCCATCTTGAGCTGGGCTGCCTCTTGCTTAAGTGCCATGTTATAGAATTGATCAAAATCTTCCGGCTCAAACAAGGTGAGAGCTAGTTGGAGTTCATCCTTCAGACCACCACGGAACTTATAAATCTTGCTCTTGGCATCTGGGATGTCTTGCTTGGCATAGCGGGCAAGGTTCTGGAACTTGACATTGTATTAATATACGGACATGGTGCCTTGCTTCAGGTTGCGGAATTGCTCACGCATACCTTCGATGACACTAGTTGGAATGTGGTGAGAGCGAAAATCCTTGCAGAAGTCAGTCCACGAGATTTCACGTCCTTCTCTGGAATCTTTGTACTGCTGCCACCAATCAGCGGCTTGGTCCTTGAGTTGGAAGGCGACAAACTACACATAGTCCTCAGGTCTCACCTTACTGCACTCGAAATGCTTCTTGATGTCTATTATCGAGTCTTCAGCATCTAGCGGGTCCACACAGTAACTGAATTCCTTTGGTTGGTTTGCCAGGAACTAGTTGAGTGTAGCAAAGTGAGGTTGGCTGAACAATTTGCCTTGGCCTTGGTTCCCATGACCACCTTGATTTGTTTGATTTGCTTGAATGTTCTGCATCATTTGCATAAGCATCTGGGTGTTCTGGTTCGTCGCTTGCATAATTGCTCTCCAGGCCTCAGATGGAGGAAGAGGGGAAGGAGGACGATCAGAAACTTCTTCACCCTGTGGGTTAGCATTGGGAACCCTTTTAGGAGCCATCCTGAATGAGATGACAACTATTAGTTATTGATTGAGAAAATATATAAGCTGAATCAACGGCTAGAAATTGCAACATAAGTCTTCACAAGAACATTCGAACAAGATGAACGAATGTAATCCACAGTTTAATGGTAACAACAAACTTCTTGAGAAGCCACTTGGGAGAACAAAAGGTAAATAAAACAACAAGGAGCAGATAGAACAAATACAAGATAGAAGCTTCGTTCGACATATTCGTGCTGAAAGCTTATGGAACGTGTTACAAAAGGGTTTTGCAATCCCCGGATCAGCATAGCCAAGGACCCTTTAAGATGCAACTCCCGATCGGAACAGACGCCCATAAAACTACTTCACTCAATGTAGAACCCTGAGCTCCATATCATGCTTTCGCTGGAAGAATGCCTACGAACTACTAGATGAACCCACCTATTAATTTCCGAAAGTTTCCAGTTATGCAATCAGGTGTTGGGGATACAGGGGAAGCATTGCGCACACAACTCTAATCCTACATCCAGCTGTATCCATCCTTCAACACATAACCATTTATTTCCGGAAACCGTTTACCTTGGACCTTCGAAACGCATCTGCTATACAAGCTATGGCAATACTCCCGAACTACCTCCCCAGTACTGGGTGATGTCGGCGTTATCTTGCCACTAACCGCATAGGCGAGTTTTCGATGTCGGCCGTCTTAAGTATTCCAGAACTGCTGCGATATATTTGTGACGACAACACCTCGGAGCTCAACTCCCCGGGACACTACCACAACCCCTAAATGACAGGAGGCATCGAGAACAATGTTCTCGTCACAAAGACATCAGAATAATCCAAACAATACTCGCGTGATCCTAAAAAAAATTGGTGAATTTTTGAGAGTAGAAGAGATAAGTAATCGTCAGGAGTCCTCACCAGAGTGAAAAGAGATGAGGAGCAAAAATAAATCCTACTCTCCGATATATATACAGGACTCAAAACATTTTCAAGTGTGTGCCTAGACTCAACAGTCAATGATTCGATCAATCAGTGGGGGCTTCTAGGTCGGAGAAGGCTCTGATTACCAATTTGTAATGCCCAGTATGAGACTATACCTCCTACGTGTCGAGGCACGACTTAAAGGTATAAGCTCATACTAGAATGATCTCAAGTATGGTATCTTTGCACGACTCATGTAAAATAGGGATGAAATGGCAAAATAGTAGTTGGCTTACACTCGCCATGTCACACAATACATTACATAAGCAATCATCATCCAATAAACATCACAGTCCGACTACGGACGAAGATCCCAATGAAAGATACTAAATAAATAAAGCCACAAGGTCCGAATCGCCCCTAGTAGAAGCCACTACTGATCATCGGGATAGTGCACATAGTATCGACTATGTTCTTCATCGAACTCCCAGTACAGCTCCGTGCCGTCACCTGGGTAGTTCACCATAGTACCTGCATCTGGTGTTGTGTAGAATCTGTGAGCCACGGAGGACTAGCAATCCCGTTCCCGGGTAGCAAAACTATCTAAGCCTTGGGTGTGGAACAAGGCTGAAGAATAAAGGTTGCAGCTGCACTAGCACTAGCTTACGTGTTTAGAGCGAGAAGAGAAGTGCCACGAGCGTCAAAGTGATCACGAAGTGATCCTATCGAAACACGTCAAACATAAGCCCACTGTGTTCACTTCCCGAACCCCCTTTCGGAAAATGACCGTTATGGTTACTCACGCTGGTAGTGTGTTCTGAACATGGTGTCAAGTTTTCTACAACCGGATATTAACAAATTCCCATCTGCCACATACCCGGGCACGTCTTTCGAAAGTTCAAAACCCTGCAGGGGTGTCCCAACGTAGCCCATCACAAGCACACGATCCGCGGAGTCGCAACTCCAAGGTGGGAAGGCCCGAGTATTCTCGGAATCCCGTGCTCAAGATACTCCGACATAGGTAAAACTATTCCAGCAAGACCTCCCGGCGTGCCGACACCCTGACAGTAGCCGCGCGTATCTAGTCTCAGGCCACGACCGGATGAGCACATCGTACAGTGACCAAAACCCAAGTTGCCAAGGGGGGTACCGCACACGACTCTAGTTTGGACCAACACTCAAATCGAGCATTGGCCCAGGGGGGTTGATTAATTAATCCTCAGGTTAATTACTCCCTCGGCAAGTCTTAGTTGTTAGGAAAATGTAGAACCAATGTCGGGCCTCGCTGCAAAAGCTTTAGCGCTAAGCGGGTTATCGAGGGGGTCCCATAACCCCAACCGTGTTAGGAACGCATAATCAAGGAACATAACACCGGTTTATATGGTTCCTAGGGTGGCATGAGTGGAACAAAACACCAAGCAAGAGGCTTAGCCTTCCACCCATTGGTAAGTATATAGATGATTTAGTATTAACAGATTATATAGTGTGATATCCCACCAATAACTTCAACATGAAGCAAGAATCTTCAAATCTTCACCGTCAACTAACAATGCTATAAGAGGGGCTGGGCAAAGCTTACGTAGCCAAACAAAGGTTTGCTAGGTTGGGTGGTTAGACAGATTCATGGTTACAATAGGAGGCTGACAAACAAACATGGGCATCGAGGCAATGAGCTAAAGAGCGAGACATCTAGCAATAGGCAAAGATAGTAATGATATCTGGGTCAGTTCATCTTGCCTGTCGAGTCGTCGATGGGATCGTAAGACGGATCCTCGTACTCAACCTCGGTAGTAACCTTGTTCTCGGTCTCGGCTTCCAGATCTACTCAACACAAGAACACAACATGGCACGAAATCAAACAAGGTGCAATGCACAATCAAAATGATGCAAGTATGATGCACTTCATGGCAATGGATGAAGTACACAAGAACAACACAAAATAACAAGTTTAAATGAGGCCGGAATCAACATATATCAAATCCGGTAAGTCCTCATATGCATATTTTGAAATTGGTCCAGATCTGAACAAACATTAAGTTAAAGTTGTTAAATAGCAACTTAACATGCACCATTATGATCTACATGATATTCTAGTCAAGTTTCATATAAATTTTGTTTAATTCAGAGCTACGGTCTAGAAGATATGAGCAAAAGAAGACAAGCATAGCAACGGTGCAAGATGCACCCATACATCAAGCAAAAACTCTCCAAACATGTTAACAACATTATATTATGATTCTACATGAAAAATCACCCAATTTTCATATAGGGCACGCTCAAAACGGAGCAACGATTCAACACATACACACGAAACAAGGTATAATGCAAAGCTGAAATTAACAGCCACATAGCAACTTTGGAGTAAGAAATATATACTCTACAGCACCCAAACATGATGACAATAAGCATGGACATGAAGTAGACATATCCTACATCAAACAACTCCATTGGAGCAACTCCATAGGAGGCATGGATCAATAGCAACAAGCTACACCAAATTGATCATGATATTGAAAACCTAACAGTCATAATTTATAGCAACTTGGGAGCAATAAATAAATAAGCTGCATCAAGACATATGATAAAGTGAGGGCATTTATGGATAGACAATAACATGGACAACAAGGAATGATCATTGGCCACTCCAAAACATGCATGAATTTGACTAGGGCACCAAGCAAACATAGCGGCGGGGAGGAGATTTGCTAGGGGAAGGACGGAAAAATGGACGTGGGGGACTAATTTATAGGCATAGGGAGCTAGGAAGGTCCAAATGGGGAGCGTTTTTCGGCCACGCGATCACGATTGGACGACCGCGATGATGGGAGGGTTTGTGCTGGGTTTGTGGGCTGTTGTGGAGGGGGCTTGGGCCTTAAAGAAGAGGTTCCTTTAGCCCACTAGGTTAACCGTTGGAGTACCAAACGAACTCCAAACGGGACGAAACTTGAGAGGCGGCCTACACGTACCAAAACAACAATGCACGACAAGTCTCACATCATTCCGGGAATGTTACACGGCCACACACAGGACTCGGGGATGCCACGGGCACGTGTGTGAGCGTCGTAACTCGAAACGGACAACGGGAAGAGGCGAGTGGAACCGGGTGCAAGTGACACACGAATGCAATGCAATGCACATGACAACATGACATGGATGAAATGCACACACGCACACGACAAAACGAAGAAACCCGAAATGAAAGAAGAGCCCAGAATGGAATGGATGAAGTCAAAATTTCATATATTGCCATAATTGGAAAGTGTTACATCTGGGGCATTACATGTCGCCGGAACATGGTCACATAGACAGGGTAAGCGCATCCACGCCCAGACGCCGAAGGCTCTCCATCAGCAGAAGAACGCTACTTCAAACACCCAGACACCGGACAAGGGCGGCTCCATGCTAGAAGGAAGAGGGCCTCATGATGTCTACTACACAACTTGTTCTTGTAGACGCGTGTTGGGCCTCCAAGCGTAGAGTTTTGTAGGACAGTAACAAATTTCCCTCAAGTGGGTGACCTAAGGTTTATCAATCCGTGGAAGGTGTAGGACGAAGATGTCCTCTCTCAAACAACCCTGCAACCAAATAATAAAAAGTCTCTTGTGTCCCAAACACACCGAATACAATGGAAAATTGTATAGGTGCACATAATCATTCCTCAACTAGGATGAACAATCGTTCCAAAGATCCTATCTAGCAGAGAACATAGAAGGAATTGTTTGTTGCTATTCTTTCCGATCGATCTATCCAAGAGTTCTTACTAAAATAACACAAGGTATTATTTTCGATCGATCTATCATGAGTTCGTACTAAAATAACACAAGTTATTCTTACCGATCGATCTATCAAGAGTTCATACTAAAATAATCACCAAAACAAATTTAGGTTCATAATACTCAATCGAACACAAAGAACCACAAAGAGTGCCCTAAGATTTCTACCGGAGAAACAAAGACAAGAACGTGCATCAACCCCTATGCATATATTACCCCAATGTCACCGCGGGAATCCGCAAGTTGAGTGCCAAAACACATATCAAGTGAATCAATATGATACCCATTAGCAAGACATGAATCAAGTATTCTCAAATCCATAAGAGTATTCAATCCAAATAAATCTCAAAGGGAAAACTCAATTCATCGCAACAACATAGATAGGGGAAACACCATATGATCCGACTATATGAACAAAGCCCGTGATACATCAATATTGTGCATATTAAGAACACGAGAGAGATAGAGAGAGAGAGAGAGAGAGAGAGAGAGAGAGAGAGAGAGGGAGAGAGAGATTAAACACATAGCTCCTAGTACAAACCGTAAGCCCCGAGGGTGGACTAGTCCATCCTCATCATGGTGGCCGCTGGGATGATGAAGATGGCCACCGGTGATGATTTCCCCCTCCGGAGGAGTGCCAGAAAGGGCTCTAGATTAGATCTCGTGGACTACAGAGCCGTGCGGTGGACTTCTAATCTAGGTTAACCCCAAAGGGTTTCGGAATATTTGGGAATTTATAGGGCGAGGAAGGGGTGCGGAAGGCCACTGAGGTGTGCACAACCCACCTGGGCGCGTCTGGGGCCCCAGGCGCACCCTCGTGGGTTGTGCCCCCCTCGGGTCACCCCTAGGTGCTACTCTGGCCTGTCTAGGAGTCCTCTGGTCCATAAAAATCCACAAAAAGTTTCGCGGTGTTTGGACTCCGTTTGATATTGATTTCCTGCGATGTAAAAAACAAGCAAAAAACAGCAACTGGCACTGGGCACTCGGTCAATAGGTTAGTCCCAAAAAAATGATATATAGTTGCTATAAAATGATTGTAAAACATCCAAGAATGATAATAAAACAGCGTGAAACTTTATAAATTATAGATACGTTGGATACGTATCACCTCACCACCGCCGCCACCTCCCACCCAAAAGCGCACACCGCCCACATGTCTCCCAAAGCAACCTCTTAAAGAAGATCACGGTGTTGAGGACATCGCCACCGCCCAAGAAAGTAAGGATTTCACCCGAGAGATCGAGGGGACGAGGAAGCGGGGGGAGCCAGACCAAATTGATGCCATACCAAATTGATGCCTCCAGGGAGGACACTGCGCCCTCGGGTGTCGCCGTCGCGGTCGGCCATGGCCGGCCAGGGATTTCTCCCAACCGAAGCTCCCCACCATCAGTAGCACCACATCCCAGGAGCCGGCGACCCATTGAAGCACGCCCAGACCAAGGAGGTGGTGCACGCCAAGCAGAGGAGGGAGGGGAGGCACCGGATCTGGCACCGCCGGTAGCCGAAACAACCACAGTGCACCACCCGCATAGCCCCCTCCGCCCGCGTGACCAGGGGCATCGGGACCAACGCCCGCACCATGTCTGCTGCAAAGCCGACAGTGCCTGACCAGGGGATCCACCACGCCGGATCCAGAGGTCCCCGTGGGAAAGTAGGGAAGCGGGAAGGCCCCGCCACCACCTTCCTTGGTGGCACCCCGGGCTTGCCCGGTGGCCTCCTCCACAGTGGAGAGGGAGGCCGGGGTGAAGGGAGGGTCGACGGTGCGGCTAGTGTTTTAAGCCCCCGAGTCGCTTGAGGCAGGAGGCGCG
>LR738711.1:301469312-301486438 GCA_902687465.1 Secale cereale
GGGTGGGGGGATCCATCCCGGTTTATGGACCAACAACAACAACAGTAACTATCCAAAGTGTAGTGCCATTGTCACTTCTAATTATCAATATCTTTGCTTCATGTTGACGTTGAGCTTCATTTGCAAAGTTGATGATGGTTTGTTGGGTCTCACTCTTCCTCTTGAAGAAGTATTCCCAAGTGTATCTTGAATAATCATCCACAATCACCAAGCAATAATTTCTCCCAACAAGACTGTCAAAGGATGGAGGACCAAAGATATCTTTGTGAAGGAGCTCCAAGGGCCTCTTCGAGTAGATGATACTCATGGGTCGGTGGGCCGTTTCATGAAGCTTCCCTTCAATACAAGCACTGCAAGCACAGTGTTCGGCAAAACTCACATTTGTTAGTCCACGAACATGGTCCCCTTTGAGGAGAATTTCCAAAGATCTCATATTGACATGGGCTAACCGGCGATGCCAAAGCCATCCCACGTCAACTTATGCCATTAGGCAAGTCACGGTCTCAGTGGATCGCTCCGAATAGTTCACCACATAGAGACCGTTCTCGACATGCCCAACAAAGGCTACTTTAAGAGTCTTGCTCCACAAAAGGGCCACGGTATCAAGATCAAAGAATGTTGCAAAGCCCATAAGTGCAAGTTGACGAATGGAAAGCGAATTGTATGGAAGGGAATCAACAAGCATGACCTTCTCAATAGATAAATCTTTTGAGATGACCACCTTGCCAAATCCCAATACCTTTGATGTTGAAGCATCACCGAATTGGACATGGGTGGGAATAGATGGAATTGGATGCAATCCACCACCAAGTCCTTGCTTCCGGTCATATGACTTGTTGCTCCGCTATCAAGCAACCTTGACACTCCACCGGAAGCAAACTCCTACAAGAGATCGATGCTTGGTTTTAGGTACGCATTTAGTAATGGGTCCTTTGATGTTAGCAACAAGGGTCTTAGGAACCCAAATAGACCATTCAATGTACTCATATGGAGAACCAACAAATTTGGCATAAACATGCCCATCACTAGCATGGCATAAGACATAAGATGGGTTAAAGTCACCGGAGTTCTTGAGAGGGGTGGCTTTTCCCTTATTGTCATTGCCACCCTCCACCTTGTTCTTCTTCTCCATATGAGCACCCTATGCCTCTTTGATAAATACCCCTTTGAGAGGGAGGGGTTACTTCATCTTGTTCTTCTTATTCTTTTTCTTGGACTTGGGTGCAAACCCAATTCCCTCTTTGCCACAACCTCCTTTTGATTTCTCAAAAGGTCATTGCGATTCTTCTCGCCTTGTATGAAAGTCACAAGGCCCTTCTCAAGTTGCTCTTTTAGCTTGGAATTCTCCTCCACGAGATGAGCATGCTCACAAGACAGGTTAGTAGCATGTGCATTATCAATTAGAACAAAAGGAGGACAAGTGGATATTTCCTTAGTTAGCTTCACTTGGAGTTGATCATGAGACTCCTTGAGAGAGAACACCTTTCAAGACCTTGTGGGCCTTGTCAAGTGTGTCAAACGCTTCCCTGATTCTATCATGGCCAACCCCAAGTGCAACCTTCTCGGATTTAAGCACACGGGTAAGAACAATAGCATGATCAAGATCTTTTTGAAGTTTAGAAACCTCAACATTGTGTGACTCCTCAAGAGCCAAACGAAGACCTTTCTCTTCCTCAAGAGCAATCGAAAGATCCGAAATATCATCAGCATAGTCGCGACTATGGCTCTCCATCTTCGAGATAGTATCCTCGTGTGACTCAATGATGTCATTGGCCTCACCAAGTTGTTCCAAGAGAGCAACAAAGTGCTTCTTGGTTTCACCCTTGAGCTTACTCAAGAACATGTTAAACTCATTCTCACCACCATTCACCACCTCACTATCATCTACACAATCTAACAAAGAAGGAGTGGTAGTGAGGGTGGTTTTGACGTTGGAGGTTACCTTATTTATACGTTTGGACATGAGACACTTGGCAATGATGTTCTTATTAGAGGCACCGAAGAGATACACCTTGGAGGGAGAATAGGTGGCAATGGCCAAGGTTGTCGTTGTCATTTCTTCACCACTTGTATCTTCATCATCATCATCCAAGGGATACTGTTCGTGTGCCACCATTGTCTTTTGAGGCACCTTCTTGATAAAGTTGTTCTTGTTGGCAAGCGGCTTGGCCTTTGATAACCCACAAGTGTAGGGGATCGCAACAGTTTTCGAGGGTAAAGTATTAAACCCAAATTTGTTGATTCGACACAAGGGGAGCCAAAGAATACTCTTATGTATTAGCAGCTGAGTTGTCAATTCAACCACACCTGGAAACTTAGTATCTGCAACAAGATAGTTTAGTAGCAAAGTAATATGATAGTGGCGGTAGCAGCAATAAAAGTAAAGATAGTGTTTTTGTAGTTTTTGTGATAGTAGCAACGGAAAAGTAAATAGCAACTAGCAATATAGGTAAAGCTCGTAGGCATTGGATCGGTGATGGGAAATTATGTCGGATGCAATTCATCATGTAGAAGTTATAACCTAGGGTGACACAGAACTAGCGCAAGTTCATCAATGCAATGTAGGCATGTATTCCGAATATAGTCATACGTGCTTATGGAAAAGAACTTGCATGACATCTTTTGTCCTACCCTCCCGTGGCAGCGGGGTCCTATTGGAAACTAAGGGATATTAAGGCCTCCTTTTAATAGAGTACCGGACCAAAGCATTAACACATAGTGAATACATGAACTCCTCAAACTATGGTCATCACCGGGAGTGGTCCTGATTATTGTTACTTTGGGGTTGCCGGATCATAACACATAGTAGGTAACTATAGACTTGCAAGATAGGATCAAGAACACACATATATTCGTCAAAACATAATAGGTTCAGATCTAAAATCATGGAACTCGGGCCCTAGTGACAAGCATTAAGCATAGCAAAGTCATAGAAACATCAATCTCAGAACATAGTGGATACTAGGGATCAAACCCTAACAAAACTAACTCGATTACAAGATAGATCCCATCCAACCCATCACCATCCAGCAAGCCTATGATGGAATTACTCACGCACGGCGGTGAGCATCATGGAATTGGTGATGGAGGAATGTTGATGATGACAATGGCGACGATCTCCACACTCTGGAGCCCCGAACGGACTCCAGATCAGCCCTCCCGAAAGAGATTATGGCTTCGCGGCGGCTCCATCTCGTGAAACGCAATAATTCCTTCTCTCCGGGTTTTTTCACCCCGAAACGGAAGATAAGACCTGGGGGTACGTCGGTGGATCATCGGGGGGGCCTCGCGGTAGGGGGGCGCTCCCTGGGAAGGGGGCGCCCCCCACCCTCGAGGACAGGGTGTGGGCCCCCCGGTGAGTATCTTCTTGCAGATATTTTTTATATTTTCTGAAATAATTCTCCATTGATTTTCAGGCGATTCTGAGAACTTTTTATTCTGCACAAAAACAACACCATGGCAGTTCTGCTGAAAACAGCGTCAGTCCGGGTTAGTTCCATTCAAGTCATGCAAGTTAGAGTCCAAAACAAGGGCAAAAGGGTTTGGAAAGTAGATACGTTGGAGACGTATCAGCCTTGTCCTTGTGAATCAGGTTTCCACCACTTTCTTCACGATTCTCGTAAGGGCAATCCGCAACAAAGTGACTCATGTTTCCACAATTGTAGCATATTCTCATTCGTTGCTTGCCCTTCGAACCACTTGAGTTGTTCTTGGAGAAATTGGGTTTTGAGTTCCTCTTGCCCTAAAATTGCCTTGATACAAGTGGCATGTGCTCATGGTAATCATATTTGGTGTCTTCGGGGCAACTCTCCTCTTCTTCACCCTCAACTTCATTCAGAATGGCCTTGGCCTTCAAGGCAAAGGTGGGTGAG
This sequence comes from Secale cereale, assembly GCA_902687465.1. Lineage (NCBI taxonomy): Eukaryota > Viridiplantae > Streptophyta > Magnoliopsida > Poales > Poaceae > Secale > Secale cereale. The sequence goes on from LR738711.1 coordinate 301,473,185, forward strand.
CTTTTCTTGGACCGAACACGAGCAAGCACATTGTCGGCACTCTTGTTCATGATGTTCATGGCAATAAACTCATCCAACACTTCACTTGAGGACAAGGTATGGAAGTCCGGTCTTTGACGAATCACGGATGACATGGCCTTGTTGAACGGCATGATGGCCTTGAGAAACTTGCGCTTGATCCAATTGTCGTCCATATCCTTGCTCCCATGATCTTGAAGAGCAACCGCAAGACTTGTCACCCTTCGGTAAAGATCACGAGGATCCTCATCTTCTATCATCACAAATTCATCGGACTCATCAAGGACCACTTCAAAGTTGGACCATTTGATGCTTGAGCTTTTCTTTTACAAAGAGATGATGTGTTCCCAACAATCCTTTGCACGAGAGAAGGGTCGAAAGTGAGATAGATCTTCGGTAGGAACCTTGGCTTGGAGATGAACAAAGCGGAGTGGTTGTATTCATTGTCTGCTTCTTCTCTTGGAGTGAGATTGTTTGGATCATGAGGGTAGAAGCCTTGATCAATGACTCTCCAAAGATTTGTTGAGCTGTGATTCAAATGAGACTTGATGTAAGAAAACAATTAGCAAAATCACCCTTAACAAGTTTAGGAGGAAGACCAAGGTGGTTATTATGCGGTGTAGGGACCGATCCTCCTTAGACGAGGGGAGGGGGAACCGAGGCAAAGGTTCCCGTCCCATTCTCGTTGAGAGGAGAAGAGGTTTGAGTTACTTTAGCCGCTTCCTTGCCAGAATTAGCCTCCGATTCCAATGCGGTGGGAATAACCACAAGTAACGGATCGGGAGTGGTTTTCAACCCCTCAAGCAATTCTTTAAACACAGACTTGAGCTCGGTCATCATAGATGTCTTAAGTGAAGTCGTGGCTTCATTTAAGTCATCTCGAGTGATTGAGTTCAACTCCACAGCCTCGGGCACACCTTCCCCATTATCTCCGTCATCAACCATACTCTTCGGGTGGTGAAATCCTTAATAATGAGACGAGGCTCTGATGCCAATTGAAAGGGTCAATATGGTTGGCTAGAGGGGGGTGAATAGGCAACTACCAATTTTTATCCTTTCTTAAAAAAATTAAGACTAGCAACAAATACGTTGTCTAGATATGCAACTAGGTGAGCACCTGTATGATGCTAACAACACAAGCAACACAAGCAAGTAAAGGATACATCACAATAATAACTTGCACAAAGTAAAGGTAAGAAATAACCACAAGTGGGGCCGGTGGAGACGAGGATGTGTTACCGAAGTTCCTTCCCTTTGAGGGGAAGTACGTCTCCGTTAGAGCGGTGTGGAGGCACAATGTTCTCCAAGAGGCCACTAGGGTCACCGTATTCTCCTCACGCCCTCGCAAAATGCGAGATACCATGATTCCACTAATGGTGCCCTTGTACGCGGCGATCGAACCTTTACAAACAAGGTTGGGGCAATCTCCACAAAAATCTTGGAGGCTCCCAACAACACCACAGAGCTTCACCACAATGGAATGTGGCTCTAAGGTGACCTCAATCGTCTAGGGTACTCAAACATCCGAGAGTAATAAGATCCGCAAGGGATTAGTGGGGCAGGGTCAAATTTCTCTCGATGGAAGTGTAGATCTGGGCCTTCTGAACCAATCCCTAGAAAATAAACAGGTTTGATTGGCTAGGGAGAGAGATCGGGCGAAAATGAGCTTTGGAGCAACAATGGAGTTTGGGGGAGGAAGAGGTAAGTCTTCTTGGAGAAGAAGACCCCCTCTTTATAGTGGGGAAGCAATCCAACCATTATGCTCTTCTCAGCCCGCACACAAGCGGTAGTACAGTTCCTGGAGCGGTACTAACGCTCCCACAAGGAAGCAAGAGATAAAGAGAAAACATGGGAAACTAGAGGACAGGGCGGTAGTACCACTGCGGTAAGGGCGGTACTACCGCCACTACTACCGTGGCTACTTCCGGCAGTCCTCCCGGGACGAAAAGAGCAACCAGAGACAAAAAGTCGAGTCCCCTGTGTGGGCGGAAGTACGAGCGGGACTAGCAGTGGCACTACCATTGCTGCCCCCGGTACTACCGCTCGCAGCAATCCACCTGATCGTCAACACAAACAATGGACAACTCCAAAGGAAGCGGAAAGAGGCAAAGGGTGCAATATGAGTGTGTACGTGTTGATTCAACCAGAACCTTTCCGAAATGGACCCCCTCATTATAGTACGGTTTTCCGTACGACTCAAGACCACCAGAAAGGAACCGTAAGAGAGAAAACCGTCTTCACCTGAAACTCTGAGGGGCACGAATCGTCTTGTGCCAAATGCTCGAAAGTCTGAAAAGCTCAATGCATATGATTAGTCCGCAAACATATTGTCATCAATCACTAAAAGTACTTAGGGAGAAATATGCCCTAACAGAGAGTACTCCATATAGCCAATGGATTGGGGCTGCATGGATGGACTAACTAGGTTGCATGTGCCCTGTAAGTATGCATCCACTTCAAATGATATGCACTTCACACTGAAAATATCTTGGATCGGTTTGGCTGCCACGCGACAAAATCTTCAAAAGCATTGATATCGGGGGATATTTGAAGGATTCGCCTTGCACCTACATGATTGAATGTTGAACGTAACATCTCCTCATCCCGCGTTCCATGCTCAGGGTCAATCAATTCATTCACCCTAGTCAATATCGTTTGTCCTCTGGGGTAATAATCTTCATGTCAGGACTCGATGGGATCCACGGGTCACTACATATCCTAATATTCTCTCCCGGTCCAACCCTCCATATGTAACCTTTTTTGAAAGTTTACAACCCCTTGAGTATACTCCGCCACGCAAACGATGATCCAGTCTTTGGGCTAGCTTCCAGAAGGCTCCCATTAGGATAGTATTTCGCATTTAACATATTTGCACATAAATATGTAGGGTCAGTATTTAACCTCCAACATTGCTTTGCAAGCATGTACTTTGTTAGGAGTACTTATTATTATTATTATTCGAGTAAACGCATAAGTATCTGTTTCATATTTAATCAGAAGAAAAGGACGATAGAGCACCCATCCATAGAGTTAACTTTGCCACGAGAAGCAAAGCATCAGATAGAAACAAGGGCTATTTTTTCCCACTCACCCACCTCGACAACTAGCTTAGACAAATGGTCATATCTGTAACACCCCAGATGTAAAAATTTCATATATGGCAATATATTCCTTTTGGTCCTTATCCTTTCCTTGGGGGTTTTCTTTTTCTTTCTTACATTGGCATCATTATTGCATTGTCATGCCTCATGGCTTCATCATCATCATGTTGCTTTCTTACCTTGTCATATTGTATTTCTCCCTTCTTGTCATTTGGCAATTGTCATCTCATATTGCATCATGTGGTTGCATTGTGCTTCGTGTCATTGTGCATATCCTCATCACCATGTGTGCCTCACACCTCTCCTTCCCTCTATTCCTTTTCTTTTGCAAGTACCACTTTCCCCACTCTATTAATGTTCTTCTTCCCCCAACAAATCTTGCACCATGTCTTGAACCACTATGCCAAATTTCACTCTATTTGAAGCTGATTTGGTTAGGTTCAAAAATGACCCAAGTTTGAATTTTATTCAAACTTGTTTTTTTTCTACCTCTAAAAATGTCCAACTCATTTTTACAAAATAGAGCATAAATCCAGGAGCTTGGAAATATTTTTACCTCTCCCTAACTCCACTCCTAGCCCTCTGCACATTTCTTGTTTTTTTTGTCTGGTTGAAGAGAAGGAAAAGAAAAGAAGGCAGAGCAGCAGCAACCCACCTGAGCCTCGGCCACCAGACCAGCCCAGCCAGCCTCCCGCAACCTAGCTCGCCCGCAAGTGACAGGAGCTTCGTCCTCCTGTACGGCATGCCATCCACAGGAGCCACGTCGGGATGCTCGGTGATTTGACGGCCGAAGCTCATCCCTAGCCACTATAAAGCATTGCCAAACCCTACCCCGGCCTCTTTCTATCCATTCAGACCCTCTCCTTCCCTCGCCGCCGCCTAGGTAAGTCTCCATGCCCATGCTCTCGCCGCGGCCACCATGACCCGAGCGATCAAGAGCTTGAGCTCGAGGTAGCCTCTCCGCCCGCGTCCGATCTCTCCTGACGCAGTGGGGGAGTCCGCCAAGTCCCCCTACGTCTCCTTCCACGACGCACGCGACCACAAGGCCTCCAGATCGACTCCCTCGGCCATCTTATTCCTCTACTTCACGGACAGCAGCCTCACCAAGTTCAGAGCTCCCTCGCATTGTCTTCGGCTCGTCTCCGTCGACCCCATCGTGTCCTAGGGTGAGCTGGGTAACGCACCTACCTATCCCTTTCTTTCAATGGCATATAGGACCCCATGAGACACGATTGATCCGTGTCTTTGTTGTGCTCCCGATGCTCCGGCGAAGTTTGTAGTTTTGTTGTGTGTACTTGCTGCAGCGCGCCCGTGCATCCCCGTGCTCCGGTTCCCACCTAGCTACGTTCTCCTCGCCATGCTAGCCCGTGCGCACGCTCGCAGCCCGCTAGCATCGTGTCGCCTCGCCGGCTTCAGAGGTCGCTCGCTCGGCCTCTGCACCGATGGAACCAAGCTAAGCTCGCCATGATCTCGTGCTCAAGTTGACCCCCACACACGCACTCTCGCAGCAGCTCCGCATGCACGCGCTGCACACCCTCCACTTCCGCACCCCCGCCGGCACACCACCTCGCCGGACACGGCCGCCTCACTCGCCGGCGTCGTCGTCGTTTTCTTTTCTGTATGCGTAGAGGAGACTAGCCCAGGCCTCGGGCTAGTACATAAGGTATCCGGTCTTCCTTGTGTCATCTACGAGCTCCTAGCCAGTGGCAACACCACCTCTTTCTAGCCCAGCCGACCCGGGTTCGAATCCTAGGCACCCACCTTTTTCTTTTTCTTTTTTCCATTTCTTTCTTCGTTCTCCTGCTGCATTAGTCATGTTCCTATGACAGGTAGACCCCCACTATCATAGACACGCACACAGCTCCCTCCCTTTTTATTTATTTATTTTATTTCATATTACCCCCGCGCTTTACATTTGTGGAAAGGGCCCTCTTTCTATTTCGGGGAAGTCCAGATCTGGATATTCCAGATCTGGCAGCTGCTATTTCTGTCTTTTCCCTATTTAGGCAGTATGTGTATTTGCATATTTGTGGGTTTTTTTTCTACTGCAACATAGACATATTACATATGTTTTTGGGCTAGAAAAATCCAATGAATCCAGTGGTGGCAACAGTTTTTGCATTTGAGCAAGTTCATGAACATGTCATACACACGCACACAGCTCCTTCCCTTTTTATTTATTTATTTTATTTCATATTACCCCCGCGCTTTCCATTTGTGGAAAGGGCCCTCTTTCTATTTCGGGCAAGTCCAGATCTGAACATGTCATTTTTGCTGCATATGGTATTTTGTTATTTTTGTGCAATTTAATCCATTTATGCTTTGGGGTTGTTTTGCACATGAACATGCTCATTGTGTCTACTTTCTGCCAATATACTCCGCATGCCATGAATAGCCACGAGTAGAGTGAAACAAGCTTGTAAACATGCCTTCATGATGTTAGTTTTCTGCCATGTTAATTTTCACTAAGTGTGGGACAGTTTTAACCTTGATGCCATGTTGTGTTGATGCAAGCTTTGGATCCATGAACATCTAGTTATTCTAAGTGGGGGATTGTTGTTGTATGCATATTGCACTATATTTCCATGCCTTTACATGCCATGATATGTTTCTCTAGCCTTTAGTTTGAGTGATATAAACTTGATTCACAATTCTGTTTTCTGCCATGCCCAATTATTTTCACTAACTCAGAAAACTATAAACTTTTGCAATCTTGCCATGTTATTTTAATCATGCTCTAGTGAGTTTTGGATGTTGCTAGATGGTCGTAGTTGTAGTATAACATGTCTACTTCACTGCCAAGCCTTTAGTTTTTATGTTAGAGTATTGTAGCATATTTAAATGATGCACCCAAGTAGCTATGTTGCTGTTTTGAATAGTTTTGCATTGCATATTGTTTGTGTTGACATTTGCAAATCGTGCCTCCGTTTTCGGTGATCTTTATACCGTTTCCAACTAGAATCTCCCAATCTATCGAGTGGCATACTTGGTTTGCCAAGAGCTTTCCCACATCCATGTTTCCTTCACCATGTCCTTACCGACATCATCTCCTTCTGTGCCGGTAGCTCCCTAGCTTCGTTCCTGCATTCATGTGCATCGTGCATGTAGCATTTGTTGTTTTGCTTGTCATATGTGTTTATGTGGATGCTTGTTTCTTTGGGTAGCACCGGGAGACGAGTTCGAGTCTGAGGTTGAGACACCTGTTGAGTACGATTACGAAGAGCAAGGTCCCGATAACACTGAAGACTTACAAGGCAAAATGACCATTCCTTGATATCACCTCTATTGTTGCTATGCTAGATGCCTCGCTCTATTGCTTATCGTGATACATATCTTTTTGCATGTCATCCATACCTTGCCATGAAACCTCTAACTACCTTCCTAGCAAACCGTTGTTTGGCTAAGTTACGCTTTTGCTCAAGCCCCCTCTTATAGCGTTGCTAGTTGCAGGTGAAGATGAAGTTTGCTCCATGTGGATTGGGTTTTTCGGGAATTACACAATATCTATTATTTACATTAATGCACCTATATACATGGCAATGGGTGGAAGGCTTGGCCTTTTGGTCGGTGTTTCGTTCCACTCATGCCGCCTTAAGAACCAATAAACCAGTGTTATGTTCCTCGATTTTGTGTTCTTAGCGCGGTTGGGTATATGGGGACCCCTTGATAGTTCGCTTTGAATAAAACTCCTCCAGCAAGGCCCAACATTGGTTTTACCATTTGTCTAATAACTAAAACTTGCATAGGGACCGGCTAGCACCCGAGGACTTAATTAACAACACGGGCCAGTGCTCCTCATGAGTGTTGGTCCAAACTGGGCAGACTGCGGGGCCGCCTTGGGGAAACCCGAGGTATTTGGTATATACCTGTAGGCTGACCTATCCGGTCGTGGCCTGAGACGAGATACGCGCGGCTACTATCAGGGTGTCAGCATGGCGGGAGGTCTTGCTGGATTTGTTTTACCATTGTCGAAATATCTTGTACACCGGGATTCCGAGTCTGATCGGGTAGTCCCTAAGATAAGGGGTTTTTACCTCTATTGATCGCAAGAGCTTGTGACGGGCTAAGTTGGGACACCCCTGCAGGGTTATGATCTTTCGAAAGTCGTGCCCGTGGTTATGTGGCGCATTGGAATTTGTTAATATCCGGTTGTAGATAACTTGTCACAAAAACCTCAAACATAATACACTACCGTATGAGCAGTCGTGATGGTCTCTTTTCGAGGGAGTTCGGGAAGAGAACACGGCTGGGTTACGGATGACTCGTAGGTAGACAGGATCATCTAGTGATCATGACTTAGTTCACGACTGATGGTTTTCACTTCTCTTCTCGCTCTGTTGATACGTAAGCTAGCCACCTCATCTACGCTTAGCGCTTGCAGCAGCCCACTTATATACTTTCTCCTTACCCAAAGGCTTTGATAGTTTTGATACCCGGAAATGGGATTGTTGAGTCCTTGTGACTCATAGTTTACTACAAACATAGGTGTAGGTACAGCCGAGTTCGATTCAGTTGATGGCCAGGAACTCAAGTGGGAGTTCAATGAGGAATGTGGGCGTGTGTACGTGATGTTTCCCGACGATCAGTAGTGGTTTCTACTCGGGCCGATTGGGCATAATGGATGGTTATCTTCTTTCATTTGGATTTGTCCGTAGTCGGACCATTATTGTACTTGGATGAATGTATGACTTATTTATGCATTGTGTGAAGTGGCGATTGTAAGCCAACTATGTATTTTCCCCCTTTGTTCTTGTACATGGGAATGTGTGAAGATAACCTTCTTGCGATCATACCAAAATGCGATTATGCCTCTAAGTCGTGCCTCGACACGTAGGAGATATAGTCGCATCTTGGGCGTTACAATATCGCTCCTTAAGAACCCTGCTGTGGGGACCCCGACTCGTAAGTCGTGATCACCGAATGCACGTGTACAGTGATCCCAGAGATCAATGCTCACTAAACACACAGAAGCTGAATAACAAGAGTCTGACATCCATACATACCGTATTACACAAATAGGACCATAATGGTCAAGCCTTGAGTATATCGTTGCAGCGGAAATCTTCAATAATAACTTGGACCCATGCCATCTACCTTAACCCTACAGGCATTCTGACTGGGAAGCGTCCTAGCTCGCATGCTCGTCACCAAGGAATCTTTCATCATATCCTGTTCTCTCATGCCTGGCCAATAAAATAACCAGTGGCAAGCCAATGAGTACTTTGAATGTACTCGCAAGCAACCCAAGTGTGATGACAGAATAATTATGCAAGGTTCTACTACTAATTGGCAGTTTTGCGGAAAGCTAGTTTTTCATATGCAAATATGATCAACATATATCAAGGGCATGCATGTGTCTGCAACAAGTATCAGGAGGTTACAGACATCATTATCGAGAAAGAGTTGTAATCAACTCATGCTCAAGCTCATTGTGACTTCCTCAAGAATCACACCATCAATATTACTGAACTGTGTTGTTTCCTCACACACACACGCCGGGTTTCGCAAACTTTGGACGTAGCCTTAGAGCAGTTACCCAACTGTCCTTGACCGTGGACACGGCTATTCGAATAGTTTGACACTCTGCAGAGGTTGCACACTTTACCCACAAGATCCGGGGAACTTCCGTGTCATTCACGACCCGCGGTACCTCAAGTACCCGGGGTAAGCACCCGATCACTATCTTTCCCTAGACGACACTAACATAGGGTCCACTCAATTGGTAATAGCCCCGTGCCAAACATTTCACATCTTAAAGATTGTGGAGCTTTGCTCCCATATTCATCTCATACCACTGACACGGGGTAACAACGGTGTGTCCGGTGCCCTGTGAAAACAATCATGGCCGCCTATCCAAGCACGACCCCGTCCCGAGAGTGACCTCATGTCACCCCCGTCACTAGTAATGCGGGCACCATGCTAGTATCGACCTAGGTAATCAATAATGCCCTTTCCCATATAAGGGTAGAGTGGTTGCACATGTTTGGTTGGAATAACGATCGCAACTTAAACCAATCCATTTGAAAAACATCACACACACTTGTCTCGGTACACCACTTTGTCATCAAGTGGTTACCCATCTCACCATCTCCCTCGGGCATGAATGGCACCCGACGGGGTTTTCGAAAAGTCTTTTGAAGGTACTCTGCCTCCGTCACCATGCATATACCCGTCCCATTGGCGTAGCCACTATTATAGCAACCTAACAACTCCCACCCACATAACCCTCATAGGAAGGTAGGGTCATGCTTGATGCAAGTTTCAATAGTAAGTAACAAAGGTAGCAACCAAAGTGGTCTCCACCTCAACATGATTCCGATGCATTTATAAATAGGTGCTATGAGACATGCATAAAAAGGTTTCTCGAACATGGTCAAAGGGCTGCTTGCCTTGTCCTTTCGAGTCTTCAAACCTTCTGGTCCTTCTCCGAGTACTCCATTTATTTCGTCAACTAACGATGGAAACAATCATAATAAGCAACACAACAAGGCAAAAATAAAAGTGCTCTAAAAACGGGAATTGGACTTTTCTAGGATACCTCTGGTCATATGAAAAATAACCAAGGTGGTTTTATTGGAGTATGATCAATGGATGGTTTGGCACATTTCAATATGATGGAATCAAGGGGTTTATGGATTTGAAAGAAGTGTACAGAAATATATTTTTGAATGATGAGCAGAGGCACCCATTAATCAAGTCATGATTTAGAAGCATCTAGGAGTTGGTTTCACTGGATTTGAAGTTCAAATGAATTCCCTAGGATTTTGCAAAGTGGATAAATATGAAGAAATGGCTCATTATTTGGTGGGGTACATAAAGTATTAATAAAAATGTTCCAAAACTAAGTTTGGATATGACAAGCACCTAGGAATTTGAACCACTGCATTTGGATCAAATTTGAGCCCTTTGTGATTTTCTAAAGTTCATCACAGAAATAGAATAATGACACTTTGATAATATTTGCGAAGGAAAAGTTTCTGGAAAAATGTGCATGTTGCACCATGTGATAGAGCATGATTTATGGAGCCAGAATAAATTTGAATCATCAAGTTTGGAGTTAATTTGAATGATTTGTGGATTTTTGAAGATTGCAGAAAAAGAAAAAGAAACAGGGGAAAGGTTTATACCCTCAGATAGCGCACTTGGCGAGGCTTTGCACCGGGATGCCACTGGGTCGGCCCAGTGGCTCGGCCACGCGGGCAGAGGGCGACGTCGAAGGCGTATTTGGCTATTACGCCTTCCTGCACGGAAGGCGGGTGCCAGATGGACCCGTGTCCATTTAAATGGGGTCGGCCCACCGGTTAGTGGCTAAGGCATGCGCTGAGTCGTTGACCAGCGGGGCCCGCTGCTGACGCAGCTCCTTCTTCTTCCTCCGTTCGAAGCAGAGGAGGCGAGGCAGAGCGCACGCCGCCGCCGATCCCCGGTGACTCCGGCCGTCCCCGGTGGTGCCCGGCGCACCGAAGGGCTCAGCGAAGCGAGCCGCGCCCATCCCGGGTCTTCATGCGGGCCGGGAGGAACAGGAGCGAAGGCGGCCGTGGCGTCGGCGGGCGGCTTCGGGAGAAGACGGGTGCGACGCCAGGGGTGCTAGGGAAAGGGAAGGAAGGAGTGGGGGGCTCCACGGTCCCGGGGTCCTCCTCCTGGTGGCCAACAGAGAAGGGGGGAGGCTCTGGTTCACCAGAGCCGGGAGAGGCCGACGGCGGCCATGGTGGCTAGGGAGAGGGAAGGAGAGCCAGAGGGGGAGGCAGAGCATGTCCAGGAGTTTCACAGGAGAGAGGAAGTTCTAACCAAGACGAGAGAGAGGGTCGGGGGTGGCTTAAATAGGCGTGGCCCCGGTGCACCGTGAGCAACGTCCATGGACGCGCTCGGGCAAGCTCACGGAGGGATAAGGGGGGCAAGGGAGGAGGGGCCCGACAGCGAGGCGTGTCTTGGACGTCGAGGCGACCTCGATGGACATGCTCGCTCTGCCCAATGCCGTCTGGATGCCTCGGGAGGGCCGAGCTACAATGCCTTGGCGCACTGTAGCACGCTCTAGAGCGCGTCTTTGGCCGGCATGGTCATGTCTCTTGCACCCTGATTGTGTCCCCCAATGTCCAACAATGCTAGGGGATAGTAAACAATGTACATACGGCCTGGGATGCCCTGGAGGGCCACTGGAGTGAGGAGGGAGGTGAGAAAGAAGGAGATTGTTGTTGTCCAGAAGAGTAAAATGGGGGTTTACCCCCCTCAATCATTGAGCTCTGGCCATGGGGAAGTTACTGGAGGTAGAAGATGATCAGGTTTACCTGTGGTAAGAATTTGAGGTAAAGGGGAATAGTGGAAGGGGTCAAAACAATGGTTTTGGTAAAAGGGCAGAAGGTGTTTGATGTGGTTTTGGGCAAGCAATTGACTTCCAATTGACATGGGACTTAACAGGATGAAATAGCACATACATTTAGGCCCTGTCACCAAATTTGAGCTCATTTGGGCAAAGTTGCCAATGTAACTCTTGTAAACCCTAGAAATCAACAGAAATGGTTTCATCATGTTTGAGTTAAGCTAATCATCTCCCCTTGATGCACCACTTGGTGTAGTATCATCATTTGGGGTTGTGATCATGCCCACAAAGTTTGAAGCCCCGGGTAAAAAGTTGGTAATGTAGAGTTGTTCAAATTTGGATCTGGTCAGAAAGGGTTTTGGGGCACTTAGATCAAGTTAAGCTTCCCCAAAACTTGTGCCATTTGGCATAGATGCATAATTACATCTTTTTAGCATATGCACCAAGTTTGAGAGCATTTGGACAAGTTTGGCAATGTAAAGTTGCTCAAACTTCAAAATGGACAGAAATGGTTTTGAGGGGATTAGATGATGTTTCATTGATCTTCAACGCATGAGGTTTTGCAAGATCATCAAATATGTCACACTTGACATGATAGAATTTCGCTGGAATTTTTGGAGAATATTTACTTTGTAAATATTTCAAAAGCTTGAAATATCCAGAAAGGGTTTTGGGAGGATTTGTCCAATATTTTGAACATGACCATGTGTTGAAACTCGTATATATGGACAATATATGTCCGATGAGTTTCCCTGAATTTTGGCAAATATTTTTGAAATAATTAAATAGTTTTTCCCTATTAAAGACCATTTCTGGACTTAAGAAAAAGCTTTTAAATAGAATATAAAAATAACTTTTAAAATTATAATTTTGTGGTTTCTGGGAGTCCTATACCTAATAGGATTCAAATATACATTTTGAAAGATTTTTCACACCCTAAATAAGGTACTTGCAGTGCAAACCTCAATTCAGGGGTTTTTGGAAAACTAATTTTAGAAAATACTATTTGGCCAAAATATTTTTATAAGAAAATACTATACTGGTCTATACACATGGCATGATCATTGGGAAAAGGTTTTGGATCAAGGAGATGAAGTATAAGAGTTGGAGGATTCATTTGATTTTTAGAGCACTAGCAAACAGCTGACAGAAAATTAATCAAGCAAAGTAAAAAACACTCAAAAGTTTTTGTAAATCCACAATTTTAGCATGATAATAAGCTTAAGCAATGTGGCATGAAAATCTGGGTGTGACACCTGCGCGCACTCACTCTTTCACAATCTTACTAATTATTTATTAATATTCTAAGAAAAAGAAGCAGTCAACATAGAAGTGGTGGAGTATTTGTAAAAAAACGTCTTGCATTATGGGGTGCATGAAGTAGTATTGTTCGTCATTACACATGCCCCACAAACAAAAGGGCAACTCCAACGCACGACCCCTTCCGGTCCGTATATGTCTGTTTGGGCCCAAACGGACTGACGACACCGCTCAATGCGCGACCGCATCCGCATTTTTTGTCTGTTTTAGATCTTGCCAGCCCAATTTCCGGCGCAAACCTGCGCCCGGTTTGCGTCCACACAGACATCGAACGGATGCCCACGCGCCCACTCCGTGTCCGCCTCGAGCCCACGTGGCAGCCGCCCACCTACCTTCAACCATTCACATTTACGGCGCAAGCTTGGGCGGACCCACCTAGCAGCCACCCCCGTGGAGTGGTCATCGTCCTTTTTAAGTCTTGGACCGGTGGGAGTCCACACTGCCACCCCCGGTGATGCATGCCTCCTCGAGCCCCAGCAACAAAACCCTAGCCCGCCGCTC
>LR738711.1:301486497-301543093 GCA_902687465.1 Secale cereale
CCCCCGCGCGCACCCACTCTTCCACAACCTTACTAATTATTTATTAATATTCTCAGAAAAGAAGCAATCAACATAGGAGTGGTGGAGTATTTGTAAAAAACGTCTTGCATTATGGGGCAGAGGAGATAGTATCGTTCCTCGTTACACATGCCCCACAAACATCAGGGCAACTCCAAGGCACGACCCCATCCGGTCTGTATATGTCTGTTTGGGCCCAAACGTACAGACGACACCACTCAACGCGCGACCGCATCCGCATTTTTTGTCTGTTTCACATCTTGCCAGCCTTATTTCCGGCACAAACGTGCGCCCGGTTTGCGTCCACACAGACATCGAACGGACACCCACGCGCCCACTTTGTGTCCGCCTCGGGCCAGCGTGGCAGCCGCCCACTACCTCCAACCGTTCACATTTGTGGCGCACGCTTGCGCGGACCCACCTGGCACCATCCCTATGGAGCGGTCGTCGTGCTTTTTAAGTCGTGGACCGGTGGGAGTCCACACTTCCACTCGCGGTGATGCGTGCCTCCTCGAGCCACGACAACCAAACTCTAGCCCACCGGTCCTCCACCTCCCCGCCGACGACAATGGTGGGTCGCTGGTTCCCCGACCGCAAGACAAGGCACAACCACGAGGCTGGGTCGTCATCCGACCGTCGTCGCTGTTGCACCACTCCACCGCCCGTATTCCATATCTCGCCCCACCTCATCAGCGATCATACGTCAAGGCGGAGATCTGCAAGAGGTACGCCGTGGAGCGACGTGAACCTCCACAACAACTGGAACCTCTCCGCATATGGAACCTGGCCATGGTCGGGCAGTCTTGGACGTGGACGAAGACCGTGATGTGCACGCATGAGGTGGACGTCGGCCCTTGGTCACCTTCCCCGCCAAGGGAAGAGGTCGTGTAGAAGCCACCACAGCCGCCACAGCAGAGGCCTCCGCCCTGGTAGGGGCCGCCAGCCTATGTCTGGCGGCCACCTCCATACGTCGACCTCACCGGCCACGACTACGACGACGAGTAGGACGGCAGCTACGGAAGACGATGGCGGCATCAATGGCGACGTCCCTTATCTAGTTTTTTATTTTATTTTATTTTATGTTTATATTATATTAATGTGGTGAACGTTTTGATGTTTATATTCATGTTTTTATATTATTTGCAATGTTTATTTGGTATTTTTATGTTAAATTTGAAGTCCGAAAAAACAGACAGTTTGGCATGCGATGAGTTGGTTGGGCACACCGACGACCGCACGACCATAAGCAGATGGACGTGTCCGTTTGCCACCTCAACGGAAGAAACGTACTTGGGTTTTAGGGTCATGCGTTGGAGTTGCTCGTAGACATAGATCTGGTAAAGCGCCTGCCAGTAGGATCTTCCGAAAAGCTGCAGAGTAGTTAAAGACAAGAATTAAGCCTTAGGAAAAACGGCATCATGTCATCAGTCAAAAGGTTGATCGGCACGCCGACAGAGCTAATAAAGGTTCTGGAGAACTCGAGAGGGGCCACTTGCGGGCTGCCCTGTGCGGCACACAGGTCCATGCGACGGAGACCAGCTTGGCAAAAGACACCATCCGAGAAAACCCAGTCGATGGTGGAAAGAAAAGGTCCGTAAAGAAGGCACGACGCCAAATCTGGTCTCGTACTGTATTATTATACTCGGTCTCCGTGCCGTTCATAGCTAAACTTCTGGACGGCAAGTTCCAGCTTCTTCGCCCCCCACATCGCCGCTGCCGTATTTCCCACCAGTGGATTGCTCATCAAACCAAGCTACTACAAATCCGTAGCAGGATAGAATAGCTGCTTGCCCCAAAGCGATTAATAACAAATGAAAAATACCATAGTATGAATCTACACAATTATACTCTAAATTAACATTACTCTCTATGTCCTATATAATACTCCCTCCGTTACTAAATATTTGTCTTTCTAGATATTTCAACAAATGACTACATACGAGCAAAACAAGTGAATCTACACCCTAAAATATGCCTATATACATCCGTATATGGTAGTCCATTTGAAAGCTCTAAAAAGATAAATATTTAGGAGCAGAGGGAGTATAAGGTATATTACAGGACAGAGGAAGTACAAGTTTTTGTACATATGTTTCAATATAAAATATGACTTGATTTGTTTGCGAGTATAAATATGACTTGATTGCACCATTGATCCAAATCGTCCCTTTTGATCTATTTTTGATAGAAGTATATGCATCCAACAGTTGGAGGCACATATTAAACCTCCTTGTATGGTTAGGTTCTTTGTGAATCTTAGGTACCTCGGATGGTTAGGTTCTTTGTTATGAAACCAATCTATCAGAGTTTAAATTATAGATTTTGACATTGATATACATTTTCTTGAGACATCTATTAAAAAGAACCTAAATGATAATGCCCATGTACATCACCTGGTTTTGAAACAAACCGACTCAGTTTGCTCACAGTAAAAGTGATGTCAGGCCTCGTAGTGCTCGCTAGGTACATAAGTGAACCAATGATTTGAGAGTATCTTAATTGATCTATAGCCGTGCCTTTGGACTTTCGAATCACCACACTAGGATCATATGGTGTTAGAGATGGTGTGCAGTCCGCATATCCAAAACGACTCAACACCTTCTCAACATAATGGGATTGTGGAAGTGTAATCCCATCCTCATCGTCTCTCAATAGCTTGATGTTCAAGATAACATCAGCCACACCAAGGTCTTTCATCTCAAAGTTCTGAGATAGAAACGACTTGACCTCCTCAATGACTGAGGTTGGTTCCCAATATCAATATGTCATCAACATACAAGCACGGTATAACTCCTTCGCCCCCACCATGGCGATAGTATACACATTTGCCAGCTTCATTAACAACGAAACCAACAGATGTCGAAGTTGTATTAAACTTATCATACCATTACTTAGGTGCTTGTTTCGGACCATACAAAGATTTCAACAACCTACACACTTTTCCTTTCTGACCATCTATCACAAAGCCATCTGGCTGTTGCATGCAGATTTCCTCGTTTAGCTCGACATTCAGGATAGTCGTCTTAACATCCATCTGGTGGACGAGAAGACCATGCGAGGCCGCCAACGAGAGTAACACTCGAATGGTGGTCAGTATGGCCATATGTGAATAAGTATCGAAAAAAATCTTCCTCTTCTTTCTGGTCATAGCCCTTGGCCACAAGCCTGGCCTTATACTTTTCAATCGTATAATCGGGCCTAAGCTTCTTTTTGAACACCCATTTACATCCCAATGGTTTACAATCATAGGGACGTTCAGTGATTTTCCATGTCCCATTAGCCATGATGAAGTCCTTCTCGCTACGGACCGCTTCTTTCCAGTAGTCAGCATTTGGAGGCGCATAAGCTTCTGAAATAGAAGTGGGAGTATCATCCACAAGGTATACAAGGAAATCATCACCAAAAGACTTTGCAGTCCTCTGTCTCTTGCCCCTGATGGCTTCTCGCCCCTCGTTGGTTACCCCAAGTGGAAGGTTTGAGATGCAGTGTAGCAGAAGTTTTCCCTTGGCAAAGATACCAAGGATCGATTTCCCCTGAGACTCCTAGTTTCAACAAGAAGGTGTCAACTGCTAACGGCGCCAGATATTAGCAATCAACGTGGACCTGCACACAGATACAAATAACTTTGCTCCCAACGAGTACAGAGAGGTTGTCAATCCCTCCGGCCTTGTCGTTTACAAAGGGTCAAACGCAAGAGATAATAGTGATAGGTATTGCTGCAAATAGTAAGTAAAAGCAGAAAGTAAATAGCGGATGTGATCAGTGATGGTAATATGGACCGGGGTCCCATGATGTTCACTAGTGATGTCTCTCTCCCAAAAGATGAAAAAACAGCTATGTGAGGTAAACGAATTACAGCTGGGCAATTGATAGAATTATGTGCGCAAACCAATGCTAACTATGTTACAAGAAAGGTAGAGGTTCAAAGCATGGGCGGTACGCCAAGGCAAGTAGACCGAAATCCATCTGCATCTACTACTAATCATCCACCTTGAGATATCTATCCAGAACATCTCGCTGGTATTAAGTTGCGAGTCCCACCCATAGTGTAAACTCAAAGCAACAGACAACTGCATTAAAAGAACTTTGCGTAAAGTAAACAATCCTTGCACCCGCAGGCACAAGCACCGTTGTTTTCCCCCTTGTGGCAACAGCACATCCCCTAGACTCATGTTTCTGTCACTCAAGCTAGTCATCGAGGGGCATGAACCCACAATCGAGCATAACGTTCCCTCTTGGAGTCACTACCTACTACTTGGCCAAAGCAATAAATAGCAACGGAGAACATGCAAGAATTAACTACGAACTTAAATATAAAAGAGGTAAATCAAATATATTACTCAAACACAATCTGAACATAATCTCACAATCCATCGGATCCCAGCAAACTCATCATAGCAACAGCATAAGGATTACATATGTGTCTCGATCATGTAGGGCAGCTCACGAGGTCTAATTAGTGAAGCACAAGAAGGGGAGGAGAACATCACATAGCTACTGGTCATGGACCCATGGTCCAAGGGAGACTACTCACAACTCATCCGGGAGGCGTCCATGGTGGAAGAGAGGCTCCCGGTGGTGATCCTCCCCTCCGACAGGGTGCCGGAAGAGTTCTCCTGGTGCTCCCGATCTTGGAAGCGCGGCGGCGGCGGAACAGAGATGAGATCGCGAAAAGGGTTCCCGTCTCGAGGGTTTCGGGACGCGTGTTAAATATATGCCGAAGGGGGGCATCAGCGGAGGCCTGGGGGGCCCAGGCGCCCCCCGGCGCGGCCAGGAGGGGGGCCGCGCCACCAGGGCGCCTGGAGCCCTGGTGGCCCCCCTCCGGCTCTACTTTGGCTGCCGGGAAGCTTCTGGAACGCTGATTTTTTATATAATTTTTCCGGGATTTTTCTGGCAGTTTACGTGATGGGAAAACCTGAAATACAAAAACAGCAGAAAACAGAAACTGGCACTGGGGTGCACTAAGTTAATAGGTTAGTCCAAATATGATCAAAAGTGTATGGAAGTGTATAAATATCATAGCAATATCACCCAAAAGAGGCATGGAGCAAGCAGAAATTATAGATACGTTTTGGACGTATCAACATCCCCAAGCTTAATTCCTGCTCGTCCTCGAGTAGGTAAATGATAACAAGAATAATTTCTGTGGTGACATGCTATTAACCATACAGGACTTTTCATAGTCTTATGACAAAAGCTTACTGAGACAATGAATCTGTAGTAATTAAGTTGCCTCATGAGAAAATCACAAAGAACTGAAAGTTTTACAATATGATACTGAAACATCAAATAGATTTGCAATGAGCATGGTGTGCAAATATGATAAAGTGATATCTCGCTTGCCCCCTTTAGTGAAGCAAAACATATATGCAGGGGCACCTCCAAGGTTTAAGTGATGACTAGATACAATAATTTTAGAATAAACGATATCATAATCATGCAAAAGACAATGCTACTTTGGGACAATGCACATTACACTCAGAATGACAATCATGCTCTTAATAGTTGGTGATTTTAAAAGAAGGTGGAGACTCTCGAACCGTGGCTTTTGTTGGCAAGGTTGAAAACCCGTGGTCGGAAACAAAGACAAAGCATGTACCAGAGCTCTTGGTTTTAATAACAGAGGTAATACATTTTTTTTTGAATTATGCATGTTCCGTCAACGAATGCTAGCAGACAACTCAATCACTTATCGAGATGGACAAGTTTCGAGGAACGGCTCCTGAATGAGGACGATCACATCCTCTTAATCTCCTTTGTTTATCACTGTCAAAGTTTTCTGATTTCTCATGAACAAAGCGTGAAGGAGGGTTTGTTTGTTATATTAATTTTGAGCCGGGTGCACTCTTTGCCCGTTCCTTCTCGTATTATGGGTTTGCACATTAGACATGCAATCCCGGGGTGAAGCTTGTCCAACTTAAAAAGATCATGAATTAACTACTACTTCCTCAAGAACTAAAACAGAGGCACAAAAGAGAAATGCTTTTTTGAATAGTTTCGAGATGGTACATGAAAGTCTTCGTTAGGAATGGCAGGTAAATACCAAGTATAGGAAGGTATGGTGGACTCATATGGCATAACTGGTTTAAAAGAATTTGGATGCACAAGCAGTCAGTCCGCTTAGTACAGGTGGAGGTTAGAAAAAGACTGGGAGCGACCAACTAAAAGAGCAATGATGGTCATAATCATGCAGAGCGACAAAGCAACATTGAATCAGGCATGGAAGTTATATCGCTACTCAAAAATAAAAGATCATCAAGGCTTGACAGACTTTCTTTACAGTCTTAAATATGCGTGAGCATACGCCAAGTCAATCAAAATAAATTCTCGAAGGAAGATATTACTAAACCATACCACATCATAGGCAAACAAATCATGTTGGTACTCCAATAACACATTGGGAACCCCCCAGCTATTTGAGACTAACCATAAGAAAACATGAACTACTAAGCGCCATTATGCACGTAGCATTTTTATCGTAGACATATCGACCAATGCAACAGAAGCAAACTCTCTTAATAAGATAAGCATGATAACTAAAGAGAGTTCAAGCAACCAACTAAACAAAAGCTCTTTAAAAAGATAAGCATGAAAACTAAGAGCTAAGCATGATAGCAGCTATTAAAAGACCAAGAACATACACAGCCAAGATACACATGAAAATTCTATGTTGTGTTCTAGGTTGAAGTGGAGCGTGTTTCTATCCCACATAAAGAAAGCTGAGTTCCGACTCGTTATGAGAAGCTAAAGAAAACTAAAAATGAGACTAAAAGCAAGACGCTCCAAGCATAGCACATAACACATGAAGTGATAAAAATATAGTGGAACGAAAGACGAACTGATAATGTTGATGGAGAAGGGGATGCATGGGGGCATCCCCAAGCTTAGACGCTTGAGTCTCCTTGAATATTTCTTGGGGGTGCATGGGGGCATCCCCAAGCTTGAGCGTTTGACACTCCTGAATCTTTTTATCATCTTCCCTCGCACACTTGAAAACTCCCTTCATACATAACTCATCATAATCTGATTAGCGAGGTTAGTACCCATAATAAAATAATTGTTCCTTGCTGGAAATGAGGATATTCTTGAAGGTCTACTATTTCTCAAGATTTCCAAAAGGTTTTTGCAAAGAAAAAGCAAGCTCAAGGTTTGCAAAATGAGGAAAAGGCAAAACAGGACAGAATCTGTGAAAAACAGAACAGCAGGTAGTAAATGATTTTTTCGGGGCACTTCTGCAACTCTAATCAAAAAACTCAGAACAGACGCACGAAAGAAAATTGTATAGAGCACGCTGTCGAAAAAATTCAGACCAAAAAGATGATCTGTTGATTTTATACGATTTTTTCTATCCAAGGACAGAATCTGTTTCCTGGACAGCACGTCACAACTTTTGAACTTTCTTGCAATCAAAGGCTACACTTGGCACAAAGTTGAAAAGTAAAGATACAATGATGATGCTACTGTAGTAATAACATCAAGACACAACAAAAGCAAAATAAAATTTTATTCATGTGGGCTGCCTCCCAAAAGCGCTTTCTTTTATGCCTTTAAGCTAGGCATAATGCATAGAGGAATCAATAATCATCATAATAATCGGAGTTATAAATTGCTTCAAATGGTTCCTCAACAAGTTCACTCTTGTTCCTACTAGGAAAGGGGTACACACCTTTTGCCTTTCCGCGCAAGCGGATTTGTCCCTTACCTATATCGATGAAGCCTTTTACCGCTCGGAGGAAGTCCCTTCCAAGCACTATATTTCCTTGGTTTGGCTCGATGATGAAGAAATCAATCATTGCAATCCCTTTAAGGAATTTAATTGGAACGTCTTTTATTCTTCCCTAGATTTCAGAAATATCTCCATTAGTGTGTTCATGATAAGATGATAATCTATCCATGTTAAATTTTAAAGAATCATGAACAATTTTTGGCATAGTAGAAACCATAGATCCAATATCACAATAAGCAAGGAAGTCTTCATTAGAGATGCTAATCCTAACAAAAGGCTCCCAATCATTGTCTATTTCCAAAATATCTCTCTTATTGGGTTTGGGTTTCTCTACCTTCATTAAGTCTAGAGCATCCATTCTTTTCTTAATAGTAGCAAGTCTATCTATGACAGTATCAAAATTATGATCATAAACAAAGTAACTAGATAGACCATGTATAATTTCAAGAGCTCTAGCTTCATCACACTCTAGGAAATCTCCTTCAGCTATAATATCAAGAGAGTGTTTACACCATTTAAAAAGACCATGGTAAAAATTTCTAAGCACAATTTTTATAGGTATCCAAGGCGTAATTCTCCTATGTGCATCAGAAATTCTATCCCATGCCTTCTTCATATTTTCTCCATCCTTTTGATGGAAATCTAAAACTTCTGATTCCCTCAAAGCACCAAATCCTAACATGCTTGACTAAACAGAAAGGACTACTAGCAAATAATTAATTTTTTTTGTGATTTTTGATAAAGACACTAAAGCAAAACTGAAAGGTAAACTAACAAGACTAAAAAGCAAAGGTAAAAGATAGCACGCAACTCCCCTATCTTGAAGAGTGGAGTCCCCGGCAACGGCGCCAGAAAACTTTGCTTGATGGCTTCTCGCCCCTCGTTGGTTACCCCAAGTGGAAGGTTTGAGATGCAGTGTAGCGGAAGTTTTCCCTTGGCAAAGATACCAAGGATCGATTTCCCTTGAGACTCCTAGTTTCAACAAGAAGGTGTCAACTGCTAACGGCGCCAGATATTAGCAATCAACGTGGACCTGCACACAGATACAAATAACTTTGCTCCCAACGAGTATAGAGAGGTTGTCAATCCCTCCGGCCTTGTCGTTTACAAAGGGTCAAACGCAAGAGATAATAGTGATAGGTATTGCTGCAAATAGTAAGTAAAATCAGAAAGTAAATAGCGGATGTGATCAGTGATGGTAATATGGACCGGGGTCTCATGATGTTCACTAGTGATGTCTCTCTCCTAAAAGACGAAAAACAGCTATGTGAGGTAAACGAATTATAGCTGGGCAATTGACAGAATTATGTGCGCAAACCAATGCTAACTATGTTACAAGAAAGGTAGAGGTTCAAAGCATGGGCGGTACGCCATGGCAAGTAGACCGAAATCCATCTGCATCTACTACTAATCATCCACCTTGAGATATCTATCCAGAACATCTCGCTGGTATTAAGTTGCGAGTCCCACCCATAGTGTAAACTCAAAGCAACAGACAACTGCATTAAAAGAACTTTGCGTAAAGTAAACAATCCTTGCACCCGTAGGCACAAGCACCGTTGTTTTCCCCCTTGTGGCAACAGCACATCCCCTAGACTCATGTTTCTGTCACTCAAGCTAGTCATCGAGGGGCATGAACCCACAATCGAGCATAACGTTCCCTCTTGGAGTCACTACCTACTACTTGGCCAAAGCAATAAATAGCAACGGAGAACATGCAAGAATTACTTACGAACATAAATATAAAAGAGGTAAATCAAATATATTACTCAAACACAATCTGAACATAATATCACAATCCATCGGATCCCAGCAAACTCATCATAGCAACAGCATAAGGATTACATATGTGCCTCGATCATGTAGGGCAGCTCACGAGGTCTAATTAGTGAAGCACAAGAAGGGGAGGAGAACATCACATAGCTACTGGCCATGGACCCATGGTCCAAGGGAGACTACTCACAACTCATCCGGGAGGCGTCCATGGTGGAAGAGAGGCTCCCGGTGGTGATCCTCCCCTCCGACAGGGTGCCGGGAAGAGTTCTCCTGGTGCTCCCGATCTTGGAAGCGCGGCGGCGGCGGAACAGAGATGAGATCGCGAAAAGGGTTCCCGTCTCGAGGGTTTCAGGACGCGTGTTAAATATATGCCAAAGGGGGGCATCAGCGGAGGCCTGGGGGGCCCAGGCGCCCCCCGGCGTGGCCAGGAGGGGGGCCGCGCCACCAGGGCGCCTGGAGCCCTGGTGGCCCCCCTCCGGCTCTACTTTGGCTGCCGGGAAGCTTCTGGAACGCTGATTTTTTATATAATTTTTTCGGGATTTTTCTGGCAGTTTACGTGATGGGAAAACCTGAAATACAAAAACAGCAGAAAACAGAAACTGGCACTGGGGTGCACTGAGTTAATAGGTTAGTCCAAATATGATCAAAAGTGTATGGAAGTGTATAAATATCATAGCAATATCACCCAAAAGAGGCATGGAGCAAGCAGAAATTATAGATTCGTTTTAGACGTATCAGCCCCTAACAAGGGTTTCCTTGTAATCCTCCTCAGGATTTCCATCATGTGCCTGTTCATAATATTACATCGGAATGGCAGGTTCAGGAGTATCATCAGATTCCAGCCTAGAAGTGCTTTGCATATCTCTCATAGGAAATATATCCTCAAAGAATGTAGCATCTTTAGACTCCATAATCATACCGACCTTCACGTCAGGTACCTCAGATTTCAGTACCAGAAATCTATAACCGACACTATTCTTAGCGTAGCCCAAATTAACGCAGTCCATGGTCCTTGGTCCAAGCTTACGCTTTTGGGGATTGGCACATTGACTTTCGCCAACCAGCCCCAAGTACGTAAGTATGAGGGTGTTGTTCTTCTCTTTTCCCATTGTTCATAGGGAGTGATCTCATTGTCTTTTGTCGAAACTTTATTCAGGACATGGCATGATGTCAATATAGCCTCCCCCCACCATGCCTTGGATAAACCCGATGTATCTAACATGGCATTAACCAAATCTGTTAGAGTACAGTTTTCCATTGGGCAACCCCATTTGATTGAGGTGAATAGGGAGGCGTCGTCTCATGAATAATTCTGTGTTCCGCACAGAAAGAATCAAACTCATTAGAGCTCTCCACCACGATCTGATCGGGCTCATTTTATTTTATTTTCGAATTGATTCTCAACTTCCACCTTATATATGTTAAAGTAGTGTAGAGCCTCATCTTTAGTGTTTAAAAGATATACATAGCAATATCTAGTAGAATCATCTAACAGCGTCATGAAGTATCTTTTACCACCTTTAGTCAACACACCATTCATCTCACAAAGATCAGAATGTATGAGTTCTAACGGCCAAATGTCTGTCCCCTGCAGCCTTATGAGGCTTGCGAGGATGCTTTGCTTGCACGCACGAATGGCACTTAGAACCTTTGGCTAAAGTGAAACTTGGGATTAAATTCAATTTTTCTAACCGCGTCATACTCTTAAAACCAATGTGACAAAGACGTGAATGCCAAACTTTTGTTTCATTAACACTCGAATGAATATTGTTCACGACTTTATTACAAAAATCAGCGAGGGAAAAGCGGAATAGACCTCCGCATTCAAAACCTTTTCCAAAAAATAGCCATAGTTCGTAACAACTACTTTATTAGACTCGAATACCAACGTAAACCCTTCTCTACATAGAAGGGAACCGCTAAAAAGATTCTTCTTGATGACGGGGACATGTTGCACGTTCTTCAGTTGCACGATCCTTCCCGAAGTAAAATTCAGATCGACTGTGCCAACACCATGAACAGAAGCACTCGCGCCATTCCCCATCAGTACGGACCCGTTCCCTGTGGCCTGATAATAAGAAAACAATGAAATGTCAGCACACACATGAATATTTGCACCTGTGTCAATCCAGCAATCGGTAGACTGGCAAACTGAAAATACATTAAACAAATTACCATACCCAGATGGCCCACTCTCATCGTTGCTCACAATCATGTTGACAGTCTTGGAGTCCTGTCCTGGCTTCTTGAACTTGTTTGGGCACTTGACAGCCCAATGTTCATCTGAACCACAAGTGAAACATCCACCCTTCTTCTTATATTTCTTGAAGGTCTTCTTCCCCTTCTTCCTAAACTCGGTATTCTGTTGGACACAAGTCTTCCCCTTAGGCTTGTGGGGTTGAAGTTCTTCTGCACCATATTGGCGACAGAGGTCCCTTCGGTCCCTTTTCCATGGAGTCCTTTGTCCTCGAATTTTGCTCGACACTCAGATGGCCAATGACATCCTCAACTGAGAATTCGCGCCTCTGATGTTTTAGAGTAGTGGCAAAGTTCCTCCAGGAATTGGGTAACTTAGCGATAATGCAACCCGCGACAAATTTGCCCGGCAGCACACACTTGAGAAGCTCAAGCTCCTTAGCGATGCACTGTATCTCATGAGCATATTCCAATACAGAACGATTTTCAACCATTCTGTAATCGTGGAACTGCTCCATAATGTACATCTCGCTCCCAGCATCTGTTGCGCCGAATTTAGTTTCGAGTGCCTCCCACAAGTCCTTGGCAACCCGCATATGTAAGTATGCATCAACCAGCTTATCTCCAATCACGCCCAGAATTCATCCAACAAAGACGATGGTGGCTTCCATGAATGCCTTCTCCTATTCAGGAGCGATCGTTCCCCTACGAGTAACATCGACGACCCAGAACACGTTCACCGCCATGAGCCATAAGACGGTTTTGGTCTACTAATGCTTAAAGTACGTCCCCGTAAACGGGGTTGGTTTCATTGTAGCAGCAAAACCATGGAACGAGAATTTCCTATAACGATTAGGTTTTTGGATTGTTGACAAATTAAGCAATTGTTCAATTAATTTAATCCAATAATAAATCATGAAGATGACATAGGCAGTGCTAATGACATATTGAATTTTGATGATGTACGCACGTACTAGGAAGATAGTAGAACATCTACGCAAACCACTTGTACTGCACACATGAAAATAAACAGGAGTGGGGTAAATGTGTTATACCCTCCAGTAGACTAGTCGGCTGTAGCAGTAGCAGAGGCGGTGGCCTCGTCGGCGATCCTCTTGTCAGCAGCGGCCTTCTCGGCAGCCACGCGGCCGGCGTCAGTGCTCATGGTGAAGACGTTGGTGACACAGAAGTAGTCAATGTAGGGGAAGTAGTTGAACAGAGGAGAGCAGTCGATGAGAGAGTCCCGGATTAAGGGGTCCTCGGGTGGTCGGATTATTCGTTATGGGCTGGACTGGTGGGCCATGAAGATTATCTTTGAAGACTATATCCCGTATCCGGATAGGACTACCATATGTGTAAAATAGCAAGTTTAGAGTCTGGGTGTAATATTTCCTTCCTCTGCAAGATGATCATGTGCAACCCTAGATCCCCCCGGTGCATATATAAACCGGAGGGTTTAGTCCGTAGCGACATAATCACAATTACATAAGCTAGACTCCTAGGGTTTTAGCCATTACAATCTCGAGGTAGATCAACTCTTGTAACCCTATATTCAACATGATCAATCAAGCAGGAAGTAGGGTATTATCTCGATCGAGAGGGCCCGAACCTGGGTAAACATCGTGTCCCAAGTATCATGTTACCATCGATCATCAGATGCACAGTTTGGACCCCCTACTTGAGATCCGCCGGTTTTGACAACAACATTGGTGCCTTCATTGAGAGTTCCACTATGTCATCAACATAAGGATCAATGGCTCGCTTCGTCATCAACGACGGTGCCACCCCTAGGGAGACTTACCTCCCCGGACAGCTTTTCATGTTCGGCGGCTTCGTGCTACGCGCCAACTCGGATGGCCACCTTGAGTAGGTTGACAGCTATGACCCTGGCCACCAGGTCAGGTTTGGAAATTTGAGATATGTTGCTCACATCCGAGGAGACTTGATCTTTGATGGATTCTCACCCATGGCTGCTGCTCCCTGCCTACACGAGAGAGACATCTTAGATCTATCATTGGATCCCATCCAGGGGTCAACACCTGCGACGGCTCTGGCCCTATATCCAGAGCGGATCGCTTTATCCAAGGACGGGAAGGTCAACCCCGCCATAGAAATCGCAGACTTAGCGGCGGTTCATCCGCTCACCAATCCATAATTGAGCAGGATCCTCCCCACCGCTAGAACACCAGACTCGTCCCAGATTACGAGCTCCGGACTTACGGGATCATCACTCTCCGGGCTGAATGGAGCGATTGTCGCCGAGCCTGGCCCCGCAAACTCCCAAATGCATATCCATCTCTCACTCTTAATCGAGGCGCCGGACATATTGCAATCTCTCACCCTACCAGAGGATTCCCAGCCGAACTATGCCTAGTCTGAACTGGGGGCTGAGGACAGGGAATTTTGCTTCCCACCCACCGCCCACTTGGTAGCCACGATCGAGGACTTAACCGACATAGTAGACTATGCTTCCAAAGACATCGATGAGATGGACCACGACATCGAAGCCGATCTAGGTACAAACCCGCCCCTGGGGGGGGCGATGGACGACCACTTTTACCTACGATGTGTACATGGTGGAACACCCAATGAGAAGGAATACTATGACGATAAAGATCCAAAGCAGGATAAGCCCGTCGATTAACCTCCTAAACGCCAGCGTCAGAAACACCGCTCATGATCACGTCGAGCAAAGGAAAGTAACACCGGTACCGGAGACAATGAAGATCCGAAGGAAGCCGATGACCCCGTAGAGCCAGCGGTGGAGCAGGACGAGCGGGAAGATGGCGAACACAGTCCCGAGCAACTCGCCGATCACAATGATTCAGAAGACAATAATTATCTACCTATCTCTGAAGAGGATGTCAGCCTCGGCGATGAGGAACCCCTCGAACAAAAACAATTTCAGCAACAGCTCATTGCTATGGCAAGGAGCTTGAAAAAACAGCAACAACGTCTTAAAGCCGAACAAGATACACTGAATGACAAATGGAATGAAGAGCTAGACGCCGAGGAGAGATACGGCCGCGAGCATCAAACAAAGAGTTATCCCAAATGCAAGTTGTTGCCACAATTTGACAACGAGGCCCCTGCGCCAATTCCGTCGAGGCATGATCAGGCCGATGAACCGGACCGACCACCCCATGGACAGGACAAAGCGGCCAGCAATGCCGTACACCAACAGGTGCCTCCTGACCGTAATGGAAAGGATACAGCGGCTCAGGGCCATAAGTACGATTTACATTAGGACCGGAATAAAAAGTTGGTCAGGCCAGATCGATCTACGGATCAAGAGAACACGCTCCCATGCGGGACGGCGGCTATCAAGCCAAACACGCCGGGTACAATCAAGTTCAGAACAAGAACCAAACACAGATACCGTCCGAACTACGCCATGATGTCGCGTGATACAGGGGCGCTGCACACCCTGTGTGCTTCATCGATGAGGTAATGGATCATCAATCTCCAGAAGGGTTTAAACATGTAAACATCGAGGCATATGATGGAACGACGGACCCCGCTGTATGGATAGAAGACTTTATTCTTCACATCCACATGGCTCGTGGAGATGACCTCCACGCCATCAAATACTTACCTCTCAAGCTGAAAGGGCCAGCTCGGCACTGGTTGAATAGCCTCCCAGAGAACTCCATTGGAAGATGGGAAGATCTAGAGGATGCTTTTCGGGCTAACTTTCAGGGGACTTATGTCCGGCCCCCGGATGCTGATGATCTAAGTCACATAATCCAGTGCTGCTTCTTGAGCTTGCGTTGTATTCCCTCGAAGAGGAAAGGGAGATGCAGCACAGTAGTGTAAGTATTTCCCTCAGTTTTTGAGAACCAAGGTATCAATCCAGTAGGAGACCACGTGCGAGTCCCTCGCACCTGCACAAACAAATAAGAACTTCGCAGCCAACGCGAGAAGGGGGTTGTCAATCCCTTTGCGGTCGCTTACGAAAGTGAGATCTGATAGAATTGATAGTTTATATTTTTGGTATTTTTTGTTTATAAGAACAAAAAGTAAAAGCGGAAAAAGTAAAGTAGATGTAGATTGGTATGTTGAGAATAGACCCGGGGGCCATAGTGTTCTCTAGTGGCTTCTCTCATGATAGCTATATTCTACGGCGGGTAAACAAATTACTATCGAGCAATTGAAAGAAAAGCAAATAATTATGAGACTATCTAGGCATGATCATTGTATATAGGCATCACGTCCGAGACAAGTTGACCGACTCTTGCCTCTATCTACTACTATTACTCCACACATCGACCGCTATCCAGCATGCATCTAGTGTATTGAGTTCATAAGAACAGAGCAACGCCTTAAGCAAGATGACATGATGTAGATGGATAAACTCAAGCAATATCACTACAACAAGAACCCCCCTTTAGCAACGCATCGATGTGTTGTCGAATATCCATATAAGCGTTGCTGAGGTCTACACCAACGGTTGTATATGTGTTGCCGCTGGTGGCGTTGGAAGGGCCTACAACAACACATATAATTGCGTTGGTAATCGACGTGAAAAATTGTTGCAATGCAGCAACGCATATAGTTAGAACAAAGCAACACCTTATATGCGTTGTTGGTTACCCAGAACTAGTTTAGAATGGGCATAAACATATTAGTGCAAGCGTTGATGCATAGCATGAACAATTGCCAATATTTTATATATATTATCAACAAAAATTATTGGATTAATACTGTTGGTGAACAAGCGTAACAAATCAGTAAATAGGAAGAGCTCATATATTGAATATGATAGGTTGCATTACATGGAACAAAATCCAAAGAGTAAACACATGATTTTCTTTACATTGACCCTGAAAATGACATCACATCATTTTCAATACACTGACAATGAAAATGGAATTCTAAAATATTAATGTAAAACTATCTTGGTAGTAGTCCCATTCTCCGCCTTGGCAAAAACAACGTATCCACGCATCCTCTATTTATCTTGGCAATCTACATCAGAAATAAAACTGACATGAGTAACGTACCATTAGAGAAAGACAAAATCTGGCCAATAGAGCAATACAATTAAAAAGAGGGTAACATACAAAGGCTGAAGGCCTTGCGATAACTAATCTATAGCTGCATGACAATTATTTTTGACATTTTTGAGTGGTCGTATCAACTGATCATATTTTTCTAATGTAGCATTAGAAAGGTTACTGAGATAGGTTGGTTGCATTACATTGCCGTAGAAGAGCATGTTGTTGGCTTAACATCTAGTCTTACAAATTGCATATTCAGGTAAGTTTTATTTGCTAAACTAGAATAACTTCAGCGATAATTAGTACTATCATTTTGAAAATTCATTTGTTTTTATGGTTCTGTACCTGGCACGCTAAATACTTTGCACACTCGTTGCTATTAAGAGATTTAGATCATTTCTATCATAGTAAGTGCAGAACAGTATAAACTTGTCTTTGTGGAACCACGTATGGAACACTGATCTCTATCATAGTTATTTTAGAATTTCATAGTATTTTATTATTGAAAACAAAAACAGGTGTACAGTTTCTGTTATATATTGAAATCTGAGTGAACTATCAACAATGGAATAATCTTATTGCAACATGGATCATTGGTATAGAATGGAAAACATATATAAATCACATATAAGCATATTTTATCTTGAACAATTGATGTGCATGATTATGGTAGAGGGATATACTTAATTTAACTTCAGCGGCGTCAAGTTCAATTCTTGTTTCACATTCACGAATCCAGGGGAAAGCATGTAAACGTAGGGCAAGAGAAGCTTATCTATATGGTGTTCTGTCTTTCGTGCAGCTTCAGATGGGGCGATGATTGGTAGACAGCTTGTCAAAAAATACAAATAGGTATAGAGAATTCAGGAAATCCAATGTTCTCGAAGTTAAAATCAAGAGAATTGCATGAAGCAAGTTCAGATATGTGTAATTATCTGCCATCATTTAAAGAAAAAAAGAAGTAAAGCATCCACACATAAGAAAACAAAATGCCCATCTTAGTTAATGGCCCACCTATCCTCAAATGTAGAAAATGACCACCTTAACGTCATCTGCAATCCGTAGTTCCTTTCTCATCTGATATATGAGAAGTATATTAGTTAGAAACCAAAAATATGGGTTAGGTAGGACAACACTCTCGAGCAGAATCCAATAGACCTCAGATCCAGATTTGTGTAATCTTCTCACCACAAAAGGCACATCAATGATATCGGTACATCATGGAAAGCAGACACCGTAGAAGATAAAATCAGTCACATTTCATTCTTGAGAAGTGCAAGCCAATATTAGATCTTCGGAAACATCATCACTCGGACGCAAGGACATACTAGGCTACTATCCAGGGAGTCATACAATATTTCACAATTTCCCCTTTGCTATTGAACAGATAATAACACCCAGCTCGCATATGTAACTGTGAATGGCACAATATAAAGGTGAAATATAGATGTCGAGATCAAGATATACATGCATATTGACTAAATATTTATTTTCTCTAAGATTAATGAAATTTAGCTCTGGAAGGAGATGCCTTTTAGAAATTAGTACCAGCGAGCTAAATAGCAATGCAGCTAATAACAAACCACACATATGGAATGTTAAACTTGAATTTATCCTAAAGGTGGAAAACTTTGAACTTAAATTTAGCATGCCCAGTTGGTGTAAGTAAAAGCAAGTGCTACTATATAAGGAACTAAAGTGTGTAAAGAAAGGCACCTCCCACACATTTGAGCGATGACGATGTTCAGCTGCTACAGCATATACTCAGCATAAATGAAGTCTCAACTACAACCTGAAGGTAACAGATCGGGGATTTTCTGTATGTTAGGAAACTGAAATTATATAACAGTGCAAAGAAGAAGAAAAAAATTGTATATTGTCAGTCCCATAGTTGCCGGGAACGGGGAACGGTGCCACGTCCCCTGTACCTGGATCGTCGACCTGGATCGGGGTTCGGGGACGACACAGGGAACGGCACGATTCGATGGCAGGAACGCGGCCCCGGAACTCTAGGTTCACGGCTCCGATTCAGCTACACCAATCCCCAAACATTGGATCGTGACCCAACTCGCCATTGGCTGGATTCAAAGATTGATTCATGGAGATGTTGAGACTTACCAAGAGTCCATGACATTCGCCTTCCACCGACGTGAACGTGGTACCCGGCGGCCGACAGTCCCGCGCGCATCCCATTGCCATTGTGTCGCACCAGAAAGCCGACTTTGTGCAGCTGCGCATGCGAGCCGCAGCGGCGGTCGGCGGCGGCAGCGTCGTGGACATGGCGCCGAAGAGCTGAAGTGAACTGGCCGGCGGCTCCAATGTTGCCTCAAGCTGCTGTATGAACTTCAACGGTAGACATTTTGTTCATGCCCCGAAGGACAATTCGAACTTTCCTTGAATATTTTGCATGGACAACGTAGTTAAAGTGCTGCCATGTATAGGCAACGCAGTTAAAGGGCTCTAAGATCAAGCCATCTAATTAGTGATATGCTACCTCAGTAAGTAACAGTACAACGGAATCAATCGACTGTATCTTTTCTGTGATTGTCAAGCTGATTTAGCTTTCCTTATGCATCTCCAAACTCTAGCGAGGGTCGCGTACTCAATCGCTGTACCTCAACGCGCCTGATCGTTCCAGGGTCATCGTTCCCGAATTAATTGGTTTACGTTCCACCTATTGATTGGTTCGCTTGAAAGATGTATACCCCATGTTTTCCTACTATTTCCCACATAGCGATCCTCGACCCTTGTTCCCGTTCCTCGTTCCCATCGGGAATTTGGCAACTATGGTCAGTCCCAAATAAAAGCTACCAAAATTGCAAGGCATTGTTAGCAGTACTTACAGATGCAGAGTTTTTGGCGTAAACATAGAAGATACCTTTTTTGTACCAATCACAATGAAGTTACGGAATACAATCTAAAAAAAACTAAAGTTACAGAATATATCAGACTATATGTGCCATGTCATCAAGCTGTTGTTAGCAAAAATACAACCGTAAATTAGTTAAGCACATACGGATTCCTTGGTACTTACAAGTTACAGCATGGTATTTCAGTGGGCGCACAACTAAAGTAGAGAACTTAGACTGTGGAGTGGCATGGATGCATATATCAGGCGAGTGATCAAGGTAGCATAGATAATCGTCAAAATTGATGGAAAAGAAACAACCTTGGCATGATGTCCAAGCCACACAGAATACCAGCAATGGTAAGATCAGAGGGGATCAGCGTCTTACTGGACCGTCGGCGTCGGAGTCGAGGTAGCCGAGGGAGCGCGGCACCGTCGAGCTCGAGCCGATAGCCGCTCGTCCAGAGATGCGGGGTGGTGGATAAACAAACCGGTGGTGCCCAAGCTGCGCCGGCGACCCGTGGGGGTCTAGGGTTTGTGCGGGGGCGTGAGCAGGGTTGCATAGGACGTCGCGCAGGCGGCGGGTTAGAGGTAAGACGAATCCGAACCAGGGATTAGTAGTGCAGGGGAGCGCCGGAGTTACCTGGAATCGGTGGTTGCGGAGAGAGAGGAATCGGGGGAGAGAGCTGGCGGAGATGATTTTTTTTCTTTCTTTTCCTTAGATGCATGATATTAGCGCAGGGGGTGGTGGGTTGTTTTTAGGAGCGCAGGAGGTGTGGTGGTGGATAGAGGTTGGAGGCCTTTGTGGCTCGTGGGGAGGTGGGAGGGTTAACCCAACCACAACACATGCTACAGTTCGTTGCTACATATGTGTTGGTATATGGGGGTGTTTGTTGTAGTGTATGATGTAAACCCCATCTTTTTATCCTCGATGGCAACAATACAATACAATACATGCCTTGCTGCCCCTACTGTCACTTGGAAAGGACACGGCAAGATTGAACCCAAAGCCAAGCACTTCTCCCATTGCAAAACTATAGATCGAGTAGGCAAAACCAAACCAATAATTCGAAGAGACTTGCAAGGATATTATGAGCACACATAAAGAGTTCAGAAAAGAGCCAAATATTTCTCATAGATAATCTTGATCATAAACTCATAATTCATCGGATCTCGACAAACACACCGCAAAAAGAGATTACATCGAATAGATCTCCTTGAAGAGCGAGGAGAACTTTGTATTGAGATCCAGAAAGAGAGAAGAAGCCATCTAGATACTAGCTATGCACCCGAAGGTCTGTGGTAAACTACTCACAACTCATGGTGAGGGCGATGATGATGATGTAGAAGCACTCCGTGATGGATCCCCCTTCCGGCGGAGCTCTGGAACAGGCTCCAAGATGGGATCTCATGGGAACAGAAGGTTACAGCGGTGGAACTAGGGTTTTCTCTCTTCCTCTGATGGTTTCGGGGTACATAGGCTTATGTAGGAGGAAGGAGGACACCGGGGGCCTCACGAGCGACCTACGAGGTAGGGGGCGCCCCCACTCTCGTGGGCACCTCGTGGCCCCTACTCCATGGTTCTCAAGTCTCCCGTGCGTGATTTTATCCAAAAATATCTCTCCCGAAGGTTTCATTCCGTTTGGACTCCGTTTGATATCCCTTTTCTTTAAAACCCTAAAACAGGCAAAAAAACAACAATCTAGACTGGGCCTTTGGGTTAGTAGGTTAGTCCCAAAAATAATATAAAAGTGTATGACAAAGCCCATTAAACATCCAAAACATCATAAATAATAGCATGGAACAATAAAAAATTATAGATACGTTGGAGACGTATCAAACATCCCCAAGATTAATTCTTGCTCGTCCTCGAGTAGGTAAATGATAAAAACATAATTTTTGCTGTGGAGTGCTAACCAACATAGTTTTTAATGTAATTCTCTTAATTGTGGCATGAATGTTCAGATCTGAAAGATTCAAGATAAAAGTCTATATTGACATAAGAAATAATAATACTTCATGCATACTAACAAAGCAATCATGTGTTCTCAAAATACTATGGCTAAAGAAAGTTATCCCTTCAAAATCATATAGTCCGGCTATGCTCCCTCTTCATCACACAAAATATTCATATCATGCACAACCCCGATTTCAGCCAAGCACATGTTTTCATACTCTATTCTTTCAAACCTTTCAACTTTCACGCAATACATGAGCGTGAGCTATGGACATAGCACTATGGGTGGAATAGAGAGGTGGTTGTGGAGAAGACAAAAAGGAGGGAGATAGTCTCACATCGACTAGGCGTATCAATGGGCTATGGAGATGCCCATCAATAGATATCAATGTGAGTGAGTAGGGATTGCCATGCAACGGATGCACTAGAGCTATTAAATTAATGGAAGCTCAACAAAAGAAACTAGTGGGTGTTAATCCAACTTGTTTGCTCATGAAGACCTAGGGCATTTGAGGAAGCCCATTGTTGGAATATACAAGCCAAGTTCTATAATGAAAATTACCACTAGTATATAAAGTGACTAAGCATGAGACTCTGTATAATGAAGAACATGGTGCTACTTTGAAGCACAATTGTGGAAAAAAGATAGTAGAAATTCTCCCTTTTTTTGGGCCTTTCTTTTTTCCTTTGGCCTTTTTTTTTCCTTTTTTTTGTTTAGGGGCTTTATTGTTTTAGCCTTTCCTCCCATGGGACAATGCTCTAATAATGATGATCATCACACTTTCATTACAACTCGATATTACAAATCGATACTACAACAAAGTATGACTCTATACATGAATGCCTCTGGCGGTGTACCGGGATGTGCAATGAAACAAGAGTGACATGTATGCAAAATTATGCATGGTGGCCTTGCCACGAATACGATGTCAACTACATGATCATGCATGGCAATATGACAATATGAAGCGTGTCATATGAACGGAACGGTGGAATGTTGCATGGCAATATATCTCGGAATGGCTATGGAAATGCCATGATAGGTAGGTATGGTGGCTGTTTTGAGGAAGGATATATAGTGGGTGTATGGTACCGGCGAAAGTTGCGCGATACAAGAGAGGGTAGCAACGGTGGAAGGGTGAGAGTGCGTATAATCCATGGACTCAACATTAGTCATAAGAACTCATATACTTATTGCAAAAATCTACGAGTTATCAAAACAAAGCAATCAACGCATGATCCTAGGGGGGGGGGTAGGTAGGAGTTAACCATCGTGCGCCCCCGACCTCCACACAAAGTTGGCACTTTACAAATACCTCATGCTCTAACTTCGTCACATAGTGGTTCACCATACGTGCATGCTACGGGAATCACTAACCTTAACACAAGTATTTCTCAATTTCATAATAACTCCCCTACCATGACTCTAATATCCCTATCCTCATATCTCAAAACAATTATGAAGCTTTCAACATCTCATCATATTCAATCCACTTAGTGTGAAAGTTTTTACTACATTGATATTGGATGTCTATCATGTGAAGACTAGTTTTATAGCCTAAACACATTACCATGCTGTTTTAATAGACACTCAGATGGATATAAGTGAAGCATTAGAGTTCAAAAATTTCTTCAAAATATTATCACCACCGTGCTCTAAAAGATATAAGTGAAGCACTAGAGCAAAAACTATTCAACTCAAAAGATATAAGTGAAGCACATAGAGTGTTCTATCAATTCCTAGGCCATATTTAACTCCCTCAAATAGGTTTGTCCAGCAAGGATAATTGTGGCAAACTAACAAGAAAGACTCAAATTATACAAGACGCTCCAAGCAAAACACATATCATGTGGTGAATAAAAATATAGCTCCAAGTATAGTTACCGATGGATGAAGACGAAAGGGGGGATCCCTTACCGGGGCATCCCGAAGCTTAAGCTTTTGATTGTACTTGGATTTTACTTGGGGTGCCATGGGCATCCCCAAGCTTAGGCCCTTGCTACTCTTTGTTCCATAGTCCATCAAAGCAATACTCAAAACTTGAAAACTTCACAACACAAAACTTAGACAAAAATCTCGTGAGCTCCGTTTGTATAAGAAAGAAAACCACTACTCAAAGGTACTGCAATGAATTAATTCTTTGTTTATATTGGTGTTAAACCTACTGTATTCCAAATTCTCTATGGTTCATACCTCCCAATATTACTCATAGATGCATTGAAATAAGCAAACAACACACGAAAAACAGAATCTGTCAAAGACAGAACAGTCTGTAGTAATCTACAGGTTTCGCATACTTCTGTAACTCCAAAAAATTCAAACTAAATTGGTAAACGTGAGGAATTTATCTATTAATCATCTGCAAAAAGAATCAACTAAATATCACGCTCCAGTATAATCTGATGACCATTCTAGCGAGCACTAACGATTCTGTTTTTCACAGCAAGATCATATAAACTTCACCCAAGTATTCCCAAAGGTTCTACTTGACACAAACACTAAACAAAACATGAAACCACATCTATACATAAGCTAGATGCAATATTTATTCCCTAACAGCAGCAAAAACAAAAATAATAAAATTGGTTTGCCTTCCAACAAGCGCTATTGTTTTACGCCCCTAGCTAGGCACGATACAAGGATAAATCTAGGTATTGCCATCCTTGTAAGGCAATCCATAAGTGGCTCTGATGATAGATTCATATGGTGATTTGATTTTCTTTCTAGGGAAGTGTTCCATGCCCTTCCTTAACGGAAATTGGAATCTAATATTTCCTTCCTTCATATCAATAATTACACCAATCGTTCTAAGGAAAGGTCTACCAAGAATAATAGGACATGAAGGATTGCAATCTATATCAAGAAAAATGAAATCTTCGGGTACATAATTCCTATTGGAACGAATAAGAACATAATTAATTCTTCACATAGGTTTCTTAATAGTGGAATCTGCAAGATGCAGATTTAAAGAACAATCATCAAGCTCATGGAACCCTAGCAAATCACGCAAAGTTTTTGGGATAGTGGAGACACTTGCACCCAAATCACACAAAGCATAGCATTCATGATCTTTTATTTTTATTTTAATAGTAGGTTCCCACTCATCATAAATCTTTCTAGGGATAGAAACTTCCAACTCAAGTTTTTCTTCATAAGATTGCATCAAAGCATCAACTATGTGTTTGGTGAAAGCTTTATTTTGACTATAAGCATGCGGAGAATTTAGTACGGATTGCAATAAGGAAATGCAATCAATCAAAGAACAATTATATTAATTGAATCCCTTGAAATCCAAAGTAGTGGGTTCATCACTATGCAAAGTTTTAATCTCTTCACTCTCACTTTTAACAATTTTAGCATCAAGATCTAAAAACTCCTAATCATTGGGACACCTTAGAACAAAATCATCTCCAATCCTATCTTCATCAAAATTTATACTAGAAAACAAGGATCTAATAGGAAACACATCAATAACTTTCAGATCTTCATCTTTATTTTCATGATAACTAGAAGAACATGCTTTAATATAATTCTCTCTTTTAGCACGCATCCTAGCGGTTCTTTCTTTGCATTCATCAATGGAAATTCTCATGGCTTCGAGAGACTCATTGATATCATGCTTAGGTGGGATAGATCTAAGTTTCAAACAATCAACATCAAGAGTAATTCTATCCACACTTCTATCCAATTCATCAATCTTAAGCAATTTCTTTTCAAGCATAGCATTGAATTTTTTTTGCGAGATCATAAACTCCTCAACACTAGTTTCAAATTTAGAAGGTATCTTTCCATAAGAGTTGTTGTAGGAATTACCATAATTATTAGAGGAATTACTAGGAAAAGGCTTAGGATTAAAATTCCCTCTATAAGCATTGTTACCAAAAATATTCCTACCAACAAAATTCACGTCCAAAGATTCATTGCTATTTTCAATCAAAGTGGACAAAGGCATATCATTAGGATCAAAAGAAGCACTCTTTGGAGCAAATAATTTCATAAGTTCATCCATCTTTCCACTCAAAACACTAATTTCTTCAATAGCATGCACTTTTTTACTAGTAGATCTTTCAGTGTGGTATTGAGAATAATTGACCATGAAATTATCTAGGAGTTTGGTAGCTTCTCCTAAGGTAGTTTCCATGAAAGTGCCTCCTGCGGCCGAATCAAAAAGATTTCTAGAAGCAAAATTCAAGCCAGCATAAAAGTTCTGAATAATCATCCATAAGTTCAAACCATGTGTAGGGAAATTTTGTATCATTAGTTTCATTCTCTCCCAAGCTTGTGCAACATGCTCATGATCTAGTTGCTTAAAGTTCATAATATCGTTTCTAAGAGAGTTGATCTTAGCAGGAGGGAAATACTTAGAGATAAAAGCATCTTTGCACTTATTCCACGAATCGATACTATTTCTTGGCAAAGAGGAAAACCAAGTTTTAGCACGATCTCTAAGTGAAAACGGAAATAACTTCAATTTAACAATATCGTTATCCGTATCCCTTTTCTTTTGCATATCACACAAATCAACAAAGTTGTTTAGATGGGTAGCGATACCTTCACTAGGAAGGCCGGAGAATTGATCTTTCATGACAAGATTCAACAAAGCATCATTGATCTCACAAGATTCAGCATCGGTAATAGGAGCAATCGGAGTGCTAATAAAATCATTATTGTTGGTATTGGAGAAGTCACACAATTTGGTATTGTTCTGAGCCATAGTGACAAGCAAGCAATCCAACACACAAGCAAACAAGAAGCAAGCGAACGATAAACACATGGCAGAAGAAGGGTAAATAAAACAACAAGGGTGAAGTGGGGGAGAGGAAAACGAGAGGCAAAAAATGTAATGCGAAGGATAACGGTTTGTGATAGGTACTTGGTATATATCTTTTGCGTAAGCCTCCCAGGCAACGGCGCCAGAAATTCTTCTTGCTACTTCTCGAGCTTGCGTTGTATTCCTCGAAGAGGAAAGGGAGATGCATCACAGTAGCGTAAGCATTTCCCTCAGTTTCTGAGAACCAAGGTATAAATCCAGTAGGAGACCACGCGCGAGTCCCTCGCACCTGCACAAACAAATAAGAACTTCGCAGCCAACGCGAGAATGGGTTGTCAATCTCTTTACGCTCACTTACGAAAGTGAGATCTGATAGAGATGACAGTTTATATTTTTGGTATTTTTTGTTTATAAGAACAGAAAGTAAAAGCGGAAAAAGTAAAGTAGATGTAGATTGATTTGTTGAGAATACACCTGGGGGCCATAGTGTTCTCTAGTGGCTTCTCTCATGATAGCGATATTCTACGATGGGTAAACAAATTACTGTCGAGCAATTGAAAGAAAAGCGAATAATTATTAGACTATATAGGCATGATCATTGTATATAGGCATCACGTCCGAGACAAGTAGACCGACTCCTGCCTGCATCTACTACTATTACTCCACACATCGACCGCTATCCAGCATGCATCTAGTGTATTGAGTTCGTAAGAACAGAGTAATGCCTTAAGCAAGATGACATGATGTAGAGGGATAAACTCAAACAATATGAGGTAAACCACATCTTTTTATCCTCAATGGGAACAATACAATACGTGCCTTGCTGCCCCTACTGTCACTGGGAAAGGACACCGCAAGATTAAACCCAAAGCCAAGCACTTCTCCCATTGCAAGAACTATAGATCTAGTAGGCCAAACCAAACCAATAATTTGAAGAGACTTGCAAGGATATTATGAGCACACATAAAGAGTTCAGAAAATAACCAAATATTTCTCATAGATAATCTTGATCATAAACTCACAATTCATCGGATCTCGACAAACACACCGCAAAAAGAGATTACATCGAATAGATCTCCTCGAAGACTGAGGAGAACTTTGTATTGAGATCCAGAGAGAGAGAAGAAGCCATCTAGATACTAGCTATGGACCCGAAGGTCTGTGGTAAACTACTCACAACTCATGGTGAGGGCGATGATGATGATGTAGAAGCACTCCTTGATGGATCCTCCCTCCGGCGGAGCTCTGGAACAGGCTCCAAGATGGGATCTCACGGGAACAGAAGGTTACAACGGTGGAACTAGGGTTTTCTCTCTTCCTCTGATGGTTTCGGGGTACGTAGGCTTATATAGGAGGAAGGAGGACACCGGGGGCCTCACGAGGGACCCACGAGGCAAGGGGCGCGCCCTGGGCAGGGTGGCGCGCCCCCACCCTCGTGAGCACCTCGTGGCCCCTACTCCGTGGTTCTCAAGTCTCCCGTGCGTGATTTTCTCCAAAAATATCTCTCCCAAAGGTTTCATTCCGTTTGGACTCCGTTTGATATCACTTTTCTGTAAAACCCTAAAACAAGCAAAAAACAGCAATCTGGACTGGGCCTTTGGGTTAGTAGGTTACTCCCAAAAATAATATAAAAGTGTATGACAAAGCCCATTAAACATCCAAAACATCATAAATAATAGCATGGAACAATCAAAAATTATAGATACGTTGGAGACGTATCATCCAGCAACCTGGGGAGTCAGCCCACAAGCTTTGGAACCAGTTCCTAGCTAAAAAGAACCAAATTGTCGATGGTCCGGACGCCGAGGCCTTAGCGGCATACAAACACAGCGTTCAGGTTGAGTGGCTGGCAAGACACCTCAGCCAAGAGAAGTCGAAGACAATGGCAGTCCTTACTACACTCAAGACCCTCTCTTGCACGGACGGAGATAGCTGGCTAACTCGTAGAAGCAATAGCACCAGCGACCCTGGCACTTCCGAAGTCAGGGACGACAATGGCAAGCCACGACGCAATAAAAATAAGCGTCAAAACAATACCGTAGAAATAGATGATACAGCGTTTCAGTGGCCCGAGGCCTGGTCAACAGAAGAAGCCATTAATGGGCCTCGAACCCCTCGTTGGTTACCCCAAGTGGAAGGTGTAAGATGCAGTAAGTAGAAGTGTTTTCCCCTAGCAAAGATGCCAAGGGTCGAATCCCCAGAGACTCCTAGGTTCAACAAGTAGGTGTCAACTGCTAACGGCACAATTAGCAATCAACGTGGACCTGCACACAGATACAAATAACTTTGCTCCCAACGAGTACAGAGAGGTTGTCAATCTCTCCGGCCTTGTAGTTCACAAAGGGTTAAAAGCAATATGATAGTAGTGATAGATAGTGTTTTGCAATAGTAAGTAAATAGCGAAAAGTAAATAGTGGATGTGATCAATGATGGTAATATGGACCAGAGTCTCATGATGTTCACTAGTGATGTCTCTCTCCCAAAAGACGATAAAACAGCTATGTGAGGTAAACAAATTACAGCTGGGCAATTGACAGGACCACGAACGCAAACCAATGCTGATTACATTGCAAGAAAGGTTGAGGTTCAAAGCATGGGCGGTACGCCAAAGTAAGTAGACCGAAATCCATCAATATCTCCTACTAATCATCCACCTTGAGATATCTATCCAGAACATCTCGCTGGTATTAAGTTGCGAGTCCCACCCATAGTGTAAACTCAATGCAACAGACAACTGCATTAAAAGAACTTTGCATAAAGTAAACAATCCTTGCACCCGTGGGCACAAGCACCGTTTTTCCCCCTTGTGGCAAGAGCACATCCCCTAGACTCATGTTTCTGTCACTCAAGCTAGTCATCGAGGGGCATGAACCCACAATCGAGCATAACGTTCCCTCTTGGAGTCACTACCTATTACTCGGCCAAAGCAATAAATAACAACGGAGAACATGCAAGAATTACTTATGAACTAAAATATAAAAGAGGTGAATCAAATATATTACTCAAGATCAATCTGAACATAATCTCATAATCCATCGGATCCCAGCAAACTCAACATAGCAACAGCATAAGGATTACATAGGTGCCTCGATCATGTAGGGCAGCTCACGAGGACTAATTAGTGAAGCACAAGAACAGGAGGAGAACATCACATAGCTACTGGTCATGGACTCATGGTCCAAGGGAGACTACTCACGAGTCATCCGGGAGGCGTCCATGGTGGTGGAGAAGCTCCCGGTGATGATCCTCCCCTCCGGCAGGGTGCCGGGAAGAGTTCTCCTGGTGCTCCCAATCTTGGAAGCGGCGGCGGCGGCGGAACAGAGATGGGATCGCGAAAAGAAGTCCTGTTTTGAGGGTTACGGAGGACCCTTTAAATATATGCCAAAGTAGGGCACCGGGGGAGCCTCGGGGGGCCCAGGCGCCCCCTCGGCGCGGCCCAGGGGGGGGGGCGCGCCCACAGGGCGCCTAGAGCCCCTGTGCCCCCCCCCCAGGCTGCCCTTCGGACGCAGTGCTGTTTCCGGTTCGCTGATTTTTTATATAATTTTTCTGGATTTTTCTGGGCAGTTCTCGAAACGTGAAAACCTGAAATACAAAAACAGCCAAAAACAGAAACTGGCACTGGGGTGCACTGGATTAGTAAGTTAGTCCAAATATGATCAAAAGTGTATGGAAGTGTATGAATATCATAGC
Organism: Secale cereale; assembly: GCA_902687465.1. Lineage (NCBI taxonomy): Eukaryota > Viridiplantae > Streptophyta > Magnoliopsida > Poales > Poaceae > Secale > Secale cereale. The sequence goes on from LR738711.1 coordinate 301,516,481, forward strand.
AATATCACCCAAAAGTGGCATGGAGCAAGCAGAAATTATAGATACGTTTTGGACGTATCAACATCCCCAAGCTTAATTCCTGCTCGTCCTCGAGTAGGTAAATGATAACAAGAATAATTTCTGTGGTGACATGCTATTAACCATATAGGACTTTCTCATAGTCATATGACAAAAGCTTACTGAGACAATGATTCTATAGTAATTAAGTTGTCTCAAGAGAAAATCACAAATGACTGAAAGTTTTACAACATGAAACTGAAACATCAAAAAGATTTTCAATGAACATGATGTGCAAATATGATAAAGTGATATCTAGCTTGCCCCCTTTAGTGATGCAAAACATAAATGCAGGGGCACCTTCAAGGTTTAAGTGATGACTAGATACAATCATTTCAGAATAAACGATATCACAATCATGCAAAAGACAATGCTACTTTGGGACAATGCACATTACACTCAGAATGACAATCATGCTCTCAGTAGTTGGTGCTTTAACATAAAAGTAAAAGAATGGTTAAGTGCTAGAGCTTTTTATTTTGAAAACATGGAAGCAATTTTGTCAACGGTAGTAGTACTTCATATGTGTCATGCATAAGACATCCTATAAGTTGCAAGCCTCATGCATCGAATACCAATAGTGCTCGTACCTTGTCCTAATTAGCTCGGATTTCCATGGGTTATCATTGCATTACATATGTTTCAACCAAGTGTCACAAAGGGGTACCTCTATGCCACCTGTACAAAGGTCCAAGGAGATAAATCGCATTTGATTTCTCGTTTTTGATAGATCTCAACTTGAGGACATCCATACCGGGACAACATAGAAAATAGATGATGGACTCCTCTTAAATGCATAAGCATATTCTCATAAGAGATTGAGGATTAACGTCCAAGCTAAAACTTCCACCATGATACATGGCTTTGGTTGGCGGCCCAATGTTCTTCTCTAACAATATGCATACTCATTCAACCCACGGCAAATCACCCTTACTTCAGACAAGACGAACATGCATAGCAACTCACATGATATTCAACAAAAGCCAGATCTTGGAAGCGGCGGCGGCGGCGGAACAGAGATGGGATCGCGAAAAAAGTTCCTGTTCCGAGGGTTTCGGAGGATGCTTTAAATATATGCCAAAGGGGAGCATCGGGGAAGCTTCGGGGGGCCCAGGCACCCCCCCGGCGCGGCCCAGGGGGGGCGCTCCGCCAGGTCGCCTAGAGCCCTGGTGCCCCCCCCCCCCGGCTGCCCTTCGGACGCACGGAAGTTTCCGGAACGCTGATTTTTTATATAATTTTTCTGGATTTTTCCTGGCAGTTCTCGTAACGTGAAAACCTGAAATACAAAAACAGCCGAAAACAGAAACTGGCACTGGGGTGCACTGGATTAGTAAGTTAGTCCAAATATGATCAAAAGTGTATGGAAGTGTATGAATATCATAGCAATATCACCCAAAAGTGGCATGGAGCAAGCAGAAATTATAGATACGTTTTGGACGTATCAACATCCCCAAGCTTAATTCCTGCTCGTCCTCGAGTAGGTAAATGATAACAAGAATAATTTCTGTGGTGACATGCTATTAACCATATAAGACTTTCTCATAGTCATATGAAAAAAGCTTACTGAGACAATGATTCTATAGTAATTAAGTTGTCTCAAGAGAAAATCACAAATGACTGAAAGTTTTACAACATGAAACTGAAACATCAAAAAGATTTGCAATGAACATGATGTGCAAATATGATAAAGTGATATCTAGCTTGCCCCCTTTAGTGATGCAAAACATAAATGCAAGGGCACCTTCAAGGTTTAAGTGATGACTAGATACAATCATTTCAGAATAAACGATATCACAATCATGCAAAAGACAATGCTACTTTGGGACAATGCACATTACACTCAGAATGACAATCATGCTCTCAGTAGTTGGTGCTTCAACATAAAGGTAAAAGAAAGGTTAAGTGCTAAAGCTTTTTATTTTGAAAACATGGAAGCAATTGTGTCAACGGTAGTAGTACTTCATATGTGTCATGTATAAAACATCTTATAAGTTGCAAGCCTCATGCATCAAATACCAATAGTCCTCGCTCCTTGTCCTAATTAGCTCGGATCCCCATGGGTTATCATTGCATTGCATATGTTTTAACCAAGTCTCACAAAGGGGTACCTCTATGCCACCTGTACAAAGGTCCAAGGAGATAGATCGCATTTGATTTCTCGTTTTTGATAAATCTCAACTTGAGGACATCCATACCGGGACAACATAGAAAATAGATGATGGACTCCTCTTTAATGCATAAGCATATTCTCATGAGAGATTGAGGATTAAGGTCCAAGCTAAAACTTCCACCATGATGCATGGCTTTGGTTGGCGGCCCAATGTTCTTCTCTAACAATATGCATATTAATTCAACCCACGGTGAATCACCCTTACTTCAGACAAGACGAACATGCATAGCAACTCACATGATATTCAACAAAAGTGTGACAGTTGATGGCGTCCCCAGAAACATGGTTACCGCTCAGCAAGCAACTTATAAGAAATAAGATACATAAGCAACATATTCTTTACCACAATAGTTTTTAGGCTACTTTCCCATGAGCTATTTATTGCATGGTTAGTTTGCCTAGTGCAGGTGGAGGTTAGCAAAAGACTGGGAGCGACCAACTAAGAGAGCAATGACAGTCATAATCATGTAGAGCGACAAAGCAATATTGAATCAGGCATGGTAGTTATATCGCTACTTAGAAACAAAAGATCATCAAGGCTTGACAGACTTTCTTTACAGTCTTGAATATGCGTGAGCATACGCCAAGTCAATCAAAATAAATTCTCGAAGGAAGATATTACTAAACCATACCACATCATAGGCAAACAAACCAAGTTGGTATTCCAATAACACATTGGGAACCCCCCAGCTATTTGAGATTAACCATAAGAAAACCTGAACTACTAAGCACCATCATGAAAGTAGCATCTTTATCATAGATACATTAACCCATGAAACGGAAGCAAACTCTCTTAATAAGGTGAGCATGGTAATTAAAGAGAGTTCAAGCAACCAACTAAATAAAAGCTCTTGAAAAGATAAGCATGAATACTAAGAGCAGAGTATGATAGTAGCTATTAAAAGACAAAGAACACACACAGCATAGATAGACATGCAAATTCTATGTAATGTTCTAGGTAGAGGTGGAGCGTGTTTCTCTCCCACATAAAGGAATGCTGGGTTCCGACTCGTTATGAAAAACTAAAAAGAAAACTAAAAGCAAGACGCTCCAAGCATAGCACATAACATATGAAGTGATAAAAATATAGCGAAACGAAAGACGAACTGATAATGTTGATGGAGAAGGGGATGCACGGGGGCATCCCCAAGATTAGACGCTTGAGTCTCCTTGAATATTTCTTGGGGGTGCACGGGGGCATCCCCAAGCTTGAGCGCTTGACACTCCTGAATCTTTTTATCATCTTCCCTCGCACACTTGAAAACTCCCTCCATACACAACTCATCATAATCTGATTGGCGAGGTTAGTACCCTTAATAAAATAATTATACCTTGCTGGAAATAAGGATATTCTTGAAGTTCTACTGTTTCTCAAGATTGCCAAAAGGTTTTTGCAAAGAAAAAGCAAGTTCTTAGTTTGCAAAGTGAAGGTAAGGCAAAACAGGACAGAATCTGTGAAAAACAGAACAGCAGGCAGTAATTGACCTGTTCGGGATACTTCTGCAACTCAAATAAAAAAACTCAGAACTGACGCACGAAAGACAATTATATAGAGAACTCTGTCGAAAAAATTCAGACCAAAAATATGATCTGGTGATTTTATACGAATTTTTCTATCCAAGGACAGAATCTGTTTCCTGGACAGCACCTCACAACTTTTGAACTTTCTAGCAATCAGAGGCTATACTTGGCACAAATATGAAAAGCAAAGATACAATGATGATGCTACAGCAGTAAACAACATCAAGACACAACAAAAGCAAAAAAAATTATTCATGTGGGCTGCCTCCCAAAAGCGCTTTCTTTTATGCCTTTAAGCTAGGCATAATGCATAGATCAAGTTTTATCAAGAGTAAAAGAATAACTAGCCCGTACAACGGACTCAAAAGGTAACTTGACCTTCTTACGAGGGAAGTGTTCCATCCCTTTCTTGAGAGGAAACTGAAATTTTATATTACCCTCTTTCATGTCAATGACAGCACCAACGGTGCGCAAAAAGGGACGTCCCAAAATAATTGGACATGAAGGATCACATTCAATATCCATAATAGTGAAATCAACGGGCACATAATTATCATTGACAACAATAAGAACATCGTCGATCCTCCCCAAAGTTATATTTATGGAAGAATCAACGAGACGAACACCAAAAGAACAAGAATCATAAGGTTTCAATTTAAGCATATCATATATTATCTTGGGCATAACAGAGGTACTAGCACCAACATCACATAATGCATAACAAGAGAAGTCATTCAAATAAATTTTTATCATAGGATCCCAACCATCTTCTAGCTTTCTAGGTATGGAGGCTTCTACTCTAAGTTTCTCCTCCCTAGCTTTGATGAGAGCATTAGTGATATGCTCCGTGAAGGCAAGGTTAAGCGTGCTAGTGCGGGGATCTCTAGACATCTTGTGAAGGAAATCAATAACTTCTGTAAGAGTACAATTATCAAAATCAAGGTCACGAGCATCAAGTAAAGTGGTAGTGGTGTTCTTAAGGTTCACCTGTTTGGTAGTTTCTATAGCATCACCATTAATAGGTCCATTCGGACCAGGAGTACATTGGGTGCTAAGAGTGTGAACATCCTCAATAACTTGGATAGTAGCAACAATGTGGTGGGTAGGAAGGCTCTTAATTCTCTCTTCGTCCTCCCTTTCTCTAGCCCATCTTTCTTTTAGCTTAGCCATCATCCTAATATTTTCATTAATTTGTACTTGAGTAGCATTAATAGGGATGACTTCCCTCTCCTTAAGAGGGGAAGTTTCAATTTTTAGCAATTTTACCTCATTGGCTAAGTGATCTACCTTAAAAGAAAGATCATCTAGTTTATGTAGTTTCTCTTCTACATTCTTATTAAAGGCTTTTTGGGTAGTGATGAAATCTCTAAGCATGGTCTCTAGTTCAGTATTGGAGTTCTTGGTACTAGGATAAGCATTGTTGTTCCCATAAGAGTTAGAGGGGAACGGTCTATAATTGTTACCAAAGTTACTCCTATAAGCATTGTTGTTAAAATTGTTTCTAGAGATAAAATTCACATCTACTTGTTCTTGAGCAATCAAAGAATTTAAAGGAACATCACGAGGATCGATAGTAGATTGCTTCGAAAGTAGAGACATGATCAAGTCAACTTTTTCATTAAGGGAGGAAATCTCCTCGACAGAGTTTACCTTCCTACCTGTTGGAGCGCGTTCGGTGTGCCATTGGGAATAGTTGGTCATAATCTCATCGAGAAGCTTTGTGGCAGCACCAAGTGTAGTTGACATAAAAGTTCGTCCCGCGGCCGAATCTAACAAGTTCCGCGAGGTAAAGTTCAAGCCTGCATAAAAAGTTTGGATAACCATCCAAGTAGTCAAACCGTGAGTAGGGCAGTTCTTGATAAGAGATTTCATACGTTCCCAAGCTTGGGCAACGTGTTCATTATCCAATTGTTTAAAATTCATGATGTTACTCCTAAGTTGGATAATTTTAGCAGGTGGATAGTATTTTCCGATAAAAGCATCTTTGCACTTGTCCCATGAACCTATGCTATTTCTAGGCAAAGACTGAAACCAAATTTTTTGCTCCTCCTCTCAAGGAGAAAGGAAAAAGCTTAAGCTTAACAATATTACCATCTATTTCTTGGTACTTTTGCATATCACAAAGTTCAACAAAGTTGTTCAAGTGTAAAGCAGCATCATCTCCAGCACCGGAGAATTGTTCTTTCATAACTAAGTTCAGTAAAGCAGGTTTAATTTCATATGAAGGTGCTGAAGTGGCAGGTGTAGTGATAGGTGTGCTGATAAAGTCATCGTTGTTGTGACTAGTGAAGTCACACAACTTGGTGTTCTCGGTGGAACCCATAGTAGCAAGCAAACAAGATAACTATTTTTGTGATTTTCGATAAAAGGAACTAAAGCAAAAAATGAAAGGTAAACTAACAAGACTAAAAAGCAAAGGTAAAAGATAGCATGCAACTCCCCTATCCTGAAGAGTGGAGTCCCCGGCAACGGCGCCAGAAAATACTCCTTGATGGGCCTCGAACCCCTCGTTGGTTACCCCAAGTGGAAGGTGTAAGATGCAGTAAGTAGAAGTGTTTTCCCCTAGCAAAGATGCCAAGGATCGAATCCCCAGAGACTCCTAGGTTCAACAAGTAGGTGTCAACTGCTAACGGCGCAATTAGCAATCAACGTGGATCTGCACACAGATACAAATAACTTTGCTCCCAACGAGTACAGAGAGGTTGTCAATCTCTCCGGCCTTGTAGTTCACAAAGGGTTAAAAGCAATATGATAGTAGTGATAGATAGTGTTTTGCAATAGTAAGTAAATAGCGAAAAGTAAATAGTGGATGTGATCAATGATGGTAATATGGACCGGAGTCTCATGATGTTCACTAGTGATGTCTCTCTCCCAAAAGACGATAAAACAGCTATGTGAGGTAAACAAATTACAGCTGGGCAATTGACAGGACCACGAACGCAAACCAATGCTGATTACATTGGAAGAAAGGTTGAGGTTCAAAGCATGGGCGATACGCCAAAGTAAGTAGACCGAAATCCATCAATATCTAATACTAATCATCCACCTTGAGATATCTATCCAGAACATCTCGCTGTTATTAAGTTGCGAGTCCCACCCATAGTGTAAACTCAATGCAACAGACAACTGCATTAAAAGAACTTTGCGTAAAGTAAACAATCCTTGCAACCGCGGGCACAAGCACCGTTGTTTTCCCCCTTGTGGCAACAGCACATCCCCTAGACTCATGTTTCTGTCACTCAAGCTAGTCATCGAGGGGCATGAACCCACAATCGAGCATAACGTTCCCTCTTGGAGTCACTACCTATTACTCGGCCAAAGAAATAAATAACAACGGAGAACATGCAAGAATTACTTATGAACTAAAATATAAAAGAGGTGAATCAAATATATTACTCAAGATCAATCTGAACATAATCTCATAATCCATCGGATCCCAGCAAACTCAACATAGCAACAGCATAAGGATTACATAGGTGCCTCGATCATGTAGGGCAGCTCACGAGGACTAATTAGTGAAGCACAAGAACGGGAGGAGAACATCACATAGCTACTGGTCATGGACTCATGGTCCAAGGGAGACTACTCACGAGTCATCCGGGAGGCGTCCATGGTGGTGGAGAAGCTCCCGGTGACGATCCTCCCCTCCGGCAGGGTGCCGGGAAGAGTTCTCCTGGTGCTCCCGATCTTGGAAGCGGCGGCGGCGGCGGAACAGAGATGGGATCGCGAAAAGAAGTCCTGTTCTGAGGGTTACGGAGGACCCATTAAATATATGCCAAAGTAGGGCACCGGGGGAGCCTCGGGGGGCCCAGGCGCCCCCCGGCACGGCCCAGGGGGGGCGCGCCCACAGAGCGCCTGGAGCCTCTGTGGCCCCCCAGGCTGCCCTTCGGACGCAGTGTTGTTTCCGGTTCGCTGATTTTTTATATAATTTTTCTGGATTTTTCTGGGCAGTTCTCGAAACGTGAAAACCTGAAATACAAAAACAGCCGAAAACAGAAACTGGCACTGGGGTGCACCGGATTAGTAAGTTAGTCCAAATATGATCAAAAGTGTATGGAAGTGTATGAATATCATAGCAATATCACCCAAAAGTGGCATGGAGCAAGCAGAAATTATAGATACGTTTTGGACGTATCAGCCATTCAAAGGCAACAAAGACAGTCCATCTAGCCTAGACAAAATTTTAAAAAGGCCTTGCCAGATTCACGGCACTCCGGATAGACCAACAAATCACACCAACCGAAATTGTTGGGTCTTCAAGCAGGACAACAAGTTAAATGCCAAACGCAAGGGGAAAGGACCTCAAAGCGAGGACGAGGATGAACCTCACCAGCAGAACACTGGGTTAAAACCGTGAATTTGATCTACGCCACCCATATCCCCAAGAGGGAGCGCAAGCGCGCACTCAGGGACGTTTATGCCGTAGAGCATGTCGTCCCCAAGTTCAACCCATGGTCAGCTTGCCTGATCACCTTTGATCGCAGGGATCACCCAACCAGTATCCGTCACAGAGGTTCGGCGGCCCTAGTGCTCGATCCTATAATTGATGGATATCATCTTACTCGAGTCCTTATGGACGATGGCAACAATCTAAATCTGATATACCAAGACACTGTCTCCAAGATGGGGATAGACCCGTCAAGGATTAAGCCCGACAGCACTGCCTTTAAAGGAGTGATACCTGGCGTAGAGGCCCGCTGCACGGGCTCATTAACAATGGAGGTCATATTCGGCTCTCCCTGATAAATTTCAAAGTGAAGAGTTAATCTTCGACATCGCTCCTTTCCGCAGTGGCTATCATGCAATACTAGGAAGAACGGCCTTCGCTCGCTTTAATGCGGTCCCGCGTTATGCTTACTTGGAGCTCAAAATGCCTGGACCACACGGCGTCATCACGGTCAACGGAAATAAGGAGCACTCCCTCCATACAGAGGAAGACACTGCGACCCTAGGAGCTGAGGTCCAAAGTGGCTTATTCAAGCCGAATAGTTCATCGGTCATCAAGACCACGGACACTACTAAACATGTCCGACTAGCACTACAATGCGGCAAATCACAAGAGATCGAGCTCGATTAGCAGTTATGCCCCCACCGTCTGCCTTACAAGGCGGCAGCATACGTACCTCGCGTACACAATTACGATAGTCCATAGTTTGGCGTGACTCTATTCGGACTCAAAAATATATTTTCTTTCAAAGGTTCATTAAAAGAGCACACCTTATATTCGGCTGTGCAGGACATTCTTTCCAAGAGTTCTCTTTCCTTTTTCATAGGCAGGCATCACAACTCCCCTCTTCTAGGATATATTGCAAAGGAGAAAACGGTGCACACGTGCAGTAGGGCCCCCAGTCGAAATTTATTTTCGTTAGATTTAGGCTCTATATAAACCTTTTCCCTTTTTAGTTTCTTTTTCTTCTTTTGTCATGTAAAATGCCTAGGATGTTATTGACACTATATGTATCTGCACGGTTAGCAGTATTAAACAGGATATAAAAGAAGCAGTTGGTTCCAATTCGCTTGGAGTTCGTATTATTACCACCTGTGTTCTATCCATACGACAGATTGCCACATGTGCCTTTAATCTGGACTCAATACCAGGGGATGTACTTGCCCTGGCACACTTCCGAGTCTGAACACTTATAGGAAAGTGTTCGGTGTCCCGAATATTGCATAATATGCATCGGTTCCGAATCATGTCTTGGGTCTATAGTTGGGTTGCCCGGCTCCTGTGCTTACCACCTCACATTTCACATTGTTCGGCTAAGGTAGTAAAGGGAGAACTACTGCGATTGTACTTCTAGCTCATTTGGTCAAGTACCTCAGTGGAGAAAGCCAAAAAATGGCTGTCATGATGACCAAGAGCTGGTGAGCGATTCGGTGACCTAGTATTATACTATGGTCAATAGCGATCTACTCCATGTTTATACAAGGGGCTGGTCATCGCCCAGCCGCGTAAAGTGGGCACCATGGTTCGGATAGCCGCACACGCACTAGGGGCTAGTACTTAGCCCCACAAGTTAAGCTCCTATGGCTAAGTGAAAGCATTAAAGCCACATAGTCTGATTGTGTGGTTCGATCCACGGACACCTCCTTTATGGACCAAGACATTGGATAAAGAGTGTTCACACGCACAATCGAACACCCGTGTAGTATCTACATGGGGACTGAAGCCGACGATTGGAAACTTTCAGATATAAACAAACGGCTGCACAGGAGGAAAAGTCGCTTGCAATATAAAAGCGCAAAATTATATAGACATCGGTTCATAAGCTTAGTCTTTACAATTCGAATACAATTACTCAACGATTACATCCTTTAAGCACTGGCCCTCTACAATGCAGGCTCCTTCTAGGACATCACCGAAGTACCTTTCCGGCTTCCGATGATCCTTGCCCTCTGGCGGGCCTGCAGTAGCAATCTCGATGGCCTTCATCTTTGCCCAATGCACCTTGATGCGGGAAAAGGCCATCTGTGCGCCTTCCATACAGGCCGAGTGCTTCACAACATCGACACGCGGCCTCGCATCGATGAGCCGCCTTACCAACCCAATGTAGCTAATCGGGAATGGATCAGCGGGCCATAGCCGAACTATTAAGTCCTTCAAGGCCGCACCCGCCATATTATGCAGCTCGACCAGTTGCTTCATCTAGTCGTTCAGAGGTACTAGACATTCTGGCACAAGGAATTGCGACCAGAACAACTTCTCTGTGTTGTTCCCCTCGTGGGATCGGAAGAATTGGGCGGCGGCGGTGAAGCTCTTCGGGAGATCCGCAAATGCGCCTGGAGAACTCCACAATCGCATCAGGCAAGATACCTCCGACCTCCGAATATACTCTGCAAGAGAAAGGACTTACGAGCTGCTATCTGCCGCGCTTGTTTGATCTCCTCATGTGCGCTGCACGATTCGCTCCACGCCTCCTTGACAGCATTGACTGTCGTATTGAGTTTGAATGCTTGTTCCGAAGTCTGCCGCGCCAATGCATCGCACTTGTGAATAGTATCTTGCAGTTTTTATTCGACTTCGGCCACCCGTGACTCGTGTTGTTGAAGCACAGTCTGTTCGGCCTTCAGGTCGGCAGCCGCTTTGTTAGCCGCCGCTTTGCTCACCCTGGCCTCTTCATTGGCCTTTGCGAGCTCGCCCTTAAGGGCCTCGACCTCAGTTGTGTCAACTATTGCGTAAATCCTATCGCACAGTGAGTTCACACTCACACACATCAAACATATCGTCGTTTGACATTCCAATTTTTTTTAAATCCGCATACCTTACATTTCCTCAAAACACTTGTTGACGAGGTCGAGCTCCTCGTCAGCTAGTTGAAGCTTCCGATTGAGCTCGGAAACCTCTGCGGCCTGGGCAGATGCCGCTACTAGCGAAGCCTGTTCAAACACGGGACACAGTATGGCTCTGTTAGATGCTACAACATGGATCCTTTGTGATTCTCTTCGGAATCAAACAAAGCTTCATGGGCTACTATCTGTATACCAGGTTTTATAACCTATACATATATAAGATGGAAGATGGAAGAGTTCTTTTTAGAACATTACGTCGCATACCTCGAAGCCTGTCAATAGGTTGTTGAAGGCTTCATTCAGTATGCTTTTGGCGGACTGAATCTTCTCCATGACCGCACCCATCAGGGTGAGATGTTCCACTACGATGGAAGCACACCGCATTGCTTCCTCCAGTGTGTTCGGCACCTCCGGATTAACGGAGGGCGCCGTTGGAGCGCTTGCTCCTCCCCGCATCGTGGGGGGCTGACTTCCCGATTCTGGAGCCACATTGGACTCCGGAACGTTGTCCAGCGGGCGATTGCTCTCTAACTATAGTGCTAGAAAAGCTCATGTCTGCTAGGACTACGTCGGTATTTCCCCAAAGAGGAAGGGATGATGTAGCACATCGATGGGAGGTATTTCCCTCAGTGATGAAACCAAGGTTATCGAACCAGTAGGAGAACCAAGCAACACAGCGTAAACAACACCTGCACACAAATAACAACACCTCGCAACCCGACGTGTTAAAGGGGTTGACACTCCCTTTCGGGTAACGATGCCAGAAATTTGTAATAGATTGGAATAATAGATAGTAAAGAGAATAAAATGCAGCAAACTATTTTTGTGCTTTTGGTTTAATAGATCTGAATAAAAATGCAAAGGAAATATGACCTGAAGATAGATATGATCTTAAGAAACTGTTAGCTAAGCTGAAAGAAAAATATTTGAATTCTAGAATGGACTTTGCTTTTGCTACTTCACCTATCTGTATTTCTGATAAGGATTATGATTTCTCTGTCGATCCTCAGTTAATTACTTTGGTTGCATCTTATCCTTTTAATGGCTATGAATCTGAAACTGTTGTGGCATATCTTAATAAATTGAATGATAGAGCCACCCTATTCACTCATGAGGAAAAAATTCGTTACTACTATATCCTTAAGTTATTTCCGTTCTACTTAAAGGGTGATGCTAAAACATGGTTTAATTTTCTTGCTCCTGGTTGTGTGCGTAGTCCCCGGGATATAATTTATTACTTCTCTGCTAAATATTTCCCTGCTCATAGGAAACAAGTTGCCTTAATGGAAATATATAACTTTGTGAAAATTGAAGAAGAGAGTCTCCCAAAAGCTTGGGGGAGGCTTCACCGATTACTTAATGCTTTGCCTGATCATCCTCTCAAGAAAAATGAAATGGTTGATATCTTTTATAATGGACTAACCGATGCTTCCAGAGACCACCTGGATAGTTGTGCTGGCTGTGTTTTCAGGGAAAGAACTGTTGAGCAGGCTGAATTGCTATTGAATAAAATACCGAATAATGATAATGATTGGACACATCCTGAACCAACTCCTAAGCTAACTCCAAAGAAAAAGGGTATTCTATTTCTCAATCCTGAAGATATGCAAGAAGCAAAGAAATCTATGAAAGGAAAAGGTATTAAAGCTGAAGATGTTAAGAATTAACCACCTATTGAAGAAATACATGGTCTTAATAATGCGACACAGGTAGTAGAGGTAAATTCTCTCTATAGATTTGATGAAGCCGATAACCCTCGTAATAAGTCTGTTAGCCAATGCTTGGATGAGTTTGATAATTTTATTGTTAAACAAGAAAACTTCAATGCTTATGTTGGTAGACAATTGAAACGTAATGCTTATATGATTGAACACTTAAGTGATTATATGTCTGGAGTTAAAGATGACTTTAAACTTATTAGTAAACATGCTTATATGGTTACCACTCACGTGGAACAAGTGCTTAAAGCACAAAATGATTTGCTCAATGAATTAAATAAAAAGAAAAATGATAATGATATAGAGTTATGACTACAAGGGGTAGAATACAGAGGAACCTTTGTATCCTGAGGGCCACCCTAAGAGAGTTGAGCAAGATTCTCAGAGAACTAATGTTGATGCACCTAGTCCTCCTAAGAAGAAGAATATGAAAAATGATAGGACTTTGCATGCATGCTTCTAGTGAACCTGTTGTTGACATACCTAAGAATCCCAATGATATTTCTATTTCTGATGCTGAAACACAATCTGGTAATGAACATGAACCTAGTGAGAATATTAATGATGATGTTCATGTTGATGCTATAACAATGATGTAGATATTGAACCTGCTGTTGATCTTGATAACCCACAATCAAAGAATCAACGTTATAATAAGAGAGACTTCGTTGCTAGGAAGCACGGTAAAGAAAGAGAACTATGGGTTCAGAAACCCACACCTTTTCCTCCTAAACCATCCAAGAAAAAGGATGATGAGGATTTTGAGCGCTGTGCTGAAAAGATTAGACCTATCTTTTTGCATATGCGTTTGACTGCTATGCTTAACACAAATCCTTATGCTAAGTATATGAAAGATATTGTTACAAATAAAAGAAAGATACCGGAAGTTGAAATTTCCACCATGCTTGCCAATTATACTTTTAAAGGTGGAATACCAAAGAAACTAGGAGATCCAGGAGTACCAACTATACCATGCTCCATTAAAAGAAACTATGTTAAAACTGTTTTCTGTGATCTTGGAGCCGGTGTTAGTGTTATGCCTCTCTCTTTATATCGTAGTCTTGATTTTAATAAGTTGACACCTACTGAAATATCTTTGCAAATGGTCGATAAATCAACTGCTATACTTGTTGGTATTTCTGAGGATGTGCCTATTGTGGTTGCAAACATTACTATTTTAAGGGACTTTGTTATTCTTGATATTCCCGAGGACGATAGTATGTCGATTATCCTTTGTTATTCTTGATATTCCCGAGCCGGTTTCATGTTATTTGGAAAGAGTTTGTTAACAAGACTTGATCAACCTTGTTAGTGGATTTCTTTTAATGAGCATGAGATGGATGAAGTTAGAAAGCACAACTCTCTGTACCCTCTTTCTACTTTCTGTTATTTAGATTAAATAAAGCAAAAATAATATTTTTCTGTCTGTTTTCTGAATTATCCTTGCAATAAAAATACCCCGAAGATAAAAGTTTTCCAAATGTCCTGAAAATGAAATATGATTTTTTGTAGAATATTTAAGAATTTCTGGCACTGAGAACACACCAGGGGGACCCACCATTTGGCCACGTGGGTGCAGGGCGCGCCCACCCCCCTAGGGCGCGCCCCTTGCCTCGTGGGCCCCACGTGGACCCCCTCCACTTATTCCAGCACCCACTCACTTCGTCTTCGTCCAGAAAAATCCTCCCATAGCTCAAACCCGTGTTCTAGCTCATCTTGCTGCCATTTTCGATCTCTTTGCTCGAAGCTCCATTCACAAAACTGTTTTGGGGGATTGTTCGTCGATATGTGACTCCTCCAATGGTCCAATTAGTTTTTGTTCTAGTGCTTTATTTATTGCAAATTTTTGCTGCTAAGGTGACCCTGTTCTTGAGCTTACATGTCAAATTTATATGGTCCAAAGTAGCTTTAAAGCATCATATAGCCTCTAGGCACTTATGGGAGTAGTTGCTATCAATCTTGTTGAGTTTGGTTCACTTTTATTTTGAGTCACTAAAATTTCAGAAATTTTTCAGAGAAAGAGAATGATGAAGAGATGGTTGATGGGCTCTTCGAGCCGAGGCTCGAAGGACAATCAGAATGAGGAGAATAAAAAGCCCAAATACAATCTTCCTCACACTGCGGAGGTTCGCCCGTGAGAATGGCCTTGTGATGCGTTCTTGAGAGCCGCCGGATTTTACGATGACTTTTATTACTTGGCTGAGAATGCAGGCCTCACCGACTTCCTCCACGACCAGCGCGAACAGTATCTCCTACTCACTATTTTCGTGCAAAACCTTTATTTCCATGCTAAGAAATCACCACCTTCAGTGAAGTTTCACTTATATGATGAAGTTAAGGAGATGTCACTCCATGGATTTATTGATAGAATTGCTGTAGGGGAAACGAGGAAAGTTTCCGATGCAAGAATTACTAGTATACATTTTCCTGTTCTATGTTACTTTACAATATTTGATAGTAGATGCTTAATTGGTCACGGGAACAATGGAAATCTTAGTACTCCTGATCTTGTTATTTATCGCCATGCTTTGTTTCGTGATACAACCTTCAGCTTAGGCACTATTGTTACTAAACAATTAAGTCTAAACCGTACAAAGGGCCCCATCTTTGGAGGCATCTTTGCTTCGCGCCTTGCTGAACACTTTGAGATACCTATTAGGCATTATGAGGAAGAGGAAAAGTTGTTGCCCCCTATTTTTCTAGATTATAAGAGTATTGTAGCACATGAATTTATTGTTAAAAATAAGAAGAAGATGCTTAAGTATAATTTAATATTTGATAAAACTTACTGTGATATTATTACCTTGCCTGCACCCTCCTTGTTTAACATACTTTTTGGCACGTACCTCATCTTGCCCGAGGCCATTTATGCGTACGGGAAGCTGACACAGATCCCAGAGCCAGAGCCTGAGCCACCACTTGACCCTTATCGGCAGTCTGTTTATCAGTGGGATCCGGAGGAGATCGCCAACCAGTGGCACCCTAAGGACCCTCCTCAGTACACCGGAGAGAGTAGCTTCGATCCGTGGGCATAGACAAACTTAGGCCGAAAGCCTAAGCTTGGGGGAGTACGTATTTCTCACCGACTTTACATTCATGTTCACACACTCATTCTTCTTGTGTGTCTGAAAAACCTTAAGAAAAACTCAGCTTTCCATGCCTGTAGTATTAGTAATTAAAAGAAAACCCAAAAAGATTTCGCTTTCTTCTTTTTGCTTGTTGGGTGCTTTCCTGTGTAAATAGTATTATTTATTTTCTTTTCTTTGGGGGTCGAGAGGAGAAGACCATGATGAAAATGTTGAGTGGCTCTCATATGCTTTATTGCTGATTTAACCAAGAGCCCATATTACCTTGTCTTTTCCCTCGTATTAAATGCTTGCAGATTCTAGCTTAGTCCAATGCACGTGCACTATTATTATTATACACACCGTTCGGTCGTGCGAGTGAAAGGCAATAATGACGATATATGATGGACTGATTGAGATGAAAGCTGGTATGAACTCGACCTATCTTGTTTTTGTAAATATGATTAGCTCATTGTTCCTGATTCAGCCTATTATGAATGAAATATGTTTGTAATGACAATTAGAGATTATAGTTTCTCATGCCATGCTTAATTAGCTAGGAGTTTATAATGGTTTACCTTGCATGCCAACATGCTATTAAAATGGTTGTGATGCGGTATGATAGGGTGGTATCCTCCTTTGAACGATTTGAGTGGTTTGACTTGGCACATGTTCACGCACGTAGTTGAAACAAAATCAACATAGCCTTCACGATATTTATGTTCATGGTGATTTATATCCTACTCGTGATTTCACTCATTGTTGATTAATCTTAATGCATGTTCATGATCGTTGTCGCTCTCTAGTTGGTCGCTTCCCAGTCTTTTTCAAGCCTTCACTTGTACTAAGTGGAATACCGCTTGTGCATCCACTTCCATAAACCCCAAAGTTATTCCATACGAGTTCACCATACCTTCCTATATGTGGTATTTACCTGTCGTTCCAAGTAAATTTGCATGTGCCAAACTCTAAACCTTCAAATGAAATTCTGTTTTGTATTCTCGAATAGCTCATTTATCAACTAGGGTTGTCTATATCTTCCATGCTAGGTGGGTTATTCTCATGATGAGTGGACTCCACTCATCATTCACGAGAAAATGGATGGTAATCGGGATGCCCAGTCCCATGCTTAAATCAATATATAAATAAACAAGCTCCCCCTGGACAGTTGTTGGTTTAGACGGTACCCGTTGTTTCGGATAAGCCATGGAGTGTGTTTGATGGTGGAGGGGGACTAAAACCTTACCATTCAGTTTGGGAACCTCCTATAATGTGTGTAGCATGGAAGATATCGAGAACTCTCGGTTGTTATGTTTACAATGAAAGTATGCCACTCAAAATATTATTTATCTCTCTTCAAACTCAAGCTCTAGCACCTCTGCAAATCCCTCCTTCCCTCTACGAAGGGCCTATCTCTTTACTTTTATGTTGAGTCATCATCCTCTTATTAAAAAGCACTAGTTGGAAAGCACCGCTGTCATTCGCATGCATTGCTATTAATTTACATTGGGTATGACTGTGACTAGATCTCTTTTACCATGAATTACAATGTCTAGTCAGTCCTTGATCTTCAGGGGTGCTCTACATTTATGTTTTGCTGTCTCAGAAGGGGCTAGCGAAATACCATCTTGGTATAGCATGTTATGATTGTTTTGATAAAGTATTGTCATTCGAGATTTGTTATTATTTCTTGCTAGTTGGTTCTGTCATTGATATGAGTAAGCATGAGACCTAAATGTTATTATGAATATGGTTAGTTCATAATCTTTGCTGAAAACTTGAATGCTGGCTTTACATATTTGCAACAACAAGGTCAAACAGAGTTTGTAAATGTTTTTTCTTTATCACTTTCAGTTTGTCAATTGAATTGCTTGAGGACAAGCAAAGGTTTAAGCTTGGGGGAGTTGATACGTCTCCAACGTATCTACTTTTCCAAACACGTTTGCCCTTGTTTTGGACTCTAACTTGCATAATTTGAATGGAACTAACCAGACTGATGCTGTTTTCAGCAGAACTGCCATGGTGTTATTTTTGTGCAGAAATAAAAGTTCTCGCAATGACCTGAAAATCCACGGAGACACATTTTGGAAATAATAAAAAATACTGGTGGAAGAATCAGAGAGAAGGATTCATCGCGTTTTACGATACGGAGCTGCCGCCTAACCCTAAACTTCTTCGGGAGGGCTGATCTAGAGTCCGTTCGGGGTTCCGGAGAGGGGAATCCGCCGCCATCGTCATCATCAACCATCCTCTATCACCAATTTCATGATGCTCACCGCCGTGCGTGAGTAATCCCATCGTAGGTTTGCTGGACGGTGATGGGTTGGATGAGATTTATCATGCAATCGAGTTAGTTTTGTTAGTGGTTGATCCCTAGTATCCTTTATGTTCTGAGGTACTATGACGTTGCTATGCTTAATGCTTGTCACTAGGGCCCGAGTGCCATGATTTCAGATCTGAACCTATTTTGTTTTTATGAATATATGTGAGTTCTTGATCCTATCTTGCAGGACAATAGTCACCTACTATGTCTTATGATCCGGCAACCCCGAAGTGACAATAATCGGGACCACTCCTGGTGATGACCGTAGTTTGAGGAGTTCATGTATTCACTAAGTGTTAATGCTTTGGTCTGGTACTCTATTAAAAGGAGGCCTTAATATCCCTTAGTTTCCAATAGGACCCCGCTGCCACGGGAGGGTAGGACAAAAGATGTCATGCAAGTTCTTTTCCATAAGAACGTATGACTATATTCGGAATACATGCCTACATTACATTGATGAACTGGAGCTAGTTCTGTGTCACCCTATGTTATGACTGTTGCATGAGGAATCACATCGGACATAATTATCCATCATTGATCCATTGCCTACGAGCTTTTCACATATTGATCTTTGCTTAGTTACTTTTCCGCTGCTACTGTTACTTTTGCCACCGTTACCGTTACTTCCATACTACTTCGATACTAAATACTTTGATACAGATATTAAGTCTTTCAGGTGTGGTTGAATTGACAACTCAGCTGCTAATACTTGAGAATATTATTTGGCTCCCCTTGTGTCGAATCAATAAATTTGGGTTAAATACTCTACCCTCGAAAACTGTTGCAATCCCCTATACTTGTGGGTTATCAAGACATATCAGCATCCCCAAGCTTAACTCCTGCTTGTTCTCGAGTAGGTAAGTGATAAAAACAGAATTTTTGATGTGGAATGCTGCCTATCATGTCATATCATATTCTTTTCTTTATAACATGGACATTTGGACTTTTATATGGTTCAAAGCAATTGTCTAGTTTTGACATAATAATTTAGATACTCAAGCATATCAATAACCAATCATGTCTTTCAAAATATCAATGCTAAAATAAGTTATCCCTAGCCCATCATGCTCAACCATTGATCCATTCATGAAACACACTCGCATATTAGTTACACCCAATGCTCAAGTACGATCATAGTGTTTCCTAGTTGGTGCTTGTAAGAGAAGATGGAGACTCAAATTCAAAATAGAAATTGCGTAAGTAAAAGAAAGGCCCTTCGTAGAGGGAAGTAGGAATTTGTGGAGGTGCCAGAGCTCAAAGCTTAAACTGAGAGATAAAAAAATTGGGAGGTATACTTTTCGCAGCAATGAGAACGACTTGAGGTTCCCAACACTTTCCATGCTAGATATATCATATGCGGTTCCCAAACAGAAAATAAAGTTTATTCCTTTTCCACCAAACTTTCACAAGCCATGGCTAGCCAAATCCACGGTTGCCTTCCATACCAACACTTTCCAAGTAATTTTTTATTTGACAACATAAAGTAATTTTTTTATTTCGGGACTAGGCATCCGTAATACCTTTGCCTTACTCTCGTGCAATGACAAGTGAATAAACACTCATCGTGAAAACAACACATCTAGCATGGAAAATATTGGCCGCCCCTCACCGCCTCGCGAGCGGTATGGGCACACAAAAGGGAAATTTATTTTGAAAATTAGAGATGGCACATACGAATTTGCTTAGAACGGCAAGGGAATACTGCATATTGGTAGGTATGGTGGACTCATGTGGCAAAAACGGGATAAAGGATTTTGGATGCACAAGAAGAGATCATACTTAGTACCAAATGAAGGCTAGCAAAAGACTGGGAAGCGACCAACCATGAAACGAATAATCTCATAAGCGAACATTGAACAGAAATAACACTGAATAATGCACCACAAGTAGGATATAAATTGATTGCATAATTATTGACTTTCGTGCTTGCATAGGGAATCACAAACTTTAACACTAATATTCTTACTAAAGCATACTTACTCATTAACATGACTCACATATCATAACATCATATCTCAAAACTATTACAAGGAATCAAGTTTATTTTGTCCAATGATCTTCACAAAATATTTTTATTATATCCTTCTTGGATATCTATCACTTTGGGACTAATTTTCATGTGTTGCTTTTGATAAGCTCAAACAAATATAAGTGAAGATCATGAGCATAACAAATTTTCTTTCTTTATCTAAAAATAATATAAGTGAAGCAAGAGAGAATTTCTTAAAAGTTTACTAACTCTCAAATAAATCTAAGTGAAGAAAGAAAGTATTTCTTCAAAAATACTAAGCACACCGTGCTCAAAAAGATATAAGTGAAGCACTAGAGCAAGTCCATTGCTCATAAAAATTTAAGTGAAGCATAGAGAGTAATTCTAGCAAGTCTTGACATAATTTTGGCTCTCTCAAATGAGTGTGTTCAGCAAGGATTTATGACTTAAAAATCAGAACAAAACAAGCAAAGACTCATATCATACAAGACGCTCCAAGCAAAACACATATCATGTGATGAATAAAAATATAGTTTCGAGTGAAATACCGATAGTCGTTGGAAGAAAGCGGGGATGCCACTCAGGGGTATCCCCAAGCTTAGTTGGTTTCCCATTTTTGGATAATAGCCTGGGATTCCGGGAAATCCCCAAGCTTAGGCTCTTCCATCCTTCTTTCATCCATCGTAAGATAACCTAAAACTTGGAAAATTCAATCACACAAAACTCAACAAAACCTTCGTGAGATCCGTTAGTATAAGAAAGCAAACCGCTACTATAAGTAATGTATCAAATCAATTCATATTTTGTTTTTGTATTATATCTACCGTATTCCAACTTTTCTATGGCAAAAACCCATCAAAGAAAATCATAGAGCCATTAAAATAAGCACACAACACAAAGAAAACAGAATCTGACAAAAATAGAACAATCTGTAGTAATATGGAAGTTTCGAATACTTCTGGAACTCTACAAATCTTGAAAAAAATAGGGCCACGTGGGACATTTGTATATTAATCTTCGGCAAAAATAATTTGCATTTTATCACGTTCTGGTGATTTTTAACAATTATTTTTGTGAGCACAAAGTTTCTGTCTTTTTCAGCAAGATCAAACAACTATCACTCAAGAAGATCCTATTGGTTCTACTTGGAACAAACACTAATTAAAACACAAAAAACACAATCATAACAGTACCCATAATTGTGCTAACACTCAAGAACAGAAAGCAAAAAGCAAAAATAAATTTTATTCATTGGGTTGCCTCCCAACAAGCGCTATAGTTTTACGCCCTTAGCTAGGCATAAAGCAAGGATCTAAGCTTTGTCTTCTTTGTCCAAATCTTAGATCAAACACTTAGAATCCTTCAAAGATTTAGCATAAAGACCTTTAATAGCAATACTCCTCAGAGTAAATTTAAATATTTCATTCTTACAAAGGGGATCTCTTATCACTTCTACAAAATCCGGATGGATGCTAATCATCTTAAGGTCTCCCTTATCATTATTACTAGAAGTTGCACCCTTGTTCCTAGATCTCCTACTCTTTACGGGAGTTTCCTTAATAATTTTAGTGGTAGTAAAAGCCGTGCTTAGATTACGAAAGTTTTCTTCCAATTTATGGATTAAGGTACCCCTCTTTTTAACAACTTAAATATATCACCCACTTTTGACCCAAGATTAGTAGAAAAATGATGCATCTTTTTATGTACAATTTCCATCTGATCTTCGGTAAGCATTTTCTTTTCAATAGCATCTAGTCTTTCCATAACATGCTCAAGACTTCAAGAGTCAAAATTGTTTCATTAACCATAAGAGGTGGTGAGCCCACTAAATTTCCCATAGCATTAAGAGCATCAAAAGGAGGACTCATTAAAAAAAGTCCACCGGTAATCCTATCAAGGACGAATCTATACCAAGTGGTGATACCAACATAAAAACAATGCAGAAACACACCGGTAGATTGCTTATGGATAGATCTATTATGAGCATTGCAAATTCTATACCAAGCATATTTTAAATTTTCTCCTGCCCTTTGTTTAAAGTTGAGGACCTCATCCTCGGGAGTGCAAGCAATAGAGGAAGAACTATCCATAACGGCAAACAAGAATGCACACAAAAACAGATCCCGCAAGAAAACGGTGAACGGAAAAAGAGAGGCGAATAAAGCGGCAAATGTTTGTGAAGTTGGGGAGAGGAAAATGAGAGGCAAATGGAAAATGATGTAACTTGAGAGGAGATGTGTTTTGTAATTAGGAACCTAGTAATGTTGAAGATCCTTCCCGGCAATGGCACCAGAAATTCCTTTTGATTGCTCTCTGACTATAGCGCCAGAAAAGCTCCTGTCTGCTAGGACTACGTCGGTATTTCCCCAAAGAGGAAGGGATGATGCAGCACAGTGACGGTAGGCATTTCCCTCAATGATGAAACCAAGGTTATCGAACCAGTAGGAGAACCAAGCAACACAACGTAAACAACACCTGCACACAAATAACAACACGTCGCAACACGACGTGTTAAAGGGGTTGTCAATCCCTTTCGGGTAACGATGCAAGAAAATTTGTAATAGATTGGAATAATAGATAGTAAATATAATAAAATGCAGCAAAGCATTTTTGTATTTTTGTTTTAATACATATGAATAAAAATGCAAAGTAAAAGTAGATCACAAGCAAATATACGAGAAAGAATACCCGGGGGCCGTAGGTTTCACTGGTGGCTTCTCTCAAGAAAGATAGGAAACGGTGGGTAAACAAATTACTATTGGGAAACTGATAGAACCTCAACTAATTATGACGATATCCAGGCAATGATCATTACATAGGCATCACGTCCAAGATTGGTAGACCGACTCCTGCTTGCATCTACTACTATTACTCCACACATAGACCGCTATCCAGCATGCATCTAGTGTATTAAGTTCATGGATAAAAGGAGTAATGCAATCAGCACGATGTTATGATGTAGATAAGATCCGTTTATATATTTTGTAGATATAGATACCATCTTTTTATCCTTAGTAGCAACGATACATACGTGTTGTTTCTGTTTCTGTCACTGGGATCAAGCACCGTAAGATCGAACCCACTACCGGGCACCTCTTCCCATTGCAAGATTAATAGATCAAATTGGCCAAAAAACCCAAATATCGGAAAAGAAATACGAGGCTATAAGAGATCATGCATATAAGAGATCAAAAAAACTCAAATAACTTTCATGCATATAAAAAGATATGACTGACCACAAACTCAAAGTTCATCAGATCCCAACAAATACAGCGCAAAAAGAGTTACATCATATGGATCTCCAAGATACCTTTGTATTGAGAATTCAATGAGAGAGAGGAAGCCATCTAGAAACTAACTACGGACCCTAAGGTCTACAAAGAACTACACACGCATCATCGGAGAGGCACCAATGGAGGTGGTGAACCCCATCCGAGATGGTGTCTAGATTGGATCTGGTGGTTCTGGACTCTGCGGCGGCTGGATGAATATTTAGTCGACTCCCCTAGGCTTTCTGGAATATTGGGGTATTTATAGAGAAAAGAGGCGGTGCGGGAGCCCACCGAGGTGGGCACAACCCACCTGGACACGTCAGGGGGGGCTGGCACGCGCTGGTGGTTTCTGCCCCCCTCGGGGCACCCCTAGGTGCTGCCTTGGCCCATAAATATTCTTCAAAAAGTTTCGCGGTGTTTGGGCTCCGTTTGATATTGATTTCCTGCGATGTAAAAAACATGCAGAAAACAATAGCTGGCACTTGGCACTATGTCAAGAGGTTAGTACCAATAAATGATATAAAATGATTGTAAAACATCCAAGAATGATAATATAACAGCATGGAACAATCAAAAATTATAGATACGTTGGAGATGTATCAGCGGGGGCCCAGATTACTTTGGCTCCCCGCCGTCGGTTGCCATGGGGACTGCTTCCCGTTGGCCGGTGGCGGCTGAGGTGTCCACCTCAGGCACCTTTTGTCCGCCCTATCTCCACCTCCTTTTGCAGGAGATGCAAGTAGGGAGGACACCTCAGTGTCCCATAAGATGGGCGACGAGGCCCACAGTGGCGTGTCACTCTCAACCATCTTCGCGAGTAGAGAATTCCCCAATGATAGCATGGTACAAACCTACCCCTCTTAAGATGAATCTCGCCCTCGAAATTCAGGTTGGCTAGCAAAAAGGTGTGGGTTGTCCTGTCGAAGGTCGTCCTCTCGTTCCCAATGGCTTCGTCCTTGGTATGGCGACTCCAGTGAACCTTGCAAAACACTACTGCAGTATGTTGCTAACGCGACACTACGATCAGAGACCCTTCGACGACACTTTGTGCAATGCAATAATCGCAAGTGGTGGTGTAAAAAACCCGTCAAAAAAGGTGCAAAACGTTTGCGATGATGGATGCATCAAACACGATTCATATTTTAGTTGCGTGTGTGATGCACGGCATACGGTTTAGTACCATTAATGGTTTTCGATGAGGAGGAACAAAAGAAACGGGCAACCAGATGAAGGCGTGTGCGATATACAGCATACGGTTCACTCGGATGAACTATTTGTGATTAGGCAACATAAAAGAAACGGTCAGCCAGATCAAGGTGTGTGCGATATACGACATGCAGTTCACTCGGATGAACTGTTTGCGTTGAGACAAGAGAATAGAAACGGTTCAATATAACAAGATGTGTGTGATACGCGGCAAATAGGTCTGTAATCAGAAATGTGTGCGAAGATCGAGAATAACACAGATGATTGCTTCTAATAAGACGTATGTGATATGCTCTGTCTACACAACATCTATTGGCCATTGGGGGACGGCCGGTCATCCGGATACGCCATAAGTGTGCTCAGAATGGAGCAGCCATCAGATGGCTGACTGGATGGGAAGTTGTGTTGATGTTAAATTAACTGATAGGATGGGTCGTATTTGTCAAATTAAATGACTGATACGACCCATCCCATGAGTTAATTTAACCTCGAGGTCCTTGTTTTTTATTTTATTTTATTTTTTAACACATGTTAAAGAAGGTCCACCGCATTACTTTTTGACAATGTGTGATACGTGGCATATAGTTGATCGATCCGACCTATTTGTGATGGAATAAGCTGTGTGTGTTTTGGGCAAACACTTGCTAGTATTCAACCATTTGCGATTGATGAATTCATCACCGACGGGTTCCCTAATGTGGTCCATGTTCATCTAATCATCATCTAGTTCTTGTGCTAGCTCGATGTTCCCTCTATGCTAAGTTTCCATTAATTGATGGCATTTTATGAACATGCCACCGTTTCCTGCCATTTCCTCACATGTTTCCCACCACCCAGCGATATTGTGCATAAACCTAGGCAGCACACGACGCACGGAGGCGACAAGCACAACCTGTAGCACATCCACCTTTTCCAAGCATGCCAACCCACCAAAGCACCGCCTCTGCCATCAACCTCGTTGATGAGGAAAATGAGCAGGCGCCACGGCTCGTCAAGGCTGAGGCGCTCCCCTGCAACGCGATGGACGACGCCATGATGCGCGTCATCGCCAGGGTTGAGCAGACCTTTGGCGCATGGCGCTTGAGCGCCGTGGATCAAGATAGGCATGTCAACGCCGAAAGGCTGCAGCTCGCCGCACAACATGATCAATGGCACGCCGCAGAGAAAGCTAGGCACATCCTCGTCGATAGGCTGTGGCTCACCGCACGTCGAGACCGTTGGAGCACCGCAGAGCGAGAGGCGCGGCGCGCCGCCCAGCAAGAGCGGATCCATCGGCACTTGCCTGATGTCGACACGGCGTCGCAGCTGGGTAGATGTCCCGTCAGTACCCCCATTCCTCTCTAGGAGTGGGCATAGGCCCTCAGCGTCGTACTTGCACCAGAGGCCGGCCGCGCCGTACTTGCACCGGACGCCCACCACGCCATTCGCATGGGTGGCGCCGTTTGCCTTGTTCGTGGTTTGCTGGATGCCAACGCGCTGGTTTGTAGGCTCGAACGCCTCCTTGGCCTAGGTGTTCACCTGGGCGCAGTAGAGGAACATGGCCGTCGCATCCTCGAGATGGTGATCTCTGATGAAATAGCCAACTTGGAGCTCGAGATCGCGCTCCAGATGTACCGTGAGCGTGTCGACCGCTTGGTCGAACGCCTGCACGCGTTGAGGTAGAGCCAATAGCTACCATAGGCAAGGGCTGCTGGTCATGGTCTCATGGACACGTTTTATTTTGTTGAGTCGTTTCGACATGGATAGCTATGTATTCACATGAATCATATTATTGCTATGTATATTCCTCTGTTTCAATGTGTGTACTCTGTTTCCGTTCTTATATATTATGTTTCAATGTGTGTATACGCTTTCCATTCTGTATATGTGGATGATAACAACTAGATTCAAATTATTATACAAAAATAGATAGAAAATGGAATCCATAATATATATATATATATATATATATATATATATATATATATATATACATATATATATATATATATATATATATAT